>QPKB01000002.1:73286903-74486903 GCA_003546025.1 Camphora micrantha
CATTTTGAGAAATGTTTTTGATACACTGTTTATAATTCATTTTGGGAATGTAATTAATCTTTTGGAACTGTAACTAATGGTTGTCTGCATAGTATTTTGTATATGCAGCATTTGTTAAATGTATATGGGAAAACGATACATGTATAAGGACTTTCTTTTGATACATGTAAATGTTAACTTATTATTGTCAAATATATATTGTTTTCCGCAAAAGTTTTATATTTGGCAGGTTCTTGTGATTGATATCCCTTGTGGATCTCGTTTTAACTTCGGTTAATTCGGGGTTTACGGGAGTAAGTATGGTTATCACGGCTCGGCTCGGGCCCGGGTCGTGACAGAAATATATCCCAACAGCTTGAAATTCATGGTCTATATTCAGTGATCACCACTCTAGCAACACCGTCCTCTTCCTCAAGCTCCTCAGCTTTCTCTTGCATTTGTTTACTAAAAAAAGTACAGATTTGTGACAATGAATGAACCGACATGGCCCAATCCAATCATTATCATCATTAAAACTGGAAACATCTGTGGGAAATTCAACAAAAAATATCATTTAATAAGACGTTAACAATCCAACACATCTGATTTCAGGCCTCCCCCTCTACAGAGGGGCCATATTAAGGACAATTTGGGCCAATTTTATTGTTGGCCGCCTGTACAAATAGCTGTGTGCATGCATGTTTATGATTAAACCATGGCATAATATCAATGTCCCTCTCAAAGAAGATATAGTTACTCTGCAAAGATCCATGTTTTTTAATAAAAGCTATTCCCTTTTTTGAGCCAGAATACAATGTTCGTACACTATCTTGAGTGCCGCACACTGTAGAAATGATAGAATAATATTGAACTGCACTGCCCTGATTACATTAAACACAAATAATATATCTTAAGTCATATACCCATGAAAAGACTTGGGTGTTCCAAAAGAAGATCATGGAAAATTAAACATATCAGTTTCATGTATTTTTAATAAGATGATCGGTGCACGCGCAGATGAAGCAATCATTCGTTATTCAGAGTGTCATTTGATTGATATCAAGCTAGCATTATTTGACATCTTACAAGTGACTTGGGAGAAAGTTAGGCCCTGTTTAGATATATGCTTGTACTCATTGGCAACTGACTTGTAAAAACTCAAGGTTGTCACAAGCTGTAGGTGGAAACGGAGTTACCTGCACTCTGTTCATGAAGAAGCAAATGGGCCTAGAATGTGCATGTAGTTTGAAATTGAGGAAAAGCCTGTTCTAAGCTGAAGTTAAACTGAGTACAATTGCAATAACATCAAAATTAATAGTACTGAGTGGAAAACTGTTACATCATTCACATCAGTTTACTGGAATTTGATTTCTGGCAAACCTTGTGGATTGTATATTAGTAACATCCAAACACACCCTTAGTTGGTGAACCTCTTCAGATTGAGGTAAAACAGCTTTAGTTGTGATTGTTATGAAGGGCTCCTTGATGGAAAAACCTAACCTTGTATTTAATACCATATGTATATAGAGTACTATGTTAAACATCGCAACAACTGAATCACAAGAACATCTGCAGAAAACGCTGGTTTGCATGTAAATACTGTTATTTTTAAGTTGTCTACAGAGTAGGAGTAATAGTACCGATCTGAAGTCTTGAAAGAATGTATCCTTCTGAAATTGACAGAGAGTAGAGGCAGTTGCTTGTGACCGAGGCACGTCAGGCGACGCTTTCTTTAGGACGAGTTCCGCCCTTTCAGGATAAGCCCTGATGCGAAGAGGATCTCTGCTGGAACTGCCCCCAGGATACAACGGCCTTCACAGATCAGGCTTGGTCGCACTCCAAGTTCAGATCAAATCAAACTCCAAGAACCACAGAATGCTCACGAAAGAAGAAAGGGTAAAAGAACAGAGAAGGAATTCTTTTTTACAACCCAGACTACGTTCTTTTATAAGAGAAAAAATAATGACGTTTAAATCACATTTAAACCAGCGATTAATCACGTTATTAATCACAACAATTAAAAACTACGTTTTGTTTTAATCAACGTTTAAAAAAGCAATTAATAAAAAAAACGTTTTATTGAAGTAACAAAAAACGTAAGCAGGCCAATTCTATATCAGAGTATGGGACCCCTCCAGACCCGGTTTGCACCCCCCCCTGCGCGCGATATACACGCAGGATGCGCGTCGCGGACGCACGCCCGGTTAAACGTTTTCCGGACCGGGAGCCCTGGGTCGAGCCGGACTCGCGTGCGCGCATACGGCTCATGGTAAAAGGTTCCAATTGTTCTAATGTGTATAGGAAGTGAAAAAGCTTATAAAGTCACCTCAAAAAGTGAACTTTAGCAATGTGGGATGCATGTTCTCAAGTAGCCTTCACTTCCCACATAAAGCAAAAGAGCAAATGACAAAACAGTTTTTGTTCAAGTCAAACTTTTGAATTTTTGAAACACCATAGAAAACCAACAAATACTAGAAGCATTGGATGGTCAATGCCAAGATGAATGATGGAGTAATCCATGCTTTAAGGACTTTGTCATTGCCCATATCTAAATGACACGACATCGTTATTCAATACTCATACTTGATCCTGCATGGAGATTTTAATAGGGCACACTATAAATTCTAGGAGCCTTTGTACTTTTCAATCTAAAAAATGTTAAAAAGAAGGGATTTATATCCGTAAACTTGTCTTACATATTTTTGGTAACAAGCACTCTGTAAAAAATATTTAAAATTTAACCATTCAACAGGTGACTAAGTTTTTTAGGCATATTATATTATTCAGTAAAAATCACTAAAAAGAACAGTAAATAAAGACAATTTTGTTAATTTGGAAACATTTTTAACACTTAAAAGTTACTGCGTCGTATAAAAAGTTCAATACCATATGCAAATTTCTATGTATGGATGACATATCTGTACATATCTGGATTAAGAACTTCACAAAGAGCAGAGTCATGTCCTCAATCACATGTCTGTGTCTCCAGGGACCATTGACATTGCTAGACATACATATCGATAGATAGATGTAAATGCAAATACCTGAAGTGAAAATGATAATTGGCGGATGAGTTCATGGGCTCCTACTTCCAACCCATACATTTTAAGATAGGACAGCACCTAGTCCATTGGTGAACCACTATGCCCATTTTTGTTTAAATGAGCATAGGTGAGGAGTTGTAAGCATTTGCCTGAGTGAAATTACTGTAGAGGTAAACCAACCATGGTGTGCAATCCAGATGATAATGACCAAAAGCAATCTCCTCTCAGTCTACTGTAATATTTTCCCCCACACTCAAGGTCTTAGGATGAGTAGAGAAGGTGGAGTAAACCGATGTCCCATACATTAGACAACAGTCACGGTTTAGCACATGGGCCACAACACCCAGCCTAAAGTGGGTTGGCCTGACCCTGGTGTTTCTAAAAATTACACCTTACCGCTGTAATCATCGGCGGAATAGCTGCAGATTCCAGTTTTCCTCCTCTCACAGAGGAGGAAATCTGGAAAATGCTACTACCACCAATACAAACAGCAGTAAAGCTGGTGAGTGCCCAAATCCAAATCCATTCTCCGTTTCCTTTAACATTAAACCAGAGACATACTTAAATTTAATATTTTCTAAAATCTTCATTATTAGATAAAGAAAATTAATAAAAGAATTTATTATTTTGAAAAATGGCTTGGGTCGTCCTAAAAGTTCGTGCTTATGAAATAAAAGCAATAGAGATATAAATAAAGAAAATCTTTTCTTAATAGGAAAAAGTAACATATAAAACAACATGAACAAAAAAAAAAAAAAAGAATATATATATATATTTAATAATGTAGGGTGTCCACATTACTTTGGACCCCACCTTACTCAAAGGACTCGAATCCAAAAAAATCCAAGTATAGGCCATCTTGAACTCCATAAAAAATGACTTCTAGGTGAGAGATTAAATAACAGGTTGCTACATTGGACCTTTTTTTCTACCCACATGGCTTATAAGTCATACGATCGCGCGCAGAGAATGTCTATGGGGCCCACTCAGAATACTTTAAATCTTATATCATATTAGCGAGTGGACCTAATATTATTGTTGTAGGATATATACTATATATATTATGAAATAGAAATCCTCTCTACCAAGAAAAATATCTTATATTATTGTTTTTCTATTTTGTAAGGTAAGTAAGTAAATTCAAATCTCTCCTAATTCTTAATATAGAGGTCCTACATTGAAGTACCTCACCAATCCAACCCAAAAGAAATTGAGAAGAATTGCAAATTATATGATTTTAGGATATTTACTTCTGAGCACATGATATGGTTAAAAATTAAACTCTTGAAAACCATAATATGGGGTTGATGATGTTCACAAAAATTCTTAATCTTCGGCCCCCATTAGTCATTCAAAACTTAAATTTAGGTGATTTTGAAGTTTAAAAAGTTTAAATCATAAAAAAGAGAATCACCTAAATTCTTGGATGACGTGGCGGAGTGTTATTGGTCCACTCACGGTGAAGGTATAACAAATGCGATAGGTGATCCCAGCTCATTTTCAAGGTCTTTCTTTCTAGCGATTTCTATTTGTGGGCCTAACTATTGGCAACGGATTGAAGGATGGCGTCTAACAAATCCATCAGTAGGACCCATTTATTAAAAGAAATTAAAATGAATGCCCCTCGTGCATAGGCCTTTGAAAAAATTTAAATCCGAACAGTGTTGGTTCAATTCACAAATGGCAACTAATAGCAACGATTAGAAATATGTTAATTACTACATTCCTTTTCTTTATCCAATATTTACCGTCCATAATCAGATGAGCTACACAACTCACGACCAATTACATGCATTTTGCACTTTGACAGAAAACGATTATTATTTGATGTAAGCCTACAAATGCTCTCTTTTTTCTTTTTCTTTTTTGAAAATATATTCATAATTTTTAAATAATTTTTTTTTTTTTTTTAAGATCTCAAACAACCAATCTGGTCCATCATAAGAATTTCCTGTCCACAGTTTTAAGACTCAACTGTGTTGAGACTTTCCATCTATGCTATCATGACACCCTTTTCCAGCAACCAAGGTACATCCTACATGAATTTAAAGGGCAACAATTACTATTTACAGATCTGTCATAGTTTTGGTAGGTACATTCTACCAAGGTACACCTTTTTCCAGCTACCAAGGTACATCCACTGGGAGAGAGTACTAACAAACGAGAAACAAATCTAAGCTTCTTCATGTTTTGAAAGTATATGATCACTTACTATGATACAATAATGCTGCTAATAAGCTAAAAAGACTATAACTAATTTAGGATATTTACACATCCCCTCTGAAGAATGGTGGATTAAGGAAAGAGCTTGAAAATGTGCCTCCACCATTAGGGAAAAGAGTGAGGAAACAGACAAAGGCAAGGACTATACCCCATGAGTACCTGTCATCACTCAAGGGGGTAATCTCATCCTTTGCAGGTATTTCTTCCCCACCTCTAAAGAAGGTAGCGAACAAGCCCCAAGCCAAGCAGAGGACACTACCACTCAGACCACCAATTCCTAATAGGAGCGATGTCCCAAAAGATAGCAGCGTTGCACCATCTCTTCCGAATAAAGCTTGAGCTATGCGGCCTCCTTCGAGCCGTCCACAGGGCAACAGGTTTAGAGAAGTCACTACCATCCCTGCGCAAAGTCAATTGCACATGAATAAATGTGTAATATTCTCTATAGACTTGGTATTGCTGCAATGCCTTAATAGTAATATTGTTCAAAAGAAGAATAATAATAAAAAAAAAAAAGCCGGCCTTGCCATCACATGTATGCCCAACTGTCCAAACCTCATGGAGAAAATATTGAAAGATCCCTATCAAAGGGAAGGATAGTAGCTGCTGTTATCTCATAATGACATTATTCCTGATCTGTATCATCGATGCGATTAAAACTCTATATAGATGACATCATGTGAGGCAATGGAACTCATGGAATTACTTCGTATATTATTAGCACCAACGGGAGTCTGCTGGGCCAGGAATAGAATCAGTCCCCTAAACTAATTCACAGAATTGTTCATTTCCCACAATACCCTTCCTAGTTTAGAGTGGCCACAGTTGTGGAATGAAAAAAAAATAATAATAATAAAAAATCACTAGCTGTATTTCCCTATAATTCTGCAACTAGAAAGACCCCAAGCTTATTTCACAAATTGAATTATGTCCAGTACTGACCTGCAATCCTGAGTTGAAAATACAAAACCCTATAAAGTGACATGTCCTTGTAATGCATGTAGCACAAAAATATTTATAAAAAAAACGACCAGTATGCTGAAACTTTTTGGAACTGAATTTTGTTTCTGTCCATATTCCATAAGAAACATAAGTTGAGAAGATATCTTGGTCGCAATAAAAGAAATATCAACTGTTGAGATGGGCTAAGACAAGTCTAATGCTTAAAAGGAAACACGTGTTGCTATCAATCAGTCTCAACCTTACTAACTTGTTTAAACGCATTGCATATGTTACTATTTCCCACTTTCAAATTCCCAACCCATAAGCAGAAATAAGAAGAAAATAAAGATGGAATAGTGAAAAAGTCACCTAGAAGTCCAGCAAAAGCAAGGGGATCAACAGGTACACCTACGCCTTCAACCGCGTTAGGCAATACATTCCCAAGATCATCAGCATAAGGACCAATCACAAATTGAATGAAAGAGAGTAAAGGGTTGTTGTAGAAAAACTGAGGCCGTATGTACCTGCAAAGAGAATTCTGCCATAAAAACATACGAAGCCCAGCTTTGGCATCAAAACAGCCTATGCTTTGGAGAGGCATTAAAGAAGACTTACAGTGCATTTTCACCTCCATTGAAGCTACCGTCAGCCACAAAAGCTGTGATAGCAAGCACAAGAGATGTCAAATATGCAGTAGCTGTGCGTGCAACAGGAATATCAAAAAGTGCATTTTTATTGGGAAGCAGCGACTCATAGTTATTGATTACTCCAAGGCATCCTGTCCAGTTGGATGGAATAAGAAAAGACGGGCTGAGTTTAACACCATAGCGAGCAGCTGTTACCCTCGTTGCAATCTGCAAGACTAGAAATATAAAGCATTAGATTTACTGCAAGAGACTAGATAAACGCATTAGATTTACTGTATGAGACTAGAAGGGTGTATTTTAGGATTACAACCAACAACAAAGATACCAGGCAATCAGGAAAAGCAGACACCATTTTCGTCATTTGCAAGACAAAAGTATTAAAAGTTTAAATTAAGAAAGAAACTTGAGCTATGGTTTACACAATCAGTGGAATCATCTTAGAATCAAACAATATTGTACAAACAATTCTAAGAAAGGGATTAACCAAGGACGATAGATGCTTACTGTAAATACCATGTTACAACCCGTGTCCCACTAGAGTGAAAACCAATAGGTCATTCTATTTACCAAATCCTAACTTTTTATTTCACGATATCACCAGTTTAAGGCCACAAAGCTTTGAAATGAGTTACAGAAAACTGTTTCAAATGGAAGAAACCTTCAATGAAGATGCAACCATAACCCTAATACAGAAAGTCTGAACTCGGTTACAGAACGCCACTGTGTAATTAAGTGCTTTTCTATGAAAATTATATAACATCTTAATTGTTAAACAATATAGATGTCGCATACTAATTTATATATAGAAGGATCTGTTAAATTCATAAATGTTAAGTACAATGCGAAAGGATCTACTAGATTAATAGCTGATTTTCCAATGCAGAAAGCCAACCATGGGCATATTTACCCTCTTATGTTGTACACCACAACTTCTCAAAATCTGCTCCCAAGTAACAGTAAAAACTAAATCATAACAGAAATCCAGGAAACTATTCATTTGATCACAGGTATATTATACAAATGAACAAGACAAGGAAACTGCTCCAGAATCATTGAAGAAAACAGGAAATACCTCAGAAACCCCCAAGATGGAAAGAAAGCCACCAAAAAGAGGTAGAACATCAGCTATATAGTCATCAAAAGTAGCATCTGGCTTAAGGAAGAAACCACTCATCAAAGCTATTGTTCCAAAAGTTGCAACACATAGAACTATTGCACTGACATATCCCCAGGGAGTGCTCAGCTTAGTAGACTCAAATTGAAGCTCCATTTCTGATTTCGGTTGAACCACACACACCTGAAAACATCACAAGCTCCTCGTCTCACAATAGATTCACCTCAACAGATATAGAAGTACACTACAATCACTTGTAATCTCAGAGTCATCAAAACAAACTAATCATTAAATTTGGGTAGAAGAATAAAAAAGAACATCTACAAAGCTATTGGCAAAATTTATAAGCGTATAATAAAAGTTACATCCCCGCCCAACTCAGCATGATATTGTCCGCTTTGGCCTCCAAGCACGCTTAACTCCGGAGTACTTATGGGATTCGAGACCGCACGGTTTTTAGAAGGCTCTGACAACTCCACTTTAGCCCATGTGCCCGCGCGAAGACTTTCCAGGTGGTCACCCATCCTGGTATTGCTCTCGCTCGAGCACGTTTAACTCCGGAGTTCTTACGGGATCTAAGACTGTGATGCAGCCAGAGAAGAGGACCAAATCCATAGCAGGGATTTGACTGAATCCAAGATGGATTCAACAGCCACACACACAAAATTAATCAAAGCAATAACAAAACTGGAACTCAATTTTCAATTCAATAATATGATGATGAAGTTGTGTATCCCTAAAGGGAATTCTACATATTTATAATAAGATTCCTACGATCTTTCCTATCCATAATATGGAAACCTACTGATTTCTAATCCATAATATGGAAACCTACTGATTTCTAAACTACTAAGAAGACTACTAAAATTAGGATGGCTTCCCACAACCAACCTACTAATTTCTAAACTACTAAAGGAAGAAGACTACTAAAATTAGGATAGCTTCCCACAACAGTCAATTGTTCAAACTCAGTGGATTTGTGGGCTTTTCTAATGGGTTGGATCTGATTGACCCGATAACTTACGGGCTAGGCCCAATGGACTTGGGTCTGACTCGACTTGCATCAGACTGCACGGCTTCAAAACGCGTCATGTTGAGTTAAGACAGGATTTAACTTCCAAGCCTAGGGTCAAGACTTGGATATTTCCGATGTGGGGCTTAGTGCAGTCCAAGCACCCTGGAAGACAAGCAAGCTAACTAGCAAGACGGGAAAGCCCAGGTAGGTGGGATTTCACAATAAGTACCAAGGATACAAAGTTAGGTCTCATAATTCACCTAGCCCTACAAAGAATACTCATAGGAGACACATGTAGGGCCAACCATTTGCTGGTTCAATCCTATTGCACCAAGAAGATATCCAAAAATTCCTTCGTCCAATGATTCTAACCATCATCAGTTATCCTTGTTAAATGTGAAGCACTGGATGCAATTTTTCACTTGCAAACACCAAATCAGAAAGCTTGAATCATCCAATAGGTCATTAACCTTAACTATCCCATGTGCAAAAAAAAATAGGACCCAGCCTCTTTTTTTTTTTTTTGTGTATGTGTGTACCATGGGCGGATAGCGGCGATCAAACCCACATCTTCTCCTTAGCAAAGATAAATTTTACCATTCATTACCATTGTTAATCAGGTGAGAATTGCCTGTCTTGATCATGATGACCATAATAAAGGAGTTTTAGAAATGACACCAAAACTCACAAATGGGTGATTGCTTCCTCTAATTACTTTCTCATATTATTTTCAAAAAAAAAAAAAAAAGAACTTTCTCATATCCTTCCTGGCATGCATAAGGGGTTGAGTTCGTCAGAGAAATACACTGCGAACCTTGTGAACCCTTTTTCATGGACCCGCATCGAAGAAGATTCTGAAGTCCAAAAATATCATAGTACACATTTGCTGCATCTATGTGATTCTCAATAGAGTGTAAACACCTATTTTAGAAGAATCTTCTAGGCAGAGTTAAACCACTTCACTTATTCTCCTTTCTAAACTGTCTACAGAGAGGATTTTTTTTCTTGGCCTCCCCCATGGGATATATAAATCCATAAGAGAGAGAGGGAAAATGGTGTCCATGGGTTCCACACCAACAACTTGTTTTCTGGTTTCCCTTATAAAAAGATCTAGATCTCTGCAGGTTAAACAGAAGTGCCCCACCTAAAAGATTCACATCAACATACATCATTCATATGTTATCACACAAACAGTTATGGTAATTCTAAACATAATATTCAAATAAATTATAGCGTGATATTCATAAACATAATTCAAATCAACTTCGACGAAAAAGAGGAACATCATTGGCATTTATCTGTTTTCATATCAAGATTTTGAATTAACAATGACAAAATTAACACAAATTAAAGGGTCTCCATATATTAGTTTACCTGCTTAGTAATGTCATTTGTTTTCTCCTGCATAAACCAGAGGACAACTTCTCTTCCCGCTGCCTCAGAGAGCTTCTTCTCCAATTTAGGCATGACTTCTTCAATTGGCTTTCTCAAATTCCCAATAAAAATCCCCCCATCTCCAAATCTCCGAACATCAACCGCAAAGAAAGTATCAAACCCAAAACAGCTCTTTAACTGCACAGACAGAGAGAGAGACAGAGAATTTTGAATGAAAAAAAAGAATCCAACCTTTTCTTCTCTGTTGCCTCTTTTGTTTCACTTCATAGATGCATAAACTAACAGAATTCAAAGAAAAGCATGTGAATTCCTACAAAAGAAGACGACCCCAACCCCAGATGGGAATTTCCTACCTTGTTAAGATCTAATGCCTTGAAAGCCTCCTCTGCTTTCTCCAACCTCTCTTTCTCTCTCGACAAACTGTCTTTAATTACCCTCTTGAAAAACCCAGCAACTGGGTTACTAGCCGTTTCGATGTCGAGCTCCTTGAGCTTCCTATCGGCTCTCTTCTTCTCAAGCTTGATTGCGGCTTCGATGGACGGATTTCCCATGAACTTCTTGAACTCCTCGTCTGCTTTCCAATCAACTTCCTGCTTCTGGGTTTTCTCATCTGATTCTCCTTCTTCATTCCTATCAGTAGGCTTTTCGCTTGGCTTTTCATGGGCATTTTCTTCAGATACAACGGTAACCATGGAAGAAGAAGAAGAAGAAGAGGAAGAAATGGGTTCTCTTTCTTCCTCATCTTTAGCTGAGAATCTGGTCTGTTTTCTTGATGGGTGCTTGAGAGAGAGGGAGAATGAGAGGTTGGTGGTTAGAGCAAATGGGTGTTTGGGGTGGAAAGAAATCATAGCTGGGTTGGTTTTCAGAGGCAATGAAGAAAGATAGAGGAGGGGGGAAGCCATGGCACGAGAATTGAGAGGAGAAGGTGCAGACGTAGAAGAGGAATGCATGAAGAATCCATTGATTGATTGAATTTGGAGATTGGCATTGGTGCAGAGGACGAGTCTAGAAAGGTATAGAAGTGTAACAGGTGGAGAAGATACAAAAAGCCCTGGCCCATCTTATTATCCAGTTCCAATCCCGGTCCATATATTATACTCCATACATAAGCCTTCTGAGAAGAAAATGTGCTTCCAGAACATTTTGCAAGAGGTAATCTCCGGGCCTAGACCATCGACTAGTGGGCCCTACTTTTGAAATATAGTCAATTTTATCTGTCCCTCATTGGACTGAAATGAGAAAATAAAATTTTTACCGGACCTAATATAGTTGGAATAAAGCTTTTGATGATGATGATGAATCAATTTAAGTAGCCATGCCACTCTCTCCGGTCGTAGTAAGACTTGAAATGATTCCCCTACATAGGTGTCCAAGTGATTTTAGCTAATTTGATCACATTGAAGTCGGTCAGGCCCATTTAGCATGGATCAGATTTTAGACATAGGTCTTCATGGGCCGGACTAGAACCTTCTGTAACCCTTATAGGCCAGATTTGTATTCAGGTTTTATGAGGTCTGTGTCACTCAGAGCTGGTCCCAAATCTGGGCCCTGCAATTCTCATCTGGCTTTAACTGGAACTCATGTGAATCCGTAGCCCAGCGAGTCCATGGTGAATGGAATGTTCCTCCAAAACATTCCCAGATTCAAAGATGTCGGCCGTTAATGTGTGCTACTTAATCTGTAATACACCCTATGAACTAGAACACTTGCCTCTCCCTCTCATTTCTATGGTTTCAAAGTCCAGGGTTAATTGGATGGACCACTCCAAAGATGCTGCATTCCGAACTGACCCGATAATTTAGTGTTCAGGTTGACCTTTTATGTGCAAATTGGGACAAGGGCTGGCATACTGACCCTATTAGTTTGAGATTTTGAGTAATTGGTTGGTTTGGGTTGAGTTCGCTATTGTGGACTCGTCAATCAGGGCCCAATCTGACACAGACCAAGTAATTGCATTATGACTCCACCACCCCAACTCACGAGTGCCTGCTAGTAAAGGGTTCAAGTTTACCCTTTCAGGTATGGCTGCATGGGTTGAGCCTGTACAAGTAACCACAGTGCTCAACATGACCTGAACCACATCCACTCCTTGATAGGCAGTGGGTGGGTTATTGCTAAGAATTTAAGTTAATTCTTGGGCCTAGTTTTTTTTTTATATATATATATATATATATGATGGTACAGAAGCCCAACTCAAGTTTAACCCATTCACAGCCATATCTATCCATGATTGGATAATTCCAAACCTCAAACCAAACACATATGTACTAAGCTACTTCAGAGAACCACGAATGTTTTCGACCTTATTGGCTTAAATAGGCTAGCTACCCCATTGGGCTTGTAGACCTAAATGTTACATTTGAAACTTGAAAGATTGGGTCCTAATGTTTGTCCTTTGAATTAGATCAGGCCAAGAATTTTAAGCCTACCAAATAAATGGACACGATATGGAATTTTACAAGCGTCCTTAATACCGCATAGCAAAATTCTTAATTTGATTCAGGCCTTGTTTTTGGCCATCAATCAAAATGAATTATGGCGTGTGGAGTGTGAACTCATTTTTTGGGCTTTCTCTTAACTGAGACTCTGCGTCTCTAATCTATAGATATACAAAGGAGATGGCGACAGCATGGTCAATACTCAATATGGAAAATCCCTGATTAGTACAAAATGTATAATCAAATATGTAAGTGCACCATTGAATCCAAACCTGGTCAAGTTTTAGCTAGTTGGGAGCAATGAGTCAGGCTGGATCTGGTTTGATTTGGCTTGGATTGGCAGGTTGACAAGGTATGGCCCCAAACTTTATCTTTCTATTAATCAAGTTGGGAATGCCAGCTTAAAATTAAACTTGGGAAGTATAAAAGGGCTGACCTGAACCCGAGATTAACAGCCAGAGTTCAAATCGATTGGTGTGGATCAGTTGTGGTTTTCAATCGTTTGGTCAAAGTTAGCAGATTTAATGAAGAGTATGAATTGAACTCAAACCGGACCCATTTATTATCAGTGTAGAAATATTAACCCAAACCAAATCTGGAAGTAAGAAAAAGGCTCGAATCAAGCCCTGGCCTGAGTTTATGTGGGGTTGATGAGTAGGTGACTCTGGTCACAAATTTCCACACATACTTTCTGTTAAATAAAGCTAATACAAACAAAAAAGGGGCCACGCAGACCCCACACAATAAAAGGGGAAGTTTCTTTCAATTTCTACAAAAATTTACTACGTTTACAACCACTTGCTCTAAAAGCTTAAGTTGTTAAAAAACTACAACGAATAAACTATCGTAATCCTAAACTAGCCTAATCTATCATCTCTGTGTTCCATTCTTTTGCCAGTGCTCCACCTGTATTACTTCCTTCTACTCCTCCACCCCAGTGCTCTTGTCCATGCTCTACCCCAGGTCCATTTCTTGCCGTGCTTACCATTGGACCATCCCGCGCTTTCCCTCTTAAGTCTATTTTGGCCATGATCATGCCAGATCTCTTTTAATCCACTAGCAAACAAGAGAAAAATGTATTGAAACTCAATAATCATCAGATTTATAACACTTGTTATTTTAATTACATCCAAAACACTCTAAAAGCAATTAGAATGAAGATTCTTAGTGTTTTTTTTTTTTTGGTATTTTTAGGTATTTTTAGATTTGTGATACAGTATCTGCTGGTAAGTACATAGAGATTTTAGTTATGGCCTATGCAGTAGCCGACTTTAATTTGGATAGTGGGTAGGGCAGTGGGGTCGCAACCTGCAAGGACCCAGGGCCTCTTCATTAGAGTGACCAGATTTGCAGGGTATCTATGGAGGAGGAATGCTCGGCCTATCAGCTTAAGTTTTAGGTTCACAGCTTTACAGTAGAAATTCATGCAAGCAGGCCCTCACAGACAGGTCAGCAGAATAAACCAATGAGGGTGGACTAGGTTATCAACTTCTCATCTTTAAGGGCCTCTGTCATAAAAGTTCTCAGTGTTGGAAAATTTCTTACAGCAATTGACATTATTGTGGGCCAAGCATGCACTTGAAATTCTTCAAATTCCAGCCTCTTTGATGATAGCTTGTGCTCAAGCATCTCCTAAACATGTTAAGGGACAACATTTAGAGAATGTGTATTTCTCCTCAATTATATTTCTCAAAATTCCTTCAAAGAAGCCGGCCATAAGTCGTTCATTTAAATTAATTTTAACAAAATGCAAAATAGAAAATTCCTCCTCCTCCTTAACACACCAAATTCATTGTATGGAGAAGCACGAGTGAAAAGGGGTGTCTTATCTTATATAACTATACAGGGATCGATTCCTTATAGATAGGTTGTCCCACATGTACTGTATCACTAATCCAACTTAGCAAACAAAAATTTAAAAAAAAATAAAATAAATCAAAGTATCAGATATTCATAGTCAGCCGGAAGATATTGATGAAATTGTTGGTATAAAACAAAATGTAATATCTTCCCACTTGTTATGCATATGATATTCTTGATCATATGGTTGTAGATATGACCAATGGGACTGATCTCTTGTACACCCATGACTTAGAATGCATTTGAGAAGATTAGTGTACCTCACTATGATGCCATGTCTTTTATATGGTCATTGGGTCCTGTCTCTATTCCTTATTGGAGTTTACTTCTTGAAAAGGCATTGAAGTCTATTTGCAACTAAGCTCCACCTCTCTATCCTATAAAAAAGGATATCAGGTTAACTTTTTGCATGACAGAGTTATACAAAGGTACCTTAATTGCAGGTAATTGTTGTTTAAAAGTAGTATGTGGTTTGACTATTGCAGATTTTCATAGATATGCTCTTGTTGTATAGCTGGATACATAAAATAGTTGACTTGGATGGTGATTTAAGTCGTCAAAAGGAGAAAAAAGTTGCATATCAACTCCAGCTGTGGACCTGTGGTGTTAAGAGTGACCGAATCAAATTGTCACTAATCCCTTTCCAAGTTAGAATTCAAGGGGCAGAGCCTCAATCCAGGGTCTAATTTGGAGTTTGGACCACAGCTCATCATGGTTGTATCTCATTCGTCCATTCATTTTAAAGGTGGGCCACACTGGTGTCAAATGGCCTTTTTCTCAATCTCACAAATATACAAGTTCTGGGTTTTCAAATACTACTTCGTAGGATGTATTTGAAGAATTTGGAGGAGAGAGCTTTTGTAAAAAATTTGAGCTCTCCCAACCTGAACTCCCCCAAATTCAATCAATCAAACAAGGACCTCAAAGTGCTTTATTCTCATAATAATTCAGAATAGACAAGTTTTTCATGGACAGGACTTGTGTTAGGGGAATCTTGAAATCTGAAGTAATCTTCTGAAAAGCCTGGCCACATCAATTCAAAATCCGGGCCTATCTGACCTTACAGAAGTCTCCCGGGTTCCCTCGGCTGCAGTTGAACACCCAAGTTTGGTTTAGTAGGGTTGAAGGTGGGCCAGGCTGGGCTGTTCTGAATGAACTCCACTCCCCCTAAATCCACTGGTCTGAAGTTAGGACCCTGTCTATTCCATTGGTCAAAATTTGGCCCATTTGTGACGAATTTGTTAGAGCAGGCCGGGTCATGTAGTTGGAATTTAGGACGATACAAGCCCATATATAGCCCATCTAGCTATTGGACAAGGGCATAAAAGGCCAGCCCATTTCCAGCCCACTTTATGGTTTAATGGTCATTAACAAAAGCAACTTGAAGACTCTTAGCCAAAAAAAAAAAAAAAGTTTTATTGGCACAAACTCTTTGACTGAATTGTTAGCATGATTGTTTACCAAGAAAGGAAAATGTTAAAGATGAATTCATTGGTGCTTTTGGACACTTAATATAATGATTAGGTTGGATTGATAGTTGATCCTAATTGATATTTAAGTATTTTCTGTTAGAACCAATTTGCATAACCTATTCATTGCTTATAATCAATCATTTGAATCATATGATACTTGAGTGACAGGCAATCAGAACAGAGGGTCGAGATCAAAGATAGGCCTTTTTCTGCAGATTAGGGTTTGTCCCTATTGCAAAGTGCTAGATCAAAACAACTTGATTTAGGCTCATTTGGATCATGTAAGTTTTGGCAACTGCATTTACACATGAATGAAGGTTCAAGCATCTGGATAACCTGTTCAGCCTGTGAGCCCCAGTTGTTTTGTACTTTGCCATAACCAATGGCAGAGCTAGGATCTTGATTTGGGTGGTGCGGGCAATGATAAAAAATGAAGTTAAATAATAAAATTAATGAAAATTCTATATGCACCCCCGTTATGTGCTATACACACCCACATCCCCTTATGCGAACAGTGATTTTTCAACGTTCGCATAAGGGAATATGGGTGTAGACAGCATTACCGGGGGGTGCATTTAAAATTTCCCTAAAATTAAATATTTTAAGGTCTTATGTAAGGGGTTTCTCGAATCTCACGGGTGCGACTGTACCCGTGTTCTAACGCTTGGGTCCGCTTTTGGTCATAACCGATGACAAGCATTCGGCTGACACATAGTCACACATGTAATTAGATTGCAGGTAAACTGAATTCAGAGCAAACAAAGTTCCAAGGATCCAAATGGAGCGTAAGGGATCTTTTATGGGTCTTAACTCTTAAATTTCTTGGATAGATTAATCTAAAATAATATGTTTCACCTGCTAAAAGTCTTATCAGTCATAGGTTCACCCAATAAAGTTGAAAGAGTTAAAAAACTCTTGGCTCACTTGGATCTGGTAAGTAATTCGAGCTACGTATAAGCCTACACTTCTTGTGTTTAAATAACAGAGTTACAGGTAAATCTGCAGTTCGCTTTTTCTTCGTATAGTGAAATTACTGACAACCTGTTCTGCTGATAATTAGAGTTAATACAGCATACCAAGTTTCAAGGATCCAATGGAGATTTGGCTTTCGAACTGTATGGCCTAGACATTCTGATCTTTCTATAGCCAAATTACTTTATCATTGGTTCTAAACTGTATTATGTCAAAAAAAGAGAGCTAGTGAGATTCAACAGAAGAGCTCGCAATAATTGGAGGCAAGTGCCTTATTACTCTGATCACACAATCCTAAGCTAACCCACATGATCAAACACAGACAGATAAACATCATTTGGGAATCTCTCCTTTTTTGAATAATGGGAAGGAATGTGGAATGTTTGTTACCTTTGAAGAAAGCACAGAGAAAAGGAGGGAATGGTAATGATGGCAGTGAACAGAAAGACTAGATGGCAGATGAGATAGCAGTCAAAGCAAAGAATATGCATTATTGGGAGCATTGAGCTGGTTTTGTACTTAGCAAGAACAAAAGTTGTTCAAATGCAGATGGGCGATCCCATTGCCATCATTATTTCCATGGGGGTTGGGTGGGTGGTGGGGAAGGGCCTGGGATCAAGCAACCAATTCTTACATCTGCCCATGAAATATTTATCATGACCACTATTCTGATGAGTTTTAAAGGATGTGCTAAAGATCAGAGACTAGGAGAAGGGAAATTTTTTTTTTTTCATTGGATCTTTGGTTTTTTTTTTTTTCCCCCTCTTCTTAGCCATTTATTTGTAGGCCACAGATTGAAGGATTGGGAATTTCAATCTGGGGAGGATTCTGCCTATCCATGGATGAATTGTGGGTAGCAGGATCAGACGGAAGGTCAGGATTATAGATCATGGTCCCACATGCACGTGCGTGGAGATGTGTCCCCTGATGACCTTACAATTGCTCATCAATAAATGAAATAATTACTATCAACTGTCACCCTCTGGGCCTATATGCAAAAGTTCTTCCAATGAAGCCAAAAGGATCAGTTTCAAAAATTCAAATCTCTGGTTACAATACAGCAGACACTGGGCTCCACCTTGACCTTAACAAACTCCAATCTCATCCACCGACAACTAAACAAAACAAACATACTTTTCCTTTTTCCACAACACCGTTTCTTTTTTCTTTTTTTCTTCATTCTTCCTGTTCTTTCTTTCTTTCTTTTTTTCTTTCTTTTTTTTTTTCATGCAAAACTACTTTACATAGGCTAAGCATCAGACCAAGCAGCAAAAACTGGCATGTGAGCCATGGGAATTGCAGGCCTGAGCTGTCTTGATGGAATCCAAGAATTCAAAGGGGAAGAACTGATGATTTTGGAAGCAGGGGACTTTGCAAAGAGCATTGGAAGGCCCATCCTATCAGGGCTTCCTTCTCCAGGGCTGCTCAAGCTGGTTACCATAGAGGATGCATTTGATAAGTGGGCTGTTGTCATTTTTGTGGAATCATCGATTCCTTCGGCTGAGTTTATGGTATCCATACCAATAAGGTCATGTAGAGATGAAAGTAATGGGCTTCTGTAGTTTGAATCACCCATTGGTTTCTGATCAAGCTGATCAACAGTAGGAGGTTGCTGTGGGGAGGACTGATAGAGAACCATCTTCCAGTCTGAACCACTGTTGATTTCTTCAGCCAATTCAGGTTCCTGGCTACTGTTTTGAGCTGATGTGTGGTGCTCAATAGCTTCATTGGTGGTTTCTATTTCTTTGTTTCTCTTGGCAAGTTCCCCCGCAAGTAGAGTGCTGCTTGATATTATTCGTTCAACATCATACCTCGTTATGTCAAAATTTGTAACAGCGTTCACCCCCCGGAACTTTATAGCAGCAATGTCATATGCTTCAGCTGCTTCCTCTTGGGTGCCTGGATTTTGAGCGTCATTAGAACTCGAGAGTCTCCAAGATTCTCACCCAGTGAGTTTGGAGTGTGTGTGAATGTACAATAACTTTGAATAGCAGAAAACTTATTGTCAACCATTCCTGTTCACATGAGTGATGCATGGAATTGAAGACAGAATAATGTGGGGCACCTTTTTTCCCCTTGCCCTTCCATGTATTTCGGTGGTGATCAATTGGTTTGGACCAAAAAATTTAAAGAAGATAATACCACATACTCTAGTATCCTATGTCCAGACAACTTCAAAAGCACAGTAGAATGGATGACAGTTCTATCTGCCAAAATATTCAAACCATTGTGATTTGGAAAGCACCCTTCTGGATGATTGAGAAGTAAGGTGGAGAAGATTTCTCATCCAATTAGTTTTCACCTAACAAGAGAAGACTTCACCTGAAAGGTAGTACTAAAGACAGTATAGATACAATATAGAACAGCTAACTGCCTACAAAAAAACCCATTTTATCGTTCTTGTTTCTAAAAGAAAGTTATTGCTAATAGGTCGAATTACTTTTGCATATTCCCACCAAGAGCTCAGGAGAATCTTAAAACCAGCCTTATAAAAAGCTCTGAGTTCCTGAAAAATCAGCCTTTGAATGTGGGTGGCCGAAAATCAGCCTTTTAAAAGTATTGACCATTGAGCTGAGAGAAACAGACTTATATGGGGTTAGACTGCCTAAAATTCAGCTTTCTTGAATAGCTTAAAGCACCTAAAATTCAAGAGCATGAGATTAATGACCATAAAACTGAAATGAAGTCACTATCATTCAGATCTGAATATTGCAGGGAAAAAGATGAATAGTGTGAACACAAGTCCATCTTTACAAATTTAAGATTAAAAAACTTACTGAAGGTCCCAAGGTAAAGGTCTTTGTTTCCAGCAACTCTACCAATCCGAGCTTGCCACCTTCCATGTTGATGATGCCTGGAAAATACCCAAGAACAGAGAATTTAGCAAATAATCTCTTCCCTTCCTAAAGGGTACTCAATAACCAAGAAACACTGAAGGACCTTGTGACTCCACGATACATCGAAGCTCCTCTAGAGAACCCACTGCTTTTTCTGTAGAAAAGAAAATGGTGAGATTGAGTGATTTACTAATGCAGCAGTTTCCGAACGAGAACAAAGGTGTATGAGATTTACCTTCTCAAGTGAGCTACATATTCTTGCCTAGTCATGTTCTTCATTTCTTCCAGTTGGTCGTGGTAATTCTCCAACTGTTTAAAAGGACAAAATGTTCATATTTCAGTAACTAAAAAGTTGTCCCACAGTTCTATGGATTTCATATGTAACCAATCATACCGGGAAGTTGATATGAGTGGAAGGTCCCCAGTACTTAAGTGCTGCCAAGTCATAAGCTCTTGCTGCTTTCTCCTCCATATCATAACCACCTGAAATCAACAAAAAGTAATTTAGTGAAAAGAAAAAAGAAAATGGAAAAAGAAAAAGGACTACTTCTTTGTTACAAAATATACATGAAATAGCTTAATGCTTCATAAATGCGAAAATGGTTACCTAGATAAACTGGAAGGCATTGAGTTTGTATGGAATCCCCACAAGCAAAGAAACAGACAAAGCCCAAAGGCTAAGAGTCAGCCAAACAGCCCAAAGAGCACAAAAAAAAGGAGTTATGAAAAGGACTACTTCAAAAACAGAAAAAATAGGTGATTCTTTTTATTTCCTTTCTAAACCAACCTTGCCTTCCTTTTCTAGTCTGGCCTTCCTTCTTGCAACTGTTGTCCCACAGATGGGCTTCATATCTACCAGTCCACCTATGCCTGAAGGAGATAAATTTGCGAGGGTTAAAAGCAAATCCTAAAAACCAATAGAAAGAAAACAATAGAGCAACTCAAACGATAGAGCAACTCAAACGAATAAAAATAAAAATCAAGAAAGTTCCAATGGTGAGTACGTTTAAATGCACAAGAAAATATTTAACAGTTTGGATATTTTGGCACCATGGGTGGTTATTCCTTCCACTTCTAAACATCGTTAGGTGTGAGTTTTAATCATTCTCTGCCAATCTGTGGCTTAGATCTATGGGTGGAAAGTTGACAGACAGTATCCAATCCAATACAAATCCCAACTTGTATGCGCTGAATATTCAAACTAATTGCAATATGGGGTGCATCCATACTCCATACCCTCAACAGGGGCCCATTTGGATATTTGCAAACTGAGTTCAGGTAACCTGAGTTGCATTCAAGTGAAGGTTGTTTATGTTCTTTGGCATGAGTACCAAATAAGAGGCAAAACAGAGTTACAGGTAAAATGGTCGCTGGGCAACTAGTTCTTGAGAATCCAAACAGGGCCAAAGCATCATACATAGACAAGAGACCATAACCAAAATAAAATAAAGGAGAAGGTGTTGCTGACCTTGTAACACCTCTATACTGGGATGTTCTCTGCCCAAATGTATCAATGGATTTTCTATGAACAGGCTGCCTATGGCCCCCTTTCCCATTTCCTCTCTTCTTTGAATCCATGGCCACACATTCGGCAATACCAGGAGGAGAAGCCTGCTGCGTGGCTGCAACATAGCTAGACTGGGAACCAGGGCTCATTGACAAGCTCAATGACTGCAAATCTCCATACCCCATTGCACCACCAGAAGCAGATCCACTTCCCTCCTCACCCAAAAAGGCATTAATCTTCTCCCCCAATGAATGGTTTGGAGTGTTAAGCCTTGTAGCCCAGTTCTTCAGGCCTGGAATCCCATCCTCTGCTACTGGAGGGAGCTGCAAACTGCAGCCCGCAAGCTGGTGTACCTTAGGCCCCTCTTCCATGGATGTCTGAAACATTTCATGGCCTGTTACTCCTGAGCACATCCCTTCCTGCAGTGGCTGGAAATATGGGTGTTGTTGAGCTTGAATCAGCTGCCTATAAGGCTGCAGAAGGCCTTGTCTGTTGTTTTCAGGTTCTGGGTTCTGCTGATAGTACAAGTTACTGCTATCTAAGCTCAAAGACATGGTTTCTCTGTCATTGTTTCCATACTGGTGTGTTCCCATGAAATCCTCCAGTTTGGGGGAGGAAGAAAACACCATTCCTTCTCATAAGATAGAAACAAATTTATGTTTTTTCAGAAACAGTGGCTTTGAAGTTCATAGAAGCAAAAGAGGAAGGAAGAAAAATAGAGAGAGAAAGTAGAACCCCAATCCATGACATACCTTGTTGTTGTGATCTAGAAAGAGCTTCCATGATGCAAAGAGACCCATCAGATTTCAGTGGCATGACAGAAAGCTGAGAATATAAGCCCCCATTTCCTGGTTCAGTTCCATAACAGATCCCAGAGCTGTTAAGGTGATTAGGAGGCAAAAAGAAGCTTGCTGGAGCTGAGGAAGCAGCAGCAGGAGCAGCAGAAGCAGCTGTAGTCTGTGTTTCATGATGATGGTGGTGATGATGATGTGGGTCTGCTGAAAGCTCCATGTTCATGTGAGGAGAGAGTGAGAAGCCCAACCAGTTATTATTGTTCATGGGCTTCATCTTCCTCTCCTTTTCCTTCTTTCTTCCCAAGAACAGGGATTCTATCAGGATTCACTTCAACGCATCTCAATCATTTGAAAACGCACAAACTAATCATTCCTCAGTTCTTGTTTTCAACCATTTGTAACTGGGTGTTTTGTTTTCTAGCTACAGCACTCATGGCAAGAAGAATTCTTGCATCTCTCGCTAACAAAGCGCATCAATCCCTCTCTCTCTCCCTCTGTGAAAAAGAGATATAGAAAGATAACAAAACAAGTCCCTTTAAACTAAACAAAAGGAATGAGTTCCAGCATACAATGCTGGACTACCCTTCTGTATTCCATAGGGATCTGTGTACTGAGAAAGACCATGTTCTTCCTTTCTACTCCCCGCTCTCGTAATTCCCTCAAAACCTATTAAAACCGTGCTAAAAGAAAAAGGAGAGACAAGACCTTCAAACAGCAACAAAGCTCAAATGGGATTTTCTTCCTTGCTAATCACCCAAAAGTAAACCCATTTAATAAATGTCAATGTAGCCTTTCGAGGGAGGGTTTTCTTCTTTCTCCTTCCTTGAAATCTAGTGGGGTGGACGCCAGATTACCAAAATTAGCTCCTTTTTCACAGTCCATGGCCACGTATAGATTGACAGGAAGGACAACTGTCTCACCAGTCACTTCAAACTGTGCAGCCACTGTACTGGTCTGCAACTAAAGGATCTTATTAAGCCAGTTGTTTTATACCAGTCCAGAGTCCAGACCAGGTTCAAATCACTCAAGAAAAAAAAATTAAAGAAAAGATATGGATGGAATATTACAATTTGTATAAGTCCCATATTGGCAACAGGAACATAAGCAGGCAAAGCAACACTATAGTCTATATGCATGCAATCTCAATGCTTTTTAGGTTTTGGATGTAGTCAACACCTGCTTCCGGACAAAAGGTGGGAAGTGGGCCTCCATGACAAACTTGAAATATTCCAGGAATGATGAGTAAGGGGCCCCAAAAACAAGAAAAAGCTTTCTTATAAGGTGAATATTTATTGGAACCGATATGTGTGTCCATTTTGGTGATTGATACATCCACCCATCCCTTCAACTTTTGTTATTAAAAAAATAGCTCCCATATTGTAACCTTCTAGGGTAAACTATTAGAAAGAAATGGGTATATGTATCTATAAAATGGACGTATCTATCATTTCCAAATCTATATATGCACTGCAATTATAGAAGCAAATGGATATTGCAAACTGTCTGTTTCCATTGTCTGAAAGAACTCTGCTTTGGCAAAAGCAACAACTTTTCTAATTGACCATCAATTAAGATAGTGTAATGAGCATTACAAATGCTTTTTCTTTATAATATTAATTGGGTTGTTGAGATGTTAGATGGGTTATTAAAGCTTTTAGTCGGGTTTGCATGCAAATATTGCATGCTTCTGTGGGGGTGTTGGTGGAGACAGATTTTCTTGTGAGAATGATTTGGTTCGAAGAAAGATGGAGTTTTGAGATGGAATGGGGGGTGACATGTACCATGTAAGAGCAAAAGGGTCTCTTTTGATTGCAGTAATCATGAGCGAGTCCACCAGAATTTGGCTTGGAATATTATTTACATCAGACCTTGGCAATGTGCATTGGTCGTGAATGCATCATTACACATTTAGCTTGCTTAGTTTTCACCCTTCACGTTTCACCTTTTAGTGGGAAGCAAAAATGGTGACTTGACGTGGTTGTTTTAGCTTGGCTCCTTTCCATTTCTTCTCTTACTTTTGGTCATATTTGCTTTTATCTGTTTTCTAGGGCTGCTTGAGGCTATAAACAGGATCCATAACCCATGACAGTAAACTCCATACGAGACCTCCAATAATCATTTGTTTGCATTCATTTATTCATATAAATGATTTACAAATATAATCATTACGGTATAATCATGTTTGCTTGAGCTCACAAATAAAAGGTGTAAATGGTTGGTAAATAACGTTATTTTAACACGTAAACATCTCCCACTTGTAAAAGGTGATAATACATTTTTACATGGTGGTTGCATTTGGTTATGCAATCAGTCACTAGATTAAATATCATCAATTATTTCTATTTTCTTCATTCATATAGGCTCTTTATTTGCAATTCACATTGTTCAATTTACTTATTGAACTAATAAACTTGAGACCTTTTACGCTAATTGTCTTTAAGTCTTCAAAGATTTTGAGAAATTTGTAAAAAAAAAAAAACCAAAAAGTTCTAACCTATAAGTTTAGTTTTTTCTTTTTTCAATTTTGTGGGCCCCCAATTAATGGTCTGAACCGTTTAAGTATTCTCATATTAATGATTAGCATCAAGATGCTAATCTTATATCTTATATCTTCATGGATTTCGAGAGATTTTCTAAATCGCTCAAAACATCTAAACACTTTAAATCGCCCCAAACATTCAAACACTTCTAAAACCGTAAGACGTACTCATTTAACTAATGTGAAAATGGTGATTTTGACAAACATGGTAATTTCTTTCACATATCTAATATATATGTAAAACCATTTTCCTATCTCATGCATAAAAGGCTAACTACCCCAAAATAAGAAAAAAAAAAAAAAAAATTGCCCCGCATATGATTTAGTGCTCAAAACAATGTTTTTCAATATTTACCAGTCATCCAAGTTTTACATAGTTGAATTAATCACTAGAATTGATACTCATCCAACTGCATTAACTAATTTCAATCCCTCAAAACATTTTCTTCCATGGTTAGATGATCCCCAAATTTTGCAAAGAGGTAGGTCATACGATACATTTCATGTTCTAGGCTAGGCCATTCTATAATCATTTAGCATATTTCCCATACATAATAGTGGATGCATTGCGGCATATTCTGATGAAAATTTAAAAAGCACAAGAGAAAATGGTCACAAGATTTTTTGAAAACAGAACCCAAAAGTAAGATTCAAATACATTCCACTGTAGTAAAGTAAGATTCAAATACATTCCACTGTAGTAAAGTTTTATTTTAGAAGTTAAAGACAAAAAGTTTGGCACATGTATCTCTCTTATATGATTTTGTTTGTGAGGGCATTTATGTTCGAAGTTTCTTCTTTCAGAAGTATTTAGTATTTAGCATTTGTCCCTTTCATGTACTATATATGGGGCGTGACCAATATGTATTATTCATTCCATGTTTAAAAGCAGGATGGCCGTTCAACAAGCTTCTACACAAATAAAAATAAATTTTATAATATACATGGGAAATTGGGAATGGGTCCTGTGAGGACTGTCCTCGCGGTCATAAAGTGAGGACCACCTATTGGGGCCCATCTTATAACCCATCCATTTAGACCACACATACACAACCCCACTATAGTCACTAAATTTCATGGATTTGCACAGATTCAAATAAATTGAGTCATTGGATTGAGGGTCAATTTTTATTATTTGATATAAAATAGTTAAATTTGTGGACCACGGATAAAGGAGTTGGTTGTATTAGACTGACTTCAAATTTGGTATTTAGTTTCGCCCCACTTGCATCTTTCGATCCCCCTCAGTCCAATGATCAGCGGGTCCCAAATGGTCAAGTAATTTCAAATTTTTATCTATGCATGTTGGGTCCATCTTCCAATGATCCAACTCGTTCAAGTTCGGGAACCAACTTGTTTATTTAGGGCATGTTTGTGCGGTGCTGCGAAAAATCAGTCTCATGGAAAAGTTTTTCATTTTCTAAGGAAAATCTTTTCTAGCCTCCCCACATTGGAAATGGCTTTTCGTGGGACACGGGAGAGTTAACCCATTTTTTCTGCTTTTCTTCAAGCAAAAGCATGACCGAACAAAAAGTTTTCCCACTTTCCATTCCTTTTCAACGGAAGAGTGGCCTTACAAGCGTGCCCTTAGAATAGACTTAATCTCTTTTCAGAAAAGAAATTGGAAGTTGCAGTTTTCCAAATTTGCACTCTCTCACTAAGACCACTTACCTAGGCAAATGGACTGTTCTCGAAGATGCTGGACACCCTCGTTAAGAAAAGAACCATTAGATTGAAGAAGAAAATTGACTAGACAAACCATCGGCAGTAATATATTTTCGGCACATGCATTTTCGAGAACGAGGCTGTCCATTATATATGTGTAGTTTTATCTCAAATGACCGAATGAAACTTCAACCCAATTGATATTGCATTAAGCATTAGATTAGAAAGAAATGATTTAGCCACTCTTTTCACGTTGTGGTCAATATTACTCTTGTTGACTCAAAATTTAGGGAGGGTAGAAATGCTTGAATATAGGATTGAATTTGACGTTGGATCCATGCTTATGAGTTAATTAATGTTTGGAATTTTTCTATTTTATTCCATATCTTTTTCTATAACCTATTAAGTAAATATTATCGATATGTGATTTAACTGCATCTTTTGAATGGTCATAGACCAGATTTCACCCTACTAAACCACACACTATATGAGAACAAGGAGCTGTTTAGTTGGTTGGAAACCCGCTTCTCACCTTAGTATCAAGGGATCGAACTAGATACCTAGTGGGAGTAGATGTCATATCACTGAGGATGGAGTTTCCCGCTGAAGGAGCACCTATCATCTTCCCCTTTATGGGTCTCTAATGGGTCCCAGCCCCCTTGGCTGGGCATCCAAAAATGAACACGCACAAAACACACACGCACACGCACACTCATCACATGCCTCATTATTGGCCCAAAATATGCAATATTTTATTACATAATACTTGATAATATAGTTATTGCCCATAATCAGGTAATGATTTGGGTCTGGGTCCAACCAAGCCCAGTTGTAACATATGTACCTATTAATAATTGGATCCACGTCTCAGTACAAAATGGACCCGACCTAGGCCCTTTACAGACAAGGGGCTGTTCCTGGGATTAGCAAAAAGATACAGGATTCTGCATGGATATATAAACGCCAATCCCAAATAAGGGCCCATTTACCTTTTGCAATGGGAGCATTACCCACATTATGCTATATGGCTATGGGCTGACTGCCATGAGTGGTTTTAGACTTTAAAAATAAAATAAAATCAATGGACTCAACTAGGGAGGTCGATGAGTCATGAAACTAGGGCTGGTCAGGCTGAGTACTCAATAGTCGATTTGACTCAGCCTATTCTCGCAGGCTACTACTGGCCCAATTCAACTCAGCAGGTAGATGGAATGGGTTTTAAAACCATGGTTTAGGGCTCTAAAGAGTTGTAAACGGGCAAGGGTTGGGCTTAGAATTTGAACTGATCAGGCTAGGCTTCCAAGCCGGGCCTATTTGGAATTCAGGTTCCCACCATTTCTGCCAGTAGGGTCAAGGGACCAACAAATTTAGTGCTAATATATAAATCCTTTCATTCGGCATATATCAAGAATATCCGTAAAATTTTGTCCAAATAAATTCAAGTGAATGGTCACTTTAATGATCTATTTGTTTGAAAGTATTCTTATGCCAATGTCAGATCATAACTTGAGAGAATTTGAAATGTTCCTTTTAAATTATAGAATTTTAATTTCGCCAAAAAAATTATATAATTTTAAAAATATGACCCCTTAAAAGTCATTTTTGGCCTTCAAGATTTTCAAAAGCTCAATTTCTTAACTATTGGACTGTGCTTGACTATTTTGAAAACTACTTGGGGGACAGCATTTAGTAGCCATAATTTTTGCTGGCAAGAATTCTAAAACTACCTCCGGCAACCATGAGCATAAAGATTGACAGGTGAAAGATTTTGGATATAGATAGTACCTAACATATGCCCAAGTAAATATATATTGTGCTTTATATTTAGAAACCAAAACAATGGCAAGTAGATGGAGCCTTATAACCCTTTTATGGGCCATCGTGTAGAAGTTTCGGCTCCAATTGAACATAGGAGGTGCAACCCCAGTGGGCAGTGCTGGGTCTTCTCCTATCCCTAATCCGGCCCATATCAAATATGGGTAAGATCAAACCTAAGCCCGGATACCATAGAATGCGAAGGCTCTACTGTTAAGAGTTGCTGCCTTGTTCGTAGTTACTGAGCCCGGATCCCTTGTTTCGTAGAAATAGGGGATATTGTTTCATCTAATCCACAATCGCCAACGGTGTAAAATCTCTTCATTGATTCTTTCATTCCAAAAATGCAATTGAGAGGGTGCATTAGTTTGCATAAGATTTTACAGAGTTGGCAATTGTGGATTGGATGGAATAGTATCTTTCTGTTTATATGAAACAGGGGATCCGGACTCGTAGTTAATTGGATGATTGGCATAAGACGTTGGTTTGCTCCCATTGTGTGCTCAAATCTTGCCCTAGAATTACTTGGTGCACATGTGTGGATTTCATGCATGTGCATGGGGGAGTAGTCCTACCAGGTTATATACCACATGAAAACCATCATCACCAAGAAGAAGAAGAAGAAAATGTATCCACGCCCTTCATCTCCTTCATTGTTTGTCATTCACCAGAGGCTTAATGCACGACCTTTTGTTTTAAAACAATATAAATTAACATATATTTAGGGGATGTTTGTCTTCAATGCATGAGATAGGAAAATAGGTTTTACCCATGTAAATATTACATATGCAAATGTTACACATGTGAAACACATTATTATATCCGTCAAAATCATCATTTTCATATGAGTAAATGAGTACATCCAATGCTCTTAGATGTGTTTGGATGTTTTGAACATTTTTCACAAATCTCTCAAAACCCATGAAGATTTAAAATAAGAAACTAAACATCTTAGTTCTTATCATTCACAAGAGAATATTGAACGGTTTGGACCC
Source organism: Camphora micrantha (assembly GCA_003546025.1). Taxonomy (NCBI): domain Eukaryota; kingdom Viridiplantae; phylum Streptophyta; class Magnoliopsida; order Laurales; family Lauraceae; genus Camphora; species Camphora micrantha. The sequence goes on from QPKB01000002.1 coordinate 73,316,157, forward strand.
ACAAAAGTGCAAAAAATTAGAATTACAAGTCAGATTTACTTTACATTTTCTCAAATCCTTAAAATCTATGAAGATTAATACAATTAGCTTAAGATCTTGAGATTTATAAGTTCAACAAACAAAGCGCGTAGTTTGGATTACAAATATGGGGCCCATGCATGGGAGTGAAAGAAAAATAAAAGTGAATGGGCAAGAGGAGAACCATATAAGGTAGCAAAAGAGATGGGAACTTCGACTTTCCTAATAAAGATTTGATGTACTACTGTAATGGCTCGGTATTTATTTCTCATCTTCCCTAGAAGGTGAAGTGTGAATGATATGAGCTGACGGGTGAAGGATATAAGGAAGCAAAGATGGAACCATTACTTTCACTGGATCTGGTGGTGTCTGGGTATTCATTTTTCATCTTTCCTTATTCACTTTCCATTAAACGAGAGACTATTTTACGTTCTCGGATATTTAATTTTAACCACTCGCGGTATGAACTTCACGTATTTAATGAGCCTCTTCATTTGCAAAGAGCACATATTAATTGAATACATAAAAATTTATACTTCAAATAAGCTAATGTTTTTGGGTTTGCCTATTCAGATATTTTCTTGAAAAAGTATCGCCATGTTTATGAAAGAGGCAATAATATGACAGTGATCTGACCTATTCACTTTGGCTCGCAGGAAGTCTCGAGAATTTCTCGAGAAACACAAATTCTTCAAACACGATTTACAGATGCTCCAAGTAAAACACGAGGAATATTATGCAATAGAGACAAAATTTGCTCCATGCATCACAGTACTCCTTGTTTGGTGCGACGCATATTCGCAACAGAAAAGGAAAAGATTGAATTGGTCATCTTCAATAAAGAGTATTTCAATTTCTTATAAGAAACGTAGAAATACAAGATTCCTCCCTCACAAGAAAAAGAGTTTAAAATTCTCTTCTTTACGGGTTAAAATATTGGAGAGGCAAAAGTGACATTGCATAAAGCTGAGGTTCTTAAATCTCACTTAGCAACAATATTTTCATAAATTCCTCCAACAAACAGGGCTTATTAGTGCCCCACAAGGTGAATGGCAAAGATGGTTCCAAGTTATATATTTCAGCTTCTACCAAACAAAAAAGGTTATATATTTTCAGCAAACCTACAGAATGGAGGACTTACTGTTGAGTGGTTTAGGGTAATAAATTATAAGAAGAAAAAGACAAGTGCTTTTGTCAATGTACTGAAAATGACACAAGTGATAACGCGGTACTGAGGTATTTTTGGACACACATGAGGGGCCATACAGGAGAGAGGAAGAAGGCAGGAAGCCATACGACGACTGACTCTTCATCAAATGCTGATGAACAACTTCATGTACCTTGGCAGGAGACAGAACCCAAATAGATATTAACTCTCTCTTTGTTGTTTCTATTTTGCTTTTCACACCACTAAAATCAGTAAAAGAAAGCAATGGTCCAAAAAGATGGCAAGTCACTCTCATGTCATCATGGAGAGTAGCCCCACCCACATGACATCGATCCGGACGTTCATCAAGTGGGCCTCTTTATCAAGTCCTAATTGTCACAAAATGCAGAAGAAACAAAGAAGGAAAACTGGAAAGGCAATAGACAAAAAGAAAAAGGAAATGCTAGGCTAGGCATCTCTTTGTTCATATTCTATCCCTTCCCTTCTGTTTCAACACGCGTAGCAGGGGCTTGGATGTTTTGTGGCTATGGAAAGTGGGACCCACATGGAAAGAACTTCTAAGCACATTTCTGTATATTTTCTTTAAGAAAATGAAGACCTAACTTTAAAAAAACTTCTAATCACGCGGAAATGTAGTGGCCCAATGGTCCATTTACTCACAAGTTCACCCACAGAGAGAATATAAAAAAAAAATTCCATATAGAACGAAAAACCTTACAGGGAAAAAAGAAAATATATGTAGGACTGTCAGAGCAAAATGGGACTAATGCATTTAAATGCCATTGTGTTGTCCTTCCAAACGGGAACACAAAATCCAAATAAGATCCAAACAAGAGGTAAGAAAAAAGGGGCGTAAGGATAGCAACTGAGTGAGAGTGACCTGAGGGAGGGGAAGGTTGGTAAAATGGGGGTAGAAGAAGTAAAGCAAATTGATACGAAAGATGGGGTTGGAGACAACTTGCAAGAAAGCTTTAATGTGCACTTTAATGGTGACAAAGGAGAATGTCATGTGACCCCTGTGGGGATTTTAATCTCTCTCTCTCTCTCTCTCTCTCTCTCTCTCTGTGAATGAAACGTCACACTTGAATAAAGGAAAAGGTTCATGCACACTGTAGTCTAGCCACTGTTTCATATGTCCTTATCTCCCTCCATAGAAAAAACACAGCACGAGATCTTTTGGTCAATAGAGAATTTTGTTTGTATTTTTAGCTCTATTGTATTAAAGGACAAGTAGGGAAGAAGAAGTTAAAAGTGGAAGCTTCACTTTGAGCATCATTTTTCATACATGGGGTAATAAGTGTTTGAATTGAATAAGCGAACAACCAAGCAAACATAGAAATAGGAAAGACGGAGAGCATTACACGCAAATTACCAAAGTTTGCAATCCTTAACGACTCCATTGTCAGGAAATAATGCTGCAAATGCCTCTCAAGTTCTAGTAATGGGTGGTTCATAGTTCAAGGCATTGGCTCTACCTTTCTGTATAAAGAGGGCACTCGTGGGCCATTACATTCCTATAACGCGTGTTATATATATATATATATATCCATCCCTCGTCTGCTGTGGATCTGAAAATTATCTCATTTTGAATCTCTCTTTTAACTTTTTCTCAGAGATAAATTTGACCAATTTTAAGGCTATGGTGAGATAAATTGAGGTTGATTAGACTTAAGATAACATTACTGATTAGATAATGATGTCCAAATGATGAGCAAACTGGTAAGTTCAGTCAGATTATTTATGACAGCGATGTAACGCAAGCTCAGCTTTATCCATATAAATCCAATATTAATATTATTCATCAGTTGTCAAGTTGATAAAAGCATTTATTCATGTGATGATGCAGTGACTGGACCCACCCATGTGAATCCAAAGATGAACAGGGATGGTTATGACCATGGGTGAACTTGGCTTTGTTAGCCTGTGAGAGCTGTGGGTTGCATATCTATGGTTGTAACTATGAGCAAGGATCCATGTCCAATGGAACCAAAACCATCAATTCCGTTGAATTGTAATTAATATCGTCAAATGAAGTGATTGACATCCAATCTGCTGGAGCTCCATTTAGTACAATTAAGCTTCTCTTGACTTGTTTACGACTCTTAACTCAAACCAGAGCACCCTGATCCCAAATCCAAAAATAGGATTTTGACTGTCAATGTGGCCCAAAAGACTGGATTGAGACCCATGTATTCCAATCCTTACTTGATAAAGGCCTTAAATGAAATCAGGAGTATTAGTCTCACCTGTCTCTTTTCAGGCAAACTTGGAACTAGGCCCTTGCAATTCCGACCTAAACATACAAGGTTTTCGGCCCATATTCAGATCTCTTTAAGAGTGTCCTGTAAATAACTCCATCTAACAATAAATAGTTCCGTCCCATTTATCTTAAGATTGGAAACCAGCCTGTGGGCGTCTTTCATCTGCTATGACATATGGCTGTCCCATTTCAAGGCAAAAGGTCCACAGAGGATTGGGATCTTTCTTTACCAGCCAACAGAAAGAATATATTGATTGGCCAAGATGAATTGTAGGCTGTCCACATCAAAATACGCAACCATAACAGGAGATTATTATTGTACGATAGATGATAGGGTGAGGAAAAAAAATGTTAAGATCCTCATTACTCAATAGCCCTAAATTTACCAGTTCAAGTCTAATTACAGGCAGCTCCGTTGCACCTAACGGACAAGGGCGGATGGAGAACATTTTGCTTGGACCCACCGTAGACAACAAAAATTAGTGGCCATTTGGAGAAAAGAGCAAGGGTTTTCAGAATTTTGGGGGGTAGGGCTGGGGTTTTGGGGGATGGGGGGTTACGCGCTCATGGCCCACAACGCACCCATGCAAGGCAATGGAGGGATCAAAGTCTTTCTAGAATGGTGGGGCATACTCGTGATTGGATGTTGCTTGTGTATCTTGACCGTTCAAGTGGTGAGACATAATAGTAATTAGATGGACTGGCATAATCCTTGAAAAGTCCAAAAGGTTGTACAAGACCCTAAGATGGTCTTAAATTGTATAAAAATGCAAGGGGTGTCATCGTAACATGCATAAAATGTGTGGAGTGATCTAGAAAAAGTAGGATAAGTTAGAATGTGAAAGATTATAATCTAGAGAAAAAGTCTACAAGGCTCTCAACTATATTGGATAAACGACGCGTGGTTTAATGGCTTATATAGGACTATCAGATTTTTCTCCTGCTAGTGTCAGTAGCAGGTGGTGGTGCTTGAAAATGCATCTCTGCCATCAATGCAGAGGGCCAGACCCTGCGCATTGATGGGCTCACGCACCGCACCTCCTACAGACGCCCGTACGAGAATCCAATCCATCAAGTGGAGGACCTGATAATACTCTAGATTACAAATGCTGTAGTTCAGGAGGGATTACAAATGCTGTAGTTCAGGAGGGGATTGGGATTGGGTTTTAGCCAGGCATTCCAAATGAAATTAAGCCCATAAGGGGCCTTCTAAAACTCTGGTCTAGTTAATGAGAGCTAATTAAATTAAAGCCTTAATTATTAAATTATAATCTACAATCGGTTGTACAGTAAAATTATTGAAAAAAATAAAAATTCCTATCTCATAAGATAATTGGAGACCACCTTTGAGATCTTTGGAATTAGGGCGGCTCTTAAGAAAAAAGCAGCCCCCTCAGTTTTTCTTGTTTTGACTGGCAAACACTCTAATTTTTCCTTTCTCTTTTTTTTAACCCAGCAGCAAGCCAAGAAGTAAACCCTAGGGGCATGCGAACCCTTCAATCCACATGCACACGGGAGGTGGCCACTCGAACGCAATACCTCTTTGCTTCTTGAGGCACGGAGTCCTTGGCCAACTTCTTAACCACTCTAATTTTACCAAATGCTCTAATAAGCAAATAAGCTCTAACCCATAAATAATAGGTAATTTTTAGAGTTACCAAAGGCCTCCTAAACCTCCACTGATATGCTTATTGTAAAAACATTTTGAGCAAAAGCACTCAACTTCCCCTAGACCATATATGAGCCTTACAAAGCTCATTCTTCCACTAAGGATACACAACCGTAAACCAATATAAAATTGCTCAATTCTACGAAGTAGGGGCATGCATATTGCTCCCCATCATCAGATAAAAATCCTCACTTGCCTAAAAATACCTAATGTTTTGAACCGTTCGACACTGAACGCATGCAAATTGATAGAAGAAGCTGAACTTCTACCCTACCCAGTGAAAGGTGGTGTTTAAGATTTTTCTGGCTTGCTCTACAATTAAAGGTGAAATAAGTGGAGATAAGCGTTTCTTCCATGTCTCCACCAAAATATAGTGGAAAAAATATCAATCTATCTATCAGACTATTCAAGAATTAATTTCAATTTGGTGTAGGCATGTGAAAATAACCTGTTAAAAGAAAACCTACACCATTTTTTATTTTCTCATTGCCTTGTTGTAAGGCCTCCCCAAATGAGAAAAATGCAAATGTACATGTTACTCAGAAGTGAATGCAACAAATGAGATAGAAAGTAGCTATTTGCAGCATGTGAGAAAGAATGCAATAAAATTTGGGTACCAGTACCAACAAAAGAATTTTAAATGTAGCAACGAAAGAGAAATCAGTGGTCTAAATTAAATACATTCATTGAGACCCCTTCCATATGAACATATAAGGATTCACTTGCAGCAACGTCAATCTAGTTTGTCCAAGACAACAATATCAGCTAGCCCAGCCCTGTGCTCAGATCTTCTAGCTAGAGGTTACCAAAAATAAAAGGGCAAATACAACAAGCGTATCAAAACAAAATAACAATTGAAAATAACAAATGCATGTTCTGATGGCTTCACACAAGGTTGATGACGTTCAAGGAAGAACAACAATGAGAATAAAGGCAAACATTATGGCAATACAAATCACACTAAACATCATAGTCAGACACACAAACCTCTTCATATTTACCTTATCCTAAGCTGTATATATATTATCCTAAGCTTACCTTGAAGGGTAGGGCCTTACTTATTGAAAGAAAAGGAAGAACCTAGACAATTAACAGACATGAGACAACCAATACAAGTAGAATATAACAGTGGTAGAATTTCCCCGCAACCGGCCTTTTGATACCGATACAGTTGTTAAAAACAAATGACACCATAGTTAGGGGTCAGTCAAATGCATTGTCACAAAAAGCACTCTTCTTCCTAAAATGTAAATAACCATTAATATCAGGAGAATTTGAAAATCTAAAATGTTAATAACTCATTCATATCAGGAGAAAGTGATTATTTCCCTACTGATGATATTTTCCTAAAATCTTACATGACATTATGTATTTTTAAGTATTTCAAATATATTTATTATTATTTTAAACTATATTATGTCCAAGGTATTTTCCAGTAAAGCACATATTTGACAACACCACCATTTCTAACTACCCTCTTAATAACCCGTCAACATTATTTGTACAGTGTTCCATAGAACATTGGAACATAACTCACAGTTCATCGTGGTTTGCCTCATGTCATTTTATCCTGGAGTGCTAGGGATAATTAAAGACAATAAATACTCTTGGGTTGTTCAACTGATACAATTGTTCTGTTTAATGTTTATAATTTGCAAGTGAGACTAGGTTTAGATCTATGATTTCAAACTGTTAATATGATGAACATGTTTTGATCCTGGTCTATTTTAGATTTGAATTTCACATTATGACAAATTTAAGTGACAATCAAATAGGCTGAAGATTCTAATTCATTACCGAATTGCATCTTGAACAAAATAAATTTTATGCCAAGTAGATACCAACCTGCGAACCAGTAAACTTGTGTCCCCGAGGATTAGTGGCAAGGCATACCGATTTCACAAAGACAATCTGGAATCGACCCCTAGTAGTTAGGCTGGAAGTATCACCCCCTCGCCAGGAGGACGACATAAAAAATAAAAAATAAAAATAGAGAAAATTTACACCCATAAAGAGATGGGAATGGACCGCCAACCCCGGTGAACTTCTCTAGGAACATAATTTCCCCAAATATTGTCAAATAATGCAGAACAATCTTGGGCTCGAACGACAGGTGGCTGAACAACTCAAAAATAAATAAATAAATAAATAATAATAATAATAATAAACTAATTTCGTATTGATCAGAGTTGATTTAACACCTGAATTGGACCCATCATTCAAAGAGACAGGATTTTACTACAATTGTCAACTTAGTAGCAGTTACAACTTTGCATAAAACATAAAAACTAAAATAAACTAAGACCCAACTTGATCTCTACATCAAGACCTTAAAATTAAATAGACTTATCCCTACTAAGATTGTAACCAATCAGTCAGCATGGGCCCAACTTCATGCTCACACCAAAGGGTTCATGGAACTGCCCTTAGGCATTCTCTTGTAGACAATGGGCCCGGATCAACTTTGGGCCTGGTGTGCCCAAGGCCCAGGGATCAACTTTGGGCTGCAAGACTGGTGTCCTAGGCCAGGCCAGGCTTTGCATACATCCTTGTCCACCAGTCTAGCGTCAGCATGTGTCTCCATGTTTTGGTTTGAAATTACTTCCAATTAACTCAAAGACCTAATAAGCACCTGCTATAGCTACCATTGCATCCCACATCATCAAGAACCACAACCTGCTCTACCTCCAAGCCTCATATAAAAAATGCTCCTCTCCCATGTTCAACATGCAACATCTTTTGAGCAAGCCATCTGGAGTACTTGAAGCATTCCCTATCAAATGGAAAAGGATCTTAAAACAGGAAGAGCTAACCTTAGTGTTCCTTCTAAACTTTTCTCCTTTCTTATTTGTCAATGTTTCTTAAAAACATACTTGGGTATTTCAACATTTTCTTGCAATCCAAGAAAAATGCCCGCCCCCAATTTTCCAGTTTCATCATTTGTTTATGTTCTTAAATTTCTTCCACTCCAAAACCTTAGCTAATCAAAGTTCTCCATCCCTTTCACTGATTTGGTTTTTTGAAATCCTCACACCATTCTACTTGCCTTTAATAGCGCTTGGAGTAATTCCTTCTGCTAGAGCCATATTCCGCGTTCTGGTTACTAGTCAATTGAACTAGCCTTAATTAAGTCAAAGAATAAGAGTATCGATGAACTAAAAGAAAGGCCAGACTTTCAAATGTTTTTCAAAAAAAGGAGTAAAAGCAAATAAGAAAGCTGAAAGCAGTTTTGCGTAGGTGCCAACAATTACTTGATTGCATTTGTGTCTGTCTTGGTAACCAAGTTGTACAAGAATTGAACTACATTGAACTCGAAGCGGACCCTAGTGTTCAACCAATTACCACAACCACTGATCTTGAAAAAAAAAATACAAATCCTAGATCCCCACCCCCACCCCGCAATTGTCATCCCTACTACCCTCATTTTATAGATGTGTTGCTTCTTGATTGGCCAACATTCTACTCCATAGGCCATAGCTGGTTTAATTGTTATCCTTTAATATTTTCTCTTCTATCTTGTTGACATTCGTAGATGACAAAGCACTCTAAAAGCATGTCTCCACTTTCAACCATTCCGCTTTTATCCTATATTCAACATTATCCTTAATCTCTCCCTCTTTACTAATTATCGAGCCAAGGTATCAGATAGAATCTTTTTGTTATCTCTTGAGCTTCAATTGTCATAGTAGTAGAAGTTTGTATTCCTTAATTCATGGATACAAGAAATTAAATTAACAAATTACCCACATGTGATGTAAATTATAATTGCACAACTCTAACCCAACATAATTAACTAATAGACTGATTAAATCTCAACGGATTCCACGATATTGGATCACACAATGGTATAGGATCAACAATGACATTTAGAGGCACGATCGTGGTTGAAAAGCACGGTTGCACGTGGATAGGAGGGTTTGCATGTGTGCTCCTATGGATTAGTTCTCCGCTGTCTAGAATCGAGTGTCCCTCGGGCTTAGAGCCAAAGGCTCCTGGGTTGGCCTAGGCGGGAGATACCCTGGGTTTTCAAAAAAAAAAAAAAGAAAACATGGTTGTAGGGGTGTCATCAGCCATGGAAATAAAAATACAACATGGCCTGTTGCAGAATGAATTTTCGTTTATCTCCAAAAAGTTTAATATCATAACAAAAAAATCCAGAATTTTCAAGAATGGTAGAATTTGATTTTTTTTTTTTTTTTTTTTTCACTAGGGCATTATTATAAAGTAATTTTTCGGTCCTACAAAGTCATACAGTGCTGTATGCCTGCATCATTGTGCTATTTGAAACCTTGATTCCACCACATATATATAATGGACTATAGACGTGCAACATCATTTCAATATCTGAATATCAGACTACTGGCCCCGTTGGTACAAATGAAGAATCACAATAGCGTCAACTATAGGTATAGCATTTCCATATTCCATCCTTGTGGGGTCCACCTAGATGCATGGCAATCAAGGGGACAAGGGCATTGGAAATGTCAAATCACAAAAGTAAGATTGGGCAAAAATAATCTCACCAGCTTCTCTAGTGGATGATCACCCCAACCCCCACACCACCCCCCACCCCCCCGCCCCGCCCCGCCCCCCCAAAAAAAAAAAAAACCCTCCCCTCCTCTTTTTCTCTCCTCCTCTCCTTCTATCAATGGCTAGCTTCCCTTACTGGTGAGGCAGCTATCACCCTAAAGAGCATCTTATGAATGCCAATTCTAGGGTTTCTTTTTTTTTTTTTTTTGAATAGTCAATTCTCGGATAATTCAGTTGGGGCTTGGGGCCTCCTCTCCGCTGTCAATCCGGGCCCTGGAACCCCAGGTAATCCTCACCCCAAAATGCTCCTACCAATTCGAGTGGGCATCCCACCCCAATAGGCGGTATCCAAACCATGATTTAAAACATCTCATCACAGATTAAGATTGTGCAAAAATTAATCTCACTATATTATCTGAACACATGATTTAAAGGTCTTAACTCTTAAGGTCTAAGGAAGCGTTGAGTTCTAGAAATTAATCATATTTGAAGTTTCGGGGAAGCCTCTAAATAAAGAAGAGGTTTCAATGTTATATTTTTAATAATAGCTTATTGATGTAAAGTGCTACGAGGCGGGTCGATTTATGCCTGTTTGGGACAAAAATGCCCATGATAAAATAGGTTTATTTATTAAATGTCCCATATCCCCAAAGAGAAAAAAAATATAAAAACAATCAAACAAACAACAGAAACTACAATGTCCTCTTCAAAACCCCACCAAGACCCATCGCAAGCACAACTCTCAATCTAGAATGGATCACAATCCTCATGTCCAGCTCTGACGAACTCAAAAACAAGTATTTTGTTTGTTTTTTATTCGTCCAGTCCCTCCCGTGAAGCCTTCCCTTCAAGCCCCTTCTAAAAATGCCCCTCCATTAAGTTCTTATATGTATGTTCGGCAGACACATTACGGTGAAATAAAGTTTTTCTTGTTTAGAATTTTACCAAACAGACCACCTGTGACTTAAAACATTAAAATTAGAGTGATTTGATCTAACTACCTCTCATTAGATTAGACAAAAGTTTCCAAACAAGCACTAACAATTTCTTTAGTCTTAAATGTGCATCGAGGTCCACGTATGATTGATAAAAAAACCTCACACATACCAATCCTCTCCCAAATTGGAGCTCACCCTAATTTGACAATAGTCCAACCTTTATTGATTGTTTGATCAAATTACTACAATAGTTGCAATTAATCATTAAAAATTCAAGGTGACCATTTATAACCAATTCATTGAAGAAAACAAAGAAAATACAATATATATATATATAAGTGTACACATACCAATATGAAGTTCACTCAAGTCAAAGTCCAAACACTTCTGATATTGTCGAAACAACATCCATTTGGTGTTTTTAGCACAAAACAGTTCAAATAAGGTGCAAAGGAGCTAGATCAATGTTTCTTGCACAAAGAAACACCAAAACGAGTAGAAGAAGGTTTAAATAGGCTATCAGCTGAGGATTTAAAATGATCAGCAATGTTGGCCAAAATTCGCAATACAGGTAATAAATATTATACTCATATCAGCCAATACTCGGTACATATCAGCCAATACATACCGTGGGTCCGATATATCTTTGAATATTACATGTGGATGCAAAAAAAAAAAAACCTTCAAAAGTATACCAATCTGCAGTGGGAAGAGATGGATTTTTTTAATCAGTAACCACATTATTGGACATTGCAGCTAATTGGTGATATGGACTGCAGACCCACTGCCTCCCAAATGTATGAACTCAAGGCACAAGGAAACTATGTAAATCCTTGGGTCGAAAGTCAATTGATTCCTCCAGGAAGCATGCCTTTAAAAATTGGCTAGATTCCGAGACAACTCAGCCAGGAAATTATGCAAATCATTGGGTTGAATATCACATATTCCTCATGCAAGCATGGTTTAAATTTGCTTGAGTTGACTCGGAGTCTTCAGGTGCTAAGTTGAGTCACCCCCCAAGTCACCACGTTGGTCGAGTCTTGTGATTTTAGGCCCTAAATGCTCTCTTTTTCTATGGGTAAAGCTATAATACAATATTGCAAAAATTCCCTAAGGAGAGGTGTAGCTTGGGGTTTATAAAATTAACATGGACACCGGCCTACATGCGACATATTAACAATGCTATCGGGTGGCCAAAATGACCACCACAAACACATTTTTTAACAATGTATCAGATCAGCAATTTAGATCACCAACCCATGTGCTTTGAATGTGCAAGCTGTCAGTGATCTATATTGTTGATCTGAAACAGAATGAAAAATGTGTTTGTGGCGGTCATTTTGGCCACCCGATAGAATTGCTAATATATCGCATACGTTGTGTCAGTGTTAATTTTATAAACAACCACAACCTGCCAAGAGTTTTGCAATATTTTATTATAGCTTTAAGCTTCCCTTCATAATAATGTTGTTGGTGCCCAACATGAAAAGTTACAGACATGGATTCAGACAAGTATTATGGAGTGGGGATGAGGCTGTAGTGTTAATACTTTTCTTGAAGGATCCTAGACTCCAAGCATCTCGTTTGATACTTAAACTTATAGTTATAGCCAAATCATGAAGAGTTGCAAAATTTATAAATTAGTGGGCTTTTCATACAATAAGATACTATAAATATTGTAGAATACCAAATACTCACACGGTATATCCAGATTTAATATTCACATTAACACCATTAAAAAAAAGTCCAAATCAACATTGTATAATATCAATTTCCTAACAATGTACTAGCCCCAAGGGATCGTAAGCTGAAGCCTGCATCCATTAAACAAAGCGACTCAAACCTAGAACTGCAACTTGAATGCAATGGGATTCTGCTACTTCATTGAACATTCAGGATCAATCCAACAATTGACCAATATAAAAGATTGTTTTCAAAAAGACAAAAATAATCTTTTTAATTCCATTTCATCTTTTGTTCTTAAAGACTCGGCGACAAAGCACAGTGAGCACAATAAATTCGTTTTTTAATAATTTGTTGATCTCCCGCTCATCCTATTTTCTTGATTATGTAATTCTTTAATTCGTTCGCAGGGTTGTTTTTACTGTCTATAAACATTTCGAAAGATAGTACTTGATTTTTTTTTCCTTTTTTTTTTTTTTTTTTACTCTATAGCAATTTGCAACTACCCTTTAGGCCACAAATCCTAATTTCTATCAGTTTTCCGCTGCATTCTGCTACCAAACAGGCCTATAAAAGTCATCCTCGGTAAAATTCATTCACACACAAAAGCATACACATGACGCAAAGAAGTTGACAAGATATACACGCAGCTATATAACACCAGAAAACATCATGCAACAGCAGTCAATCATAGAACATAAAACAGACTTGAACAGAGATATGAACATCCAACATTAACCGAAGACAAAAGCTACTGCCAATAAAAATGTACTGACCTTGTTAAACAAGTGACATGAATTACAAATCAGCCAAGGCTGAAACTATAAGCGTCATTTTCCAATGTTCCACCCTCGGTACGTGGCGGCGTTGTACCGGTTGTGCCACCATAACTGCCTCCTGTTGTCGTCTGCACATTAGTTCCACTCTGAATCAACTTCCCATTGGAAGCACCACCAACCCCACTATAAGCACCACTCGATTCCCCCACAAAACCGCCATTGACATAACTTGGATAGATGCCGGCAGTCCCAAAAGGCATCGGGCTCCTTTGAGGACCGACCATTCCCATACCATTCCAAGGACTTCTTGGTGGCACAATTGGAGTGCCATAACCAACTCCATTGTACCCACCAAAAGGGTAGATTCCGTATGGATATGCAGCAGAATTCCCATAACCTGATATTGGTACAGGTGCATAACCATGAAAGAACTCATATCTAGGACTGTAAGGAGGATAAAAGCCACCTTGATAAAGACCAAAACCAGACCCTCTTCCACTACCCATCCTGAAGTTATGATTGCTATTGTTATTGCCATTACTGCCATTGCTCCCATCTTTCGGCACCGCCCTCTTGACTTCCACAAGCTTATCATTCAACTCGTGGAAGCTCTTCTGCATCACGTTTTCCACAGCCTCCTCCGAATCAAAGGTTATAAAGCCAAACCCCCTTGGCCTTTGGGTTATATTATCGTACATGACAACAACATCTGTTATATTACCAAATTTCTGAAAGTAGCTCTTGAAGGCTTCCTCGGTCAGATTAGAAGACAAACCCCCAACAAAAATCTTCTTAGTTCTGAACGGAATTCCACTGCCATTCGTATTACTGCCACTACTACTGCTGCCGTTTCTACTAGACCCTTTGTTATGCGGTTGATGTTGGTGCTGATGCTGATGGTGGTGGTGCTGTTCACCTTTTGGAACTGCTTTTTTCACTTCTACCTATCAAAACATCACAAAACAAGGGCTGATCTCCAAGAACCAAAAAAAAAAAATGAAACTGTAAAGAGTGGAATTCAAAGAGAAAAGAAAATTCAATGGAAAGGGTTGATTAGAAACAACATTTTAAGAACCAACTAAAAAAAGAAATTCTTAATAGACAGTATGTTTGGATGCACTCCAAATAACTGTTCTTATGAAATTTTGGCAGAATGGATGGTTATATGTCCCATGAGTTTGTTCTAAGGGGCGACGTCATAAATTAATGATTGGTGTCCTTAAAGAATAGAACTGAAGATGTAGAAGAAGGCATCGAATCTAAGATGGTTGGAATGCATATTTACTTGTAATTTTATCATGGCTGGATATGTCATTTGGGATTCATCAAAGCTTAGGATAGAGCTTAAGCTCAAACTTATCCACTTGAAATTCAAGCTAGGCTTAACCTTGGTCAGATGCAACCTGTTCACCTCTCTTACCTTTATAGAGCCCACTTGATCAGTGGTCACACATTCTATCTATGATAACTGCTTCGATCTTTCTTTTTTAATTCAACGGGATTGACATTCTGTTGGATGACAATATGAATAAAATATGGGCATTGATTTGGAAACTTTTAATAATATCACTGAAGTGAGCTTTGGGCCACTTCCTGTCAATGGAGAGATTTCATATTCACATAGTAAGATAAGAAAATGTGGGCCACAGCCCCCACACAGTTCAAAGGCCATCAAAATCACTTTCAAAACAAGAAAGTTTGAGTTATCCCCTAAATTCTTTGCAATGAGATAGAAAGTTGTCACTTTTGTACAGCCAAGAACTAATCCCTAGGGGCACATGCAAACTCTCCTCTTTTCTAACCCCTAATGAAGGGTAACCGCTTTTTTCACTTCTACGCATCAAAACATCTTAAAAAAAGGGATGAAACCCTCCAAATCAACGTTGCTTTGAAATTTTGGTAAAATGCCCTATGAGTTTTGTTTGATGGGCCGGCAAATTACCAATTCACATTGGATCCATTTTTGGAGATTTTCAGCCCTAAACAAAAACATTTACGCGTGCCTCAAATGAATGTTGAAGAGTTACGCAGCCCAGGAAGGGCATCACCAAAAAGGGCTTTTGGATCATGGGCCAGATCCATGCTGAGGCCCATTGGGCCAAGTCCATATATTGAAGAGTCCCATCGGAACAGCCTGTTGAGATGATAAATCAATGAAGATTTCCCTTGAGTGGATAAATTATGAATAAATCAGTAAAGATTTACCTTTTATCTCACAAATCAAGAATAAATCTGTAGAGGTGTACTTGAGTGTTATCTTGGCAAATAAATAATATTTATTCCTTAGGGTTTGTTCCTATCTTAATATCTTATCATGATTTTTTTTTAAAAAGAAAAAAAAAAACCCAATTTAGCAAAGATTAGATAAAAACAAATTAAAAGATCTGCTCAATCCCTTATAACTAAGATTCAGAAAGATGTAAAAAAGAGTTCTCTTTTCTTTCCTAGAAATTGAAAGGATGTACAATTATTCTATCCATTTTAGAGTTAAATGCTGTTGGTGTGAGACCCAGACGCCCAAATCCGATCATCCCTTGGGTTTAGGCTTGGAGAAGTAATTATTAGTTACTCTTTAAACCCCCATTGAAGTATCCATTAAAGTATTAAAGAGGAGAACAGACCATTCTTCCAAAACATTGAAACCATTCACAATTAGAGATACATCCAAACAGACCAAAACATAATATGAAACACTACAAAGTAGAAAGGGTTAGCCAAAAAACAACATCATTCAAGAAAACTCTGAGCAACATTTAAAAAAAAAAAAGGAAAATCAACAGCCGTGTGAAAAAAAAGGGTTTTCAAAGCATTGCAGAAAACACCCAGAAAAAAAAAAAATAGAAAAAAAAAAAAAAAAAAAAGAAAGAAACCTTAGAAAGGCTGAAAGACTAGACTCGCAAATAGGGCACAAAAATAGGGAAAAAAAAGTGAGATAAAGATACTAACTGTTCTTCCTAAGATGACATGTTTCTCTTGTAGAGCCTTGTCAGCAGCAGAAGGGTCTGAAAAGAGCACAAATCCAAAACCTCTTGCACTTCCTGTCATCCTATCTCTCATAACCACAGACTCCACCACTTCTCCGTACTTTTCAAAGTGATCACTTAGGGTTTCTTCCTTAGTTTCCCAAGAGATTCCTCCAACAAACAATTTTCCTTGCTCAGAATCCATCATAAGAACTACTGAAGAAGAGGAACAACAAGAATCGGTTTCTCTTTCTCCTGCTCGGAAGAAGAGAAGAAGGGAAGGGGAAAAAAAACAGAGAGAGAGAGTAGTAGTAGTAGTAGTAGTAGTAGTAGTAAAGAGGAAAGAAGGAGGGTTTTGTAAAGGGGGTTTTGTTAGGGGTCGAGAGAACGGATATGAATGGGTTTAGTCCGCTGTCTTTCGCGGTATTAGGGTTTATGAAGTTAGGTTTCCACTCCTTATTCCATACAAACTTGAATGAAGATCCCATTTTTTTTTCATACAAATCCCACATTAGTCGTTTCTGTTTACGCCTTTAATTAAGGGTCCCATTTCTGCTGTAGATGAGGAATAAAAGATCCTGTATCCTCCCATTCCCTTGTTTTCACTTCTATAGTTGAAAATTCTGTTGTTGGTTTTTTTTTTTTTTTTTACTACCTATGTGAATACAGTGAGGAGAAAATCTTGATTTTTTTCTGGAATATTGACAAAGTTAAATGTTAAACTAAAAATGAATATTTAGAAATTTAAACAATTTTGTGGTTGTTTCAGTCATTTTAGAAATATTTAATTTTTTAAGATTTAAAGCACCTTGTGATTATTTCAATCATTTTATAATTTTTCTTCCTCTAATAAATGTTAATGCACTTGAAACACATGCTTTCCGTACCTAAATCGGATTAAAACTGAAGTCATTATATTTGATAAAAGTTAGAAACTCAAAAAATAAGGTGAAGTTCTCATTAAAAAAAAAAAAAGTTAAGAAATTGTTGCTCACCGTTAGGGTAGTAAATTGGTATCCGATTCTTCGATTGCCCGGATGTTTCGATATGTTAAAAAAGGGCGTCCGATTCATAAATGGGTCCTGGTCCATAACCCAATTTAGATTCTAATTGATAAATACGTCCGGTTTTGAGTCCATGTAGGTTCTGACTCGTAGACTCGGGACCTGACAGTGAGTCTTTAATATTGCAATCGGTACTTCAATATTAAGTTTTTTTTTTTATAACATTTTTATGTATAATATTGGAGGTAGTATACTTGATACACTATTATAAATTTAATGATATGCTTATTTTAAGAAAAAAAAAATAAAAAATAAATAGAAATTAGAATTGATTATATAACTAAATTACATTCCTCTAGCTGGACTTGGTTCCGAAACCGGATTCGAATTTTTCTATCGGAATCAGGTCTAAAACCAACAAAATAGGTTCCGAGTCAAAATCGAAATCCAAAACTGTTATTTACTAGGTATATCGGTCTAGTATAGTTCCGACCTAAAACCATTCTGTTTGCAACCATACTCACCATTGCATTGGGAATTCTAAACATTGCATTAAGAACTCTAAATACAATGCAAAGCTATAAATTTTTGAGGTCCAATCAAGGGATTAAGGTGATTTTATAAGTTTTATTTTTCCATCCTATGTGGTCGCTAAAAGAGTTGTTTATGCAGAACAATTTCCGCCACCAGAGGTCAAAATTGCAGATCCTCTCTTAATGAAAATATCACTTAAAAAGATAGAATCCTCTCCTAATGTTCATTGCTCCCTACGAGCCATAATCAACAGTCGAAGTCTAAGTCAAACCCAAATCAAATTTATGTGTGTCTAAGGAATCTGCTGATTGGGTCCGGTCACGCAGGTCTCTCTTTCTTTGGCTCCTCTTGACTTTGCATGCAAGACTAAAGTAGGGTTGGAGAAAGGAAGGTGTATGTTGTATGCAAGTGTCGGTGACTTGCACTTTTTTTCCCACAGCTCGATCGTGCAAGGCAGATAAGAGTGAGTCATAATGCCCGGAGTAAAAAACTTGTGAATGGGGTTTCATTCATTAGGCCTTTAAATTGATGATACTTTTTAATGTCCTACGTCAAGTCAACGTCAGCCACTAGGCACTACTACTTCGACATTTTAGATGACATTTCCATATATAAGCGTGGCCAACACGATATGCTGATCATGCTGTTAAACTTTGGCATCACAAAAGCATTAATCGGATCTAATTTGATCGTCACAAGTACAAAGATGAAATGTGGAGATCAAAAGGTTGATTTCCAGGGATCAACCCCGGCCCGGTTCACTATTTCTGATCAGGGAGCTAGGATGGACACACTAATCGTAGAACAAGAAAATGAATGGTTCGGATCGATCTAAGGCGAACTATTTCTTCAGTTTCTAAGCCCGACAACTCAACTTGTTATAGAGAGATTTTCTCAATTATTCGAGACTTACAAAAAGAGTTTATAGGTTAATGGGATCCCAACGATCAAATCAATCAATGTAGATTTACAAACACAACCTTAATATGATATGAGTGGATATGATTATGCATAGATAGGCCCCACTGATTGAAAAATAATCAAGTTTTATTTGCTGGCACCATACTGAACTTGGAAAATATTCTCTTACAATAGACTCTGTGCATGGTCCAGCTTTATGGGGTCCACTTTGATTAGTGCTGACCCTTTGATACTTTGGTCGTCCAATGATCTGGCGTGAGCCCCAATTTATAGTCATTGAACATGCATTAACTCTTGGGATGAATCTTAAAAAGAACTATGGTTAAGACGTCATTAACTTTTAAGTCTATGAAATCAAGACTTGGAGTAATTCAGTGGAGCTGATATTTTGGCTTCGCTTTTGCCCGAGGGGACCTTTCCATTCCACCTCCTACCATTAATTGAATTGCATCTAAGTTGATTCCATGAGTTGGACACATATTATTTGTTCATATCTACTTTAAACATTCTAGTGTTGATAGCTCCTAAATAAAGAAAAAAAGATATGTGTCAGAACAAGAAAACCAAAATGAGAATGTATTGTGTTTATATTCATGCGAAGTAAGAAAAAAGGCCGTTTCCACGTACCCTTTTTTCGGTAGTTTTGCAACAAAATCTTAATATAAAGGAATTTGAATTTTTTTTCCACATGATATGATAACAATGACCAAAATACTAAATATCTTATCCTAAAAGATCAAGTTGCTCTTGAATCTTGATATGGTTATCTTATGTATGACGTTGGCCAAACCCATTCTATCCTTCATCAGTTACTCTTATATAAATATAAATTTAAGTCTATTAAATCAAGGCTTGGGGTAATTCAGCGGGGCTGCTTTTTTGGCTTCAATTTTGCCCGAGGGGACCTTTCCATCTTGACTCCTGCCATTAATTGAATTCCAGCTAAGTGGATCCCTTGAGTTGGACACATATTAACGGTTCATATCTATTTTAAACATCCTAGTGTTGATAGCTCCCAAATAAAGAAGAAAAAATATGTGTCAGAACAAGAAATACAAAATGAGGATGTATTGTATTTATATTCATGCAGAGTGAGAAAATGGAAGTGAGAAAAAATGCCGTTTCCACCTACTATTTTTTTGGCAGTTTCGCCACAAAATCTTAATATAAAGGAATTTGAAATTTTTTCCACATGATATGATAACAATGATCAAAGTACTAAATATCTTATCCTAGAAGATCAAGTTGCTTTTGAATCTTGATATGGTTATCTTATGTATAACGTTAGCCAAACCCTTTCTATCCTTTCATCAGTTACTCTAAATATAAACCAAAATCAGGATGTATTGTGTTTATATTAAGACAAAGTAAGAAAATGGAAGTGAGAAAAAATGTCGTTTCCACGTACTATTTCTTTGGTAGTTTCGCCATAGAAATCTTAATATAAAGGAATTTGAATTTTTTTTTCCAGATGATATGATAACAATGACTAAAGTACTAAATATCTTATCCTAAAAGATCAAGTTGCTCTTGAATCTTGATATGGTTATCTTATGTATAACGTTGGCCAAACCCTTTCTATTCTTCATCAATTACTCTTATATAAATATAAATTTAAGTCTATTAAATCAAGGCTTGGGGTAATTGAGCGGGGCTGATTTTTTGGCTTCAATTTTGCCCGAGGGGACCTTTCCATCTTGTCTCCTGCCATTAATTGAATTCCAGCTAAGTGGATCCCATGAGTTGGACACATATTAACGGTTCGTATCTAGTTAAAACATCCTAGTGTTGATAGCTCCCAAATAAAGAAGAAAAAATATATGTGTCAGAACAAGAAATACAAAATGAGGATGCATTGTGTTTATATTCATGCAAAGTGAGAAAATGGAAGTGAGAAAAAATGTTGTTTCCACCTACTATTTCTTTGGTAGTTTCGCCACAAAATCTTAATAAAAAGGAATTTGAAAATTTTTCCACATGATATGATAACAATGATCAAAGTACTAAATATCTTATCCTAGAAGATCAAGTTGCTCTTAAATCTTGATATGGTTATCTTATGTATAACGTTAGCCAAACCCTTTCTATCCTTTCGTCAGTTACTCTAAATATAAACCAAAATGAGGATGTATTGTGTTTATATCAAGACAAAGTAAGAAAATGGAAGTGAGAAAAAAGGCCGTTTCCACGTACTATTTCTTTGGTAGTTTCACCACAAAATCTTAATATAAAGGAATTTGAATTTTTTTTCCACATGATATGATAACAATGACCAAAGTACTAAATATCTTATCCTAAAAGATCAAGTTGCTCTTGAAACTTGATATGGTTATCTTATGTATAACGTTGGCCAAACCCTTTCTATCCTTCGTCAATTACTCTTATATAAATATAAATTTAAGTCTATTAAATCAAGGCTTGGGGTAATTCAGCGGGGCTGAATTTTTGGCTTCAATTTTGCCCGAGGGGACCTTTCCATCTTGTCTCCTGCCATTAATTGAATTCCAACTAAGTGGATCCCATGAGTTGGACACATATTAACGGTTCATATCTATTTTAAACATCCTAGTGTTGATAGCTCCCATATAAAGAAAAAAAAATATGTGTCAGAATTACAAGAAATACAAAATGATGATGTATTGTGTTTATATTCATGCAAAGTGAGAAAAAATGTCGTTTCCACCTACTATTTCTTTGGTAGTTTCGCCACAAAATCTTAATATAAAGGAATTTGAAATTTTTTCCACATGATATGATAGCAATGATCAAAGTACTAAATATCTTATCCTAGAAGATCAAGTTGCTCTTGAATCTTGATATGATTATCTTATGTATAACGTTAGCCAAACCCTTTCTATCCTTTCGTCAGTTACTCTAAATATAAACCAAAATGAGGATGTATTTTGTTTATATTAAGACAAAGTAAGAAAATGGAAGTGATAAAAAAAAGCCGTTTCCCCGTACTATTTCTTTGGTAGTTTCGCCACAAAATCTTAATATTAAGGAATTTGAATTTTTTTTTCCACATGATATGATAACAATGACCAAAGTACTAAATATCTTATCCTAAAAGATCAAGTTGCTCTTAAATCTTGATATGGTTATCTTATGTATAACGTTGGCCAAACCCTTTCTATCCTTCATCAGTTACTCTTATATAAATATAAATTTAAGTCTATTAAATCAAGGCTTGGGATAATTCAGCGGGGCTGAATTTTTGGCTTCAATTTTGCCCGAGGGGACCTTTCCATCTTGTCTCCTGCCATTAATTGAATTCCAACTAAGTGGATCCCATGAGTTGGACACATATTAACGGTTCATATCTATTTTAAACATCCTAGTGTTGATAGCTCCCATATAAAGAAAAAAAAATATGTGTCAGAATTACAAGAAATACAAAATGATGATGTATTGTGTTTATATTCATGCAAAGTGAGAAAAAATGTCGTTTCCACCTACTATTTCTTTGGTAGTTTCGCCACAAAATCTTAATATAAAGGAATTTGAAATTTTTTCCACATGATATGATAACAATGATCAAAGTACTAAATATCTTATCCTAGAAGATCAAGTTGCTCTTGAATCTTGATATGGTTATCTTATGTATAACGTTAGCCAAACACTTTCTATCCTTTCGTCAGTTACTCTAAATATAAACCAAAATGAGGATGTATTGTGTTTATATTAAGACAAAGTAAGAAAATGGAAGTGAGAAAAAATGTCGTTTCCACGTACTACTTCTTTGGTAGTTTCGCCACAAAAATCTTAATATAAAGGAATTTGAAATTTTTTTCCAAATGATATGATAACAATGACCAAAGTACTAAATATCTTATCCTAAAAGATCAAGTTGCTCTTGAATCTTGATATGGTTATTTACGTATAACGTTAGCCAAACCCTTTCTATCCTTCATCAATTACTCTTATATAAATATAAACCAAAATGGGGATGCATTGTGTTTATATTCAGACAAAGTGAGAAAATGGAACTGAGAAAAAATGTTGTTTCCACGTACCATTTCTTTGGTAGTTTCGCCACAAAATTTTAATATAAAGGAATTTGAGTTTTTTTCCACATGATATGATCACAATGGTCAAAGTACTAAGTATCCTATCGTAGAAGATCAAGTTGCTCTTGAATCTTGATATGGTTATCTTATGTATAATGTTGGCCAAACCCTTTCTATCCTTCGTCAGTTACTCTTATATAAAAATATATATTTAAGTCTATTAAAGCAAGGCTTGGGGTAATTATGGGGCTGATTTTCTGGCTTCGCTTTTGCTCGAGGGGACCTTTCCATATGGCCTCCTGCCATTAATTGACTTACATCTAAGTGAATTCCATGAGTTGGACACATATTAACGATTCATATCTAGTTTAAACATCCTAGTGTTGATAGCTCCCAAATAAAGAAGAAAAGATATTTGTCAAAACAAGAAATCCAAGATGAGAATGTATTGTTTTTATATTCATACAAAATGAGAAAATGGAAGTGAGAAAAATGCCTTTGCCATGTACCATTTCTCTGGTAGTTTCACCACAAAATCTTAATATAAAGGAATTTGAATGTTTTTCCACATGATATGATAACAATGATCAAAGTACTAAATATGTTATCCTAGAAGATCAAGTTGCTCTTGTATCTTGATATAGTTATCTTATTTATAACGTTAGCCAAACCCTTTCTATCATTCATCAGTTACTCTTATATAAATAGAAATGCCTATAGGAGCTCAAAGACTTTTTTAAAATGTATTTTATGGATGATTTTCATTTTCGTTTTTTTTTTTCCAAATGGCTCCCATAAGGAATTTTTTTATAAATAAAGCACCCATGAGGAAAATTTTCTCCTTTCACCCTAGCAAATGCCTATAGAACTAATTTCTGTAGTTTTGTGGGGCTCAAATTCATGATATGAACTTTTAAATATTTTAGTATTAGGAATTTTGGGAGATAGTCTGGGAATTTCACCGATGGGATAACTTTGGAGGAATTTCGCCGAGGCAATAACTTTGAAAGAAACAAATTCCCTAAACATCCAAATACATCTACAATTGTCAGATGTACCCATCAACATATATGGTAAATGTAATGTATATAATATTTAAATCCACCTTCTTATCCAATGTATTAGTGAACAACCCTTAAGACAAGCTTTGCTCTAAAATTCAAAAACTGACTTGTATCACCCATGTCTTTTACTAGATTTTATGAGGAAATTCATGATATTTTGTGTTAGGGAATTCATGATATTATGTGATGGCTTATCTCATGGCGTTTGTAAATGTCTTATTTCTTCACCACAATTCCAAAAGTCCTTTGAAATTCTTGGAAATTTCACCGTCTTTGCTTTTTTCATGAAATTTTTAAATGCTCAAGTATAAAATACAAACGTAGATTCAAAAAATTTCACTATGTTCGAGAATTTAGAATTTCTCCATACAGAGATTTTAAGAAACATGCCCTTATATTAACAGGATCTTGGTGGGGACAGAATATATATTTTTATGCCACATGCCATCGCGATAAGGTTGAGTACCCTGATATGCATAGGGGCCCTCTTTTATTTCTCTGTTTTCTACCACCTTTGGTTGTCCAAGCTGCATGGCATCAGCATGATCTTATCACCATACCCATTATAGATGTGTCATTGCTCAAGCACATTATTTGTCAATTATAGTATTCAAGGGCTGCAATTCCATTAGTGGACCTGCCGACCTGACCATATGTCAAGGTGGTTGACACTTTTTCAACAAAATAAGAAAATGTGGTTGAACTTTTTCCTTATTGGGTTTGGAACTCGGTTTGAATTTTAGTCTATTGATCCAGTGTGTTAATTTGAGCTGATCCGAACTCCAACATGGCTGAGCCACTTTGGATTGGTATTGTATTAAGGAGAGGTGATTGATAGAAATTGACATGGTCTTGTATTAGGGAGAGTTTTCATAATACGAATCTCTATCACAAATAGACTAGTACACAAGAAGGTAAAAAATTTGAAGTTTGATTATTGTTTATGTGTATGCTCTCTAGATTATTTATTAACTACTGGTCATAACACTCTCTCTCTATAAAAACTGACCATTGAATATGGATGTAGATTTTCTATCCTTTTATATGCACTTGGTTTTCATATGGAACATTTAAATTTTCACACGTCGAAAGACGTGGGATGAAGTTGGGATCATACAATAGAGTGAATGAAAGCATAAATCTATCATGCAATTAGCATAAATCTATCATGCAATTAACACGCAGGATACATAAATTGATGTAAGTCAAGAATCTTGCTTAAATAAATTATCAGTAGATATTAATGATCTATTAGATAAGATGAATGTTGGATTTCAAATCTAATATCACATACATTCCTACAACATAGGAGATAAGGATAAGGGATGTGGATTTTTCTCCCTTATCTCCTTTTATAACTATAAAAGGAATATTATTTGAAGGTTCCTTAATGACCCCTCTTTCTATCCAATAGAAAATGAATGCTTTCTTTACACAATTCTGCTCTCTTTCTATCCAGTCTATTATATTTTGAAAAATATAGACTGGCTAGTGGCTAATCTAAAATTGACTCAAACCTACCTGTACATGAAAGATTCAGATTAACCCTTTTTAACTATTGGCTTAATATTAAATTATCAATTTGAGCACATGCATGTTACCCATGGAGCCCAAACCAACCAATCTATATCTGTGGTCAAAACGAAGTTGAACAAAGTTGGTATCATGGTATAGTTAGTGTTTGATGTCTGCAGCTTTTAGGCCATAGGTTCTCTCTCTCACATAAGTTAGGGTCGTACCAATTTTCTTCATTTCCTTTTGACCAGAGCAAAGAAAACCCAGTAACCCAAAGAATATAAGCCAGTAGAGAAAGTGAAGACCGTCAAACTTCTACTACATAATTGTTTTTTAACATTAAAAGAATTCCACACAATGATGCCTTTTAACAGTGACAGAGATAAAAATCATAGGGAAAGACTACTACTAGTATAGAACTCTTGTTATATATACAGGTAGGTTTGACTATAATTCCCAGTTTCACTTATTCAAGGACCGAAGGTTAAGTTCACTGGTGTTACTACGGGGGGCCGCCGTAATTTTATCCGGCTTTTTTCTGGACCGGAGGGATCAATCCAGTTTAAAAAATTGAAAACTCTCCGTTAGAAAAAAAAAAAAAAAAAAGAAGAAGAAGAAGGAAAAAGAAGGTAATTATTGGGTATCTAGAGTTTCATGAACCCAAATAGATATTGGGCCAAATTTGTCGTCTCACCACCAAAATTTGCTATGATTCCATCTGCCAGTCAGCAATAGGCAATGAGGAAAAAAAAGATGATATGGGCGACTTTGTGATTGTTTTATATCTTGTGATTCTTCTAACGAATCAATGCTCTGAGACTTTTACCAACAACTACATGAGGACTCGTAATATGACGCTTTGGTCTATCACCTAATAGCCGCAACAAACATTCCTATAAAAAAAAAAAAATAGCCGCAACAAATATAACTTGGGGCCTACTCACATGCAAGATTTCCAATATGAGAAAGATAGATTGAAAGGTCTCTTAATAGACAAAGCGGTTCTAAAAAATCAGTACCACTGGATTATCCTAGCCCTTGATTTAAGTACTTTAAAATTCAATGGCATCTTAGTACCCAAATAAAACAAAACAAAGAAAAAAGAGTGTAGGTTGGGACATTCATTCATATGCTTGGAACATCCTAAACCTCCTTTGGTGGTGCCCTGGGCCAATTTGGAGGCTTTACTAATAGAGTTAAGTAAAGCCTCAATTTCTATAAAAAAAATTCTCACCAAAACACTTTAATTCAAATTTCACATTATATTTTTTTTTAAAAAAAGTCAAAAAGTAACTTCATTTTACTCCACTACAAGACAAAAAAACTCTACTTTACAATAATAAAAAAAGTAAAAAAGATTTCATCACAAACAACTAAAAATAAAATACCATCATAACCCGTTTATATTTTATTATTTCCTCAAAATAACCTTTACTCCACTCAACTCCACTAGTAAAGCCTTCAAACAGGCCCGTGTGTAGTGTGGCAAATGTGGAACATGGGCCCAATTGGGGACCTTTTGCTTTGGCCGTTCTACTTCTACCATGTGATGCATCAGTGTGTCATACAAAAATGCATGAGATCTTAACAAAACTACTTCAAACTCTTGGACCGATGGCTTCCTGAGAAATTATGGTAAAATCTGCATGATGATGATTAACTAAGATACGTGATATTTCATAATCCCTCAATGGAAAGTGAGATTCAGGCCGTTGGAGTTTGTACTTCCTAACATTTTAAGTATTGAAAAGCAAAGTGGTTGGTGAAATCAACTTCATTTGAGGAAACAGAACATTTTTATTTGAAAGTTGGTGCACAAAAAATTATTATGCTAACAGATCAAAACAAAGAATAAATTTATGCTTGCAAAAGGTAGCTGTATATTTAGACCAATTTAATATGCACTTTGATGTATCTTTAGACTTAAAGTGCATTTTGCTGATCTTATGCACTTGTAAGGAAAAAGGAATCTGCAGATACTGTGATATATCCACATGGCCAATGACTCCAAAAGGTTTTCTAATAAGCATCCTCTTTTCCTACTTTCATAGGACTGTTTACATGACAAACTACTAGCACTTTTTATTACTTGCATGTCTGCACATTTAAACAACAATCATGATGACCATTACCTTCTGGTTGCATCTGAGCAGTTACAATATATATCAATTAATACCAAAGTTTGTATTGGTGTAAGTACTTCTACCTACAGTAGGGTAAGGTACAGACAAACCATTTTGTTTAACATAACTAGTTATGGGAGGTCATGTGGCCCTGAGGCTAAACATTGATTGCTCATCAAACTTCATACAGCTGAAGCAGTGCAGCAGAGGTCAAGGATTTCACTCAAAGGAGCATGATCACCAGTTCCTTCATCCTTCCTTGCATACAATAACTTGTTTCCTTTAAAGACAAACATTCCACCCTGAAATAAGGAAAAGTTAAATGCCAACAAAAAGAAACTCTTAATTTGCTAATTCAAGGTCCTGCAAGTGATCTGAGATCTAAAAGCATAAAAATGACTGATCTGAGATTTGAAAGAGAATCTCAAATATTGGAAAAAGGAAATTCAAAAGACCTGTTGCAAGACACTGCTCCTATCATCTGGAGTAGCTGAAATGGTATAATTCTTCACAGCTTTCTGTAGAGAGCCAAATCTTGTGAACACCTTAGCCTGCCACAATTGGTAAACAAGTTGGAAGAGGATCATGAAGGCCTTATTGACAATTAGATGTGAATTCTGTCTTTCTTTTCCATCTTAGTTCCAATGAATTTCATATAAGGGAATTCCAAAGTAGTCCCTAAGTTTTAAATTAACTGGAAAAGGGTTCAGTGATTCAATCATATAAAAAAGATCCCTAGGGTTTTGTGGCAGCTTTCAAACATGTCCTCCTTAAAGGGTTTGGTTCAGGTTGGCCTGGGTCTATGGGCAACATGTATAGGTACAAACTGAACGACATTTATTAAATGGATTGAAAATTTCAATCAGAACCCAACAAAAACATAAAAGGGGTGAGCATCATCCTTTAATTAAAAGAACAGTTTTAGGTTGGGTTAGCAGGTCCAAGTGCAATTAGTTGGCTGTGTTGGGTGGAATAGCAAGAGTGGACTCAACCCAATTCCAATCCATATACTAATCAGGTCAAGAATGACAACCATAAACCAACACAAAATAAAAATTGGTTAATGGTCAGATCAAGAATTGCCACCTGTGCTCACTGCCAAGTTACCCTAACGCATAAAAAACAACCAACACCAACCCAACTTCTGTAACCATATCCATCTTCTCAAGCTTGGACTTCCATCAACCTTGATATCTCTATTTTTCTACATTTTCCAACCCATGCTCAAAAACAACATCTTCATCTTTCTAGCAACAACGATGATTGAGGGTGGGCTTTGGGTGATCCTTATATCTCTCCAACCTCTTATTCTCTTAATTTTATTATTATTATTATTTTTTTGGATGATTATGAGGTATATAGATTATAATTGGGAATGAATTTGGCGAGAGTTTAGGGGTCAATTTTGTTAAAAAGTAAATAAATAGGAATTATATTTTCTTGAGTTCTGGTACATATTAGGGCATGTGTTGGTGCACCCTGTTGGGCCCATCAACCGCGAAATGGTGCCCAGATCTGGAAAATGGTTGCATATGTGAAAAAAATTAAAAAAAACCCTACTTTGAAGCGGAATTTAATTTTCAAGAGAAAGAGGGATGAATATTGGTTGATCTTAAGATGGAGAATGAACTGCAATGGGTTGGGTGAGCTAATAGGGCCCGTTTTGACAGAATGGATGGTTAGATTGGGTGCACCCGATATTGATTTCGTGAAAAATGAAAACCCCTCTACGGTACTTAAGTTTGAAAACTCATTGGGAGAGAACGGGCATTTAAGTTATTTTGCTTCTTCGCTTAACATCAATTGTGTAGCATTAGGGTGAGTTAACAGCAAGGCCTTATTTAGAAATCTGCCACGGAAACACAAACATCCTTTACACATGCATACACACTATCAATTCATTGAACCCTCAAGCCAAAAAAACATAGTTAATATTTTGAAAATTTCCTAATTTAGAAATAAAAGTATACTTGCCATTCAGATCACACGTACAAGACATAATAAGGCTCTGTTTCACAAAATGGGAGAGAAACTTTATAAGCCTGTTGCCGCAGGTGTAGATTTGATCCAAACTAAGAACAGTTGAATAGTCTTTTCTCCCAAAGCAGATTCAGTTGACTTTCAAATGCTTGGATGAAATCTCAAAGTGTTTTCTGTCTACTAGCTCTGGAGATAATTTAAATCTGGATAATTTAACTCCCGAATGTTTCTGTCTGAATTTTCAATAGATTCTTCAGGTCTCATTTCCTTTGAAAAACCTATGACTTCCCACATTTTCTCCACAGAAACAAATACATAACTAACTAAATCCTCTAATGAAGCTTTATCCAAGATCAAATCTAAGCCTGCAGCAAATAGACCACTGGTTCCCAACAAAACCACAATGGAAGGAAAAAAAAATGTGCTTCTTTATCTGGCTAAATGCATATTTTTTGAACTCACAAATTTTCTCCCACCACCAGATAGAGCCTACATAAATCAATTACGATCAATAAATAAAAGAGTGGAAAAAGATTACACTTGCAGGGTTGAAGAATGTGCGGCCCAAACCATAATACAAGCCCAAAACATCATATGCCTGCAAGCAGTTGATGTAAGAATTTACAAATGAAAGTAGTAGCATTATTTTCAAGAGTGTATTACGGGTACTTGCCTTGCGGTCTGGATCAGCATATAGGGAATCCAATGGAAATGGAAGCTGCCCAAATTAAGGGGAAAAACACCAACAGATTAGCATGATAGAACAATGGAATTCACCCATGAAAGCAATGAAAATGATTAGCACCATGATGAACAGGAAATGGATAAAAGTCTTATGGCCTGCGAACCATAACAGAAAATAATATATAGATAAATTATAAATACCAAATAATCATTCTATATTTACCATTCTTACAAGCATTATTATCTAAAAGGTTCCTCAACTCAAAACATGATAAAGACAATGTATTTGTGTGAACAAAGAAGTTACCATTAAGTTATACTGGCTCACTTTAACAAATGAATAATAGAAATGAAAGAGCGACCTCATGATCCTCTGAGATACTCCCTATATTCTCTAAATCTAGTACCAACTCCTTGACTGCCTACAAAGGAAACAAATCTTAGCCAAGTCTGAGTTGACCTAGGTCAATAACAAACTAACTCGGGCGGCATATCGGTTCGCTTCTTTGTAGTTATATAATGACATTTACTTATGCATGGCATGCTTATAATGTGACATTGCCTTATTTTTATCAATCTGACATTGCTTTATTTTGCAAGCAAGCGAACTACATAAGCATGCTGCACAAACAAGTGAGCGTGTTTGCTGTTCTTTTACAGAGGATTGATCTTCTTGTATGGGGTAAATCACTTACACATATATATTTTCAGCAAAAGATTGAGATTCCTTCTTTTTATTTCCTAGAAATATTATCCATAAATCTTGATAAAAGAAACTGAAAAATAGAAAAAAAGAATATAAATAGACAATTTTTTTAGCAATGGACACAATATATTATATGTACCTATATATGT
The DNA here is from genome assembly GCA_003546025.1 of Camphora micrantha. Taxonomy (NCBI): domain Eukaryota; kingdom Viridiplantae; phylum Streptophyta; class Magnoliopsida; order Laurales; family Lauraceae; genus Camphora; species Camphora micrantha. The sequence goes on from QPKB01000002.1 coordinate 73,346,855, forward strand.
TAAAAATAAACATTTTATGTAAGAATGGTGAAAAGTCTAGTAGCACTTTAAAATTCATGATAATATTAAAATGATCTAACTCTTAGCATTTTCTTGTGAAAATATAGCTAGCTATCTTTTAGAAGTATCAATGATATTTATGACACTTGTGTAGACTACTGTACTCAGAGTAGGATTTCTGTAATTAGGCACATGTAAGAAGTCATTTGGTCATAATAACAAAAGCAATCAGAATGAGATCTTGCAGAATGACTCATCCTGGCTTTAAAACCCAGCTAATTTGCAAGCCTAAATTGCTAGCCAAGATTGATTGAAATTAGATTCAGTAGGGTATCTCTTGTCATAGGCACATGTTTGCCAAATGATGGATTGGTTACAATATGTGGCATAATATGATAGAGACCAACACTGAATGATGTGACTGATTCTATCCATGTTGCTATACAAGCATGTACGTTGGTAGCATATCTACATATTTCTCCATAGAGCTTCTAGATTGTCAGATTGTCAAATTTTCCCATGGAAATGACCGATTCTATCTATGTTTCTATACAAGCAAGTACATTGGCAGCATTGCTACATCTTTCTCCATAGCCTTCTAGATTGTCAGATTGTCAAAATACCCCATAAAATATGTCAGCTGTCTTGGAATAACTGTGATTACCTAATAAGGATTTTCAGCCTGCTTCATGTATCACCATGCACATCTCAGTCCCATAAAAAGACACGGGACTTGAGACAATTTATCTTAAGTCCAATTTTGTGCCCACTTTGGAATTGTAAAAGGGAAATCAAAGGCCTTGATCCCCAATCCTGGGCACATCCAGAGTTAGCGTCATTGTACCCAGATTCAAATTTCTATCAATAAAACTGAATATCTAAAAATAATACAAAATTTTTATTTTGTAATAATAATTATTATACTTCTATTGTGCATAGGTGAAGCTAAGGCTCATTTCTCCTTTCAACTTTCTCTGTGATGTCACTACATAAACTTCACTACTAATAAACCAAGTAGCACTGGCAGAGGCTCACAAGGGCATAAAGTTAACGCTCCCACAACGACACCCATACGTAAGAGTTATACTAACAATCTAAGTGAAACACATATCCTCTGAAAAGCTCCAACAATGCATTGTTTACAAAGTATCAAAAACAGAAATCCAGAACTGACACAAAACCCAATATTTTTTTAAGGTGAGCAGTATGGAAAAGCATTATATCGGTCATTGGAGAATATAGAGTTGGCCTGAATCATGCATATAATAGAGAAACACGCGCACACACAAAATCTATAGAAAAGTTCAAATTGATGAAGAAACAAACAAATGAATCATGGAAGACAAGTTGTGAGACTCAGAAAAATAGGTCATATGCCACTCATTCTATATTAGTGAAAAAAGATTAAAAAGAAAGTACAATCACCCGCTCAGCAAGAATACGAGCTTTGTCTGGAGTACCTACACCCACTGCGACTAATTTCACACCAGCCGAATCAAATCTTTCCTTTGACTCTTTAAGAGTCGAAGCAAGTTCCCAGCTTCAAAATTCCAAACAATAGAAAAGGCATTATAATTCGGTTAAAAAAGAGATGAGTGATAACCTTATTCTGCATTTAAAAAAAAAAACATAGTATCAAAAATCAGTCAAGAATATCTAATAGAAGCCAAAAATCTTACCAGCAAGGACATCCAAAATGCCTTAAAAGTGCAACCACAGCCATTCCCTGAAAAACAGATAAATATTTAAAAAAAAAAATCTGTGATGCTCTCATCGAAGCTATAGACAATGGGGCTACGATTTCAAATTAGCAAACGGAAAAGGTCAGCAGAAAACTAATCACATATGCACAATTGGTAGTTTCTTCCTTTGAGAGAGAACATACTATTGTTACTCTTTGACTGTGATAGTTAGAAAGACTTGGTGAGATGGCATGCACCGGCCATAGACAGCCCAACTATTTGAATGGGATTTGAATTTTGAAGGGTAGCATATGTATTTGTGGTATGAAATCACCCTCATCCCAGACCCCAGCATTGTGACCTGGGCACAAAAAATTCAGCCACTGAAAACAGGTGCAATATGGATCACAATTCACAACTCTAGGCTGAGTGAAATGGGCTAAAAGAATATGGTTCCATAACATCCTACCAACTCCTGTGAATTGGAGTTAATCACACCATATTACAACAGTGCAGTTTAAGTGCCACAAGTAAGATTAGCGACAACATGCAGGTAATCATTCCAAAATGTACAACATCGGTCAATCGAAATGTAGTTACTGGGAAAGTCATTCTCCCACCTTTGTTTTTCATGCTTCTTCATAAATACTATGCAAAATGCTGTAAAATAAGGTGATTCATAAATTCACTTTTCACGTCTGATATATTTATGATCTTCAAGTCCTCACTCTCGTCTGCCAGGTGCACTAGCACTGACCCAAACTTTATACTGATTAGAGTGATATTAAGTTTAAATTAAGTCATGCTTAGTTTACACCATTCAATCTGTAGGGCATAAGGGCCTGTTTGGCATTATTCTGTGTGAACATTCTTTTACTCCCATGGAACAGAAATTTCCAGAATGTGTTTGGTGACATCATTTGTGCCGTTCCCAAATAATATTTTTGAAGAAAACTATTCCAATAGAATGAAAAAATAGGAATAATTAAAAATCGTTTTTCAATGGGAACGAAAGCCTTAAAAATATCTCTCTCTCTCTCTCCAAGCTTCCCCTGTAATCCGCCCCCTCTAGTCTCTCTCTTATCCTTTCCTCCCCCTCTTTTAATCCTCCTCCTATTTCTAGTCAAATGAGCCTTGCCACCCAACCAGATATATCATCCAACCATCGAGAAATTTGATGTAAAGCAATTCTCTCTTGCTTCCAAACAGACACCCTATTCAAATCTTTTACAAGTTTTCCAACTGCCACATGGCCATTAAAGGACCATTTGCTGTAGTTAGGCACATGGGAGACGACTCAAACACCTCCAGATTCCATCAATCCAAAAGTCCTAAATCTCCAATCTAGTGACTTCCAGATTTGCACCTGTGTTTTCTTTGATGGGAATTGGGTTATGAAAACCTGCAGATTCTGTTATGAAGAAAATGATTGGTGAGACTTAATCCGACCCTTCCATCTGCCAAGCACCATGATTGATGGTTGTCCCAAGTGGACCTACAAAGAGGACAACACCTAGTGCTACATCAACTCTCTCTCTCTCTCTCTCTCTCTCTCTCTCTCTCTCTCTCTATAGATATATATTGGTTTCATCCCCTTCTTAATGTTAGGTAGTCTGCTTTATATTGGTGTAATCCCCTTCTTAATGTTAGATAGTCTGCTTGGTCATGTTTAATGATTTGAAAAAGAACAAAAAAGTTCATCTTTGCTTACCTTTTCAATTTATTAAGCACAACAGATTCTTCATAAAGTTCAAACACTATTTTTGTAATATTACTCATGGTCAGTACACTATGCTGAAATGTTCAAATTGTCTGTTGGGACATCCAAGCTCCAAAGCTTATTAAGAAACAGATTCCATCAAATTTGAAGGCAAGTTTGTTAATCAATCCACACAATTTGGTAAAAAGAGGACTCAACCTCCCTCACCTAATTGTGGTCCATGTGAACTGATCTGATGATATTTACCTAATTACAGTAATTACAAGGCAAAAAAGAGGAGAAATTGTGTTTAACCTCCTTTTGATCCCAGAGATCCTTGAACATGATGGATTCTCCAGTGGAGGCGGTAAAGATGCTAACATCAGCGAGAATCTCACCAATTCTGTCATCAAAACCAGAAAGAGAAGAAGACGAAGAACCCATTGCAATGACGGAAGATCTCTTCGTCTGGTGAGTGGAGAACGAAAGACGGCCGCTTGTATTAGATGAAGAAGGAAGGCAGTGGGAAGAAGAAGAAGATGAGGTTAAACAAGGACGATAGATAGATGAGGAGGGTCGAAATATCAGAGCATGAGCAGAAACAGCTGCCATAGCTTCTAACCCCAGTTAACTACACAACCCGACTACTTTCTCATTGCCAGTATTTGTCGGGCCATAAAAGTGATATGGGAGAGATTATTAAGTAACAGAAGAGGACGTTCCACCGGCGCACCAAAAACTTGCATTTACCGATCTGCCGATTTCAATTTTGGCATTTAACTCCAACGCGCCAGTCATATCATTTTTGAAATGGCTGATGAAGTGGTATTTAGAGATATAAAAGGATTCCCAATTTTTCAATTATCTTAAGATTCCGCGCCCATTAAAAAAAGTTAAAATCAGTTTGGATCCTTATACAGTCCCTTATAACTAAATCCCTTATAACTAAATGTGTCCAGATCTAATTCCAAATTCCACATTGGTTCGTATCCATGAACCTGACATAATACCTCAATTTCAAAAATCTATCCTAAAGACCATCTTTTTAATATCATTCTCTATCTAGACCTGAATCCGGATCCAAACACATTTTATATATAATTTTGATTTCGATTCCAAAGTAAAAAAGCGATTCCAAAACAGTTCTGAATCTGGATTCGATTCCACCTTTTTCTTAATGGTTCCGATTTCGAATCCATAGATCCGAAATCGAAATCGACCCATTTACAACCCTAGATTAATATTCCATCCCAATATTCAAGAGCACGTACATATATATGAGATTAAAAGAAAATTGTTGGAAATGCTCTCAAATTTGGAAATGATAAATTGTTACATAAGCTATCAAATCCATTAGAGATACTTCAAAAGTTTCATTTCAAATCAAAGTTCGTAACCAAATCCCCATAAAATATTATCTTTTTCCAGAAATGAATGCAAAATCACATTTCACTTTATAAATCCCCATAGATTAACCGATAGAAATTTTAGAACCCATACAATTTCTACACCCTTACCTTTACCTTTTAGAGATTTTAGAACCCCTAGTTTATGCTTGACAAAAATAAAATAAAAAAATCATTCCACCAATTTTAACTTCGCTCTTGTCCTTTTCTTCCTTTTTCCCCTTCCTCGTACTCCCATCTCCACCACTCCAATTCCCTCCCATCCCACAACCTCACATTTAATCCATACAAAGAACTCCGGTCCTAACTGAACGCCTTGATTTTGACTACATTAGTGGGCCACACATCTAGGTTCTCAAGTTTTGACACTCGCAGAAGATTCACTGTTGAATTTCTTTCTCGCTATTATTGTCTCATCGTGATCAGAATGTTATGCCATTATTAATAACTTAACCTAGAAGGTTTCGGACCCAACTTTTGAGTTTGATTTTCATTTTGAGTAGCTTGGGTATTTATGCTGGTGTATAATTATACAAAGCGGGCAGAGATCTCACATCCCGCATCTGCATTTGAAAGTGGAATATGGCGAATCTATTGAGGGGGCAAAAATTGGTGCAACTTGGGGGACTATAATGATGGGACCAGTTTTGTTTCGTTCTTTTGTAAAGACTCGTATCAAAATATCTGCATAACCCAGGGATCGATCCATTCCTGGGAAAAAAGATACAGTACGAAATGGAATACACTTCAGAATAAAAAAATTGGAAGGGAGAATCAAGTATCCTTCATGCATATCTTGATAGGGACGAACTTCGTATATGGTCTTGTGAAGGAATGACTACGCAGGGTTCATGTCTCAGGCATGTTTAGCTCTTTTCCAATTATCAAGGGAGAATGTATGTACAAATCGATACTGAGATAGGGAAAAGATCGTTCAGATGGATATATACAAACTCAGGCCAGAATGCCATATGAGCTAGGCCTAAATTCAGCGATAGAGATCCCAAGCCCAACCCGAATATATTAGAATAAAACAACACATTACAAAGAGTTGGAGAATCATCTCACGTCCTACAATGCATGTAACTACCACTCAAAATCAATTCGAAATCCTTATTTTATCATTGCCTCTATCACTCTTTGAAAACTAGGAGAATTTGAACGGTATCTAGATTTTTCAAAGGGGTTTTCGGGGCTCATACGCATGGATGCATTGCATTTACAATGGTAAGAATCATATTCAACCCTGGGCTGAATCTCATAAAGATAAATAAGAGACTTCCGGTAAAATTATCCAAGCTTAAAACTACAAAATGCTAAATGTGATTACTGCCGGCAATAACAAATCCAAAGAAGTCCACAATCACTCACTCATTGAATCCACAATTTACTCTGTGAACGCTCAGATATTCATGGAATGAGTCAAAGCCCAAACCTTCCCCTCACCCGGAAAACATCAAGATGGTGAAGAACTTCCTTAACTTTTAGTACATGTAATCCATAATTTTTTTGATTTCCTTAGAATTCATGTTCACAACAGCCAAACAGAGCCCTTTCCAATTTATACAGTACACAGTATCCACCCCAAAGGCAATCAATCAATCCATGGCAAAACAAGTGTCCAAATGTTAGCTAAAGATTCCACTACACATATATATCTCCCAAGGAAAACCTCATTTGATTTTCTACTTCACAATGACTAATATTAATAGAAAAATAACAATACAATCTCTAAAAGCATATTAAAAATCAAAAGGCAAGAACATGAAAGAAAAATTTGAGGAAACAGAGATGGTGCTCATATTCTATGGGTGTATAGGAGTCTGTCATGCCTTTAATGCCATTTCTACAGCATTCAGTACGAGGAATTTTTTATAATCACTGCACCAAATCAGATACCTCCACATTCGATATCAAAGGAAAAAAAACAACTCAAATAAAACCAAATCAGATCTAGATATAGAGGCTAGCGTAACCCTAATATCATAAGGGACGATTAGGGCTTTAAAAGCCTCGATTTCATATCTGGAGCAGTAAATAGCACGATCCATCAAGATTAAATCACGATGTCATGCATGGAAGAAATTTCCACTCCATCGAATCTATCAAAGAACAAGTAGAAATCATGCAAAAACAGCTTAAGATCAAAGACATAACAAAAACAGATGAAACCCTAATCCAGAATCCCTCATACAAGAAAAGAAAGAAGTAGGAGAGAAACCCAGATCAGAAAACAGAGAAAGAAGGAGCGCCGTTGAAGGGGAGGCACCGACAACGCTCGTATATATAGGGCTCGAAACGAAACCCTAAAACTCCAAAGTGGGGTTTGTCAAAGGCTTGCAAAGTGGGACCCACCTGTAAACGAATGATAATCGTCCAAATAGAATTTGCACTCGATCAATTTATCTGATGGTGGGATGCATCCGAATTATATGAAAATTAACCTAATCTCGTATCAGGGATAAGAGATTAATTTTGAGCCGTTGGGATTTTAAAGATCTTCATCTTTTACTAATTAATTATATTAGGCCCATTTGGACTCAACTTTGGATCAATTTGCCTGCACTAAATTTGAGCCTGAACCAACTTGATGTTTCGGTTAACCTTTCAATTTTTTTAATCCAGCCAAGTGGGTTGGGACCCATTAGAGACTCCAACTAGGGGTGTTTATGGGCCTGGCTAGGACATATCCAGGCCCGGCCCAAGCCAGACATGGACCATAAAAGTTAGGCCCGAGCCAGCTCATTTAATCAATTGGGTCGGGTTGAACTGGGTTTTTTTTAATTTCATTTTTGTCGGCATTGGAGCACTAAATAAATTAAATTACATGCATTTCCGACACAAGCCGGGCCAGTCTATGGGCTTTCTATCACTTAATCCAAGCCTGACCCGATTATTAATCGGGCCTTAATTACATATCTAAGCCTGGCCCAAAGTGGGCTAGGCTTGGATTGGGGTCGGGCTAGCCCAGCACAAGAGCACCCTTAACTCCAACATTTGCAAAGAATATTCGTCTTTGTGGCAAGATACGTACCCCATCGTCGAAGATAATACTTGCTTGCCAAAACACTCAATGTTGAACATAGTTGGCATCTTAGTATCACACACATACTACGGGATCAATCCTTGTGTCCTCATGTTGAAAAATCATTCGTGGACCAATACTCCAATAGCCCAAGCTAGCAAAAGGAAAAAAAGGTCATTTGGGAAGAACTCCATCAACGGAGATATATACCTAGGGTTTGATCTATGAATGCTAAGGTGAAAAGCATGGTTCCTAACCAACTTATAACGCCATTGTTCTTGGGCATTTGGCTAAGTTTTACTGGTGAACTGGATTGGATCTAAAAAATATTAAGAAGTTTGTTCAAATTTGAGAATACCAAAATCAGGGCTAAAATTGAAGAATTAGGATTTCTGGACTTGACCGGAATGGCTAATCTTGAACCTGATCTGACTGGCTAAGTATGGTCTAAAATCTTAAGACTGATTTTGAGCTAAGCCAAGCTCGGGTAAAACTTAACTGAGCTCCAACATTACCATACTAGAACTAACTTCTTAATTGTAATTGGGAAAAAATTGGGTCGTCACTCGTCACATTATGAATCAGACTGTTTAAGTATAGGTGTGTCTCCCACTTTGTTAGATCCCTTGAATCAGATAGCCTTAGATGACCCCTTGGCCCCCCTTTATGTTACTAGAGAAGAGAGGTGTTCATTCACCGAATGTATCCTTTCCTTCAAAATACGGGAACAGTAGGGTTTTTCCTAGAAACAAAGGCAGGGAATGATTCATAGATGTTTCCTTTCTTGAAGTATAAGACACGAGATTAACACAAGTTCCATGATAATCATTAGCTATTTTGGGAAAGGCTATTTGCATTTTCATATCATAAATACACTTTCAGTTTTCCTTTTTTTGTTCCCTGTGTTAACAATGGGGCAAATGCAAGCCTTTGGCCAATATATTGTTGGGCAATGTATTTTGAAATCAAGAGTATGATAAAATACAAGGAAATTTTTAGATTAATTACGTCGGAAACGAAAAACTCTATTGAGCATATATACTTAAGTCATTTGATGAAGGATTTTAGATAGACGAGTTAAAATAATTTTCAACAGGTTAGTTATCTAATCAAGAATGTCTCGCAAATGAAAGATGTACACTCTGTTCTGTGGAGCATGTGAGCCCAAAATCAACATTTCAAATAAGATTTTAGCATTTTAGATCATGAGTGTTTGTAACCATAAGCAAATAAAATCTAATGGTGAAAAGCGCCCATGTTTTCTACATTTTAAAGTTGATGATTTCAGCCTTCTAAATTTACGTGTCAGGTGTGATCTCACTGAAACAACATTGATCAAAAGTGGCTTTGCAGATCGGTTGAGATTGAGAAAAGGCCTGATTTTGGACAAAGATTTTGGGTGATTAGGTCTAACGCATGCACCAAAACACGATTGAAAAACAATCTCTCCTTACAACTATTCAATACAGCAAAATTTAATTGGACCTTCCAGTCTATGAGCCTACTCCTGGATGAGCTCATCATATATTCTGAAAAGCACCGGACATTGATTCCTGAATTACCAGTCAAAATTCAGGAACAAATGGATGACTAAAGGCATGCATTGGGCATGTTGAGATCACCTCACACACACACACACTCAGGAAGAGGAAGACCACACTGTGGAAATTAATAGAACCCTATGCAAGTGGAAAGGAGAGCTCATTCAAATGAAAAAGTGGCATATCCAGGATAGATTCCTAAACTGCTGGGAGAGACGACGGGTTGCCAACCAACCGAGCAACCCCTTGATTTCTGGTCTAGTAGGTTATTGATCAGAATTCGGTAACCACTATCACACCAAATAGAAACTTTTTCAGCACTAATTTAACCTTTCATTATAAGAAGATAATTAATTAAATTCAATGTAACCAATCATTTATTGAGAAGGCCAAGTGCTTTCACGAAAAAAAGAATTATGTTTAATGAAGTTGAGGTTGTTAGGAAATAAAGATGCTTAAGATAAAATTTAGGATATATATGTGATTGATAATGTTTAAATAATGTTAGGATATATAGTTGAAATATTTATAACAACAATATTTAAATTCATTAGATAAAATCTGATTGATCACATAAGATTTTTACTCTCATTACCTTTAATTTTTTTTTTTATTGTGTCTTTGATATGGATCTATACATAGTGTAGCTTTCAGAGAAGTTAGTAATCTAGTTTAATCATATCATTTCTAGCTAAGAAGATTTACAAGGATTTCTATATTACAATAGCCAGGACCAATGCATGCACTGGTCAAACCTCTGTCTTGAGATTTTCATTAAGCCCATAACTTCACCTTTCTTACCTTTTCTACGTCTCCGCAGTCATTTGCCAGTTTCTTAGGGACCATTCAAATGAGAGATGCAGCAACCCATTGCGTAGACAAAAGAGAACCTGGTCGTCCTTCCATCCCCTCCCTTTCAAATAAAGCAAAACCATCTCCCTTTTGTTGTTTTACTTACAAAAATAACATATGGAGTGTGTATGAGGTCAGTTCCTATATAAACTTACAACAAACTGCTCTCCTGATCATCCAGCTCACTCGAAGAATCTAGAGAGAATGAGTAATAAGAAGGTCTACTCCAATGGGAATGTACCCTTTTCATGGGAGAAATCACCAGGTATATGCAAAGTTAGCCACAAGGAGCACCTTGTGTGTGTAGGGCATGAGGCCCTTAAGCTACCACCCCCTCCATGCCCCACGAAGAAAGTGCAAGACCTACAAATCCCCCTTCCTTCATGCACATTTCAATCTCCCTTAATGAGGGCTTCAAGAAAGTGGCTTGAAAAGGAGGACCCCTTTTTGGCTGCGTACATGGAGTGCACCAAAACTGTTACAAAAAGCAAGTTCTCTAACGACGATGATATTGGTGGTGGGCATAGAGCAGGGAAGAGCATTTCCATGTTTTCTTGTAAGCATTCATGTGGAGTTAGAGATGATAGCTTGGTTAGGATCGCTCATGTTCCATCTCTTCCAACCCAGTTGTCAAGGAGAAAGATATCAAGGACAGCGAGCTTTGGACATCGGATTAGAAACAGTCATTAGCTTGTTTCAACTTGATCTTCTGTTTTGAGTACTAATTGAGATATGATGATGGGTCATCTTGATCTTTTCACAAGATCATGTCTTTCTTTTTTTTCTTGATCTTTTCACAAGATCATTTTTCTTTCTTTTTTTTTTTTTTTCTGTTGTGTTTCGATTGTAATTTCCCTAGCTAGTTTGATCATGCAGAATGCAAATAGACCTCTTATTATAATTCTTGGCTGAGAAAGGCTAAATACATATTGGTATTTGCTTTTTCTACATTGGTACTCCCTACACTCCTCACACTTATTCTATACACACCCTATTTTACCCAAAACACCTAAATCTCCTCTCTCAACTTCTCTCCTCTCTCCCTCTCCCCGCCTTCTCTCCCTCTCTTTCTCCCCGTCTCTCTACCTCTCCCCCTCACCGTTTCTCTCCCTCTCCCTCTCCTCCCATCCTCTCTCTGCCAGCCTCCCACCCTCACCCTCTTCTTGTTGCCATCATCTCTCACCTATGTCCCCCTCCCTCTCTCTCTCCCCCTCCAACGGTGCTCCCAGAGGGGGCGGTGGTGGCGGCAGGGGTGAGGGTGGGAGTGGGTGTGTGTAGAAAGAAGTTGCGGGAATGGAGAGAGTTTGATAGATGTCACTTCATGTCATTTTAGATAATTTCCAATATGAGTATTTTGGTTAAAAAAAATTCAATGAATAGAAATTAATTTTCGGTGTGTATTTAGCAGCTCTCTTCTTGGCTCGCCGTTTTTGAATCACTTTTGTAGAATGGAATGATTTGTTCAATTGGTGATGAATGCTGCAGTTTAAGTTAGCCACGCTGTTGATTGGTCATGGAGCCCACACAATAACTGTCCACACCTATCATGCTGCATGGGCCACCATGTTTATTAATGGCCTCAGACAAGATCACTCTCATATGCGCTGAAGTTCAATGTGGTTGAATAACATCCGCTCATTTTTCATTAGGCACAATGCATGACTACTTCTTTCATTTTCATAGCTGAGGAATTTGTAAATTGTTATATTCGTAGATTAGGAGAATCAGTGGTATAGGTTACAAGTACAGGGCATCAGCTCAGGACATGTTGAGAGTCTGAACCCCTTTAACTATTTTTTTTTTATTTTTTTTTTTCACTTTTTTGGGCCACAAATTGGTAACTTGAGCTTTTGGTATATAAGTCCTAATAAATTTAATCTTATACTTTAAATCCTCATAGATTTTAAGTAGTTTGTGAAAAATGCTTTAAAGGAAAAAAAAATCAACTTATAGAAACAATTTTTTGCACTTTAGTAGGTCTAGTGTTCATGATCTGAACCCTACAATATTCTTATATTAACGAGGGGCATGATAGAGTCGGGTTGCATATTAAATCTCCATATACAATGTATCCATTTACCCATGTGAAAATGATGATTTTGACAAACACGGTGATGTGTTTCACAATAATTGCATATGTAAACTCATTTCGATATTCCATGCACGGAAGGCAAATGACCCCTAATTTTACCCACTATCTCTTTACAACTTGGGGATGGTCATCAATGTTTTTGATGTCCCTTATCAGCTGAGCTAACAACGTAGGTTGATTCTCAACTGTTTTTAATTAAGGTCCAAAAATACAATTGCTCTATTTGAAACCCATAAGATTTTGAGCCTTGAATATCAAGAATTAGGATAATCTGATAGGGCCAATTTTCTTCCATATATACAAATCACAGGTGATCACCTGCAATAAAATCATATTTGCCTACTGCTTCTGCTTGAAAATTTCTCTCATAAACTCTGGAACAGTTTGCTCATTCCTAGTGATTTCTTTGCAGTCAGAGACACCTGCCAATATAGCACCTGTATTATTTGAAACCGGAATGTTTGATAGATGGGTCCCAGCATGCATGATGCATCTGCCTAACCGAAACTCCCATCTACTGTATACAAATTAGGTGAGCCATAAATTTGCATTGAATGTGATTGTTTCTTTTCTACTTTTGTACACTATTTAACAAGAACGCATGTTCATATCCGAAAAAGAAAGGAAGAAACGAACACATGTTTCCAACTTGAACAATGGCCTAGCTTGATCTTTGGGATTAAATACCTTCACATCGACCCATTTGATGGGTAAGTCTAGACCACTCACGTACATATCGGCTATCTTATGATGCTTTAATTATTTCATTTTGATGGAATTTTTCATGATACGGAAACATTTACGTGAGAATTAGTCTTTATTATACTTCCCGGAGAACTATTGGTGGGGTCCACTCATGGGCGGCTCCAAGTTGATGACAGTGGGGTCAACTGACCCCACTGAGATCTAAAAAAATATTTAAAAAAATATTTTTTTTTGTCTTGAATTAAACTTATGGGAAGCTTTTGACCCCACTTAATTTAAGAGTTTCACTCACATTAGCTTGCTTTACACCTTTTCTTGATTGCTATGGTTGTGATCAAAAGTCACCATAAAATACCCACCGCTTAAGTTCATGGGCCAACTGTCTACCAAAATTTTAAAAAAAATTTAATATGCAGACATTGTTGATATGCGCTCTAGCAATGAGTTTTTAGGACTTAAAGGAATTTATGACATTCCTAGAAAGTTAGTAGAGACAAGGATATCGTATACCAATTGGTTTATCTGCTTCTAAAATTGGCGTTAATTTTATAAACTGCGATGATAGAAAGAGTTTTTTCAGGAATGAAGTACGTAAATAAGATATTGCATAACTGAATGAGAGATCAATGGATGAATGACTGTTTGGTTACATGTATTGAAAATGATGCGGTTGCTAGTCTTGATAATTAAGCTATTATGCAATGATTTCAACACATGAAAACCTATTGAGGGCAGCTACAAAAGTTTATATATTTGGATTATCTTTTTGGATTAAGAGCTATTAGTAACAATGTATTAAAATTTATGTTTAATTTTTTTTAGAACTCAATATTACCTTTGTCGGATTATCGTAGATGGATTATTAAAATTTTATGTTATATTTATCGAATTATCGGAAGTATATGACAGATGTAGATAAAGGGAAAAATAATTTATTCGATTTGCGGAAAATAAGTCTTTTGTTGACCCCACTGACTTGAGTTCCTAAAGCCGCCATTGGGTCCACTTAGCAACTCATCTAAACCGTGCAGAAATAGGGAACTCCCCTATAGCTTTTAATCCCGAGGTTTGACACCCATCCGAATGGACTGGACCGTTTGATGGAGGGTTGATTTTTTTTTTCTCTTAATATGAAGTTATTAAACTTGTGGCCCACCGATAAAGGGTTACGGGCACGAAATTGAGGTTAAATATAAAAAAAAAAGTGTCATTATTCTTTGATTTTCCCTGGATAAAAAAGTTCTTAAAAAACTAGATTTGTAGCTATGGCATATCATCAGAGCACGCGCATGACTCTTGAGCCCTGAATTTGCCTTTTGTGTGGATAGTACATGAGAAGTTTTCATTTCTTTTATGTATGTTGGAGGATAACTTTGATTTCTAAATAATTATCATTAGTAATTGGGACGACATATAGCTTTCACAAAATAGAAACATGTTGATTTTTTTTTTTTCTCAAGTTTCTCCCATCAATACATATCAGTAAATCTGGGAAAACAGTATTGAAGTTTTTTAACTCTTGATTTCTCCTAGTTTCTTCATAGTATTTACATTTTAACTGTATTCACAAAACAGTACCAAACCATCCCTTGGTGTTGCTTAGAAGTTGGGCTTGAGATAGAGCTAGGTAACATTGACCACATCCTACTTAGATTCTTAAACAAGAAAGAGGAAAAGTCAGTGGATGTTAAGCTAAAATTTTGGAGAAAGGTTTTTTAGTCGAACAGTTTGGATGGTAGCACAATAATAACAAGGGTAGGAAGGAGGAGAATGCCACTTATCTCACTGGTAAGTTTCACTTGGCTGTCTACGGTTCGAACCTTGGGTACGACACAACTTTCTATTTGTGTGGACTTTTTTCTCACTTGTGCGGGCTGTTTTTCCATATGTGTGCGGGCTCTCTCTTGGGTCCCAGCCCCCTTACTTGGGTTACCAAAAAAAAGTGTAGGAAGGAGGACATGTTATAGTGTAATCATTTAGTGGAACAATGTGTTAGCCATAAACTGAAGGCCCATGGAAAGCTGGAAATCACTTCTGGGTTTACCCACAAATATTGACATCCTTAAGCTAGGCACGATGCCATTAATGTCAGGCCCAAATGAATAAATCACAGACTATAGCCGAGGACGGGTGTTCACAGACTAGGCTGAGGCATATCCAGGCACAGCCTGTTGGAGATATTCTCGGTTGATTGGAGATTTTTCCTATTGCTGGAGATATTCTCTCCTTATACTTAGTCTCTCTTTTGGCTAGTCTTTCCTTGATTTTAGGTTGTTTCCTTAATTATAGATTTGTACAGATCTTCCCTTCTTGTATATATGTAACCGTATGAATCAATGAACAAAACAATTTTTTCGGTGCCAAAAATCTGTCATGGTATCAGAGCGTTTGTGAATCGAAACTTTGAGAATCGCCATGGCTGGAGGAAGTGGCAGTGGCAAAAACAAGAATGATGCAGTCGCGACGTATACGCCGTATACTCTGACTTCATCTGATAATCCTGGAGCACTTGTGACTCATGTGCAGATGAAAGGAACAAATTATGAAGAATGGGCAAAGGCCATGAGAGTGGCATTACGGGCAAAGAAGAAACTTGGTTTTATCGAAGGAACAATTCCACAACCAGTGGATAATCCAACCGAACTCGAAGATTGGTGGATGGTGAATTCCATGTTGGTGGCATGGATATTCAATACCATTGAGCCGACTTTGCGTTCAACCATTACTTATCGGGAGAACGTGAAGGAGCTTTGGGATGATTTGAAATTGCGATTTGCAATTGCCAATGGACCGCGCATTCAACAACTAAAATCAGAGTTGGCTGAATGCAAACAACGAGGACAGCCTGTTGCAAACTATTTTGGGCGATTGAAGATGTTGTGGGATGAATTAAATGACTATGAGCCGATCTTGACTTGCGGATGTGACACGTGTACATGCAAAATTACAGAGCGTTTGATCAAGAGACGAGAAGACGAGCAAACCCATCAGTTTTTGATGGGTTTGGAAGATTCAGTGTTTGGTATAGTGTGCTCTACCATACTGAATATGGAACCATTGCCAGGCTTGAATCGGGTCTATGCAATGATTGTTACGGAAGAAAGACATTGCGAGATTGCCCGAGGAAAAAACGACAGGAGCGACGCTGTTGCTTTTGCTGTTCACGCGAAGGGTCGTGACAGTAATGAAAAGAATGAGCCTTGCAGACACTGTGGAAAAACGGGACATGATGCGAATGGGTGTTTTCAACTTATTGGATATCCAGAATGGTGGGGAGACCGACCTCGTGGAGGCGGACGTGGGACAGGATGTGGTGGACGCGGCACAGGTCGTGGACGTGGAACAGCCCGGGCAAACGCCGTGCAAGGTATGAATGGGGGTGGCGCAACACCATCTGTAACCGAGGCAGATCGTGCAGGCCTACCTGGGCTTACCGAAGATCAATGGTCAACGCTAGTC
This sequence comes from Camphora micrantha, assembly GCA_003546025.1. Lineage (NCBI taxonomy): Eukaryota > Viridiplantae > Streptophyta > Magnoliopsida > Laurales > Lauraceae > Camphora > Camphora micrantha. The sequence continues at coordinate 73,363,316 of QPKB01000002.1, forward strand.
TCAATGTTAAACGCCCAAAAGATCAATCCCACAGAGAAACTGACTGGTAAGATATCTGAACAACAGTGGATACTTGACTCAGGCGCTTCACATCATATGACCAAATCCATTGCTCTACTTACTGATATCTGCGACGTTGCGCCATGTCCTGTGGTACTACCGAATGGAGATGAAACGATGGCGACAAAAGAAGGAACAATGGTTTTTGGAGATAAATTAAAATTGTCACATGTTTTATTTGTTCCTCAGTTGAATTGTAATCTGCCGTCTGTTGGTAAATTACTTTGTGAAGCAAATTTTATAATTACTCTTACTAATAAGTTGTGTGTGATATAGGACCGTACCTTGAGGACTCTGATTGGAGTGGGTGAACAAAGAGACGGGATCTATGTTTTGCGGGGTGTGACACAGGCACGCGCGCACAAGGTGGAGCACAAGGATGATGTTGAGTTGTGGCATCATCGTATGGGACATCCTTCTTATCGTATCGTAGGAAATTTATCACATTTTGATTCAGTTGTTATTAATTCGAAAAATAAAGCTTGTGAAATTTGCCTTCGTGCAAAGCAGATTAGAGATGTTTTTGAACAAAGTGGTCATAAAGCCAATGAACCTTTTTCCTTGATACATTGTGATATATGGGGGCCATATCGTGTCCCGTCCTCGTGTGGCGCTGTTTATTTTTTAACCATTGTGGATGATTTTACTAGAGCAGTGTGGATTTATTTGCTAATTGAAAAATCTGAAGTGAATACTGTTTTGAAAAATTTTTGTTTTATGGCTAGTAGACAGTTTGGCAAAGAAGTAAAAATATTGAGGAGTGATAATGGAACTGAGTTTACATCTCTAAATTCTTTTTTTGTTGAAAAAGGAATTGAATTTCAGACATCTTGTGTTGGCACACCTCAACAAAATGGGAGAGTTGAAAGAAAGCATCGACATATTTTGAATGTTGCCCGTGCCCTGCGTTTCCAAGCTAGTCTTCCCATCCAATTTTGGGGTGAATGTGTGTTGGCCGCCGGGTATCTGATTAACAGGACACCCTCTTCTGTTTTAGAAGGCAAAACCCCCTATGAAACTCTTTTCAACTCTGCTCCGTCATATGATAATATTCGTACTCTTGGATGTTTGTGCTTTGCTCGGATTCGGGAAAATGACAAATTTGCACCTAGAAGTCGTAAGTGTGTGTTTATGGGGTATCCGTTTGGGAAAAAGGGTTGGAGGTTGTATGATTTGGAGAAAAATGAATTCTTTGTTTCTCGTGATGTTGTTTTTAGTGAGGGGGAGTTTCCTTTCAAAAAGTCTCCTACCGGTTCTAATGTCGACCCCAGCATCGCCTTTTTGGTAGAGGATGCTGCGGATGATTCTTTTCCCATGAGTCCGCCATTACAGTTGGCTACAGATGATGATTTGGAGCAGCCTTGCGACAGGGGGAGTATTGATAATGGTGTCAATAATGAGGATACCACTCTCAGCACCACCGAGGGACGTACACAACGTACACGTCGTCCTCCGAGTCATTTGCAGGATTATGTGTGTCACACCGCTCGCTGTCCTGATCTAGTCACACCGCAACCTACTCCTCCATTGTCCTCAGGTACTCCCTATCCCATAGCTAATTATGTAAGTTGTGATAATTTTTCTGCACCACATCGTCGTTTTTTAGCAGCTATTACAGCCGAGACTGAGCCTACCCGATTTTCTGAGGCTGTCAAACATGCAAAATGGCGCAATACTATGCAAGAAGAAATAAAGGCTCTCGAAGATAATGGGACTTGGACTATTGAGACTTTACCTCCTGGGAAGAAACCCATTGGTTGCAAATGGGTTTACAAAACAAAGTACAAATCCGATGGTAAAATTGAACGACATAAGGCTCGCCTGGTGGTGCTCGGCAACAATCAGAAAGCAGGGATTGATTACAATGAAACATTTGCTCCAGTTGCTAAAATGACTACAGTTCGAGTTTTGTTAGCAGTGGCAGCCGCAAAGAATTGGGATTTGCATCAAATGGATGTGCGTAACGCGTTTTTACATGGGGATCTTGACGAAGAAGTCTATATGCGTCCTCCTCCTGGTTTTTCTGGCTCCTCTCCTGGCAAAGTGTGTCGTTTGCGGAAATCTCTGTATGGTTTACGGCAGGCTCCCCGGAATTGGTTTTCTAAACTCTCCTCTGCTTTAAAGACTTATGGATTTCTGCAATCTTATTCTGATTATTCTCTGTTTATTTTTAAACGGGATAATGCCATTCTGATCGTCCTTGTGTATGTTGACGATTTAATTATAACAGGCAATGATTTGGTGATGTTGTCTCGGTTTAAGGCATACCTCAATACATGTTTTCACATAAAGGATCTTGGTAAACTGAAATACTTCTTGGGGATTGAAGTAGCACGTGGTTCCGATGGCATATTTTTATCTCAACGCAAATACGCGTTAGACATTGTCGCAGAAACAGGAAAGTTAGGTGCCAAACCAGCAATTATTCCTCTGGAGCAGAATCATGATCTTGCTTTAGATGACAGTCCTTTAATGGACAATCCGGAGCCATATCGCCGCCTTGTTGGCCGACTGATTTATTTGACGATCACACGTCCTGACTTGTGCTATTCGGTTCATACATTGGCTCAATTCATGCAATCCCCGCGGACGCGTCATTGGGAAGCCGCTTTGAGAGTGGTTCGTTATATCAAAGGACGTCCTGGGCAGGGAGTTTTTTTGCGTGCTCACACCGACATTCCACTAATTGGTTATTGTGATTCTGATTGGGCTAGTTGTCCTGTCACTCGCCGGTCCATTACCGGCTATTTTGTGCTTCTTGGGTCTTCGCCAATCTCATGGAAAACCAAGAAACAACACACAGTTTCTCGTTCATCCGCTGAGGCTGAGTACCGATCTATGGCCACACTTACTTGTGAGCTTAAATGGTTGAAGGGTCTATTATTTTCTTTGGGAGTTTCCCCAACACGGCCTATGCGTGTCTATTGTGATAGTCAAGCTGCCATGCATATCGCAGCTAATCCGGTCTTCCATGAACGAACCAAGCACATCGAAGTAGATTGTCATCTTGTCCGGGATGCTATCCAGGATGGTCTGATTTCTACTCACTATGTTCGCACCGGTGATCAATTAGCTGATATATTCACCAAAGCACTCGGGCAAAAACAATTTGCGACTTTCCTCAACAAGTTGGACATTCGAAATCTTCATGCACCAACTTGAGGGGGAGTGTTGGAGATATTCTCGGTTGATTGGAGATTTTTCCTATTGCTGGAGATATTCTCTCCTTATACTTAGTCTCTCTTTTGGCTAGTCTTTCCTTGATTTTAAGTTGTTTCCTTAATTATAGATTTGTACAGATCTTCCCTTCTTGTATATATGTAACCGTATGAATCAATGAACAAAACAATTTTTTCGGTGCCAAAAATCTATCACAGCCCAACTTTCAAAACACTGGCCCGTATCCAGTCCAAGCCCAACATGGGCCTGGCCCACTTGAAACATGTTAGGCCCTAGCCTGCCCATTTAGCAGTTCTGGCCGGCCACCAGCTGAGCTTTCTATCACTTGTTTGGGAAAATTGGTCACTAACGACATACAACTTATTAGGCCATTCAAGCCCGGTGCAAATTCAAATCCAGGCCCAGCACAGGTACTTGCCCCAAGGCTCGAACCAGCTGACCCATAATGGGCAGAGAGCATCCCAAGACCCAAGCACGTCCCATTTCAGTTTTGAATTATAAATCCTCCAGTAAAACTACCAAAAGAAACCTCTAATGTCCAATTTTACACTTTGGCCATAACTCGTCATCATCCAATCCATAGATTTGTTTGCCACCTTGGTCTAGAAGACTTGTTGGCCATCTTTTGCTGGTTACTGAATTGGATGCTTTTGAGCCGTTTGGGCCACCCATGGAAGGATTATGAGATATCATGTTTTAAGTCTTTTAATGCAATGTGGTTAAAACACTAAACTCAGAATCTGAATAACTCAACTAAGCCAATGAATTCGGTCAAACTCGCCCTCAAATTGCTGAGTTGTTTAGCTGAGTTGACACGGCCGATTAGAGTCTACTTTGGTCGAGTTTTAAAACAATAATTGGAGGTTCTTCATTGAAATACAATGGAGATTAATATACATGGCAATGATTGATTTCTACCGGATCAAATGATTCTTCTTTTTAATTTATCAGTGGTGCAAATGCCTTAGTGGTTTAGTTAGCACATCAACGTCAATATATTATCATGGAAATGCTATTATGATATGATAGGCATATGTTTACAGTTACCAGCAAAGGCCTTTGTTTACAGTCTCTTGAGTCTGGACCCACTGCCTTCCATTATAAATCCAAATAGTCATTTGTGTACTATCAACATATTAAAAAACATGCACTTTAGTTCGTACAATGCCCAAGACAGGAACAGAAAATACACCCACATCATAAAATCCCCCAAACATTCAGTTTACAGGGAATTATTTGTTTCCACTACAACATGTACATGTACAGTGTACTAATGGTCCCATTAGTTAGAAGTATAAGTAGGGTGTGATAGAGACCATTTGAGATACCATCTGTGGATATATGGGGGATGCCCAGAGAACTTCCAGATTGAAGGTGAACGTTGGGACATTGTTCCCAGGGTCTCTGTAGCTTTTTCTGAACCATCTATTCATCGGTCAAGGGTTCAAAATTTTATAATTCTGAGATCTTGTTAAGAATTTTACATTTATGCTGTCATCCGCCGTCAACGACACGGCCAACCAGATCAACGATTGAGATCTCAAACCATGCCACACTGTGAAATGACTCATCTGAACACTACATGGCCCTGGCCTAGGAAGAAAAATGTTACAGCAGTGGCTGATCATATAACACCAAGATCTCTTCAATTCAGTAAGTCCAGCAAGTCAGTGACAGTGTCATCTATGATATTTTCGAAAATGCCATCTCCCAACTCAATCGCAATCTCTTTTATTTGAGGCTGGAAATGGTTCCACTGTTTGGAGAAGTCCTTGAAATCTGATTCTAGCAATTGGGTTACGTTTGCAACATCCCCATCTCGTTTACTCCATGAGAGGATCTTATCACAGATGATCTTCCCCAGCATTTCAGGCCCCAAATATTTATGAAAATTCCACCTTCTTGACTGAATCCCATGGTTCTCCACCACTTCACTCATGACACAGTCAAAAAGGAGCTGCTTCGTTCGCTGCAAGATCCGTTTGGTCTTCATGTACTGAAAATAAAAGGCAGACCCAAGAAGCTCGAGGCCAAGTTTTTCTTTCATTAAGTTCATGATAAGGTCCCAAAGAGAAGCTGATAGCATGGAGTCTTCTATAACTTCCCTGGGGAGATTGAGACTTGAAGTTGAGGTGCTTTCTTTTTGCATGTCCTTGGGCTGAACAGCTCTGTTTTTTTGGTACAACAAAAAACAAAGAGCTTGGGTCAGATAGTAGGTTGGAGCAAAAACCCATATTTGTTCACTGCACATTTCGGGCATATAGTAAGTGGTGTAAGAAATCATATACCAGCCCCAAAGCTTAAGCTAACGGGTGAAAGGCCCATATAGGCATATTAAGATGTGTCAAAGTTTAACATGTCAAAGCCTATGCAATATAAAATGTGGGATGTGAAACTTCCCAACAAGTGGGACTCATTGACCATCAGGCTCACTGTGATCGGTTAATTTGATAGATAGAGAGGCGTTTTTTTATAAATGACTTAGCAACTCAGAAGAAAGAAGTGCAAGGCCTGTGGGGTCCACCTGGAATTATATATGGAGGGATTATTTAGATTAAGGTCTTTTAATGGCCTATCTATGAAGAAGAATGAACCATCTGATCATGACCACAATTTTTAAGCCTCAAATTTGAGCCATTTCCATATGTTAAAAAGTAGATTGAGTGGCCCTCCAGGTTAGGAGGGTGGCGGGGTTATTGACTGGTTTGAGCCTTGTTTAACCCATTGAAAGACATATGTGACACAATAGAAGGTGCTCACTATTACAACTTTGGGGTTGCGGAGCAATCAGGCATTCTATGCTGTAGAATGTCCAGTTGACTATCTTCTAAGATTCCCTGCATATTTGTTTCAATTCTCTTGGTGTGAATGAACATTCAGAACTATAAGGTATCCATTAGAACACTAAACAAACAAAAATTGTCTCTAAAGAAAGAATCATGCTTATAATGGGCAGTTGAATTTCAACCGAGTCAACTCGGATGAGTAATGGGTTGAGTCCATAAGTTTTAGAACTATGACTTCAGCTGGAAAATCTTACTCTGTTGTTGTCCTGGAGAACCTTCATTAGAGAGTAGTTCCAGTACTGACACAGGACTGAATTGCTTGCAGTCTCCCGTGCATTCCCATTGAAATTTTCTACCTACAGCAGCCTGTTAGCATAATCAGTTACCAACTCTATGTCAATCTCAAGCAGGCACATTTGGATGTAAGATGAAGAATCAGATTAAAATCAAGTATCCCAATAGTCTCTGCTATGACTATTTGGTAGTAATGCACATATAAGGAGATAACCATTCATTCCACCACAAGAATCAAACCTTTTGCAATTTTGGATTCCCAAACAAGCTGAAATGTTTGAGACAAGAAGGCTTAACCGAGAAAAGAAGAAGAAGAGTAGAAGTCACCTCTTCTTTTGAAGGACAGAGCTTCAAAGCTCGATGCCCCTCTGAAGCAGAGAGAGCATTTTCTGGGCTCGGTGAAGAGTCTAATCTCCCACTACCAAAGGAAAGCCGATTCAATTCTGCACCTTGGGTCATTTTCCAGATCCCGGAAACATCACTAAAAGTATCAAATCTTCCATCATCGTAGGCTTTTCCAATGCAGTTCAATGTTCTGGAGTTCTTTCCGGAAACAAGCCTGGTAAGTACTGATTTCAAGAGGTTTGAGCTCTTTGGGAGTGCCTCTTTTCTACTATTTGAACCACAACTGCTCTGTTTCTTACATGATTTTCCAAGATGGTGCCTGTTTCTAGTTTCAGAATGAGAGCATTTCTTAGAGTAACCTTTTTCTAGGAGGTAAACATCAAGAAGAAAAGGCTCTTGTTTCTCTTTGAGAAGCTCATGGAGGCGCCGAACCGGGGCTGGTTTAGGTAGAGAGGCCATGAAAATGGCAAGTTGAGGATTTGGATTTGGAACTGACGGTAGAAAATTAAAGATGGGGTGTGAATATAATAGTAAGAGGGGGGAGAAGGTGATGTTTGGGACTATTAAATGACATGGACAAGGCATATCTGTCAGTCAGAGAGAGAATACAAGGAATAACATATTCCAGGCAATCTTCGGATGCTCTCAATTTTAACTTCTGCTGCCTTCAATCAGCTACGAATTTGCTTGGAGAACGTGCTGTAGAGTGTGGACCTCATGAAGGCATTATTTACGTGTCTCTATCCAATGAATTTAATTTAGGCTAAGGGGCATGTGATGGGATGAATTTGTGACCTGATTTTCATACAATGGGAATTATTCACAACATTTGGATTTCCCCATCTAATTAAGGGGTTCTCAAAGATCCGGCCCATATACTGTCACTCTTGGCTTGTAGCCCCAAATTTTGTTTCTTTAAAATGTTAAGTAGCACTTAAACATTTGTAAATCTAGTTTGAAAACAACATTTGGAAAATTCAAAAATCTTCTTCGACACAAAACTTATGCTATAGTTTTGGCAAGGTTTTGGTTATATGTTAATTTCCGAGTTTGAGAGCCTCAAAATCACAGAAAAAACTAAGAACAAAACAGATTGTGTACTGAGATCCTTGCTTCAACTTGAATGGTCCTAATCATAAAAATGAAAATTTGATTTTATCAATAATATTAAACAAGAAACCCCATTTCAGATAAAGAAAGGTCTATCATGGGTTCTGTTAGAATTCAAATATCATAAAAATTCTAGGATAAAAAATGTGTAGCTGTTTTTGGAATGTCTTGGGTCCTACTTAGGATGTGATTTATATGTACATTCTGATTCTATTACGATGGAAATACTGTGTCTCTATATGGTCCCACTTTGTTTTGTTTAGGGTGCCCATAAAAGTGATGGGAGTAAGGGCAGATTGAAGGTCTTTTCTTTCCATGGAGGTTTGTCTGTTGGCCACTTTCACGATCTATTGCCTTTTGCTAGGAAGAGACATCACTCCATCCTAACGCTTTATAATTACTGCAATTGTCATTATCTGTAACATACTGTCCTTTTTTTTTTTTTTTTTGAAGGCAAATCAAAAGAGTATAAAATTCTCAGCCATTACTTTGGTTTGAAAATGTCTGGTTGATGATTGGGGCACCTGCACTGCAGACAAAGGTCATGGAAGAGAAGACGAGAAAAACGGAGCACATCAGCTGAGCAAGTTGGTTAGCAATGATACTGCAAATGGCACAACCAGAAAATTTGCCTGGGGCCACTATGTAAAAAAAAAAAAATGCTTGAGTTCCCCCTAACTATAGGGATTTATTTTAGGTGAAATAATGGTTTTATTTTGTGATGTCTTTTTCTTGTTTGGAGCCTGACTTATCTTCTCTTGTTCTCTTATGTTTGCTGTTCAAATGAAAAGCTGCTTTATACCAAAAAAAAAAAAGAGAGACTATTTTGGGGAGTGTTTTTTTGGCCAGCCGTGCTACACACGCCGGGGCAGACCCCGGGTTGTAGCACGACTCCCCATGGGAGCCTGTTGATAACAGGCTCCCATGGGAGCGCAACCGAGGTGTGTGTGTTTTTTGGGGCTGTGGGGATAGAAGCTTTCTTTTCAGTCGGTGAATAATTTGAGTCCTTTTAGGATTTGTAATTAGATTATTATTAGGGGCTATCACGGGGATGCTTTGGGAGAGAAGGTTATTTACAATGATGACAGAATCACCTTAAAATGATGAAGTGGTGGATGAATACTAGGTAAGCGTTGGGCATAATATTAAACCAGGAGTAAGGTCTAGCTTCCAATGGATCATCACATGTGATAATCCATTCAAAATAGGCTGCTATACCACTTTGCCCTTAATCGTATGGCTGATGCCGCCTACTTTTTACTTCTATTGTGGGTAATGTACTTGAGATCAAAGCTCTATGAGCTCTACGTCTTGAGGATCAGCGAATTAATCCAGCCTATTACAAAACTTTCCAAGGCCTGCCCAATGGCATCCAAGTTGAGAGACCTGAAGTATGTAGGGCTGTCAAAATGTCACACGACCCGTTAACACGATACGAACCCACACGATATTAACGGGTTTGGGTTGGCTCTTAATGGGTTCGGGTCGTTAATGGGTCAAACCCGCTAACACGTTAAGTTAACGGGTCAAGTATGAATTAAATAAGTAACCCGTTAACAACCCGCTTAACCCGTTAATTTTTTTTTTACTCCCTAAATGTAAATAAATTAATTTATATTCATAAAAAAGAAATTAAAAATTATTGTTTTATAGTGGGTTTTTAGGTGGGATCCACTTGAGATCTTTACTTACAGTTTCATGTGGCTTATATATTTTTCTTCTTCTATTTTTGTATATATTTTTTTTAAATTTCAAAATGACTTAATTATTTAATAGGTTAACGGGTTGGGTCGGGTAACCTGTTAAATTAACGGGTCGTGTTCGGGTTAGATTTTTTGACTCGTTAAGTTAACGGGTCAGGTACGGGTTGAGGTGATTTTAACCCGAATTCGTTAACTTAATGAGTCGGGTACGAGTTGAGGTGATTTTAACCCGAATTCATTAACCCATAATCCGAATTCACCCGAATTCGTTAACCCATAATCCGAATTCAATAACACGACACGATTGACAGTCCTAGAAATATGTGCAGAGGTATTGATGGAACCATCAAAAGTGGGCAGGCAATATGTTATTATAGATCCCGATGTAGACAATAGCCTTAGCTAGATGTGTTGCCATGTTCCACTCGTATTCTTTTGGTAGGTTTCGAATAAGTTAACTTACTACGAATCCTTGCTTATCTCTCACATATAGAGCTAGCAATAAACAAACCACTATCAAAACCAATACCTAAATGCCTTTAAAAAGTTGGGTATGTTTCAAGATTTTTCCCAAGTCCCTTTCAGGGTCACCAGGCGGTCCAGGCCCCTTTTTGGTTGGGGCCCATTTAATTGATGGTTAAATGATAAATAATCAATGGTTCAAACTCGGCCAACAAAAAATGCCCCTCCTTCCATATAGCTAGTCTTTTTTTTATCCCAACTTCAGCTAAGGGGGATGACGCAAGAGAGCTCAAATACGTAGAAAGTGCAGCATACCTAAGGATCCATTGGATTGCCAACCAACTGAGCAATTCTTGATTCTCAACATACTCAATATATAACCAAGGATTCATTGGATTGCTAACCAACTGAGCAATTCCTTGATTCTCAATACACTCAACGTATAACGTATAGATAGTCTTGGGGCCGTTTTATGAAACAAAACAATAATAGTATATGTTCCGTGTGCAGTGACAATGTACACGTGTGTTGGTTGTTGCACGCTGGCAATGTTACTGCCCAAAACAGCACATAGAAATGTGTTCCTTCATATGTTAACATCATAGGGTGAATGACGACCAGCATGCATGGATGTTGGTAGGCCCCCACAAGCGAAGAAAGAAACAGTGGGTAAAAATGAGTGAAAACATGGACCGTAGCTAGGAGGAGGAAAAAGACACTGCAATAGCAAAACATGAGAGCAACATATTGAGGAAGGTGTGAATGTGAACTTTTTTGGAAGATATCAAGTCCTGAAAGAGACATTTTTGGAAGCAAAAGACGCGCTTCATCTGTCTTCTACCAGGTCCTACAGCTGTAGTCTGTAGATTCATTGCTGTATGAGCATGCAAGTTATTGAGTAACTACTAAGTAGCATTGTTATGGGAACACAATATGGAGAGAACACCAATTTCTGCAGCCCTTGGACAAGAAATAGTAACACACGTGGTTGGAAAATGAAGCTTCAAGTTGCATTTTCCAAAGAAACTGTAAAAGTCAAGGAAAATGGCTGGTTTTTAGTCCTGTGGACTGGTCCACATGACTACTATTAGAACCAATACCTAAACATGCTAGGCTTGAAAAGTTCACCTGAACTAACTGAGCTAATTAATCCTCCTAGTCTTAGGGATATCATAAGTATACTCAATAATATACATAATGTAGGTGAATGCTATGTTAATTACTTACTATAGGGATTTGAATAATATAGATGTAATCTAATTACTTAGGCTTAATATCTAATTATCTGAGGACCTAGGTCCGAATCAAACTGAGACATCAAAATCCAGGCCCGGGCTAAGTCCAAACTCAAGCATGCCCCACCTGGTCCTAATTGCATTTTCATGTGGGTCTGGCATGTCTATGTCCAATGAATTTATGTCCCTATTAAAGAGTTCTGCTGAAATACGTTCCCGTGCCTATCTAATTCGCATGTGTCGACAGCAAACTATGCATCAAGCCATCAACATAGCATCTGGTGCCATTCAAGTCTTATTATTTGACTCCTCCCATCCAGACCATTGAATCTCTTGTCTATCAGGAGTCCATTTATGGCCACGAATGGAAAATGAACCTACCCAAGCTCCAGACTTTTTGACTGGTAAGCTATAAAGCCACGTTGCCATCCTGCATCCACAGGTTGAATTTTTCTTTTTGAGGGATCGAACTCAGGCACTCTCCCCCTCTGGAGAGGTTTTTATTTTTATTTTCTTCTATACTGAATTGGTTATATGTGATACTTTTAACTCGATAACCTAGATTGAGAACGATCCCTGGATATGCATGTGAAACTATGGTGCCAACACCATTTCACCATGAGTGTGTTGGCTTATGAAGGGGGTCTTTGATGGGCCTGTTTGTTTTATAAGATTGAATTACGGGAGTTCTAAGGATATTATTTCTGAAATGTGTCCAAAATTGAGTAAATATATGTAAGTAATCATATATAGTAATCAAATAACCTCCTCTTCAATGGAAGTTGAATTAAGAGGGAAACTACTTGAAAACTATTCGTGGATATTCACGTTTATTTCTTAAGCTTTAACTTTCTTTAGGCCCTGTTTGTTTAATGTAATCTAATGTCAGGGAGTTCTAAAGCATTGCATTTCTTTAAGTGGTTAAAAATAAAGAGTCAATTTTGAATATCTAAAAACAACTATCTTTAATGAAAATTAAGTCGAGGAAACTCATTTGAGCAAGACTTCCTATGTAGATCTAAAAACAATAAAGAGTCAATTTTGAATATCTAAAAATAATATGTACGTCTTATATCCTTCATCCCTCACCTATTAAATAATTGTTGGTGAAACTCATTTGAGCGAGACTTCCTATGTATACTATGCAAACAAATAGGCCCTTATAAGAAATATATTTTTTAAAATATCTAAAAATCGAATACCATGCAAACACTCAAAAAACTGCAAAAAAGGTAAAGACCCGAAATACAGTGCAATTAAAAAAAAGAAAAAACATAAAAAGTTGAATATAACATTTGGATATAGCAAAAATGCAAAAGTTTTCTCCATGGCAATGTCCTGAACCAGACGTGGGGGTTGTCATTAATAAAGTAGGACCCCCTGAATCTCAGGGCTCTGAGTTGCCAATTGTGTTGACATCAATATCCATATTTGGGATTCTGCGTAGGAGAACATTACCCTAACAAAAATTTATTTGTGTTTATAGGGCTGATCATGATACTAAATTTCTAGAAATTCTAAAAAATATATAATTCTATCGAAGTAGCTAAAATATAATAACGAAGGTGAAGATCACATAAGACCGTCAAATAATATCCCATTTTAAGGAAAAAAGATTAACTAGTCATCATTCTAGTAAATCAAATCTTAAAACCTCTCACGGAAACTGGGCCCATGAGCCAGGGATGGATCCAGACACAATGACGTGGGTGCGAACATTAAACTACATTAAGCTTGAAAAAATTCAATAAAATTCGTGAGTCTACCGCTAAAATCCATATTAAGATATGCACCCCTCAAACAAAAATTCTGAGTCTGCCACTATTATAAGCAATGCATTTATGATATAATTTAAAGGGAACTATTGTACGTTAAAATTAAATTATTAATAAATAACTATTATTTAATACTTAGATAATGCTTATATTGAATCTAATGTTTCACATCACTTTCATTGATGAAGGATTAAGCTTACTATAGGAAGACGGGGTGGGGCTATGACTTGACGATTGAAATTGTGAAAGTGAACTCCGCATACGCGCACATATTATTGGATCTTCCTTGCTTACCCTGTGCTATCAATCAATCACTTCCCATTTAGATATATGCCAGAATGTGCATGACTCTAAGTTTTCAATTTTCCAAAATTATCATGTTGTCATTTATATAACAATGGTGCTGCATTCATTTTTATGTAATGGATCACTAAATACCTATATGAATGTGCGGAATTACGTTTGGGCACATCAATGAAATGCAGAACATGAACATGCCATATTAGCTCTTTGCCTAGTAAGGTTGCAGACTTCTAATGCAACTTGGACCGAAACTTACATGAGTTTACCCCAAATCTGATCTATTAACCCTCTTTAAGTGACAATAAAAGTTGTTCAATTGGTTGGTAGCCCCAACTGTCACCCGCCTAACTAGGGATGATCCCTAGGTATGCCACTCTTTGCACTTTGTGGAGTATCCTTCCCACTTAGTGGGCTTCCACTTCCGACTTGTGTAGGCTATGTTGTGTTCCAACCCCATAGGATGAGGTACGGAAAAAAAAAAAGGCTCTAACAGGGATAGCCGCCAACGGCCAAACCGCTACGTCGCAGGCAATATGTAGCAGTTGCAGTGATATGTAGTGACAGAGCGGTAGAGCGGTATAAAATCTTTAAGTGGTAAAAAAATTCGAACATTGAATAGCAATCAATCTTGTATTTTTTTGTGATTTAAAACCATATAAGGGTAGAGACAACTTTAGATAAACTAAAATAAAATAAAATAAAATAAAAAAAGACCACTGATTTGAAAGACTATAAAAAATAATATTTTAAATTTAAACTACTCGACTCTATTAGATTTTAGACAAACAGCGTAGCAATTAGCACATAATGTGTATAGCGTCCCAATTTTGATCCATGATTTGGAATCAAATTAGACACTGTCAACACAAGAAGGCCTATTTCTGCCAAGGCAGGCCATCCTTGATGACGCTGGGGCAACCCACAAATGATCCAGTGAAAGCTCCATCAGGCTATTGCTTCACAGTCGTAAATTTATTTTATAGTTTGGGATGATCTCTAGCGTGCATTGGAGGGCAAAATTTTCTCTTTAGATCGAGCCACCTACTCCCACTATCCATCAAAATTACTGGTGGACAATGCAATTTGCAGTCCTTTATCTAAAGGCCATGCACAAAATCGAAGTTACAGTTGCCTCTTGTAATGTGACGTCTCTCAAACTAGTTATAATCTTTCATCTTCCAAAATAAACATATCCGGACAGTTGATGGAGCTATAGCTGTTTTATCAGCTGCAATGGATACGAAACCCTCTTCCAACTGGTGGTATATATTGTACTGACGAGGACCGTCGACCCTTTTGTATGTTTCCGCCACTAGCCACCGGTCCAAGTTCTCCCCTCAAGCCCCCAAAATCTCCAGGATTCGGTCCTGTCTCTGTTAAGAGTTAAGACCATTCCAGAAAAAAACGGGAATCCCCCAGATGGACGGCCAGGATTCATTAAAAAAGGATTCATCTGGCCCCTCAGCTTATCTCATCAAGCTTTATCACAAGACGACAAACCCATTCAATCTCATTATCGCGTTCCTTATTGATGGCTCAAAAGAAGGGAACAACAGATGTTTTACTCCTTTGCAGCTCACTAATCCTTCTTGTTTTTTTGTTTTTTTTTTTTTTTTTTTTTCTGTAGTGCCACGATCACGCTTCAATTATAACACCATATGCTGTGGAATATTCATTCTTCTCATCAATGACCATAATCATTCTTTAATTAAAGCTAAGCACCTACTCCATCAAAACTCGAAGTGACCATCACCTGTTCTGATAATGACATGATGGGATTGGGATGATCACAGCTGTCCATTTGGCATGACCATTTATCAACCATCATGGCTTATTATTGACTTGTGTGAGTGTCAGTCGCCATATAGAAATAGAATACAGTAAAATGAAAAAGCAGCCTCTTGGCCAAATGGTGATGCTAGATTAGAGCCCACACCTTTATTCTCCTTCTACAATAAAATATGATTAGTAGTGCCAAAGCAACTTGTCTTCTACAGCTTCATCCAAGAACTCCGTTTGAAAAAAGAATAGTTGGAATCTCATTGGGGCTGAGAGCATGCATCCGTGTGTAGAAATTATATAAGTCCTCACTTGTTTTATTTGGCATTCAATTAGTGGAGTACATAAACTAGATCGTCCAACTCTTTTAGTCATCATGCATGTCTCCATCATGATTTCACACTATGGATAAAGAGACCACAATGATATGATAATCCAAACAGTATACAAGCACACTAGCTAGAAACTAAAAGTATCTACTTTTTTTAATAATGAGAAAGTTTAGAAATTAGATAAATAGGATTGACAGACCATGATCAATTTTGGTCACAAATCAGTGACAGCTGGGCTCAGGCAATTTTGATCCTAATAGTAACAGAGTTAATGTAGACATGACATTTCCACCGTTTAGAGGACTTTTTTTTTCTCTCATAAATACTCACACACCCACACACCGACACGCGAGGCTGAGGCTGCTTAAGTCACTCACCATCAACCCTACCATCAGGTTGGATGGATCTCCTGTTGTTTATATATGTGGAGGGAAATCTATACCAAACTTGAGGAGTTCCACATTACAATTGTTTTGTTCTCTGGCAGGATCAATTACAGATAATTAGAATTAAAGATTACTTCATTATAGAAAACTTAGTTAGGTACAGAGATCCAGACAGGACCTAGAGAATCCATCAAATGGTATTCATTGCAGAAAACTAAGTTACAGAGATCCAGACAGGACCTAGAGAATCCATCAAATGGTCTGCTTGAGACTTTTCCATGTGTGGACACCAAACAAGGTCTACAAAATCCATTAAATGATTAGTGTGAGTATGCTCAATATGTGGGTCTGTCTACAATGATTCATATCGGTTCTGTACAATCCCAATAATTGACTTTGATATACAACTTTGCATTCCAATATACGCGGACCATTGGCTTTATTTGTTCTCTCTTTCAACCATTAGTTTGTACTTGTCGGAATGTAGATACATATTTATATATGCATCTTCCATCACCTTCCCCTGATATGGGTCCAACAAGGGGCATAGGCGTAATGATCACTAGTTAAAATTGGCACTGGGGCCCACTTTTCTTAAAAAAAAAAAAAGCAGGTGATGTATCTCATTACTAGTGCTGCACAAAACTCTATTCTCATGTATCTTGGCGTCATTCAATCGCCTTTATTCAGAGGCATTGGTCGGCTTTATTAAAGCATGCTTCTACCGGCATTTGTGATCATCTTATTTCAGAATCTCATATCTTGCTGAAGCGGTATCGAATATTCTCTAAGGAATCTAATCATTTCATTTCGTATGTATATATATATGAACACACACAAACACAAATAGAAGAAGGGATTTAAAAAAAAACCAACTGAATCTGATCTAAAACCGCAAAAGCCACTGCCAAACTACCAAGAAAAAAAAAAAAAAAACAAGAAGAAGAGAAAAAATGTAAAGCTCTAATTTTTTTTTTACATGACCTGGTTTCACCAAAACCACCAATTTTTCTAAACCACCATTTTCCCCAAACATCCCAAAAACCACTACAGCACTACTGACTACTGATTTCCTTTCCCCCTCTATTTTCTGAATCCTTTACTCAATATACAAGAAAGAAAGAAATAGAGATAGAGATAGATAGATAGAGAGAGAGATGGAGATAAGAGATAGAGAGAGATAGAGAGCTTTCTTTTTGAACTAATTCCTCTTTTAACCGAATCGATTTATAATCCAATTATTATCTGATCATAATAATTATGCGATTAATTAAGGAATTGGTTGGTTGAATTGGTGGAGCTGCATTAAGGTGAGGATCCGCTGGAGATCCGACAAACGCTGGCAGAGCCTAACCGTTTCGGCACGGAGCCTGGCGTTATCTGTCCAATAGAGATGGCACTGGTGCAACACCAACCCCAACCGGTTCGTCATCTCCCGGTTCTCGATCTGGAGCCGAGTCGCCTCGTTCCTGAGTTGCTCCAACTGCCTCTGTTTTCTCATCCGAGATCTCCGAGCCGACTCACGGTTCGATAGCATCCGACGGAGCTTCCGCTCTGCTGTAGTGGACTGAGCCCGGGTCACCTCGCCCGAGCCCGAATTTGAATTTGGACTGACAGCGTCTGGGCTCTGGCTCGGACTACGGATAGGGGTCTCGAGTAAGTACAGAATATCTGGGTTGTCGAGAAAACCGCTTTCGCAGGACGAAAACGGTATTCCGAAGCCTGTTTCCGGCAACATCATGGTCGGGAAACTGCTCGTGGGGAGGGAGGGAGGAGGGAGAGGAAAAGGGAAGAATAGAGGCGGACGCTCGCGGTATTTATGGATGGGTGTGGGGTCCACAGAGGAGGAAAAGGCTATGACGTGAGCTGTGTTTAGTATGCGGATCGTATGCGGATCGTATTTTGGTAGGTGTACGGTGGGGTTGCTTTTGAGTCAGGTGGCACTAAGTTGGGTCCCCTGCTTTCTTTTTAGACACAGTAAGACGTGGGGCCAACGGAAAGATTAGCTTAATTGCGAAGGAACAGAAAGAGTGGGGCCCGGATATAGGCATGGATGTTTGGCAGCACGTGCGGGCCTGTCAGGTCTTTTACTGGGTGCGGTGCGGGGGGTTGAGCTCGGTCGGGTCGTTTTAAAGGCTCAAATCTCAAATTGGCAGTGCCCTTGGGCCTTGGGCAGGAGTACTTATCTTTTATATTCCAATCTTTTGTGACCTAACCAAATTTTATTTCAACTGTGTGGGGGTATTTTCACAAGTACCGAGATAAATTTTAATATCGGTAAGAGTACCAAATAAGCTTGTCTTGATCTCGATCTCCTAAAATTCGATAGTAGTACCACTTCATGCTAGACTTGAACTAGCTTCGGTAAAAGTACCAGCTAGTCTCATATCAGACTTACACAGTTCGGTAATGGTACCGACCTTGTGCAGTTTGGCAACAGTGTCAAGATGCGTCAACAAGGCTGTACTTGACTTCGGTATCTCCCTCAGCTCAGCAGACTGAGATGGGTACTAGATGTCAATCAGCATTAATAGAATTACGGCTATATGCTGACAGATAAGATGGACGCCAGATATAGATAAGGAGTAATCATTATCCAACGATCACATCAACAATCATGCAGAATGTCAAGGTATAGTCCAATGAGACAATACCTCCACTTACCTCCATTGAGGAGAAAATGTATGGTCTGATAAGACAGTACCTCCACTGAGAAAGGATCTAAGGAGACCAGCGCCTATTTATATGCATGAGGTAAAACCATCAAAGGTATGCAAAACATCATTCATTCATAACTCTTCTTGCTTCTCCACTCATTCACCCTTTGTTGAGTTGTTGAACTAACTTAGGCGTCGGAGTGTCTTTGGCTGGCTGCAGCTAGAACCTCTAATCTTCTTCTTTCCTTTTCAGGCCTCAGGAGCTATTATCTTTCCCAAAAAGCTTTACAGCAAATCCTATATTAACTAAGTCCGTAATTTTTAGACACTTACAACAACTATCAAATGAGATTCGTGCAAGTGAATTGAGCTAATCATTTCTTATGAATAAAATATGCATCATGATGATCAAGTGGATAAATGGTCAGAATTCTCTTTGGAGTTCCAACTACTCGACACACAACCTATCACTAGATGCTTGTAACCAAAAAAGCCCTTGGGATTTAAATAAATTGGTCCCACACAGAAGCTCAGAAACTCCCACCACTTCAAGGATCCAGCCTAGTGCGGTGCGCACTGCGCACAGTGAGCGAGTCCGATTGCAGGTCCGTGAATGACGTCAGCGTTCGATCCGCTAAAGGGGATTTTATGGATTTTGATGGTCGTGCTAATCTCAGCCGTACATCTTGGGGCCATCAATGAATTGGAACCTTTGGCACATGTCATGGTGAAAAATGAGGTTCGTTCGTAGTGGAAGCTCGAGTGATGTCGCTAGCATGGACGGACATCAATTAAATAAACATCTCAAGTGGAAGATTATGGCCCTTGATTGGATTTGATTTAAAAATTGATAGGTAGGAAAGAACACAGCTAAAGGTGTATTAATTGGCAGAAAATGCACAACTTGTTTTTGTCCTCCAATCTATATCAAAGGCCCATGATAAAAAGGGAGAGAATGGGTTTCTTTTAAGTAATCATACCCATGATAAAAAAGGGAGAGAATGGATTTCTTTTAAGTAATCATATCCATATCAAAGGCCCATGATAAAAAAAGAAGAAGAGAATGGATTTCTTTTAAGTAATCATATCTATATCAAAGGTCATGAAAGGAAGGAAACAAATTCATTGTTTTTTAAATCATCCAAACGTATCAAAGGGTTTATGAAAAAGAGAAGGGAATGGATAGTCTTTTGGGTTAATCCAGTTCATTAAAATTCCTGGATGTTTTGAATTGAATTCAACCCCTTGCATAAACTTAGACAAGCAGATCTGTGAACCCCACATTTTTTGGGACTTTTTGTCTGTCTTCTCTGCAACGTTGGTTGCATTTAGTCTCGTTTAAAGTAAAGTGGCACATGAAGCTTTTAGAAAAAAATATTATTAAATAAGCTATTAATTTTAGATTTAAAAGATACGGTGAATTATTATAAAAATAATTTGAATATTGAGTAAAAGGAAAACAAAATAAAGAAAGGTGAGGAAAAAAAAAAGTACCATAGCAAAAGTAGCAAACAACAATTGAGGAAGAGTTACGTGTAAGATACGTAAAATTATTTTCAAGCAAATTAGCTCATTCGATTTTTCTTTATTTATCTATATTTTGCTATGTTGATGGTGTGATACTTTGAGCTTAAAGATCCGAGGATCGATCTTTGGACATGTGAGTAATACCAACATGCCAACGGCAGTCAACTATGAGTGTGTTGACTTATTAAATCTTTATTTGACACAAATGATTTTCTTGCAGTTTACTTTTATGTAGGTCATCATCTCATATATGGAAATGAATTTGGGAAGCATGAACTTCCATTTACATCTCAAGTTCATTTTCTCAGGTGATGACCGTGAGATGTTCACCTATTTTCAACAATGGTATATTATTGCATCACTCAAAGCATCTGATGAGACCAGTCTTTATAGACACCTATTTAGGAATCTGCCCTTTTAAATGGAGTAAATAAATTAACAATAACATGTCGCACATCAGGTTTTATTAATTCCTCATTAGCCCAACATGATCAATTGGTGATCATGCTATTTTGGAAATGCAAAATTTTCTTAAATGGGACGTCTGCATGCTCTCAGTTCGGATGTTAAATAGGTGGGCCCTGAACAATAAATTGGAACACTCTTGAATTTCACAGTGCCAACCTTAATAATGTCAACCGTTCATATGTGAGAACATTTGTAGGATGTATGTGGAGCTGACCTAAGTTTTATTTCTTACTTGCATCACATACCTTTTTGTGTTTAGCAATAAACCAAATTTCACTCTAATCTGAATGATATGTCCATCTCATATTTACTTCAAATCGATTGAAGACAGCATATCACTTTTGTTAGAGAGAAATTTGGTCGAGTTCAAATATAAACTAGGGACTTTGATGAGTATATGCATACCCCACACATACTAAAATCAGGTGATCAACTGCCAGACATTATATTTTGATAACTTACATAAGATCATCAGTTCCCAAAGATGATTTCCATGCCTTCGTGATCTGATAAATAGTGTTCAGTAAAATCCACAACTAATAAAGAAGGTTAATAATATAACATGGTCAACCTTAGAAATTCCCTCCTCGATGGCTATCACCTTAATTAATGATGTTACAATTGGTAATGATGATGTTGTTAGTTCCAAAAGTTCTAAAGTACATCAACTCACCAACAGGAAAGAAAAAAAAATCATTATCAAGCATCATTAGAGTGATATATGTTTAGAAATGTTTTTATCTTAATCTATTTCATAGAATCTATTTCATAGAAGAACAAATATTGAAAAAGTAACCTAAAGTGGGAAAGATGTCACAAAAACAGACGTGTAGAAAAATGGAAAAGAAAGAAGGCATTCTAGAGAATTTAATAAGATCTTGTTGACAGCTCTATCTAATGCTGACACCCGCAAGAGCAAACTAATTAACCCTAAGTAGATGGAATGGCTCTTTGATGACGATGACAATGAAAATGATGGAGAAACCGAAATTTGAAAAATGTAGCTAAAACTTGTTTTGTTCTTTTTTTTTAAAAGAAGAAAAAGCAGAAGAAGAAAAGTAATATTAAATTAGTTTTAGCTTTTTAAATGAAGAAAACTAACATTAACCCTAAAAATGTCCCTCTTAAATTTTAGTTTTTTTTATAAAAAAAGGACCGAAAGGTTCAACAGTGGAATGGACGTTTTGCGCATTTTGCTTGAGTCATGTTTGACCATCTTGTGTAACTTTATTCATATTTGCCCTGTAAACACTTACATGCACACACACACAAGTCCCTCACCATCAACACTTTCACTATAAATTGATTCCTAATCATTTTTATAGAAGGGAGGCAGGCACCTTACTAACTGAGCTACTAGGGGGTCGGTAGGTAGAAATAAAAGAAATATTTTAAATACTAATTAACGGCAGTATGATATAAGGAATCAAATGGATAGGAAGAAATGCAAGAATCTTCAATCTTGAGTACAATCTCAAGAGGAGTTTCGATGCACCATCATTTAAAGTAATGGCGGGTCTACTTCATAGATCCAAAACCGACACTGGGCTAGATTTTTACTATAATTGCAATAGGGTGTATAACATGCTTTACATTTTAACTATCTCAAAATCTAATTAAAGTGAAATTTGGCGAGCTTTAATTCTAGTCTCTAGGATTTTCGGATGGGACCCCCTTCTGATGGCATGTAAAGCAATAGGAACTTGGGGTGGATAGGGCAATGACAAGTGTCCCAGAATTTAATAAGCATAGATTCTCCTTCTCCTTAGATACGGCTAGTAGAGAGAAATCTTTCCAACTAAGAAAAGGGTCTATCAAACAGTTTTCTCGATCATACACAAGTGAAGTGAATGAAGACTTAACCGACAATCTAGAACTAGAGAATAAAGCTAATTGTAATAGATGGCCAACAATATTTCTGGATCTAAATGCTTTAACATATCTACTAGACCTTATAGAGTGGGACCCATTTCATGAACAGTCCAAGGTTTGAGGATGTGTGCCACATGTGTGGTGGAATCCAAGTGTTTTGAGGGGAAAGGTGAAATCAACATCTAAAACAGTGGAGAAGTGAAGATGGCCCGCACGAGGCAAGTGGATAAAGTATTGTAGTTGGGGTGAGGTATGGTCGAGATTTGGTATATGCCTTTTCCCCAACTTTACTTTTCTACTTTGAACAGATATCTAAGATTGGAAGAAGGAAAATGAAATGGAGAGCAGCCATGCTTTTACCTGCTTTTTCTTGCTTCCTGTCGGTGATGTTCACCTACTTTTACTTTATTTTTCGTGGCTGCCATGTATACTTCATTTTATAGTCTACTGGCTAGTTCGACTACTACTAACTTTTTCTTGTAGCAACGATTGCAGCACTCTCTTTTTCTGCATGTGCTTGAGACTATGATGGATAGAATGTTGCTCTCAGGAATCTTCATAGGATAAAACATAGGAATCTCTTTCTATCTCTTTTGTTATAATTGTTATTATCATACTTCAAGGGAAAAAGGAAGGAAGGATTCTTAGATATCAATAGATAAATCATGGTTGGGATCTGAGACTGCACATGACAACAGTCAGGACGTCAAACTTTTTGAGAGAGAGTGGAGGTGTGGGGTGCTGTTGGAGGGTGGTTTTGGTTTGTGACCTAGTGGAGTCTTTGGATAGGTGACTTTAATTTAAGGGATCCCATTTTTTGTGGACAATCGAGATTGGAAATGCAACACCATCAATTTTAAGGACTCCCATTGGTGGAAATTTATTTGCACTTATTCAAATGTTTCTTATATGTAACGTTTAGTGATGGTGTAGTTTGTTTGTTATCATCTAGATATCACACGCGTAATGATGTGTGAAATGGTATGTAAATAGGTAATGTCTCGAATTTTCAAGCCTAAATAGGTAATGTCTCAAATTTCTTTCTGAGCTTTTATTTTATCTGGCACCTATGGGTTCCAAAATTTTAATTTGAACCATTCAAAGTTTTCAGTGACCCATCAAACCTTAAAATGTAGTCATGAACATTCATGGATTGGTGATATATGTAGATTTTACATATATGATCCAAATTGTTCAATGTTTACTTGTGAGGATGATGCTTTCAAACAAACATGGTGTTGTGTTTACATGCATAAATTAACATCTATAAAATTCATATGTTCGAATTTACAATTGTAAATCCCATATTCATTTGAATGTGTAAAATACAAGCCAACATCATTAATGGAATTGAAGAGTGTAGGATCTTACACTCCATTGAGCTACCACTTATCCCAAAACCAATTGATAATGGGAAACGGCAGAACAATGGTTTTATGGTGAGGGCGAGGGCTTAGCCACGATTATGACCACTCAGGAGCGAGGGTAGACGTTGACCTCAACAATCCCTCCCTCAACGGCACACCCGCCGCGACTTCTGATGCAAATTTCTTTCTGAGCTTTTATTTTATCTGGCACCTATGGGTTCCAAAATTTTAATTTGAACCGTTCAAAGTTTTCAGTGACCCATCAAACCTTAAAATGTTCTTAGTCATGAACATTCATGGATTGGTGATATATGTAGATTTTACATATATATATGACCCAAATTGTTCAATGTTTACTTGTGAGGATGATGCTTTCAAACAAACATGGTATCGTGTTTACATGCGTAAATTAACATCTATAAAATTCATATGTTCGAATTTACAATTGTAAATCCCATTTTCATTTTGCATGTGTAAAATACAAGCCAACCATTAATGGAACTGAAAGAGTGTAGGATCTTACACCCCATTGAGCTACCACTTATTCCAAAACCAATTGGTGATGGGAACGGCAGAACAATGGCTCCTACTGCGCAACTCGCAAAACGCGTATCCCGGGACTCGAACATCTGACCTACCAGGCTCTGATACCACTTGTAGGATCTTACACCCCACTGAGCTACCACTTATCCCAAAACCAATTGGTGATGGGAAACGGCAGAACAATGGTTTTATGGTGAGGGCGAGGGCTCAGCCACAATTATGACTACTCAGGAGCGAGGGTGGACGTTGACCTCAACAAAGAGGTTTAATTTTTGCATAATGGTATTATATGAAGAAGGAAGGCTTAACTAAAATGAAGGTACGTGTAAATGTAGCAAAATTTTCTTAGGGAGACACCCTAATTTGGACATTTAAGAGGTGCCCCCTCTCAAAAAAACTGAGAGCTCCCCTGAATTTAGGTCACTCACCTTGACTGTTGTTAATTTTTTTTTTTTAGTTTTTTTGTATATACCCCCTAGGGTTTATAGAATTTGTAAATATGCCTTGGTGGTTTCGGTATATGTATATACTCCCCTGTCTATTCATTTAATACATTCAATATCCCCAAAATCACTAGTCATAATGAGGATAGGCGACCATCAAAAGATTTGTGTTAATTTTTTTTTATAAAAATGACAGCTTTGCCCTTAAATTCATTAAACAAAGATGGGTATATCATTATTTTTAAATATACCATTATTTTATCCCACATTCTAATAGTCTCTTTCAAATTCTCCCATACGCATAAAGCCCAATCATGTATTTAAAACCCTCACCAATCTAATAAGGGTTGTGTATGGATTGATAAAAATGGATTTATGTAGCGTTACTATCAACCACTAAATGTACTATAATAATTAGGGATGACAATGGGTCGGGTTTAAACGGGACTCAACCCGCCCAGTCCCACTCCTATTAGGGACGGGTCTGGAATTGATTTTCTTGGAACGGGGTTGGGTTTGGGTTTTATTGATGTAACCCGCCTTGCCTTGTATATATAATATATATTTATTTATTACTAAAAGTATAAATAAAATGCATATGGTACAAGTGGTGTTGGGGCTTTAACCAAAAGCATTTTTAAAAATAAGATCATGTGTTTGAATTCTACCACACTATTTCCCATGCATTTATATATTTTAAAGTTTTTAAGCTTTACAGTGGACCTAAACCCTATACAAACGGGGTGGGTTTAGTATTACATGCCACTAACCCGTCATGAGACATAAGAAGAGTATATACAAATATTGAAGCCACATGGGCTTATTTACAAATCCTACAAACCTTTTAGGGGGTATATACAAAAACCTCTTTTTTCCTATTTGTTTGTTTGGATGACGCATGTTACTTCAACTGCACCATTATGAATATGAACTCATTTAAACTAACTTCCTCTATTATAGGCATGGGCGGAACCAGAGGGGAGCTGGGAGGGGGCATGGCTCCCCAAGATTTCAAAAAACCCCTTTTCCTTTCAAAGATTTTTATAATTTTTTACATATGGGCCCCCAAATTTTTTTCAGAAAAACCCCTATATATTATAAAAACTATATTCATTTTTTATATGTGGCCCTCCCAAAATATCTTCCCTACATAGAGCCCCTGGGCAGAATTTCTGGGTCCGCCCCTGATTATAGGTATCATCGCTAAAAGGTTTATGTCTCCTGCAAGAGTCATGCATGAGTCCGAAAACTCGGTCCATGGCTTTAATGGACCGGCCCATTCTTCAGGAATGGTGGGAATTGGAAGGACTACCACATTTGGGTGCTTATGTGCCAGGCTACCCCAGGCCCTATCTAGGCTGCTCCTAGATTTATAATTCGGCCGTTTTAATATTTAGGTCGGACTTGGATTAAGTTATAGAAAGTCCAAAATCCGCTGAGCCCGGCCCACTATAGTATACTGATAATTTGTTTAAACAATTGTTAGCAAGCCCTGTTTGGCCAGGTCCGGCCCAGTTGACTAAATGAGCTGGCCTGTGTCTAACATTTACAGCCTATGACAGGGCTGGAGCTTGACACTTACGGGCCACTTTGGTTGAATATAGGCCTATTTTTAAAATCGGGCCACGCTTGGATATACCTCAGACCCTACCGACCTGGCCCAAAAAAACCCATGCAGTAGTTACAAGAGCAAATTGTCATCATTTAAATGCACCATCTTAACAAGATCAGTTGGTTTCTTTGTGTCATAACCTCAAAGCATCCTCTTCTCATTTAGCCCTCCTTTTGTTTTCCTTTTGATTTCATTTTATCTCTTCTTGGTTGCGGTCTCTCCTGGGCCTCAGTTCCCTTGGTTTTCTCCTAGCTTGAGTGAGTATTATCTCTCCATATGGTTGAGATCTCCTTTCGGTCACAGTCTCCTTTGCTGGGTAACATGGATAATGCAAAATCTAAAGCTATCAAACATTTAGGCCCTAAAACAAAGGCTAGGGTCCTTTTCATCTTCCATACCCCAAAAATCCTTTTAGCCCCACAAAAGGTTGTTTTAAAAATAATGTCTGGGCCTTATATATAGCAAGGGTCCAACTTTGGCTAGGCCAAGCTCGAGCTTTTGCCCCTGCTTGCAAGGAAAAAAAAAATTCAAGCTAGGCTCTTTGGGTTTGGGGTCTGGTTCAGGCTCATGCTCAAGCTTCGAATAGCAAATTGGGCCAGGTGCCTGGTTTACATCATAGAAATCACCCTATAAAACCATTATTTCCTGATACTGGATTTCCAAAAAAAGGACCTAATCTTTGAGTTTGGATCGTTACAATTGAGATTTTCGGACTCACTACTATAAATCCATCAGCGGTGGTTGACTTCAAAATCAAAACCGTTCAAAATCACTGGCCAATGTTGTTTATTGTGGAAGGAAAGTTTACTTAAATTAGAGTTACGCCCACAATTAGGTTGATCACTTCTAAATTACCTGTTAAAAATTTATAATGTGATCAAACTGACTGTGCTTATAAATCTTATTAGAGTGAAGGTTTTCCTAATGATTCATCAAGGTAGGACAGTGACCCTACCAAGCTAATTTCTGTAACTAGGAATAACCCTAAGCCAAGGCATTTTTGTTTTTGTTTTTGTTTTTGTTTTGGAAAGGTTAGTGTACAGAGAACAAAATAAAAGCTAGCTCAATCACACATGCACTCCATTTGGTGCCACAACTGCAACAGAGCTAACCTAGCTAGACAATCACAGTAAAAAACAAAACCTAGAAGATGCATAGCCCACAGCCCAGGCCAGGCCAAAACTACCCACAGCCTGGGTCTGAGCAAAGAAAGAGACAATCAGCCAACAAAAAAGTCCACAAAGCATGTTTTTGGAATATGAGAGCTGATGCCTTTCTACATTGGGTAACTCAAGCTATCCAAAGTCCAAACAATCACGGTAAAAAACACGACCTATGTGGACAGGGAATCCAAGGTACACTACAATATCCTCATTAGGATCATATAATTCCTTACTCCAAACAAGAATCCCAAGTGCCATTCCAGTCAGACCATCACGACAATTGTTAATTGTAATCTGGTTCGGCACTTTTACCAGCCTTATATATTCATCAGTGGGGCCGACCACTGAAATCCAAACCACTCAAAACTACTGTCCTCCCATGTATTAGCTCTGTGAAAAATTGGAGTCGGAAACCACCATCAGATTGTTTACATGTGACTAAATTAATATGAAAACAGAGTGAGTAATTAAGCCATGATTGAACTTACCATTGGCCGAACTTCGAAAATATTAGTAAAACTTGACCCAGGGCCAGCAGTATGATATTTCCATTTTGGACAGAGGCTGCCGGTGAAGTATTAAATTCACAAATTTCATTGTGGGAAGAATTCTCTTGGCTGAAGTATGTAAGATCACCAAATCCAAGTAAGAATCACTAGCAAAAAGCTCAGAAACAACATGAGCCTTAGAAAGACCATTGAAAAACACACGATTTAAAGAGGTTGGACCTTCCAGAACCATTTGTCAATTGTCAAGGGAAAAAATCTCACTGGGGCTGAAATCATCATGCACAGCCACCTTGGTAGAAATGCTGCTCCATCATGTGCATCCAGAAGAAGACAGGAGCAATGATCGGTTTCAATTAAGAACTACAAACACTTATACAAATCTTAAAATATTTATAACTCTATGGTGGCAGGAAACTCATAATGCTCCTCACTGTGGCTCACATATGAAAGAGCAAACCTATCTAAACTACCCAATGTTAGGTTGTTGACTATATGATGAGGGCCCATAAGAGTTGAAGACCTTTAATTATTTTGCATTATTTGAACTTACTCCTCGTCGTACTGTAGGAGAACTTTATCATTTCCTTGACAATTAATGTCTATAGGTTTGAAATTTGGGAAGTGTCTTTTGTATCTCCACATTGGAAAAACATCAAAATTTCTTTCAACTGCTTCTTTTAGATCTACATTATGCAATATCAACTATAGGCCACTGCTCATCGACATCTTCCACACACTTAGTCGGCAGTCACCAGAGCAATATCGAATGTAGTGCAGCTGCCTATAACATTCTGTCAACTTTTAGATGCATACAGTCTCATCACCACCATCATCTCTCGGCAAATCGATATAGCGGAGGTTTTCATTTCCAAATTGAGCATGAGTGCTTGGTCCTTTATATGACAGTTCTATTGTAAAATTTGAAGAGCGAGAGTGAACGTTGACCTCAACGATTCTTCTCTCAACAGCAGACCCGCCGCGACTCCTACTGCGAACTTGCAAAACGCTTTGAACACCCGATTTACCAGGCTCTCATACCACTTGTATGATCTTACACCCATTGAGCTACCACTTATCCCAAAACCAATTAGTGATAGGAAACAGCACAACAATAGTTTCATGGTGAGGGCAAGGGCTCGATTACAATTATGATCGCTCAAGAGCGAGGGTGGACGTTGACTTCAACAACATGATTGCAATAAACTGCATCTTTGTTTAGCTTATTCTAACAACAATGTGGTTCAGAGGCCAACTCAACCAATTGCCACCTCTTTTTATCTGAAGTGTAGATCTCGAATTTATAAGTTGCACCCCTCATTGGTGAAAGGGGAAACTTCAATTCTATTGGCCATCACAATCTTGTAAATGGCTACATTGTTGTCCTCTGAATTTGAATTGATGGTGTTGTTTTCGAAGGCAAGTCCACAAATAGACAACCGGCTCAAGTTGGTTGGTTTTGGAAGACGAACGAACTCTTTGCTCCATGGATTGGAGATGTATAAATCATGGAGACCATATATTCCAAGTGTGAAATAATATAATAGGAGATGAGCAATCCATCGCACGAAGCAAGAATCCTCTGATCATTAGGTTTATATTGAATAAAGAATCCGGATGAGCTAGGGCTGAAACTCTCATTCTAAATTCTCATACTTGATTTGATGGGCCCCATAAAAGTATATGAGATTTTATAGTGATTTTGGGTACTGTAGTTCTTTTGGGATTTTATAGTGATTTTAGCAAAATTGCCGATTGGATTTTTAGGAAATTGAGACTGAATGGTGAACTCTGAATGGAATTGCATCTTACAATTGATTTTAAGACGTCTTCGTGTGCACATATCACCATCTAAACCCAATCAACAGGGAAATCTGTTATGAAATTCCATTACTGTGCTCTTAACCAGTAAGGATATATAACTGTTAAATCAAGGGTTAGAAAAATCTGGGCTCTTCTTATTTATAATATGGAGACATTTTCATCTGCCTACCTTCCTCTCATAGATAGACATGCATCTAAGTAGGCCCTATAACCCAGCAACATTCACATGGGCAATATTCTCATGTTGTACAAATTCTTAGTAGGCTCTACTTTTAGGCTTTCGGGATTCTTCACTAGTGAAAACCCTTTATAATGGAGGAATCCAAGCCCATTTCTGTATTGGGCCTCCAAAATTTAATTCAATAGGATACTGACACCATACAAGTCTTCCTACCGGTCCTATTAAAGCAAGCAACCGCCTGTAATATTCATACCAATCTCTCCCATCCATTTACAATGGAGGAGTCCAAGCCCATGTCTGGTCCGATGAGGCCCTTTTGCTCAAATCTAGTTCATCCACTTGATGCAAATGTACTCGCACATCTGAATCATGTTACTACATTTGGACCTAGTTTGGATTGAAAAAATAAATAAATAAATTATGTCCACACACACAAAACACTCTTTTCTATATCATGATAAAATACAAATGGGCCTAACAAAGGGTGCATCAAGCTTAAGATCATAGGCCCACATCTGGCCTGTTATGGGGTTGGACCCTAAATATCTGTCCGAGTCTGTCCCCTCGGCCCAAAATCATGTGTAGACTACTTTAAGTAAGTGAATTTGGGCCAGATTTAAGCTGTGTTCAGGCCCATTGATGGCCTTGGTGCCTTTTAATTTTTATTATTATTGCTCACACACCTCTTAATGCCTTCACATGCACAAACAATGAGTTATTTTCGTCTCTAAACCATCTCCAACTCTAGAGTTACGGATTTTACACAAAAATAAAAAACTCTATAGTTGAGGACCTTGGATTGGACCTCTTGAATCCATCCATGTGACGGAGGTAGAATGAAAGGAGGTCTTGTAATGGCTAGCTTACAAGATGAGCCCTTTCATGGACATGATATGATGATCACAACAAATGTGTATAAGTGACTAGAAGTTAAATGGCTACAAATATATGAATAAAACCATTGAATTGGAGCCCTGACTAAATGGTTGCAGCAAAATTTTCCATTCGGATGCGGCGGGGGCCATTAATGAAGCAGGAGTGTCAGGGGCAAACCTAAGTAATGCTATACGGGTGCAAGCGCGCTCATAAAATTCGAGAAACTTCTTAATATAGTATCTTTGAAAAATTATTTTCTTATTTAGTTTCTTAATTTGACCATTGCCCGGACCGGCCAAATAAAAGTCTTGGATCCAACATTGAGTAGGACTCTCCTAAATTTCACTTCAACCTTGACAACTTCACCCATCCATATGCGGAAATGTCCGCAGTAGATCGTCCTCATGTGAGCCAGTAATATGCGTGCATACAAGTGGGGGCCTCATAGAGTGGTCCTTTTAACTCTGGGATACGGGTTTTTTTTTTTTCTTCTTTTTTTTAGAAAACTCTTAGAAGTTATCATTTACTGAGAAAAAACTGTTGAGAGTTTTTAAGTAGCATATGATTCTTTACCAAAAAAAAAAAAAAAAAGCATATGATTACTCACTTGGGAGTTGGTAGAGTAGCCTAAGATGTGAGTTTGCTCCCTACTTTTTATGTTCCAGACTCGCCCAAGATTTCCCCTTAATGTATTTTTGTGGGTTCAGATGGCGTCACTTGGAGAATTAGTCCCCGTTAGATTAAAGTTTTTAGAAAAACCCATGTCATCAAAAAGATAGAAAAAAGCAATGTAGTTACACAGGTCCAAATATAATATCCAAACTGACTGAAAAAAAAAAAAAAAATCCTCTTATGCATTAGCTCTGTCCCAAATTATAAAACACTTGAAGTTGAGCCTGTTATAAAATCCCTAAAGAAGTGATTTGATTCTCTTTGTTCTTTTACCTTATTTATTTGTTATATGCACGATTACTTTTAAATAGAGGGAGACGTGGACATCAACTCACATTAAAGGACTTAATGATTCTGTCCGGTTTGACTTTCCTTTTTCTTTTCTTTTTAGAGGGGCAACTTTGAGACAACTTACTTACCGACTAATTGATCCTTAGAAAGCTGTGTGAAATGAGACACACTTGCTACTATAGTGTCTTTGCCGACTATCTCTATATGGTTTGAATTTAAAATACATTGTTTTTACGTTCATACACAAGAAAAACTCTCTCTCTCTCTCTCTCTCTCTCTCTCTCTCTCTCTCAAATACAAACAAGGCCTTATTATCCCAATCACTACCATCCATGGTTGAAAATATCAGTTGATACCGAACCAATAATTTACAAATTATCAGGATTATTACGGTATCGCAAAATATCTCCAAATTATCATTTTGGTCCGATATATTGGCCGAGAAATTGAATTTCTCAGTCGATAATCTTAAATCCTTTTTTCCCCTTTTCCTCACCTTCTTCCTCATTTCAATCCATCTCGTCTAAACGCTAGCAACTCATCTTCCTTCTTAACACTTCAACACCTTTCAAGCCGTTAAAGATACATTACTTTTTATAGATTTTGTAATGAAAAATCTCATACAACTCTACCAAAGTTAGTATTTTATATATTTTTTAGATTTATTCAGAAATAGCTTAGAAATGATGTTGTTAGGCATCTTATACAATTTTATATTTATTTCTTTTGCTTACAAGTGTAATGACATATAAACCTATTTAATTATAAATAAGATTTATATAATTTCATATAAGACAACAATATAGGATGTCGGGGGATAATCTATGTAATTGTAAATAAGATTTATATAATTTCAGATAAGACAACAATACAGGATGTCGGGGAATCGATAATTTAATTTATAGTTGTTACTAATGTAAAAAAAAAAAATTATTTTTTAATATTTTTTAACATTTTATATTTGTAGATATAGTATTTTTTTTATCTTTTTTATTAAAAAATTCACACCGCTAGAACCGTGAAATAACATGGACAGCAATTGATGCTGTCACTGTATGGATTTTTGGGCCGACCGATAACCGATGGTTGCCACAGTTTTAAATCATGAAGTACCATCACTTGAGCGTTGATAGCACTTTAACCTGTCTGAATGCCCTAGATCAGACGCCATCAATCTCCGCCTGAGCCACCGAGGCCATCCACGTGGAAGGCCACGAGTGAACACCACTCATCAAAGGGTAGACGTGTATGTTCGATATCTATGACACGTCAAGTTGACAATCACATGACGTAAGTTTTTGTTTGTGCGATCTAAATTTAAAGATAGCTTTTCCGTTTTATGAATGAGATGGGTGAGGTTGAGACCGTGCAGTGTGAAGACCAATGTCGACCATGTTCACAGTTGACACATTGGTGCTCTTTCCATTAATGAATGGTTGAAGGTGGGTGCTTACCATAGTCTATCCCTCAACCTCCTCCTTTATTGCTCATAAAGCATAATGTCGTTTCTAGTTCTTGTTTTTGAATAGCAAAATTACCCAAAGTGTGAGAGAGGTTTTGTTAGTTTTCCTTTTGAACACACACTCACTCAAAACATAAACAATATCATAGGGGGGACATTTGGCCATTCACTAAAGAAGGAAACATCCCCACTAAAAAAACTACTTACAAGACCCGTTTGATAGTCACACGCCCTAATGTTTGGCACCAATGCAAATGAACTAGACCGTTGGATCAACTATATACCCATACGAATGGATTGGATTTGTCGGCTATGAATGAAGGGATTCGAATCATGGGATTGGAGCCAAACTTGATATTTGGGGTGGTCTCATATAGATCTTTCAATCTCCACTAGTCTCATTCCAAAATGGGGCCCTCCAGTGGGCCTTACAAAAAAAAAAAATCTCACGGTGACTCCATGAGAACAATTTGACTGGATCACATCCCCTCTAGTAATAATTAAATGAAAGAGTTTCTAGAAAATCCATGTTCCTTAAAAGGTTCTTTTCCTTTTTATTGGAAATGCCTTGGTAGGGACATTCTTGTTAAGAAATGGCTTGGCCATAAAACCAGCTTGGGATCCAATACTCCTATTTGTGAATGTGAGGAGGAAATTATGGAATATGATATTTTCCAATGTGATCAAGTAAAGACTGTTTGGTTTGGTTCTAATCTGAATTTCTTAGTTCACTCTCTTGGGATATATGGACAGAGTGGAGTAGTAGAAACATCTCATGAAATTAAATGACATGGTTTGGAATCGGAAAAACCCAAACATCTCTTTGATGGCTCTATCTATTTGGTGGGCATTACGGAAAGCAATAAATGATTTGATTTTTAAAAATTATATGCATAATCCAATATATGTGCCCTTATAAAAGTGAGGGGATTTTCAATAAAGAATGTTGTTCCTGTCCCAAAATTACAAGAGTGGCCGGTGTTTCTTTAATTGATTTGTTATTGGTTTTTACAAATGTGGCATATGACTCTAAAGATGGAAAGTCTTCTTTTAGATTTCTGTTGATGATGACTAATCCTCCAATTTGTGCGGGCGCTCACTATGGGCCAGAGCTCACTTCCTCTAAAAGAAGTTGAGGCAAGGAAATTCTCTTTGCGTTTAAAAAGGCTGCAAGTAAGAGGTTTTCCAAGTTCTTGTTCTTCTCTCATACCATGGAAGTGGTAGATACAATCAATGGGCAATTGGATTGGGCCATCAATTCCATTATTTTGGACATTAAACTACAGAGTAATTGTTTTCTTTTGTTGAATTCATTAATATTCCTAAAACTTTTAGTAAGACTGCTCATGTTTTGCCTAAGCACATTTTCAACTTTGCAAGAGTTTTTGTTGGGATGGCGATGTCCCTTAATAGGTGACGCGAGCTTTGCCCTGCCTTAGTTGTTTTGTTGAATGAATTGATGAGTACAAAAAAAAGAAAAAAAAACAAAAAGAAAAAAAGGAAAAGTGGAGGAGGATAAAATTGATTAATGGCACTTTACTGGGTATCTTGACCATGAACGCTTGGTTGTTCTTGGTTAAAAAATCACAATAAGAGAACATCAAAGTTATCAACATCCAGTCACCATCAATTTATAGCAATCTTATCATGTTAAAGACAAAAAACACCGTCCAAATTCATGTTTCTATGATTCGTGGAGATTACGTATAAGACTAGGGAAGATCTTGTAATAATTCATTTGGTTTTTTATTATGATTATTATTTACGGTAACGAATACATTCTCTAATTAGAAGGTGGTTTTTTAACGTAAAATGCTTAAATCTATAACTATACACCCTTATAAAAGAGGAGAAATGCCGTGCTTCTTTCTTTTCTCTACACAATCTAAGTGGGCCCTACTTGTATGGATAATAAGTTCTAGCTTAATTGATGGGGGACATTTGTTGGGCCACTTTAAAAAAGTGAAGATAACCCTTTAAAGGAACTCAGTTTCGTCTCTGCGCTTCCAATCTCATCTCTCTAAAAGAATATAAAGTTGAAAGGTAAGAATTTTTTTCACTGAAACACCTTTTTCTAGATCGCTCAATCTTTGTGACTTTTTATTTCATTTTCTTTTTTTTTTTTGCACTTCTTATTTCAATTCTCTATACAGCCCAAGTGAGGGCACGTGAATGCAACCCTAATTATTGTCGATCATATGGTAGAGGACATGGATAACATCTATATTCAAGACCAAAAAAAGAAGGAGGAGGAGGAAGAGTCAATATTACTGTGGAGATCAAAGTAGCATTTGATGCTTTCCAACTCTGATTACTGAGGGTGAAAAAATAAAGAAGCGTCGGAATATCCAACTAGCTTCTGGGGCTTTCCAACTCTAATTGCTGCTGTGGGTGATATGTAACACTTGTTTTCAAAGTAAAGAAAAAAATAAGGAAGAGTAGGATATCCAAATAGTTATGTTACAATTACGTCCAAAATGTGGGAAACCATGAACTAGCATGGTGTAATACCAAATGAAGAGAAAAGGGAAAAGGAGAAAATATGATATCCCACCAAAAATCTGGAATAAAAAATAAGCCTAACTTCACATAGGATTTTATACTATGCAGGTTTTTGTTCACGTGGGAGAAAGGAATCAAGTATTCCTACTTTCACATAGGAAATCAAAAGTTTATCTACTAAAAGAAATTCTCTTTTATTGCACGACAAAAGATCACACGAAATGATAGAAACGTAGGTTGCACAGAAAATGAAAATATTTTTTCTTTCTATTGTGAAATTATCTTTTAGTGTAGCCCCTTGATCCACCATATGAGGAATTGATTTAAAAAAAAAAGAAACAAAACTCCATTAAAAATATTTCCAAAAGAAACCGATCCATACTAAGGAGACGTTTGGTTACATGTGAGGAATCTATAGATTTGGGGATTTCGCTACTGTACAATTAAGGACACCTCACTGAATATTTGTATAATTGAGGATCTCACACCAATGCATATAACTGAAAAAAATTGTAGTAGTGTGTAAGTCCAAAATCGAGGATTTTCAAACCCTATGGAGAAAGGTCGGACTAATAAATCCTCAACGAACCCAAATTGTTACAATGGCGAAACATGGTCTAAGGAGTCTAAATAATTTCTAAATGAAACAAATATGTCACCACCACAAACAACAATATGTGTGGTTTTAAGCAACAAAGGATATATTGTATTTGATGATTTTATAAATCTACTAAAGTGATTAGGTAGTTGTTAAGGGTGGGAAGGTGGGCCAGGTTTTAACCTTGCTCAAAGCCTGACTTCAGTTGCATTTGAGTAAGCTAAACCCTACATGAAAATGAAATTGCTAAGGGTTGCTCTTGGACCGAAGTCTTAAACTCAAACCTAATTAGCCTGGTGAGGATAAAATTTTGAGCCAACAGAATGCTATGATAAGGGTAAGAAGACGATGATGTGTGACAAACTGTAACAAGCTATTCTATGTTGTGGAGACCACTTGGAAGTGTGATCGTCTCAGATCTACTTACGTAGAAAATACGAGAACTATCAGATGTATGGAGAAATTTAGTGGAGTCCTCTAAGTTATCCAAAACCTAGTTGATAGATAAATTGAGACCGGAAAGTTTGCATGAATAAATGGAAGCCATAGCAACTAGAAAGGTGAGCGAGTCTTGATTTGGTACCGATTCATGATGGTTTAATGAGTGTGAAGAGCTTAGATTGACCACCGACCGAGATTATTCATTTCTATGCCAATATTGTGTGGTCCCTGAGCCGAATTTATGTACATAAGGTCATCGTGTGGAAGGAATTTCGGAAAAACGGACACGGTGTGGGAGGAATTTCACCTTTTGCCATCGTGGGCATCTTCTAGATAGATTTATTGGTTTATGTCACATTCCTGAAACGCCATTGTGTTATTTCATTCAGAACAGGCATTCTGCATTTGACTATGACATTTCAATACCAAACAACCATATGTTTTTGGATTAATATTAGTTTATTTACAAACGCAATTCATTAGTTCTAATTAAAGTTTAAGCCGCACATGACATGACCTTCAACCATTGAACTAATAAAAAATCATTACACAGTGCATTGTTAAAAAAACAAAAATGAAAATTGAGGTCATTTTCTTTCTTTTGGTCTACATAAGTCTACTTTAAACTCTATTAAGATTTGACTGGCAATCGTTAATCACGCAGTAGACTGAATATGAAAAGAGATTAATATATGATTATTACATTATAAATCTAGCAATAAGTTGAATGAGCTATTACATTGCAAAACTTAAACTTCATGTAGCACTATTTTAAGTTTATTCCGGTCATCCTTGCACTTTTGGTCAAGATGTTTACATTATGATGTTGACAAGTTTGGGCTAAGACTAAACAGAATATGGTCAGGAAATATGGATCTTCCTGTATTACTTAATTAGAAGTAGTAAGATTAAATGCCCGTCTGGATCATTAGAATAAGAAAAATCCAAGAATCCCCTCAAAGTGTAGAAATCTAATTAGGCGGAGAGTCCTCTCATAAAGATCCCTCACTTACCTCTAACAGTGATTCTAAATTGTGTTGAGATTCGAATAAAGAGTTCTATGTCAGAGATAATCATGTTAATTTTTTTTTTTTTATAAAACAGACAAGTCCATTTTTCAATAATAAAATATCCAATTTGACCCGGAAGAAAGGCATTTCCTCATGCATTTTTTGAGGAGAAAATGATGTCCCATGACTTTTCTCATCACTTCTTTTATTCAAATAGACCCTTGAGGCTACGCAACTCGCAAAACGCGTATCTCGTGACCATGTTTTGATACCACTTATAAGATATTACACTCCATTGATGTACCACTTATCTCAAAACCAATTGGTGATGGCAAATGACACAACAATGATTGTATGGTAAGAGCGATGGCTCGACTATAATTATGACCGTTCAGGAGCAAGGGTGGACGTTGACCTTAATAATATATTTGTTCTAGTATATTCGATTTTGACCTGCACTTAGATTGAAAGTTGGTAAGTGAGACTAAAACTCCTCCATAACAGGTTCATTTTGGGCCAGGTTTTATAAGCTTTTATTATTTTTAAGTTTTAATATGTAAATGGTTACACTTACATGTGAAAGAAGGGGCAATCGAATCCCTGAAATTTCCAGTGTAATATATAAGATTGATTGGGACTGCCAAAATCCAAACCTGTCCTGAAGTTGACTAAGGTTAGAATCCGCAGGACAATATATACGGCCCGAATCTGAAAAAAAACTACTACCAAATCCGTCCCTAAAAAGAGGGGATTGGAGGAGTCACCTGTTTTACCCGACCCATTGCCATCCAATTGAGCAGAGGTACAAAGCCTACTGGGCTGTGCAACACATGCAGCAAGAAGTCAATCAAGAAGAACAAAGGACAAGAGTAAAAACACACGACGGCATGTGCATGGGCTAACCGTCACTCCGAAAAGGCACACATGTAACACCTAGACGTTTATAGAAAGTCTAACCCTCGATTCAATGACCATTAATTTTCTCAACATACAAAAAAGAAATTGGCTTCTACAAATGACCGTGAACTAATTATACGTTACAAAGTCAATGGGCATTAAACACATTGACAGTCTCGTACATCTAAATCTAATAAATAACACGTCACAGGGACTTCCAAAACGTCAACGACCTTCCAACTTCTTCCTTCTCTTGCCTTTCAGGTTTTAATCCCATTCCAACCTGTAATGCATACACTACTTTTAACCTTTGTTTTTTGAACAGTAACAGAAGACATGTATATATATATATATATATATATTGAGATCAGAAAAAACTTGCACCAAACAAGAAGCACTACTTTTAATCTCGAGCAGTTGATTCTCACGTACGAATTAACAGCGGTAGAAAGGAGGATTTTGGAAACGAGAAACTTCAAGAAGAAAGAAACGGAAGAGAAGAATCTGTGGTTGCCTTTTACTCTCTTATTTATTCCCCAACAATATCGCTCGCACCAATTTAAAGTCCTTCCCCACCCCCTGTCCATTTCAAACGCGCTTTTTCTCTCTTTCTACTTCTATAAATTCTCGTCCCTCTTCCTCTGTTCTCATTGTCTTTCCTTCCAATACCCCAAGCAAAGATTTTTTCTTGGAAAATGTCAAGGAGTGCTCTTTTTATTGTTGCTCTCCTTCTCTTCTTCTCTTTAACTTTGGCTGCTCGCCCTGGGCCAGTCCTAGGCAGTGATGCTGTTCATGAAATCCAGCAAGTGGTAGGCTTATTTTTATCAGAATATCTGTTTTGGTTGGTGAGCTTGCATTGAATTTATGTTCCTTATTTAACAATCTTATTTTATATTTCTGTTGTAGGGTACGGATGAGGTGGATATGGATGTAGGAGAAGGGTGTGAAGGAGTTGGTGAGGATGAGTGCTTGATGAGAAGAACCCTTGTTGCCCATACAGACTACATCTATACTCAGAAGAAAAAGAACCCATGATTTTATAGCGTTGGTTCTGGATTGGTTTGATTTGATGAATTAGTCTATGTATTGATATCTTTTGTGACTTGGTTTATATATGATCTATCGGTGATGATACTTGTCACTTACTTAGTTATTCGATATAAGTAAATGTGTTTGGCTGCCAGTGAGTTTAATCTGGTGTTTTTAAATTAGTTTTCCTTTGCTGCTTCTGTGTTGCCTTCTGTGAGTGTATGGGCAGATGAAGGGAAGAATTATCAACGGTTAGTTTTCACTCAGATTATTTTCTCTTCTGATTTTGTACGTATCAACTTAAAGGCAGGGAGTACACATGCAAATAATTTAAGCTTTCATTTTGTAAGTTGTGACTCTTTAAGCAATTGGAGGACCTTGAAAAATAAAATTTATATATATTAAATGGCCTTTAAACATGTACTATATGGCATAGTTTGTGGAGTCCCTAGGCCCTACCTCATACAAGCCCTTTGAAGATTATCCAACTAAGAAAAGATGGTCTACCTGATTAATTATGCCAGGTGCCAGATCTAAGGTTGTACTGACAATTTAAATGATATCTTTGATAACTATATATCCAACTAAGAGAAGATTGTCTACCTAATTATGCCAGGTGCCAGATCTAAGATTGTGCTGACAATTTAAATGAAATACTTCATTTGATGATCTATGAATGACCTTATATTTAACATGAACTGGTGTCATTGAATGAACTTGAA
This sequence comes from Camphora micrantha, assembly GCA_003546025.1. Lineage (NCBI taxonomy): Eukaryota > Viridiplantae > Streptophyta > Magnoliopsida > Laurales > Lauraceae > Camphora > Camphora micrantha. The sequence continues at coordinate 73,403,729 of QPKB01000002.1, forward strand.
TCTTTTTAGATGACTGTTCTTTGTAGCGCTCTACTATACAGTAGAGCGTGCACCTGTCCTATTTCTGAAAAGCAGCGGATCCATTGGTCACTTGTTTTAATCACAGGAACCAGTTTTCTGAAACCACAGTAAACCCAGTTCAGTTGAAGTGCCCAGCCACACTAAACGAGGAATTCATTGTAACATTGAAAATGCTTTAATTTCAACGAGGCCATAAGTTGGTTTGATATCTTGCCTTACCCTGCTTTTCCTGAAAGTGAGTGAAGCAGGAATTTAATTTGGCAAATGGTGAGTGTCTGTACACTTGTACCATTGCTTCAACAGTGTGGCCAGGCCTATAACTCCACTTGAAAATGATCGGCTATAAACACGTTATTAAGAGTGTTACTATAAAAAAAGTCAAATCATTTGTTTTGTGCCTGATCGATCATTCAGGTGGTTGAGAATATTGATATGAGAAAAAATTTGTGAGATTTATTTGCGCATATTACGAGTGGACATATTGTTGTGCGTATTTATAAGTGTCTCTGATACCACTTATTACGGGTATGTGTATGGAATCAGAAAAAATGCAATAGACTATCAAGCGGCGCACAAAGAAGAGAGAAAAATGACATACAGAGATTTATATGGTTATGTAAAAGTCCCAACGTCCACCGAAAATAAATTGATTTTTCTTTAATCGTAATCGAGTCCCACGTTGTTGAGCAATTGCCTCTAACCCTTCATCCGTGGCCCACAAATTTAATGACTTTATATTAAAGGAAAAAATATGACCATCGATTCAATAGTCCAATCCATTTGGATATGTGAAAATTTAATAGGTCTAGTGTACTAAAGGGGGTTCTATGTGTGTGAATAGTTCGGATGTGTTATAAAGTCAACCCTACTATATTGTCCATCACCATAACATGGTGAGAAATGGATGCACATAAATATTTTCATATATATATATATATAAAATATTAACCTTTATTAGTCTCCAACAATGTCCCAATACAATAACCAAAATACCCATCACGTCATTGACTAATGAACCAATTCGATCAACTTGGAATACAAGACTTAAACTCAACAACACTGATTGCATAAATTGGCAAGTCTCGTTGATAGGGATTCTCTGGCACGCAGCATCACAAGGTGTTCCGTCTTGTTTTTGTCTCAACTTCATCTTCAAATTAAATGGAATGAATCGTAAACTTGCATTCAACGAAGTCTCTTTACAAACTATTACTTGCAATGTCCTTTGTCGCTTTGAATCTCAAGGCATGCGTGAGAAAGGACTTCATTGTGGACCATGCTGTCTTCTTCACCTCACAGCAGAAAACAAAGGCATTGTCATGGCTTTGGTCAAAACTCAATACAAAACAACGAGCGGAGAATGGCCTTACAACAGTACGAGACGAAATGTTTGAATGTGAGTCTTATCAAATGACTTTTGTTTTCCCCTTCACTAAGCAGAAGGGATATTCTTTAGAATAATATTGATATACTGAAGAACTGGACAGCAATAAAAAAAGAAAAAAGAAAAAAGAAACTACTGATCAGATTGAAATAACAAAGTTACACTGGATTTGTTTAGTTGAGAAATGTTCTTTTACAAAGCTACAACATAAGTAGTCCAGTGGGCCCACCTTTGATCAGTCAGGCCCTTTCACATTCTCACCCGGCACGGGCCAATTTCAGTCTCTTCAAACCTTTAACCACCATTGAATTCAATCTAAAAAAATTTATATTTCTAAAAGACCACTAAGTATTAAGACTATTAAATCAAGGACTAGGTTGATCCCATGTGGCTAATTTTTCTAGTTGACCCTTATCTATAAGAAGACCTTTTCATGTACCCCATCCCCACTAATCAAATGACAAATAAGTAGGCCCGACAAGCTGCACCATATAAGTAATATGTAGTATGCTCCTAGGAGAACATAGACCCAGGTGGCAGTAAATTAAGCCCTAAATAGTGTTAAACCAAGTGGATTTTGCAAAGACAGACTCCCAATGGATGACATAAGGCTTCAATAAAAATGAGTATCGCTCGTGACTTTTCTTTTCTAACTAATCCAACATATGAGTCTTCTGTATTTTCCCTCATCATCAAACCCTCACCTATCGATTTGGAGTTCGTTGTTTTCTTCATATCTCAAGTGCTTTAAACATTGTTTAAGACATTAATACTTTTTTGAAAAAGGTACAGAATCGAACATTATCTCAGTTTGGATTGATGAACCCTGCATTATGTATGGTTTTTTACAGGACTCAGAGCCGTTCAAAACTTTCTAAACCAAGGTTGTTGGAGATTCCTTTTTGTGATGGGGGACCGGTGGCCATTTCTTCAATATGGAACAAGAGGTAAAAATCAAGCTCAATCTGGATACTGGGTTGGGCCTAGCTGTGATCAATGTGATCTCATCAAATTATTTGCCACTCACTTGATCTGTGTTTACCTCTGGATTTAATTAAACAAAAATGCATATTTATACCTTCAGATCAATCACTAAGATAATTTGATGTTTTCTTTGAAATACCCTTCATCCTATTTTTGCTGAATGGAATGCTTTCAAGTAAGCCTCACAATAAGGGTTTTTGAAACCTATATATATCAACCCAATTAAGTAGTTCGATACTGGTTGATCCATGATAAAATGTGGACCAAATATCAAGATCTAACCTTGCAGCTATAGATAAAATAAGATAATATAAACTTTCAGCAAGATAGTATAATAATTATGGTTTATGAAGGAGATGTGATAGAGAATGACATCAACATTGTGGGCCCATCTAATGGATGGCTTGATTCACGAGTGCATACGAAGGACGTACGTGTGAAGAGATAAAACAAAGACTGTACAAATAGGTCAAAATCATTTATATAAATACTTGATGGACGATCCTATTCTGCTGTCAGCGCAATGCATTTATAGAAGTAGTTACGTGTTTAAGCAAATCTCTATACAAAAGTTGACAAGCCAATGAGCAATTCAAATAATGTAATTCAAATTCATATAATGTAATCGTTTGACCTACCTAATATCACCTCTTTTAGAGGTGGCGACAAAAGAACAGTAGTTGGATTGGATTCTGAGATTAGATTTGAGGTAGGTCAAAATAGATTCTGATAATCATAACTATCTTTTCATCAGATTTCAAGATCTTTGCTTTTCTAACTTTACGTTGTCGCGATCTCGAACAGGGTCAAAAGGGCCTAATCCGGAATCGATACACGGTTATTAATAATGATGATAAAGTCATATATAACACAAGATTAATTTGGCCAATACGTACACGGATTCAAGAAGAACATTTAGTCCGTGCATGTGATTTTCCACAGGATTCCACGGTGAGAATTTTACATATAAGTTATAAACATGTTTGGGATGCGGAAGCGTATAGCAAATCGGGCACATGACAATTCATTCCATAAACATGAATTAATTTCACATGTATGAACGGCATAGTGTCAGAGTGAGCAATGATCATCAGCATTTCGCAAAATATAAAGTTAGAGTTTATACAAAAGATCAGTTAATTAACATTCCAAAAAAATAATAATAATTGCCAACAAATGTCAGTACAACCAAATTAGTTCCGAAAAGAATGAGTTAGACACAACTCTCAAATTGTATCGCATCTCAAAGCATGACCAGATGTTTACATGACATTGTTAGCTTGCCATTCAACTACACGTTGCAGTTCACCGACCGCCTCCTCTGACTCCTCCTCAAAGGCAACGAGGTCTGGACCTGAGTACCAAAGAATGGGTCAGATACAACGGTCTGGTAGGTGGTTGAAAAGATATAACAATTAATTTTAAACAATGATACATTGGGAAAAATATTGAAACCTGTATAAATAATAAATTTAATGAAAGTAAAATCATCATTTATTAAGAAAGACATTTGCAATATAATATACGTAAAGGTACCAAAGAATCAGGAACTAACAAAATGGCAACCACACAAAGCTAAATCCTCTCTTACTAAAGTGATGAGAGCAATATCGGGACGTTGACCTTCGTCACATAAGGTGAGGAAAGTCAATGATATTCATGAAAACATATATAGATGGACGGGACCGCGGTAGCGAAATGGGTATCGGGACAGGACATGATCCAAGCTTCAACTGTCAGGACAAAAGAGGAACCTCCAAGTCGGTGGATCAAACCGACAAGGTCATCCAAACTTAGCGGTGCTGACTCATTGGTCATATGCAAGAATTCAATACAAAATTCATATATAAACGAGATGGGATGCCCATAGGCACAGTAACACTTTTATCTCAAGTCAGGTATGAACGGACTAGCAAAAATGCTAAAAACATGATTTCAATATATTTCGGGGCATGACTAGTCATATGGCATGAAGTTTGAAGTCCATGAGTAAAAATTCATGTAAAAACAAGTAAAGGTAGATTTTCCTAAAATTCCGGGTCAAGCATTGGGGTCCAAGATTTAAATCAATGTGAATAGGGTTCCGTATGTCGGATTGGCGTATGTTTGGTACTCTTAGAGAATTAAGGACAATTCCGGTCCCTATGCACATTGACGAATCTCCGAAATGGGGTTTCTTTCTCAATCAAGCTTCACAATTCTCTTTGTCGGTCTTACCATCGCATTGGGGCTTCAAACAATACCTCCCCAAGCCTTAGAAGAACATTTCAAGACTTCCTACATTAATCTAGGTTCATTGCATAGTTGGCTTGAGCGGACAAGAAGTTCGCTCGAGTTAATAACGTTCTGTGAGGGATTCGCTTGAGCGAATATAGGTTCGCTCAAGCGGACCTTCCTAGTTTACATTGATCCGAGCAAAGTTTCAGTTCGCTCAAGCTAACAATGTTCTGTGAGGAGTTCGCTCGAGCGAAGTGTCCAGTTCGCTTGAGCGAACTATCACAGAAACACTATTTCTCGGCAGTCCTGGTCCTTCCTTTCTTCTTTTCTTACAAACCCTTTGAGTCTTATTTCTTCATCAAATTGAGAGGCTCAAAACCTCCTTCAAACCCCATTCAAAACACCAACAAATCTTCCACAAACAATCATCCATTCACCTCCTTCTCAACCATATCCAACCACAAAAGAGAAAAGAAAATCCACCAATCATAAAGATTCATTTGTACTAAAAACAAGTACTAAATAAAAGACTATGAATACCAATATTTCCAAAAGTTAAACAAACCAACAAGACTCATTCATGAGCATTTATTTCAAAACCAATGCAAGACGAGAATAATTAATAAAGTCAACCACATTTCTCATAAAAACTATTTCATGCTCAAAATATCTATTCATCCACTTGCCTTAGGTTCATGCTTAGCAAATCAAGCTCTAATCACTCTTCCAAGCCAAAGGTCTCAAGCTACAAACAAAAACCCCCAAAACAAACCCTAAATGGTCAAAGTCAAGAATGGGGAAGAGAAAACTTGTAACAATGGAGATGGAGTGTCTCCAAGGCTATAAGAACACAAGTCTAAGAGATTGAAGGAGAAGGATGGCTCAAAGAGGATCTTGGAATGCATGACTTCTTTTACAAATGATGTCACTAGAAAGCTCTCAAGGAGAGGAAGAAGATGATGACATGCATTTCTCCATTGGCAAATGTTTGGTAAAGATTGGGAGATGGGATAGCAAGAAGAAGGAGAAGATGAAGAAAAACCCTAGCTTGGTTGATCTTTTGAGTTGCAAAAGAAGAAGAGAAAGAGGGTTTCCTTTTTATACAAGTAGAGATGGGCTCCACCACTAACAAATCTTATCTGGCTGAAATCATGGCTTTCGGAACCTCGGACGAGTTTGACGAAGGAGGGAAAGTTGTTCGTCGAAATTTCTAATTTTCAAAAAGTATATGTTTTGCAGGTTTTGGTGATATTGAAAGTTGTGTCCAGAATTTGGGGTAAAAAGATCATTTTGTCCTTAAATTAAGAAAAATCGGGTTTAGGGATCTCGAATGGGGATGGGGTCAACATGAAAGTTGTAGGGATTAATGAGATGAGTCAAACGGGATTAACACAAGAATTTATGGAATCTTGAATAATCCCCCAAGCTCACGCAAAGTTGATAAAGGAACCCCCAAAGGGTCCCACTAATCAAGAAGGTTCTCAAAATTCACTAAAGTTATTTTGAAAGTTATTCTAACCCCAAAAATTAATCAAAATCAGCTAAACACACTTAGAGCTAAAACAAAAATTAATTAACACTAATCATAGTCTCTCGGGTCGTGATCTTACACATGTAAAACCATTAAACTTTTAGAACCTCATATAGTTAGTTGTTTTAACAGTTTTCCTTTCCTTTTACAACTTACAGTGGAAAAGAAAAAAAAATCTCTCTCCAAACAAATTATTGAATGATAGAAACAGCTGGCTTTCTGTGTTGTCTTTCTTGATTGGCATTGTCAGCGTCCATTGTGAGCATTCAGTTGGGTTGAGCACTGCAAATAATTTGTATTCTCAACTCAAAACTCGACCCATTTAGTAATTGGGTTGAATGTTACCCTGAAAACCAACCTGAGAGTTAAAAGGGATAACTCAAACCATTAATTGAAAGGCTAGAATCAGGTTGGGTTGGCAGGTCACTGAGCAAATTAGCCATCTTCTGTTGGTTGGTTCAGGTGGAGTTAGCAAGTCAAGCAAGAAGAATTAGATGTACTCAATCCAAGCTTAGAAATGTCTAGCCCAAACTCAATCCTAAAATAGAAAGGTTCTACCGAGCCTGACTTACCTAGTTAGATTTGGGCAGTCGATGGCATCCAACTTGAGAGAGATTTCCAGAAAGTCCACTAGTTTTCATGTCTAATCCACTTCAAGGATGATGAAATCCCAAGTCGAACTTTTAAAATTGACATGCCAATAAAATGAAAATCTGTTGAGAATGACTGAACCAAATATTACGGATTAGTGTGTGCCAATTATACCATCCACCAGCAAAGCATCATCAATACCATTTGCCATCAAGTTCATAGACACTAGTAATGAGATTAATTGTTCATTGTTGTGATGATGATGGTGATGTTCATCCAAAGATATTTCGGCACGGTTCTGTGGTTATAGCACCTTATTGGCCACTTTGATTTTCAAGTGGCAATGGCATTTGTACCACTAGCATTTGGTGCACCAACTTGTTTGTGCGTCCCACTTCACGTGCCAGCCACGTTCATGGATACTTATATATAATCATTGCTCATGTGATTTCTGTGTATATGGGATGCCGTATTAGTGCGGAAATGCACCTGAACCACTAAATTTGGGATCTAGAGTGGTCCATGGTCAATGTTGTGCCAGCAACACTAGCACATTCAATTTAGTAACAGTGTTGATGGCAACAATTCAAGTAGTAGTGCTGCCTGGTTGAACATGTGGATGTGCAGCGAAGTGGATAAGCAGAGAAGTTGACCAAATTAGAATATCTGTAACACTAGATCTAACCATCCAAGTTGTAATAGAAATTGCCGAAACAAACAAGTGGGGCTGTGGGAGTTTAATCATAATGACGGTTAATGCTCTTAGGGCCTGTTTGGATGTACAAGAAAACACAAGAAAATAATATTTTTTAAATATAATAATTCGTTTTTTAAAAAAGAAAATTGTGTGCATTTGGTAATTCAAGAAAAATTTTAAAAAAAAAATTCTTTTCTTTCAAAAAGCTAAATATTCTCTCCTACAGTTCCCCCCTTTAGAAAACTTTTACAAAATAAGAATCTCTCAAAATGACAATATTTACAAAGTGGTAGAGTAAAGTAATGACTATAGTTCAACAAATCCATCATATTGTGTATGTTTATATATATAGTAAAGTAAAGTAAAAGTAAATATCACAAGACGGTAAAGGTGGGGTAAAGTAAAGGTGGGATAAAGTACATGGTGAAGTAAAGTGGGAGGGAATGGTAAAGTAGTTTTTTTTTTTTTAACTTTACTTTATCACATTTTATCGTAGTTTTACATGGTAAATAAAAAGTGACTTGCTTACAGGTGTGGCAAAGTATGTCATATCATGGTTAAATATGAGGTAAAATAAGGTCAGTGGTAAAGCAAGTAGTTGTTTTTTCATTGACTTTACTTTTCTATACTTTACTATGATTTTATTTGATAAAAAAGTAACTTATGGTTTAAAACATGAAAGTTAAACTTTACTTTACCACATTACTTTTTTATCCAGACGTGGTAAATTACATGTATATTAAAATATTTAATAAAAAAATATTCTTATAATGTAATTTACTTTAATCGTAGAACCTTCCAAACATCTCAATTTAAAATCTATAATATTCTTCAAAAACTGTCAAACAGTAAAAAAATTATACTATTATAATATTACATTATTGTATTCTATACTATTTTATTCTTGTAATATTTAAATCTATAAATATTTTATTCTGTAGACATCCAAACGGGACCTTAAGTCCTGAGTTGTGAGTACCTAACAATGAAATGTATGACTATTAGAATGTATGGAAAATGTAGACTATTTCCTTTCTTGCATGCATTCCTCAGGTTCAACAAATTAGCAGTATAAATTGGGCCTTGCTGTGCCGTGCCAAAGTCAATTGGGGCTCGGCTCAGCATGGCCCATGGCATAACTTAGTTCAAATCGTGCTGTGCTGTGACAGCCATAGGCCGGCGCACATGCCTTTTCTAATATTTTTTTAATATTTTTATATAAATTGAGAGAGGTTTTATAGATTTTTAGGGTTCTTAACTTGAAAAAAGTTGAAACTATTAAAAGTAATGCACAAACATCAGTGCTAATTTACAAATGAAAAATAAATCTTTAATTACTTTGAGTATTATGTTATATTTATATAAAACTCAAAACTTTATATAAAAATGTCGTGTCGGGCCGTGCCTCGGCACAGACACCTTGGCCCAACACGGCACGACCAAGGCCCTAAGCCATGTCGTGTCATACCACGGCCTGGGACTCCTGACTAAGGTTGCAAACGGGACGGTTTTGGATTAGAACCATGGTGGACCTGTACCCATTTTTAAATAACGGTTCCAGCAGTTTCGGATCCAATTTTAACCCACAACCTGTTTTGTTTGTTCCAGACCAAGTTCCCAATAGAAAAACCCGGATCCAGGTCCACTTAGAGGATTGAAATCTAGATCCAAAATCAATTCTAATTTCTCTTTATTCTTCATTTTTCTTAAAGTAAATATATCATTCAACTTATAACAGTGCATCAAGTCTACTACCTCCAATATTATACATAAAAATGTCAAGAAAAAAGTTGATTTTGAAGTACAATTTACAACATCAAAGGCTCATATGCCGGATCCTTGGTCCACGGGTTAGAACCTATATGAATCCGGAACCGGAACTAATCTTCAATCAAAATCTAAATTGGATTTCGAACCTGGACCCGTCTATGATACGGAACCTAAAATAGGTTTTAGATCCGATTTTTTGCGAATCGAAACTTTCGGATAACCGGATCCAAACACGACCGATCATTTGGATAGTGCCATGCTGGGGCTGGTTCGATCAATGCTGTCAAGAGGCCGTGGCAGCCCATGACCCGAGTTTTTTAGTGCCCAATTTACACCACTCCTAATGTGGAATGTCTTGGGGTTGGGCACGTTTCCTAAAAATAGGGTTGTGAAATCTTATACATGCTTTGGCGCCAAAATCCCATTTTCCCGCTCATAAGCCTACACTGCCCTTTCCAGTTCCCACCATCCAGTACAGAAGCACATCTGACTTGTCTTTGACGCCTTCAATTGCAATTTGCAAAAACACAGATATCAATCAATCATCTTACAAAGGAAGATTGAAGAAGACAAGGGCAATTTGAAAGAGAAAGGTAGGAAGAAAAATGAGTATGAGCTTAGGGCAGCCCCACCAAATTCAATACTGGTTGTTGAAGACAGAGCCAGGAGAGTGGTCATGGGAAGATCAAGCATCCAACGGTGGGATTTCAAAATGGGACGGGGTCAAGAACAAGCAGGCTCAGAACTACATGAAATCCATGTCCCTCTCCGATCTCTGCTTCTTCTACCACTCCGGCCCCAATGAACGCCGAGTCGTCGGAGTCGTACAAGTCAGCCGGCAGTGGTACGAGACTGGAGAGAAGGAAGGGGCCGTCGACGTTCGGGCCGTTGGGTTGATGCGGCAGCCCGTCTCTCTCAAGGAGATGAAGGAAGAAGAGGGGCTCAAGGGTTTTGTGCTCTTCAAGCAGCCGCGGCTGTCGGTGGTTCCCGTGCCGCAGAGCATTTGGGAGAAGGTTTGTGAGATGGGTGGAGGGTATGAGTCCTGTGATTGATGTTCCAGGGTTTTGTTGGAGCCTTTTGGGATCACGCTCTTGTATGCCCGTAGGATGTTCGATGAAATTCCTCTTTTAGATTTCTTTCTGGGCATTTTAGGCTTCTGCTGTTCTATGCCTGTAGGATGTTTGATGAAATTCCTGGTCTTGTTCCGGGTGTATATATTTTTGTCCAAACACTATGCGTTGCTATATGTAATTTAATACCTAAGATTGTGTTTCCATGGGTGGTTTAAAGTAGTGAAGAAAACATAGACGTCATGCATCCTAATAATTCAGTATCTTGGAAAGCAATCCATGGTGTTCTAATCTACCATTGCATTTTTCAGGCAAGATGAGTGCAGACTTCACCCGTCCAATTGGCTCTATCTGACTAGCATCTCCCCGGATGACCTTTTGATTTCTCTTGCCTGGTGATCCAGCAGCGCACAGGACAAAATTATGATTAATTTGGGTAATGTTGTTGGTGGCATATATTTATAGGGGTTGGCAATGGACCTCTTTCTTTCGGTCTGCACAAAGGGATCCAATTAAAAAAAAAATTGACAATATACCCTAATTTAGGCCCATTTCACAAACAGATTTGCTCTAAGATTTGGGTCCGTTGTTTAGTAGATAATGGGTAATCAGGTTAAATTTGCATCCATTTGGTCCATACTTTATTCCCCAAAGGTGAATGAGTTATATATCTAGTTGGGCTTGGGCCTACCTACTCAAACTAGAAAGGATTCATCCATTTTCCAACCAGGATTTGGACCTGGCTACCCTTTCTTTGGAGGACTTTGATGCCCCTTAGCAGCAGAGCTAAGGGCCCTCGACCACTTACCCTTTCTAACAGCCAGCTCCCTGTTTGGATCTATACACATGAATTCACTTGGACTTCCTGTCAGATAAGAATCTCCCAAATTTAATCAAGTTTTAAGTTCAAGTGGACATCTGAGATCGATCCGAGTGACCATCTACATCCTAATCTCTATTGTAATCCACTATGCAGAAAACTAAAATTGGACTGGTCTGGTATCGGCTGGACTGGGCTTGACAAATTTGCCAAACCATCTGTAATAGCCATACACTCAAAAATTCAGAAATATTGGCCAGCGGCCTTATTTAACAGATTTCGGAATGCCAAAAACACAGCCCAAACTCAGCACTTTGGAAGTTGGAACACAACTTGAGAAAGCTGCACATCTTAACCAACCATATCTAAAGTAGATACAATCATCCACATTCCACAAACGGGTTCAATCATACATGGACCATCTCCTGAATATTTGCTGCTGGGATGATCACTGACCGTCTATCCGGTTTCCTTTTTCCTTTTTCCCCTTATTTCACCTTTGTGTGTGTGTGTGTGTGTGTTAGGAACGGTGTAGTATTCTCATGTGGCCAATGCACTCATTGTCATTTTTAGGCCCGGCCCGGCCCGGCCCGGCCATCCACATTAGGGTAAGTATCAGAGAATCCCACGTAAATTGTTAAAATGCCCTTCAAATGAAAGTACGGTCCTACCCCCTAAGAAGCGTAGAATCACTTTCCTCTTTCCAAGGATATTTTGGACATTTCGTGCAATCCCTAGAGCAGTAGAATCAGGAACTTTGAGCAGCCTATTTTGCTTGGCAATTGCAATTTAGACAGAGCAAAGAGGCATTTGAAGGTGAAGAGATGTTCCGCAGAGGAAGATTTCTGTCTCTGCCCATGGTTATTGTAGCAACCGTGTGAGTCTATTTCTCTCAATTTTATGATGAATTCCTCTTCTTTTTTTAAAAAACTTTTGAATTGCATCATCTGGCTTTACACTTCTAGCGTGAATAGATTTGGGATTCACATATTTTGCATTTGGGTCTTTCTGCTTCCTTGGATTCACATTAAGCATGCTATGCTATGCTATAGACTTCCTCTCTCTCATTTATATAGAATGAATTCGACTTGATGTAACTAAAGCCTTGGATTGTTTTTTAGAGTAGCAGTGTTATGAACATTGTATGCAGGATTCTGAATTCTTTCTCTAGTGACTTTTGTGCAGAATCAAATCTTCTGTTTTATTGTCCTATGAGATTTTTTTTATACTGTTTATTTAAAACTAGGTATTGGGTTTGTAGAGATATGGGTGAAGAACATTGTGGATGTGGGAATAGACAAAAAGCACCTGAATATGCATGCATAGTTGTTTGGATAAACAATTAAACTCGCTCATCTGGTAGTAGTAACCGAGTTCGGAGATGAATAGTGAGAAGCATGGAGAGGGGAGGAGTGTTGGAGAAAGATCTTGAGCAGAAAAGGGCAACTACGGTTTCAGAGCCGGCATCTCTTGCTTGTTCTCTTTACAGAAATCAGTGGGAATTGCATGAATCGACATACTTTGTTCATTGCAAAGGAAATATTAGGCTTCATGAGAGTGGCATATTGAAGTGCGTACATTTTACTGCAATGGGGAGGGAGTAGGTCCATTCAGTGGACGCTACATGTGGATATAGGTGCACAGTGATCTCCATAGGAGTAGATGAGCATTTAGCTGCATTAATATTTGTCCGTTTCAACAAATCCAATATCTATGTTGTAACAACGGCAAACTATCATCAGCTTTGATTCTAATGGGGTAATGTAATGGGCCCAGTTTCTTAATTGAGAAGGTGTGATGGATGTCATAGAAGACTCACAATTAGAAGTAAAATCCATCTAGGATGTATAACATAATATCTTATATGTCAGGTTTGCAACAGCAGTCAAACTATTCACTGTGGACTTGGTATTGGCAATGGTTGAGCCTTTTTTTTTATGGGTCTGCAGTTGAGTGCGGAGTTGTATAATACATACTCATGATTGATTGATGAATCGCTCAAATGCTAACTGGACGACATGTGGTGTAGAGATGCGATAACTTGGCATTAACGCTTCAGTTGGAGAGGATATGATCCGTGACTAGAGATGGACCTTATCATTGCCACGGAATACGAGTGTGAATTGACTTGAGGGCTCCTTGAGAACATGCAGGGAAGAATTGAGGACATGGGGCAGTGCAATCTGCTTATCCTTGCAAGTTGTAGCTTTGCAATAGTGATTAAGTGTGATTCCACTTCAAACAGTTACAAATTTGACAACTTAATACATGGAAAGTTGGGAATATTAGTTAGAGTGGAGATGGGGATTGCACCGGGAATAATGATGAAGAGTCGGTGGTATCCATATAATTCATATTGACAGGTTGGGTTTGGAATTGTAGGCTTTTATTTGTAGTTGCTGGGATTGCAGCAGCGATGACACAGAGGTAGTATAAGGCAGCTTATCTTCAGCGGTTAAGATCTAGTATAGAGGTTGTGTTTCCCAGGGAGCTTGCAACTATAAGTCTTTTAGACAACACCCTGCGTAGTTGCAGACCAGCAAGGTGGTGCAGTGCAGTAGAGAATCTTGTCCAATTTGTAGAGACACCAACAGTCTCATGTAGTTATCTGCAATTACCATTAACCAACACTTGGTGCTGAACATCTGTGACGTAATTGAGATAGGACAAACCTTTGATGATGATGTTACTTGGATGCATCATGTCCTATTCACATGTTATTGATTCAGAGAAGCACCTATTGGATTATTTTGTTATTTGGCACTGGATAGTGCTTGGACTATGATACCCAGGCACTTCCAGATAGGCAGTGTATCATATCATATCACTTATTTAATGTGTATATACGTGTCTCTGTCACGTCCACGGCATGGTCTGTGTTGTAACCATCCCGCACATTGGTATCATACGCAGTGAACCTATTAAATGACATTTTCTTAGGATAAAGCCTATAGGCTTGACTGTATTGAAAAAGAATTGTGGATTGAGATTATTGCACCGGAGTGCATATAAATAACAGCAGACTTTGAGGGGTTCTTTTTCCCTTTTATTTTTTCTTTTTCAAATTCCTGTTCTTTATCAGCCAATCCTGCATACGAGAACCCAACCATTCAGATCGATATTTATGAGGGAGTTTAAAATCTCATCTAAAAGCTGAATGTCCACATTAGCTCAGTAGCTACTTATAGCTCACCTTTTCCCTCTCAGAAGTCCAAGTGGACATTTTCCTGTCTCTGTATTTAGTTGGGAGTAAAATGAATTCAACTGGACGTAGTTTTTTCCAAAAGTCAATCACTCAAGAAGTCACCCCAGTGATTTTATAATTTCTCATTTGAAATAAGCACGAGGTAAAATTTGGCCAACTCAATGACCAAATTGATCAAGTAACTTGACTCTTTGAAATGAAACACCAAAGTTCATTGATTTTAATGAACATGTGAATTTCTGTTACTTGACCACTTGGACTTCAGCAACTATGAGACTACTTGACTCCAGCACTGATACTTTAGACCATGGTTAGCAGCAAGCCAGCAACTAAATGCTGGACATGCTATGGTTGCTTTTAGAAGACCATTGATAGCCATTAATGATTATAATGTAAATGTGAGCTTTTAACTAGTAATGATCATTCTCAGCAACAATCAGTAGTAACAGGCCCTTCATTCATAGCAAATTTGCTAGTTTTTTAACTTCTGCAAGTGTCAGCTTGGTCAGATTGCATATGTGGTGGATTTGAAGGCCTTAAAATTAACAGTGAAAATAGTATTGAAAGAGCGCCAGATTGTGAGTTCTGATTCATTTGAGGAGGCAGGGTGTCTCCTTTATCAGAGGTCGGCCCACAAGAGTATAGCTCATTTAGTTGTGTGTGCATCAGTTGAAAATTGAATACCACCAAATCATGAATTAGCTCCAAATCAAAAGTTGATTGGCACTCGCTCATGTTGTTATGGCTTCCATTTGTTCCTGCAAACTTTCCGGTCTCACTTTATCTATCAACTAGGTTTTGGATAACTTAGCAGTCTCGAATAAAGTTCTCCATACATCTGATCGTTCTCATATTTTCTATGTAAGTAGATATGAGACGATCACACTTCCAAGTGGTCTCCACAAGTTAGAATAGCTTGTTACAATCTATGAGACCGGGAACCAGGACTCGAACCTCCACGCTCCTTAGCACTAGATTTTGATTTTCACGTGCCTACCATTTCTCAATGGAGGCATCATGAAAGCAAATCGCATCCCATAAGTTTGATATCCAACTAGTGTGATGTATTAAATATATGACAAAGGACTAGACAAAAATGAAGTGCGAGAACCCACTAAAATTTGACTGACTATGCATGTTGCTTACATTATTGTACCCATGTATGTACACTTGCACAGTTATGCTTGCCAAGTGAAAAAATCTTCTCCATACTTCCTCAAAGTGCTTGTTGATTATGTTAAAAGTAAGAGTACTATCTACAGCGCTTCTAAATAACTGATGCATGCAGGATTGGAGTGGTTTCTGGCAAGGCAATATTTGGACCCCCACTTGAGGAATACTGGACAAAAAAGCTTCAAGAAGATGCAAGCAAGAAGAAAGATGAAGGATCAAGCTAAAATCTGTTGATGGGGTTCTCATGCTTTGCTGCATTCATGCAAACAGAATGCTCGGATTGCTCATTTACTTTTTCAGATATCATTACGTGGATTAATAAGGGGAAAAAAGTAGTGTCCTGTTACAGAAAGTTCCTATTCTTTAAGTTCTTCAGAGTTCACAAGAGGTTATGACAGGTAAATTACAAAGCTTTTTGGCTCCCGAGACTATCAAGCTTCAGGAAGCACTGTTAAAATTACTGATTGGATACTAAAGCTTGTACTGTTGCATTTTCGCCGTAAGCGTAGTACCATCTAGTAAAGTGTTTGGATCACTTGTTAGCAAAAGTGTTTGGTAGGTCAAGAATAAGTTCAGGGCAAGGGTCCAGATGATTTTTTGTTTTCTTTTTCAACCATTTCATCTCATTCTCTAGGTGGCCATCAGTTTAGTCCAGATTGATCAATGCGCCCGCTAATTAGGTGATAGGGTTGCTTAATGATCCTTGTTCTTTTTAATATTCTACTTTTGGATGATAATTTAAAATGTCCCAAGAGGGACGGAATTTGTGGGGTTTGCACTGCTTCCTTGAGAGTTCTGAGTTTCTAAACGTAGGGTCTATAATTTGGTGTTGTAGACTATTGGTATTTTGTGCCTGCGTCTAGCCTGTTGCCTGTATCTTCATAAATAAACGCAAGTCCAAAGATCAATGTTTAGTTAGTATCAATTTAGGAGCAGTGATGATCCAAGTTTGAAAGGTGTGTGTGGGGAGGGATTAGGTTGCTATATCAAGGTGTAGGTTTGTGTGGAGGGAATGGATTGAACCATGGTTTAAAATCTCGGTCTTGGTCGCGGTATCGGCCAGGCCGAAAAACCGATATGATATCGGTATCAGTTGCGGATATCGGTCCGTCGCGGTCGTCGCGGTGCAAAATTTTTTTTAATCTAAAAAAATTCGCAAAAATATTCAAAAAATCCAGAATATTAGAAAATGCTGAAAAACAATATTTTTTTCCATTAGTAATAACAATAAATCAAAATCTCGGTCACCTTAAGTTATGAGTCCTGTTTGGGTCGCAGTTCACTGTCTTCTTCAGTATTTCATATAATGCAATCATTATTGATGCTCATGATCAATTTATTAGTGTAAAATATAAGAAAATAAATATAACATATCAATCATCATTTAATACTAACTCAATCATCAAATAAGTTGTGAAATTCAAGACCCTGAAGATGACATATTAAAATCAGAAACATGATATGATAGTGAGATCGATAAATCATAAAGCACTTGGGCATCAAAAGGTCCGTGGTTTACTTGAAATAAGAGGGGACTAGTAGAGTGTAGAAACTAGAGAGAGATTGGTGAGTATGAGTGTATTACACACTATTAATAATTCTTTAGTATCACAAATATTCTAACAAGTAACAACAACTTTTTTTAGAAAAAATAAAGATTTTAAAAAATCATTTTGAAAACTCTAAATATATAGATCGAGCATAAAAGTATGTAGATCAATCATTTACATACCATACACTGATCATGAATCATTAAAAGAACATATTTATGATGAAATCCCCAAAAAATGAAATATTATAATTCAAATATAAAAAAATTCGAAAATAAAAAAAAATTGGAAAAAAAAATTCAAAATCATGTGTATGAGTAGATCTAACATAAAAGTATGTAGATTTAACTTCTAAAAATCATGTGTATGTAGATCTAGCATGATTTCTATGCTTTATTTAAAAAAAAAAACATATAATAAAATATTTTAAGTTGATTTTCTCTTACCTTAGATAATATTTTCTTCAAAAAATAGATGTGGGATTTGAAAATATCCAAGAGGGATGTGTGATGGAATATGGTTGTTGCTATGGGTAGAAAGGAGATGAGAAGAGAGGAGAAGATGATGAAGATGAGGAAAAAGATGAAAAAATTAGGATTTTTATCATTTTTATCTCATCTCGGTCGATATTTTGAAAATATTGGCCGAGATATCGGCTCCATCGATATGAAGATCATCTCGGCCGATATAGGCCGAGATTTTGGCGATATTTACCGAGACCGATATCTCAATGAGATATCGGCTCGGTACCGGCCGATACCGGTTCATATCGGTCGATATGAATCGGTATCGGCCGATATTTTAATCCATGGATTGAACATAGATAAGCCCTAGGTGAAAATGATAAAAAAAAAAAATTAAAAAAAAAAAAAAAAGAGACCATAAAATGGCCTGTTTGTTTTGTGAAATTGAATTCTTAGGTATTCTAAGACTTGTATTCCTAAAATGATTTAAATTAAAAACAAAAGTGAATATCCAAATGACCATTTAATAAGTGAAACTGAATAAAGGAAGATGGGAGATAAATATTCAACCATCACTTTAGTAATTCAAATTCTACGAAAGTCAATGGATAAGTTTGTGGATCCATTGAATAGAGATTGGTATAACGTGCAAGGGTGTTTGAGCAGTGGCGGAACCAGAAAATATACCTCAAAGGGGCCAATAGGAAAACAAATTTCTTTTGAGGGGCCAATTTAAAAAACATTTAAATTTTTCTATTAGATTTAGAGACTTTTTGTAATTTAAGGGGCGCCATGGCCACTGCCAGCCCCTCCCTAGTTCGGCAGCTGTGTATGAGTATATACCAAGCAAAAAATATATATATATATATATATATAAATGAAAGGAAAAAAAAAATGCGGCATTAGCAAAACTTCACACATCTGGTTGATTGTGCAAATTTGATCCTACATCATGTTACAACTTGCTTTTGGACCACTTTGAGGCCTCCGAAACAACGCTTCTACAATCATAGAAATCCTTTTTCTTTAAAAAAATTTATGTTCTATCAGGAAACTTTTAAAAAAATAAAGGTGATGATCCAAAAATGGCAATATTATAATTTCCTTCTTGATGCAAAACAAATTTTCCTGTAAATAAAATATTAGGAATGTGAGCCTCAATTACATCTACACCGTATATCTATAATCATAGTCTGTTTTCAGTTGCTACTAATTTTGACAGTGGGAACACATACAACAAAGGTCATATTAGCAACATTTCAGTGGATAACAGATTTAACAGTCCTCGTATTGCCAACAACTGCAATATAATTGACTATGTGAGGTTATGGTCCGCTTGCGTCAACTTTATATATATATATATATTAATAAACTTAACTGTTTATTTCACCAGGTCAAATTTGTGTTCAGACCCATTTAAAGTTAGAAAGTCCAAGCATGGGTCTCCAGTCTCCACAATGAGAGAGGTTTGAAGAATCCACCGCTCCATACGCTTCTGCCACCATTCAACTCCTTTGTGGCTTTCCCACAACAATTTGTCATTCATTGTCCAAAATCCAACAAACTTTGTTGGATTTCTTTTTGATTCTTTAACAGATAGGAAAACTACTTTGGTTGTCCGTTCTATCCCTGGTGTATTGCTTTGGTGCGATATATATTACTTGTATATAGAAGGTATAAATGAATTGATATTTCTCGATAGAGAGGATTTTATTTCTCATGAAAGGGACAGAAATGCAGAATTCCTCTCTCCCGTGGAAATATAAATTTACAGCAAGTGGAATCCTCTAGTTGCACGACAAAAGTGCTTAAAAACTGACCTCCCTTTTTGACTCCTAATCCACATCATACCCCCCTCAATCCTTTGATTGACTTGCATCTAAGTAGGGACACACATTGTGGTGCTTTTTAAAAACATAACTACTTTTTTCTCTCTTTTATAACTTACACCCATGAGAGACAAATGTTCAGAATTTACACAGTGTTGCACCATTGGCGATCCATAAATTGGCCTATAAGTCGGTCGGTCAGATTGATAATTAAGCAATCTGATAATCAAGCTTTCGATGCACAGATTTTCAAGTGCACAACAAAAGTCAAATAATTAAAGCATAAGAGTAAGTGTGATTAACACACAATCCCAACTCAAACAAAACTGGAAGCCTCTCAAAAGTCTCAATTTCGTACAAGAGTTTTTGGGAGGGGAATATAAAAACTGTGGCTCTGCAATTGTATCCATTGCTTTATGTGTTTTTAATGTATGAAGTTTGAATTTAAAACCTTTTTAAGAAGTGATAAAACTGAAGTTGTTTCTACGAATCTTCGTACTGAAAGAGTCGGCATCATTCATCAGAGACTTTAGACCTAGTTTGGACGGTGAGGTGGGGTTTTGTAGCATTAATCAGAGACAACCAGGGAAGGTGACATTTGAAGTAGGTCGTATCTGTTTTGAGAAAGGAGTTAAGCAATTATTAAATTAAAGTTAACATGAAGTTTTGGCCACGGAGCTAGCTAGTCCAAGTCAAGGTATTATTTACTTGGAAACTTAACTCAGCATGGCAGGTTGCAAGTCTTTTGACTTGAATTTAGAGACACTACAGCTCTTTTACTAAAATAAAAAACATGCCCGAGCAAGTCAAGGAAAAGATCTTAAAAAGATTTTAACAAATAATAAACGTTAGGGCATGTTCTTGTATCTAAACCACTCGCGAAGATAATCACATTTTTTACATGTGATCAATATAATTGGGAACTATTGAGAACACTAAGGTTTTGTTTTTGT
Source organism: Camphora micrantha (assembly GCA_003546025.1). Lineage (NCBI taxonomy): Eukaryota > Viridiplantae > Streptophyta > Magnoliopsida > Laurales > Lauraceae > Camphora > Camphora micrantha. The sequence continues at coordinate 73,423,988 of QPKB01000002.1, forward strand.
TTTGCGTGAAATTAAATATTTAAGAGTTTATGGTCAAATGAGCTCCACAAAATGAATATTTGAGAGGTGAGAGGTAAAGAATGCAAGGAAGAGATGTAAATGGAATCATGACTTTCCTAGGATTTGATTCACTGAGATAATGACTGCGTATTCATTTCTCATCTCTCCTTAATTTATTTTTTATTAAAGCTGGGATAACTTGATGGCCTATTTTTTTATATTCACATTCGTTTCTTCATTTTCAACCACTTTCAAAAATACCAACCCCTCCCCATTTCTAAGGAATTTTGATCCTCAAGATTCAAACCCTAGTCATTCCAACGACAAGTAGCCTTACCACTGAACCAAAAATGGATTTACATATATCATATACATTCAATATACAAGCATAAACTAGTGATTTTCTGCCAAAGAATGCCCTTCATATAACGTAAAGGATGCTGAGAGCCAACACGTAGCCGCCTCCAATCAATGATGATGGAGAAGTTCATGGGTGAAATGGGAGGCTCACAAATTTTTTTGGTATAAGCATATGACTACTGGTACAGATTTGTTGCCTGATAGATATTGTGAAAACCTGTAAAAAATTCTAATCCAAAAGAAACTGCACTCCAGTCAAGATTAAAGTCGAGCCAATGCTACCAAAAAGAGGTAGAAAATTGTGCGGAAAGCGATGGGGCAAGTGGGCTTGAACAAAGAATAAAACAAAATCAATAAAGCAAAACGTGAAACACCATAATTAAAGGTACCAGCTCCGGAGTAGGTTGGTTGGCATAAGGTGTGGGTTTGCTTCCCACCTCTTATGCTCGACACCCTTAAATTGATCTAGTGCATATGTTGCGGGCCATGTGTGCACCTAGCGATTAGTCCTATCGGGCCAAATAGCACGAGTATACCCTAATCATAAAAAAGAAAAAGAAAATACCAAATGGGAAAATATAATAAACTTATGCTCCTAAGTAAGTGCATTTGTCATGGGCTTTTTGTTAGCTGGTTTGGGACGTACATGTTCCTGACCTAGGGACCTGCCCACCAACCGGATATTACCAACCACCAGTCATGGTATTTGTAGATGTAACTGTAAACAATTTGCATACGTAAATTCATGAAGAAATTTCGTTTTATATGGAAATTGGACATTCCAATTTCCACCTTGTAAAATGCAGGTCAGCAGGATACTAGTAAGCAGCGTAAGGCAGTAACCAACGGACTAGGGCTACAGAGCTGCAGGTCGATTCATTTTATAAAGTCTTGTGATAGACCAGTCAAACTCAAACATTGACATCTTAACAAGTGTCACATAACTAGACAGTTTGACCAGTTTTGTGGACCACAGATATTCATCACCACAGAATGGGGCTGGTGGCGTCTCTGAAAGGCCATTTATATGCTAGGTCATTGTTCAAATATGACTAGACTAACTGATTGATCACAGTTCCCTTCTCCCTCATCTTGCTTCAAATATGATTAAAAAAAATAAAAATACGAAACAGTATTATTCAGAAACAGCAAAAAACAAGAAGCTTTTTTTGGGTTCAATTGTATCATGACATTTTCAAAATATTATGACATTATTTTAGATATTGTTGAAGATTAAGATACGATAATATATGGGGAGGGATATTTCTGTGCATCCTTTCCTCACTATTAGGTGAGGGACACTTACATGGCTTTTCCTCTTTGCACACGAACATTCTTTTTCTGCATATGATCATATATGGCTTTTCCCTTTTTGCACATGAATATTTTCAATTATATAAGTGCCTCTCACCTTATGGTGAGGGATAGATGCACATGAATATTCTCTATATATAGGATTGCTTAACAAAAATACAAAACTGTAGTAGGATTGATATTTTGCTGTAGTTTCCAAGATGATAGTAATTTAAAAGAAAAAAAATAAAATCGCGTCATTTTAAGGAGGGCGTTTATGTAATTCAAACCTCAATTAGCTTAGCCTAACAGGTTTAATTGGATTTTCCATTAAAAGAGAGATTAGTCAGATGTGAGAACTTTCGTTTCTTCTTCCCTTACCAGATTCCCTCTCCCACCGTCCCACGTCTATAAATATTAAATACTAGCGTCGAAAATCAACAGGCAAGCTGTATGCACCACTTCCCTTTTCCTCCTAGAGAAGAAGCCTTCAATTACTTATATCTATCTACTGTTATACAAGAGAGAGAGAGAGAGAGAGATGGCGATTCAGCTGGAGAACCTTGTGGAATCTATAAAGTCCAAGGTTAGATTCCTCAAGAAATCGAAGAAGCCGTATGTGAAGATGGACAAGAGCAAGAGCGTGAGGGTGGAGATCCGGAGCAAGCAGGCCAGAAAACTAATTGACAAGACCCTCAGAGCTGCTGATCGACCCGGAAAGACCACCCTCTCTTAGATCTTCTTTCTTCTTTATTTACTCCTTGTAAATATTACATATCTACCTGTCTCCTCTCCTATTTCTTTGTCAAGCCTTTCTTCTTCTTCTTCTTCTTCTTCTTGTGTCTCCAAATTCCGACTCTAAGTTTGTCTCATGGTCTACAGGAAAAAAAAATTACGAATTGGAAATGTGTAATTTATCTTCTTGTTTCTTAATCTTGTCTTAAGAGACTTTCAATCTCTCACACACATGGGAAAAAAAAGAATATCTTGGTATATTTATTTTACTTTCTGAAACTATTAGAGCTGGGGTAATCTTTCTATTTGAGAGGAGAGTAGTACTAGCTCAAACTTCTTCCCAGAGTTCCATTCTGTTTACAGCCATACGTATGTATGTAGCTAACCGTCCATTTTTATATGGAAAAGTGTTATACAAACATGCCCTAAACGATTTTGCAGTTCTCCGCTCGCCTTGACAATTGACGTGCACCTGTTCATTTTTTTTTTGTACTTAGCAAGCTGTATGTGCTCTGACATATGACCCTGGTTTTGGATGGTGTATGTTGGGCCACCTACAATAAGAGTCAGCCCTATAATTACATTGACCATATATGAAGAACATAGTGATTAATTCATACTATCGATCTTTTGGTGGAACTGACTGTGACCGACTACTATTGAAGTAAAATTCGAAAGATAACATCTTATACTGTGAGGGTCTTAATAAACATCTATTGATGCATGAAAGATTTTATAGAATCCTGACAGACACATCACTGGTCAGAGGGACTGAAAAGCTTCAATTGAGGATTAGTAGAAAAGCCCTGCTTGGCGCACTCTAATTTCCAAATATAATAAGTAAAGCCACTTTTTTCTTTTTGGTAAAATAAGTAAAGCCACTTTCATATATATATATATATAAAATCATCAAATGATGCCCAACCATGTGAGACGATAAGAACTTTCAATCTCTTACCATTTTACCAAAAACAAATCTCTTACTATGCATACACATACGCAACAGATCTTCTATTTCAAATAATTAAGGCATATTTATTTGCATTAAAATACAAAAGAATTCAGTTCCTAGAGTATAAATAAACACCAAATAACATCTTCTTTTGATTCTATGTCCCAAGAAGATGTTATTTGATATTCAATTTTAAAAATTCACCTACAACCTTTAAATTCTAGTGTAAACAAACGAGCCCTTAGTCTTGAGAACCTTGGCGTAGCTTAATATCCTTCAGTAACTAAATGATAATGATGAACGATCAGTACCAGTTATGATATATAAATGGTCTGAATGTGTTTCCGGACATAATGATTAATTACCCAAGCTCTGAATTTTGCATGTTCAAATCAGATATTTCCTTTTCTGAATGTTGCTCGAGAAACTCCATGAGCAAGGATTCGGATGATTCTCTCAGGTTATGTCCATTAATATGTATCCACAGTAAATTCCAATTTTAGAACACAAACCATTGACCTAATTTGAAAATAAAAATTGACTTGGAGACCTTAATAGACCAAATATGGTGTAAAGGAGTTCAGTACTGCCTACACCTTATGCTATTTACTGGTGGCAATTTCTAATTGCAACTGCTAACCTCAAGTGCCCAACTCAAACTTCACACTGTAATTCAGGGTTCTAGTTGACATGACATTTCTCTAGCTACAAAATAAACGGGCTGGGTTTGGGTTGAATCTGTTCTAACTATCCGAGTTTGAACAAACCCGACCCAAACCAACTAATGCACCACAATCTTGTAACCAACTCGTTAGTTCAGATTCTCACTTGAATAATATTTGGATCGTGTCTAGGTTGAGCCTGCACAAGTTACTCTCAGTTCTCGACCCTACCCAAACTTGATCCGGCCCAACTTCGACCATCGATTGGACAGGGAAGACTCCGGGAAATAGATGAGGCTATGACTACAATGCAGCGCCAAAAGCAAACATGGGTGGACCCCACCTTTGGAAAACTCAAGACGTTTCACACAGCCCTAAGACCCATTGTATACTCTGTATCTAAATATTCAAAGCCGATTTCAATGGGCCAATCAATGGATTTATCACTCACACACGAGAGATTCCTTCCCTTCTTGCACATTGAAAAGAGGAGGTAAAGAAAATTGATCACAGATTCCAAAATCTAGTTGATCCGACGGCGGCCATCTCACTGACTTGAATAATAATTTATTATTTGATCACCGCAATGGGTTCCAAAAGTAGAAGTATTCCAAAGGTGTGCGCCACATATGCTGCCCATATCCTTATTGAGATTAAGATAGCTTCAGACTCGAAATGGCATTTGGATAACTTCTAATTTTGTATTTCTATAAAAACAATACTAGTTTAAATAAGACTTCTACTAAACTAAAATAAAAAATAACATTTAAAATATAGAAAAATAAATGATTGGAATCAAGAGGAAAAAAATGTACATATTATAGTTGGAAGTGATCTGTGTTAGTACTTAGTAGTGAAGCCATGGTTCAGGCATGGACAAGGAGCGGTCCGTTTTACATTGGACTCAGTCCTGATGCGCCTTGGCTTGTTTAAATTAAGTGATAGTAAGCTTGGAGGCCAGATCAGCCTGGCCTAAATAAGAATTGTTTGCAGTTTGGTTACATACTCGTCAAAATAATTAAGGGACATGATCGGGTGAGAACTGTTCTCGTCATTTAAATAAAGGGAATCCTAAAGGGCTTTTCCTTCTCAATCGACTAGGGTGCCCTAGATCATCTCCTCCGGTCATCCTCGACGCCTTAGCTTTGACCGGACTCTTCCCCTTTTCATTTCTTCTTCAATGAAAAAAGAGGGAAAACTTTGTCTGGTTTGACGGTTGTCTTCTTCCCCTTCTCAGATCTGCTACATTTTCACCCCCAATCTGCTCCGCCGCGGCCCATCTCTGCCCAATTTCTGTTAACATCTATTTCTCTGTTTTGATATAATCTGTTAATTTGATCTCTAACTAACATTCTTGTTTTAAAACACAACACTTGTTCTTATTGACTGTTTATGAATTGAATTAGTACGCTCCCATTCGAACATGTTTGAAAATCTGATAGTTTCATATTTTTTGCTCCTTGGTTTTGGAACCCGTGGGTATGTGATGATAGAGTGGGAAAATGATCACCCATATTAGGTAAGGAACACCCATCTATATTTGGGTTCTTGGTGACATACCAAGGGTATGTTTGCCTGTGGATGATGATGGCCTGTTCGAATGGTGTAGTTGGTGTGAAGCTGCAACTTTCGAATGGTGGCCAGTTCAGTGGACGGTAAATCAACTGGATAGACAGTTCTTGGGCAGGATGAACTGAATTGAATTCTAGTTTGTGGGATCGAATGTGCACTTATGAAAACAATACAAGCATTACCCTTTTCTTTTCTTGTACTTCTTTCAAAAACACTAAAATGCATTTTTTTAGCAATAATGCTATGATGTACTGATTAAAGTTGAGGGTGTGTTTTTTTTTTTTTTTTTGTTTGTGCAGCATGAACATGATTGCAGCAGCTTCAAATGGAAAGCTGAAATTGACAGTGAAAATAATCTAGCAGCAACGATTGAAAATATGTAAAAGATGATTAGTAGTATGTTGGATAGGTAGAATGAGATGTTATGGGCAGCCGTTGAAGAGAAAAACATGCATCCAAAGAAAGGAAGAAATAAAATAAAGGAATTTGTCTAGTGATGTTTTTGTGTTATCTTATGTGTAAATTGCATGTTGAAAATATTATGTTAAAATATATGTCTGAGGAAGGAAGTGTTGAATGGATGCTGTACATTTTGACAAAATTTAATCCAATGGATGTTAGGTAAATAGTATATATGGTTATTCTCTCATGTTGATTGTAGTCTCTTGAAGGCTAGAACCTTCACCTCAGCCTTTGAACTGTTATGGTTTAGTTTCAAATTGAAAACACTGGTTTAAATGGTTTTGAATTGGCTAAAGATCAGACCATTTGAATTGGGAGATCAAGGGCTCCTTAGAACAGTGCAAAACCACGGCCAACTAATACACCTGAGAACTCCAAAACCTGAAGTGTGTGATGTGAATAGTCACGAAGGCCTCAGAACAATTTATGTATAGGAATAAATTGGTGTAAAATTTGAATCACTTGTGGAGAATACAACCAATTTAATATGAAAAATTAAAATAAAATTTTCTAAATTAGATCCTACTTACCAAAAAATTCACAATGCAAACATGGATGATTTATGAGGCCCTAAATACAAACAATGCAAATCAAGAAAAGTTCCTTAAAATCTAATGAATGCTGAAAAATTTTAAGTATGGAAAAACTTGTGCACATGCTTGTTTTCTCTGGACTGTACGACCTGCCTAAGATGATCTAAACCTAAATCTAATTGATGGATTTTGAAACTTAATGATAGATGAACACAAAAAAAAAAAAAAAAAAAAAAGAAGAAAGCAGAAGTGAAAAAGGAATTAAGAAGAAAAAGTTATTCTCCTAAAGATGCCTAATTGAACAGTTTTGTGCTAAAAATATGCTACGACTTTGTTGAGTACCTCTGTTTAGGGCACTGGTAAACCCACTTACCGAGAGATTTTTTGGCTGAAATTTGGGGTTTTCCAAGCCTTTATTATGAACTTAAAATCTGCTATTTTTCATTAGGGCTAGTGGGAGGTACGTGCGTTGCACAGTGAACCTTGTGATATGTTTATTATCAGAGTTTAAACATACAGCTGTCTAGTTTTAATTAAGTATGTTTGAGTTCATTAATAAATAGAATAGAACTTCGATCAAATAATATGGTGTTTCAGCTACAATAACACATTATAAAATACTAACATATGCTTGTGTTCTTGCTTCACAATAACCACATATAAAACATCTTTTTTTATTGCCCTAGAAGCAGCATATCTAGTTAGGCCAAAGATGAATCAGTGAATTGGAAGACACCAATCTTGAACCTTTCAATAAGCCTAACCATCACAAAGAACAGGTACCAAAATTTATGTCAATCATTTCCATTTATAAACCAAATAGAAAAAATAAAAAAAGATCCTCCCAATTGAGGAAGCAAAATTCTACTTACATTAAAAAAAAAAAAAAAATCAATTGTTAACCACTACCTGTAACTCCATTGAGCAAAATTCAGAGATTATGTTAGATTAGCCTTTTCAATAAGCCTAACCATCACAAAGAACAAGTACGAAAATTTCTGTCAACAATTTCCACCCAGTCACAAAATAAATAAGGCTAATCATCACAAAGAAAAGGTACAAAAACTTGTGTTAATCATTTCCACCCATAAGTAACCATCACAAAGAATAAGTATGAAAATTTCTGTTAACAATTTCCACCCAATCACAAAATAAATAAGGCTAATCATCACAAATAAAAGGTACCAAAACTTGTGTTAATCATTACCACCCATAAGCCAAAAAATTGTATTTTTCACATAATTTATGCTCTACCTATGAATTGAATGCCTTTCGAAGCAATAGATAATATATCCACATAAATATAAAAGGAAAAAAAAATGTAAACCTGAGTATCCCATTGCTATTAAAAACCCAAATATAAAAGGAAAAAAATGTAAACTTGCCCGTCTTCAAAGCAATGCAAGAAGAGATGACTAACGTGATTTCTCTTCTAGCATCGCCCTAAAGTGATGACTAATAGAACGCAAGAACAGACCATTAAACATTGATACAAAGTCTAATGGCCTGAAATTTATATCTCCTTATGTGTTTTAGTCTCAACTCCAACAAGCAATGAATCATTACCTTACATCAAGAGAAGAATTCAAAGTGCTTCAATTTAGATCAAGACACTTGCAAGCAGATCATTAGGGTTGATTTCCTAAATTGATACTCCATATTTATTATTTTTAATGGGATGATAATCCTTTCAACCTCTATAGTCAATTAAGGAAATAAAAAAAGATGAAATTTCAGGAAACCTTCCTTATCTTACGAAACTTTTATGTTTATATATATATTTTTTTTTCTCAAGTAGCAGCCCCCTAAAGGAAAATTTATGGTTTTGCTACTTATGTATATACATGCCCGTCATAAGCATAAATTGTGGTCGAACTTGAACAAGAGGAGAAGAAGAAGAAGATTCAAAAAGAGAGGGAGGGATTAGTCATTTGTTGGTGAGGGAGAAGCGAAGAGTCAAGAGCTTGCATCAAGTTTTCCCCCTTTTTAAAGTGTTTAATAGAAGAAGAGTCCATCTTCTTCATAACCTATAAGGTTAAAATTAATGTCTGCATCAACTCCCCTGAACTTGATTGCAGGCCCAAAAAGTCAAACCCATGTGAGAATTCTACCCAAACAACCAACACAAAACAGCAAAAACAAAAGAAAGCAGCTTCCTTAGGAACTAACACTAACTGTGGTGCAGCATGAGCAGTAGAACGAATCCACCTACCTAACAACCCCAACAAAACCCATAAAAACCTCATAAAATCAAAATGCAAATTGGAAATCCTAAAATCCAAAAAGAGCAAAACCTCCTAACTCAAGACACTAACCTTGCTGCTGCACGAGCAGTGTCGAATCAAACAAAAAATGCAACAAAAAAATTCAGACTGTGACAAAAACACCGAAAAAGAATTATGTCATTACTGTGGAATTATGAGGTACTACATTGCGAGTTACTCTTATGGTTGATTATTCCTCTAACATGAATCTCACTTTCTTGGCAAGCAACATAAAAATCTCATTGGCTAAACTTGTATGAGAGAAAAATAACTAAAAATAATGGTCATCACTGTGGAATCTTGAGGTACTACATTGTGAGTTACTTTTACGGTTGATTATTCCACTAATGTGAATTGCACTTTCTATTCTTTTCTTTTCTTTTTTTTTTTTTTTTGAATGTCACTGAATTTCACTTTCTTGGTAAGCAATATAAAAATTATATAGGTTAAACATGTAGAGAGAAAAAAAAAATCACACAAAAGAGGTTATACGGGCACATTCCTAAAAGGCTTCTAGCATTCATGTGTAGATTAGAAAGCATGAATGTTTTTTATTTTAGCCACATGGGTGGGGTGGTCTTTTGATCAGTTTTCCTTCTCTAATAACCCCATTTTCTAATTATTTGCAGCAAAAACTACCATTCGTTTTAAAGTATAAATCAAGAAGACAAATTTCATTCACGTATAATAGGGGATTGTTGGTCATTTGCCCTTATCTAATAAACATAAACAAGCTCTTTCAAAATGAAAATAAAACCCATGCTAATATAATATTCAACTGAAAAACAAAGCAACATAGTAGACATACCCTCGACCGAGGTTGAGATCATTATTGTCATCCAAATCTTCTGCATCCACATCATTGTCATCATAAAAATCAAGAAAATACATCCCTAAAAAAAAAGGTTTATTTGAAAGCCTACCCAGAACTTACAAACAGTAAATTGGAAATAAAAGCTAATAAAATCACAGAAGACCTATTATCTAGTTAGTTTTACATCTAAAAAAAGACTAAAGTATAAGTAGTCACATGCTAAATAGAAACAACTGGAAATCTGAAGAAATCAATATGCAAACACATTAAATATGACGAAAATAGTGGACTCACTTAATACGTATCATTCATACCTAGAAATATAACTGATAGGATAAAATAGGTACCTTCAATCTTCTTGGCGACCTTCCAATGGATTTGATGCACCTGTCACAAGATAAAATGTATATTGGTTTTAATTATTGTTGTTTTTTACCATTCCCATATAGATGTTTATAAGAAATTATATTTTTTCATCCTTTTGGAAATATAAGAGAAAAATGATGGCTACGATAAAAAGCAGCAGGGCTTCTTGGTCCAATGAACATAAGATCTTCACTGACCTTAGCATTGAAGAGGCTCATATAGCAGGTAGACCAAGGACTCATCTAAAGGCTTCAGCATAGAAAAAAAAAAAGCACTGTACAACTTAACAAAAAAAATGAAGCTTAACTTCAATCAAAAGCAATAAAAAATATGTGGGATATTATGAATAAACAGTATGCAACTGGGAACAAATTGCTTAATCAAAGGATAGGTTAGAAGCAAACTCATATTGTCAACATAGAGCCACAAAGAAGGGAAGATTATTTGGAGGTAAATATATCATTTTCATATTTGAAAACTTGAAAAGTCGAAAATTAATGTCATTTGTACAGGTGAATCCTGATACAAAGGTAGTTCTCGCATAGTTTTCCACCAAGATGGCTATTTTCAGCTGCCATGGTTCCCTCCAGCAAATCTAGGCTTCAAAACCAAGAAAATATAGAGTTCAAATCAAGATGGCCTAACATCTACCTTAATGAGCATCCACGCATACTTGTAAATAATTCCATATTTTTTTAGAAAATAAAAACATATTGTACATCCTTCTCTCTCTCTCTTTCTTTTTTAAAGACCTATTGAAATAAAGAGCTACTTGAGCACATAGCTAAATAAAGAAGGTATAGGAACCCAAGGAGTATGAAAAATATATCATGAGCCCGAGAATGTTTTTTTGCTAACATTTTTAAAAATGTAATGGTTTGTGCTTTATATTTCATCTATTTATTTAGGGAGGCATAAACCCCATGGAATAAGAAACACAACAACTGAAGCCAAAATGTGTTTTGCTAAAATTGCTAACCTAACGCCCGGTTCTTTTATATCATGTATTTATGGTGAAGACATATTGCTGTTAAACTCAAATTAAAAGAAGAGTTGCTCGGCCACACAATCAAGAGCAGAAGGCAGAGGAACCAATGGAATAAGGAACACATGTAACTGAACCCAGCGATAACTTCAGCTAATATTGTGAAAACTCAAATAGTATGTTCTCTTCCTTTCACCCATTTATGCTTGAAGGAATAGGATGAAAAATAAAAAAAAATTAAGTGAACAAGTAGTTCTTCTAATATTATAAAAAAAAAAAAAAAACATAGTATTATGTTGTTCTCATTTCATTAATTCATTGCAAAGAAAAAAGAAGCTCACTTTTCAAAAGGGAGAGAAGGTATTGGGTCATATGACTACTCATCAATAACAAAAATAATAAGGACGTGTTGAAATGTTTTCCTTCTTGATTGGCTTACAGCTGACATGGAATCTATCAATAAGTTATCAGCAATGAGTTTTGGCAATATCTGAAAGACATGGGAAGCTTCAATCTCCAAAATGAAAATAAAATATGTTCATCTCCATTTGAATCAGTAAAATATACTGCCTAATCAGTGGCCATTAATCAAAAGAGAATACAGTGATCGACACTGGGAATTTTGCTTTCAATGTCCATTTTCTTTGCTCAGGTGAAAATGGTTTTCATATAGATGGTCATCCAATCCAGCCCATTTCAGCATGTCATACATTTATTTGGAGTTCCACTTGAATCAATTCCACACTAACACAAGTATACAACCCATATAAACACTATCTCCATCACCACCTTTAACTACCCATATAAAACAAATAAGAGCCTAAGCCAAGGCAAGAGAGAGAAAAGGGTCATCTCATCACCTGACATCCAAACGCAGACACCGAGTCATCCACTCCTTCCTTTGGGCCATGAACTGAAAAATAAGATTACAGAACAGATTATTTTCTTGAGACCTGATTTATTTTATGTTGCATTTGGCTCCAATGAATAATTGAAAATGAAGATAGCTATTGATTGGGGATGTGGGGGATTGGTACATTTATTCCATTCACTATATGAAATCTATGGAAAGATTCTTGAACTTAGAGTAAAGAAAAATCTGTCGAAAATGAACCATACCTATGTTTGTTATTGTATTCAAATGAAGCAAAATCTGTAGCAAAGATTCAAAACTGTGTTCCCTAACCATGATGATTGTATGCCTTTGATGAGCAAGGCATACAAATCATTACCACAAGTTTTGTGCTCCTTTGTATGCTAAGAACACCATTTGTAAGGGCACACTCATAATAATCCACATGTGTAATTTATTTGGTCCATCTGAATAAGTTGTGTGAAACCTAAAAAAAAATAGTACAAGTCCCAATAAAGAAAGAAAATTAAGAGGAAAAAAAAATTAGAGCATATATTCTATTGAATAGCTCAATGCTCTTACATGAAAACATAGAGGAAGAGTCTCATACAGTATATAATCTTTCCTTACAATTTTAACCATGGTTCACAAACACCAGGCAACTCATCTTACAGTTACAGGATTCACCATGGACCAGAAATGTCTTGAGTGTATTTCAGATTGGTTGATTCTCCTTAATGATGCCTACAAATAGGGGAGTGGCAATAGTACCCAACACTGGAAGAAAGAGTACAGTTTTGGAAAATTTTAGAGGTTTTCCCATCCACTCTGGGTCCCATCAAAACAACGATCTATGTCTGGAAACATTGGCTGCTCCTAGATGGAAGAGATACATTTCAATTCTGTTCATGCCCTAATACATTAGGACCTGACATTCTCCTCCAGCCAACAATGATTGCTTGAGAAATCATCATTTGGCAAGATGAAATAATGCTCCAAATACAGGATGTCTCACAAGAAACATGATAGGCTAATGCTGCTGAAGATGGTTTGAAGACCTAAAAGTTTAGCTCAAGAGTTTTTCCGGCACTGCCTCAAAAAGACTTAAAATAGATAGTTGAATGGAACGTTTTATAGCACATGCACTTATAATTCAAAAATTTTCATACGAATCACCAATCGAGGAATAAAAGTATAAAACAACGTTATGGATAATTAGACTTTGATTTTAGTGGAAATCAAAAGACAGGAAGGAAGAAAAGAGTTCAGCTCAATTTTCTCCTTCCGAGGAAAAAAAAAAAAGGTAGTAAGCCCAAAATACAACAAATCAGTCTCAACATATTTACCTTACTTCTGCTCATGTATGATACTACTTACAAAGATATAACAGTAAAAAAATCATTCACATTCCAAGATATGGATGCCAAAGAAACTGAAACTATTGTTTTGTTAGGATGTACCTTATGCCAACAACAGAACCAATCAGGAAAAACAGAAATGAATACTTCTATTGACATCCACAGGCTTCTTCCACTGCACCGTGTAAGAGAACCAGATCTTTGTTAACCGATGAGTAAGTGGAGATCACTTCAATTAAAAGATGCACTTTTAACCTTTTAACAGCCTTGTAAAGGATATGTGGCCAAAGATCAATTGAAGAATATTCTCAGAACATGCGTATAATCAATCAGGTGGCACCAACTACAAACATCCTCAGACCCACAAATCAGGTCATATGCTGATGTTGGAAATGGTTGCAATGCCTGATCATTATTTTTTCTCACAAGTGGTGTCCATCCAATGAGTGACAGAGAGATCAAAGTACCTACTTCTTATCTTCATCGTAATCATTAATATTGAAAATGATGACTGCTTCAACAGTCAACACCCCCCTCCCCCCCCGAACTTTGTAGCAGCTCTGTCATAGGTCCTGAAATGAAATATTCAAAATTCAATTAGCATTAAGGGAGCTTACTGCACTTCTTTTCTTCCTTTTACGTTATAAAGAACACACTTACCTTGCAACAACATGAGTAATATTGAATCCGCCTACAAATACCCAAATTCATTAGTCAAACATTGATAAAAATGAAAACTGAGACCAACCCATTCAATTAAACAGAGTATATGAAGAAGGTCCTTACCCAAATACACTTACTTCCCTCAGTCCCTACACATAGATATGCAACACAAAACAGAAAGATCAAAACTTAGAAAGATTACAGGAAGATCAATACTTAGAAAGACTAAAACCTGAATTGGGATTGAAAGAAACATAGTAATAATAAACAAATTCATTAATCAAACATTGATAAAAAAATGAAAACTGAGATGAACCCATTAGAGCTTTTTTTTTTTTTTTTTTTTTTTTTTTTTTTGAAGCAGCATTCAAGCTTCTTTTCGTTCGCCCTCCTGCTTCCGTGCTACTGTTCGTGGAATCCACCTCCTGCTTCTTTCCCTCCTGCTTCCGTGCTTCTTTTCGTTCGCCCTCCTGCTTCCGTGCTACTGTTCGTGGAATCCCTGACATATTATAATTTTTTTTTGGACATGAGAAAAATGATTTTCTGATTTACTGGTGATGTTGGTGCTAATCACCACCAGATTGCTTGTCTGTTTATCTGTTTCATCAGTAATGGATTCTTAGGATCTCTTACTATCAAAAGGGGCTAAAAATGAGGGATCTAAGGAGAAGCGCAAGGCGTCATCAAATGAATACGGAATACCCTTTCATAGGAAATTTTTACCCAAACACATTCAGACCCAAATGGTAGAAAATTCAAATTTTGGTCAACCCAATTAGGCTACTTAGTTACCTACAAAAGAAATAAATAAAGACAAATAACTTTGAGACCGGATCAGGTAAAAGAATTTCGATCTTCTCATTTAAAGCCTTCATGAACAGAAAATGTAAATGGGCTTCAAAAGTAGATGTGACAATATACACATCGGAGAAGAAAACAGAAACAAAATTACAACTGAATTTACCAAATTACAAAGAGGGATTCGTTTCCTCCCCATGTCTTACATAGATGGAACAAGAGAAGAATAAGGTTTTTTTTTTTTCCTTGGGCGTTTGACGAAGAGGAAGAGGTTATGGTCTCCTTTTCGTTGGGCAATTCGCCAAGAGGGAAATAAAGAGGAACAATAAGAGGAAGTGGTGAAGAGTTGAAGCAGTCCTTTTCTTGTTTGGCGACCATGCTTTGAGAGGAAGAATCAAGAGAAGAGAGGAAGAATGGAGAGATTTTGCCGCATTTGGCATGGAACGATGTAGAAACATGTAGAAAGACGAGGAGAAACCGATGGCAGCTGAAGAAGACAGCAAAAGGATGACAAAATCCCTAAGTAGGAGGATAAATCTAAGTGGGGGCCGCAAGTGGAGGAATGAAGGTCCAAAGACAAGGTGAAACTACTGTTTTTATATTATGGTACAGAAACAATCACGTTTACCTAGGGTTTTCAACTCGCACACTTCTCCAACACAGTCGCTTCAAATCTACTACGACCTTGCTGAATACCCCTATTTAGGGCACTGGTAAACCCACTTCCTGAGAGATTGTTTGGCTGAAATTTGGGGTTTTCCAAGTCCTTATTATAAACTTAAAATCTATTATTTTTCATTAGGAAACAATCACATTTACCTGGTTTTCAACTCGCGCACTTTTCCAACACAGTCGCGTCAAATCTACTACGACCTTGCTGAGTACCCTTATTTAGGACACTGGTTAACCCACTTCCCAAGGAATTTTTTGGCTGATATTTGGGGTTTTCCAAATATGCTATTTTTCAGTAGGAAACAATCACGTTTACCTCATTTTCAACTCGCACACTTTTTCAACACAGTCGGGTCAAATCTGTTGAAACTGTGCAGAATTTTTCACTATTCACATATAAAGTCAGAATCCTATGTATAGAAGGGAGTAGTCAAGTAGAGAGATTTTGCTCCAATTGTAGAAAGAAACTCTTTCACTGAAACTGGACTCCAGCAGGTTCAGGACTCGACTCAACCACCTGGAGTGGGCATTTCAACATCTGTCATGTGGCGGCCCATAAGGTTAAAATGAAATTGAAAGTCACTTTAGGTGTTATTTTAGAAAAATATATGTTACACAAGTTGCCAATGAAGACACTAAAATCTGAATCACTTGTCTAAAAATCCGTAAGATAACCCCAGAACTTGGGAGACAATCAACACTACAATGGACTCAATGAACACCACCTGCTGCAAGTTCTTCAAAACTAAATCTGATGGTACTCAATAAACAAAACTGAGACCACAGAATTCAAAAAATGTTATCTGATTGGAATTATCTGATAATAAAAGCATGATATTTAACTTGAAGTCACAAAAACTACATGGAATGAAAATACATCTTCTGCCACAAAACCTTAAATATTGAATACAACAGTCACCAAAAATACATGTTGTGACAAAAATACATTGTACCAAAGATCATCCAAAAATACATTGTACCATGAATCCTCCCACCAAAAATCATCCTACTAGACTAAACCACCTGCATCTCAAAAAAAAGCACCACCTGCATCAAAGACCACCAAATGCACCATGTCAAAACCTGAAAACTGCACCCTGTCAAAAACTAAGAACTGCACCCATGATCAGCCTCCATGTCAAAAACCGCACCCTATCAAAAACGTGGGGACAGAATCGTTGGAAGCCAGTGAGGATCCGGGCGCACAGCAGAGCAGATCTGAGGAGAGCCCCAAGACATGTGTCGCGGAGGAGCAGAGTGGGGGGTAGGTTTTGTTGTTGTTTGGGGGGGGGTGGTGGGGTTGTGGTTGAAAATGTAGCAGAGAGTAGGGGAAGAAGACAACCGTCAAACCAGACAAGGTTTTCCCTCCTGTTTCATCGAAGAAGAAATGAAAAGGGGAAGAGTCTGGTCGTTCGTCAATCCAGGGCACCCTAGGTTTTAGCCGATGAAAAGGAAGAGTCGATTGAGAAGGAAAAGCCCTTTCGGATTCCCTTTATTTAAATGACAAGGACCGTTGGATCTAACACGCGATCCAACGGTCCATATTCGACTTCGCACGGATCGGGTCGTTCATTTCCCAATAAATCATAGAAAGTCCAAACAAGCTAATGGAAAAATACAATTCCTGTTGTGTTATGGTTGATGGACTTGATAGAATGGGTTTGTTTTGGATGGGTATGTAACACAAAAAATAAATAAACCTAATTCTTATTTGTGTGTGTTTGTGTGTTTTGTTTCCCCTATGATGCAAATGATTTGAATTAAGAAAAGTAGGGCTGCCCAAAAAAAAAACAATCCTCTTTGATAAGTATCACTTTGAGAAAATCAAGAAGTGGCAATTCCTCCTTGTAGGTGCAAGTCCAGAATCTAGAAGGCAGCTTGATCTTAATCTTTTGTCTTTTTTCACAGGATCCATAAAAAACGAGGGAGATGGGTGGATAGTTCAAGTCCCAAAGCCTTCTTTTGGTGCCATTCTTCTCACAGGTCACCTTTCTGCGTGTAATGGTGAATAGGTTGTTTTCTGTGTAGTTTGAATCACAGAGGAATCTAAAGTAATCCTCCACTGTGCAGCCATATACAAGCCCCCGGGTCCACAGCCTTATTGGGATCCACGTGACCTGACCTTATATCCCACACTGTACATGCGTTTGCAGAGGCGGCATCTATGATCCTCCCTCCCAATCTATCGTGCACATACACAGTCGTCATAAGAGCAAATCGAATAGCTCCAGGGAACACTCACAGTGGACACCTCTAAGAAGTGCAGCAAGACCGGCAAGATACTGTTGAATTCAACTAGATTTTGGTATATAGATCCTGAGGGGATCATACTGTCTGTCCAAGCTGGTAAAATGTTGACACCTGGTGCTATAACATTTGATTTGATGATGTAGGGGGAGATGTTGTTAGAATGAACAGGGAGTTTCGGGAGATGTTCCTATTCTTTGTGACGTGGAGGAATTAGATTGGACTAATTCGGTCTGTATGTTACTATGGCGCAGCGGCGCTGCACTGAAGCCTCACCCTCTCATTAATGGCATTGCCATAACCTTGAAAGCTCGCCATCCCTCATTATTCACCGACTTTACATAGGCAACCCCTGTTTTTTATTTTTTTTTTATCACAAAGAAAAACTTCATCACAGTAAATACCAGGTGATATTGAACATTGGATCATCAATGGAAGGTCAGGGATATGGGCCATTTCACGCCCTGCGTGTGGTGGGGCCTACCTGATGAAATGGACGGTTCCAAGTTGCTTGTGGGTTTGAAATTGTGCGTGTATCGTGTAAGAGCACGCCATTTGTTGCTGAAATTGATCCCACAATACATTAAATAGATTCAAACCACATGGCTAATAACCTCAGTCATGGTTGCGTTGTGCAGGTTATAATTCTTCCGTTTTACAGGATGGAATTTCAATGAATTAGGTCCATAAGAACCAAAAGCCCTAGCTTTTCAATAAAAAATGAATCACTTAGGACTCAGATTTATAGTCCATTCTGGTAGTATGACCATGGAATTTTGTTGTTTCGGTATTTCCGGAATATGAGTGTGCGACTTGTCATAATTAATCCTACTGTGGGATCAATCCACAATCAATTCATAAAATTAGCCAATTTGTGGGATCAATCCACACAACTTCGTGGGATCAATTTCATGAAACATCTTGCCCATTTACCTATATACCCATCTACCTTTGGGCCGCTAGATGAAGACCGTATGTAATTTATTTATGCTTATCGGTGTGTCACAGCCCATGGATATATTGCTAGGATTTCCATGTTGAGTCTCGCTGTCTACCAAAACCCTTTATTTCGTACCCTAGTAGTACGCATTCCCCTCTCCCAGCTCACCCTTTATTTTTTACCCTAATATCATGTCTGACGCTTCTTCTTCGTCGAAAATGTTGCCGGAGAATATAGTGCCGCTCGAAAAGGAAATCGAAGAAGTCGAAACTATATTTACTAAATCGATCAAGCCCCTCAAGATGAAGGTGAAGGAGGTGGGTACTGTTGTGCGAAATTTAACAGATGAGGTAAAAGACCATCAGGACGACTATGGAGACTATGGAGACTGGAGAGTACAAAAAAACTTTCTAAACAGGAGGCTATTACATCTCGAAAGAGATGAGGCGGGGTAGAAACTGGAACGGGAGGATGACATATCATGGTACGGCAATTTCAACCGAAACCATATTAGGAGGTACCTTCGCGAACCGAGCACATTTTACATTAATCTAGTTTTTGGCTCGTTACTCTTTTGGTTGAATAAGAGTAAGAATGGGGTTGTCTTCCCTATAGGAGCGGTGTATTTCCTTACCAACTGCCTACCGGCCATTTTGGCATTTGTATTTCCCGGCTCTAAGAGGTTTTTGGGGTGAAAGGAGCATTTTTGTAACATACTCCAAGCAGTTTTTTATCTCCGCCTGGAGAAAGCTGCTTATCGCCTCGTTGAGACAGCTGCACAACCTGCACCTCAACCACACCAGCCCCTGATGGTGGTGGAAAGAAAAAGAGAGATGACGGAAGTAGTCTAGTCTGGCCTGATAACTACTTAGTACCGTTTCTAAAACTGTTTTAGAAACGGTACTAAGTAGTTATCAGACTAGATTAGACTACTTCCATCATCTCCCTTCCACCAGCATCAGGGGCTACTCAGGCTGTTGTTGTGGCTGAGGTGCAGGCTCTAAGGGGAGATAAACAGCTGTCTCCAAGGGGAGATAAACAGTTGCTCGCAGCATCTTACAAAACTGCTCCTGCCACCCCATAAACCTCCCATCGCCATCGCCGGGAAATAAAAATGCCAAAATGGCAAGTAGGCAGCTAGTGAGGAAATACGCTGCCCCTATAGGGACGAGTACCACATTCTTGCTCTTTCTCAACCAAAAGAGTAAGTACCCAAAAACTACATTGATGTAAAATGTGCTCGGTCCGCAAAGATACCTCCTAATACGGTTTCTGGTGAAATATCCGCAACACAATATGTCGTCCTCCCGTTCAAGTTTCTTTCCCGCATAATCTCTTTCGAATAGCAATAGCCTCCTGCTTAGAATGTTTTTGTACTCTCCATAGTCTCCACAGTCATCCTGATGGTCTTTACCTCACCCGTTAAAAAATTTCATACACCAGTACTCACCTTCTTCACCTTCATCTTAAGGGGCTTCATCAATTCAGTAAACATACTTTGGACTTCTTTGATTTCCTTTTCAAGCGCCACCAAATTCTCTAGCAACTTTTTCGTCGAAGAAAGGGTGAGCTGGCAAAGGGAATGCGTACTAGGGTAAGAAAGGAAGGGTGAGCTGGGAGAGCGGAATGCGTACTGCTAGGGTAAGAAAGAAAGGGTTTTGGTAGACAATGGGAGTAGGGCGCAAGGGCTTGAACTCCTCTCTCCAGGTGAAATAATCAATTGACATGGAAATCCTAGCAAGGGTTATCCATTAGCCCATTTCCTAAATTACCCACTTTGGGTGACATTCGTGTCCAAACAGGGCCTCTAAGCATATATGCGCCTACTTCTATCCAATTTAATAAATGGGCAAGAAGTAGGCTCAGCTACAGAACACAGGCCTGTAAACAGAGCCCAATGCATCCTGAGCTCAAATCTGGTTTCTTTTATACAAGACACGAGAAATCTCATTTGGTCGATGATGGATAGCCCCAGACCTAACTAAAGAATTTCTCATCATAATTAGATTATCTTAAGATATTGAAAAATTAGTGGGATATTATCTGAGAAATATATAACTGTTTAGAAAAATATTCTCCTATGAGAGGACTGCATTTGCAATCCACTTCAGGGGCCCACCTTCACTCAATTAAATTTTCTTCTAACTTTACTGACCGTTGAATTAAATCTTAAAAAGTTGGTTACATCAAGAACTAATTTCATTTTTATAGTCTTACTCTTATCCGTGATGAGATTTTCCCTAAATAAAGTTACAGATATGCATGTAGGCTACGGGAGCATGCGCGTCCTTGAGTCTGAAATGCGACAGGACAACAAGTGGCGTCTTAATTAAAAACTATTGAAAGGGAGGGAGTGGGAGGATGCCAGCGTAAGTGGAGAATTAAAAACAAGGCGGGTTTGGGTACCCAAACAATAGCTAGGTACCTGGTCTGTTTCAGCCTACATTTGGGCTATGTTTGAGTCCGAATGTTGATTATGAGCCTAATTATGTGACGCAATAGTTAAATGAGTTTAATTGAGACTTGTACTGGAAGTGGGCCTAGATATTAAAGCTTGATAACCAAATAAGTCAGGAATGGATGGAGAAGGTTCAGCTTAGCCTAAGCTGGCTTGTGACCAGACGTAGACCAGCTTAGACTTAGCTGGGCTATGCAAGATGATCAGATAAGATTGCCTAGAATAATGGAGTAAAATAAATTGGATTCTCCTTCTTTATTTTAATATAAATATTTATTAATATTAAATTAATTATAAATGTATATTATCATATAATTCATAACACAAATACAATTAAAACTGAATTTAAAAAACTAAAGGTTTAAATGAAAAATATGTAAAATGATAAAATTATCAGTTTATCTAGGCTTAGGACCTTTGTTTGATTATATTTTTGTGGGCACAAACTTAGCATCAATTTAGAAATTAAATGTGGATCTTGAAATCAATTGACTTCCACAATGAGCCCCACAAATTGCTCACCAGTGTGGGCATTTGTTTGAAGAAATAAAAAATTAAAAAATTAACATTACGTGTGAAGCACTCTGCCGATGATTTCTAACTTTACTCTACTTGCACGTGATTATGAGTTTAAACTTAATTTCTAGATAAAAATCCATGAAATGAATAGAAAACGTAGATCATCATTTCTTATAGTGTTTTTGTACTATATCCCAACGACAGAAGAAGAGTGATTTATAAAATAATAATTTTCTTAGAAAAGAAACTATTTTCCATAAAAAAAAAATCTGCAAATCCAAAAAGGATTCTTTTTTTTTTTTTTTTTCAAATAAAGGGTTTTAACAAGTTACAAAGCATCTCAGGTTTTGTTGAAATCAAGCTTTTGAATCTCAAATACACACAATATCTCTTCATTTCAAAGGCATACAAACATATTTAGAAAAATGTATGGGAATTTTAACTTCAATCCAACATTCATAGCAAAAAAACAAAAAAAAAATCACAAAATAAAAAAGATTTTACAGACTTCCTGCCAAAATCAAACAACACCACATTCTCATTAAAGTGACAAAAGGAAAAGAGATGAACGTGTTGCAAAATATGAGATATTTAATTAACTTGAAATTCAGCCTTGCATACCATGGACTTTTATGCTAGTTCTCGTATATATGTTTCTCAGAGCTCTCTTTCTTCCATATAAAGAAATCAGACCTTCCTGGGGTCCACAAAGTTGTAAGAAGAAAGAAGCATGTATGCCATACTGAATCTGCGATCCTATTCTTTCGTAACTTAAAGCCCTAGTTGTAAGAGTTTGGATCCCCTATTTTGTTGAAATAGGAAGATACCATTTCATCAAATTCCAGAGTGCCACCTATATAAAGAGGGTGCAATTAGTGACATTACATTTTTACAGGTGGCGCTTTGGGATTGAACGAAATGGGGGATCAAGATTATAGCTGCAATATATGGTTTTGTACCATTTTGGAGATAAGAGTCCCTCATTGTTGATATGGCACAGGGATGCTGATGTGGTGCACGGAAATAATGGATCTGAGATTTGTTTTCTTAATTGCTGAGATTTTTTTTCTTAACGGCTTCTCAGCTTTAACGAGAAAGAATTGGAGGAGGAGGAGATGGATAGTCTATTCTAATGATTGAAACTTTATTCACAGGACCATAAACAAGATCAAAATGCATATAACTAAATTTTCATTAACAAAATCATCATTTAAATGGCAAAGATTGGCTGTGTATTAATGTTGCAAGTGATGAAGTAAATGTTAGATACTAAACAAATAAAATGAGAAAATTTAACATACCTTTTCCTATAGCACCCAATCTCATTAATGATTTTATGACTGCAATTTAGATGAAAAAAAGTATAAATATTTTCATGAGTCATTTATAAAATGATGAACTTATTATAGTGATAAAGGAACCATTAAAAAAAAAAAAGGATGCCCAAAGATGAAGGTAAAATCTCAAAATAGCATGAAGGCAGATTGAATAGAAATAACAAAGATAAAAATAAGAAGAAAAAACTATAATCAGTGATGTTTTCATATCTAAAATAATCCTTTCTATCTGTTTTTTTTTTTTTTTTTTTTTGTTCAAAGACATTCTTTGAATGACCAAAGTATGTGCTGCAGGCCAGACCCATGATCTATGGGTTGACCTGCCCATTGCACTAATCCCACATGCTCAACAGAACCAGCCACGTAAGTAGGAGTTCTTTTCCCACCAAAAAAGAAAAAAAAAAAAAAAAAAGGAAAGAAAATAGGAGTTTTGCAACCCTAATCCCAAGCTTTTGAATCCCCAACCTTGCCCAAATCCAACCAATTAAACCCAATTTATCATATCAGCCCTCACCCTCACCATCCCTAACCAGTCCCCAGTAAAATTCCAGACTTACCATCAAACACTAAACCTAAAGCAAAAAACCTTAATCCATCCCAAGACCCAATCTCTATCAACCCAACCCCAAACCCAAGTTGCTAAAACACCCGAACCCTAAAAACCCATTCGGCAGACACTCAACTCTCCCAAAATCCCAAACTTACATGACACCAACGAATCCCCATGACATAAAAAACGCTTAAAAGGCCTATACCCCCACTGTCAAAATCTTTCCAAGAACCCTCAGACATCTTTATCATTCAAGAAAGAGAAGAGAACAGAAGGTTCGCACCTGCACGGAGAGTCTAGCCATCTCTTTCATCAACCTAACCTCGGCTTCCGTCTCCGCCTCTTTCTTTATAAACGAAAATACAACATGAACAAGCTGAGGCCTGTCTTTCGTTTGCTTATAAAGAGAGAGAAAAACTCTAAACACACCTTCAGGGCACGTTTGTGTAAGTGTAATTTCCGTAGAAAGTGGAAATTGCCACATCAGCAAAATTCATGGATTTCAAATACTTCGAAAAAGTATTTCCACGGAAGTAAAAAATTTATGTTTGGTACAAAAAGCTTTTTCTTGATGAATTGATGTTGATATTGTTTGGTACGGCTGCGGATTCCTTATAAAAAAACTAGAATTTATTGTTTGGTGTGGCAATTTTATGCGAAAAAATAACAAAACTACAATGGTATTATCATTTGTAAATTACTTTCTATTTACTTATTTGTTCACACTTCTACGTATGAAATCATGGATTATAAGAAATTTAGGACAAACAGTTCTTCCCGGTTGAAATTAAAAATCTTTACACTAATAGTAGATCTTTCAAATTTATAGGATATGGTGGGCCATGAGAATGTTATTCTGATGACCCAGTCTTAGCATGGACAGTGCTCTAGTGTTATATATAGTTGTTTATTATCATCTACTCCAGGCTGCTCCCTGAACCCGCCATTCAGCAACCCATTCCCCTGCCAAAATTCACCCCATCAGTACATAGGTAAGCAATCAATGAGTTTAATAGAAGATGAAAACAAGAGTGTCTCAAATCTCCTTACCAACGAAAGTTTCAGGGCCAATGGAGGTGGTGATGGCATTCAACTAGGGCAAACGAGGTAACTGGCCGCAGGGGGTTGGGGCGAACAACGAGAAGAGAGAGGGAGAGAGAGAGGGGTTGGGGTCCGGCGGCTGCTTGGAGAATAGAGAGAGAGAGAGAGAAAGAGGGCGTGTCCCATGTACAGGGTGGAAACGGCGGGGGTGGGTGGGGTGTGGGCGCTGCGCGAGGTGGCTGGCCGCAGGGGGTTGGGGCGAACGAGGAGAAGAGATAGGGAGAGAGTGGGGATGGGGTGTGGCTGCTAGGGCAGCGTGGAGAATAGAGAGAAAGAGGGAGATAAGCATACCTGTAGGGCGATCTCTGCTGGCTCTCGTCGATGAAGGAGATAAGAGAACAGGAAGTTAGGGTTTAGAAATGGGTAGGAAAAGAAGTATACAAAGGGGGTTGCAGTTTTATGAGGAAATAGGGGTCCGGCGGCTGCTTGGAGAATAGAGAGAGAGAGAGAGGAAAGAGGGAAGTGTCCATTTCCACGGTGAGGGAAGGGAAAAAGCTGAGTGTTAGCGCTAAAGAGGTGGCATGGCCGCAAAAATACTGCACGAGGAGAAGAGATAGGGAGAGAGTGGGGATTTGTGTGGCTGCTACTGCTTCATGGAGAATAGAGAGAAAGATGGAGATACACATACCTGTAGTGCGATCTCTGCTGGCTCTCGTCGATGAAGGAGATAGACTGAACTGCAGTTAGCCGTCTGGAAATGGGTAGGAAAAGAAGTATACAAAGGGCGTTTTGCCCTCTTTTTTAAAACCTCACCATTGCTTTAATTGAAAATAAAAAAGGACGACAGTGTTGACAGAGTAGGTGCAAGAGTTTAAGGGGTGCCTCTGGCGCTGCAGATGTACGGTTCTGATTACTGCTGACAACTTTTAATTGTTAATAGGGAGCTTTGTGCTGTAGGGAGTGTGGTTGCTTTTCCAGCGTGGAGAGATAGATCGTATACGAGATAAAGATTTTCTACAAATGTCAGCTTGGCTCTCGTCGATGAAGGAGATCACAAGAGAACAAGAAGTTAGGCTTTTAGAAATGGGTAGTAAAGAAGTATACTGGGTGGGTTGCTTATTTTCTATGAAATAGACTTCCCGTACCCCTCCATGGGAAAGTCAAGGTCACAGTGAAGAAGGATAAAAAACTGAGTTAAGGCAATAAAGTAATTTCATTATTAAAATACTTCACCAAACACATAATTAAGTAATTTTTTTAGTATGTAGATAACTGGTATAATTTTCCATGTGTCTACACAACATAACAATAATCTAATAAAATAAAGGGACAAAAAAAATTTGATGGAGAAAAAAATGAAGGGCAGGGGAGGGGAGGAAAAATCCACTTTTCACTCTCTTATTCCCCAAGTAAAAAACCGTAAGGAAAGTTCAAAAAGTAGGGTTTTGTTTGTAAGTGACAATGGCAAAAATTAAATATCCTATTCTTTATATCTATTCTCACTCTCTTCTTCCAATGGTAAAGCCGTAAATATCCTCAATTCTATATTCATTTTCACCATTCTTTCTTTAGTTGTCACGTCAAAATGTGAAATTGTCCTTTTTTCTTAAAATGTGTATCAGTTTTGCATCTGCCCTTAGAACGAGCAAAAAGTCTGCAGACCTGCTGCGACTTGTGCAAGGACAGCAGCAGCAGCAGCCTAGCTTCGTCAGAAGTTCAAATTGGAAGGGCGGGAAAATAGTTTGGGCCAGGCCCTCATAGGACTCGACTCATGATCAACCAGCAGAGTGATCTCCAACCGATGCAATATCCTCTGTCAATGCCACCAGTCTGTTGATAGGGACTGGTGTGGCTCCCACAATCATTTCTCAGGCGTTGATCTTGAACCAATGATATGTTGTTCATTGGGACTTTGACCGATTATCCATTTTCGCAAAGAACAAAATCGACACCAAAGATCAGTCCATTCTTTAGTAAGAGCATTAGTTTAAGGGGTGCCTCTAAACACAGATGTACTTTTACTTATATGCAGATGTACGGTTCTGATTACTGCTGACAACTTTTAATTGTTGATAATTGCTTTGTGCTGTAGGGAGATAATTAGTTGCTTTCTCCCTGGAGAGAGATAATATCGTACACGACTTTAAAGATTTTCTACAAATGTCAGCTTTTTCTCTATTTTACTTCACACCAAAACCAAGGGCTTTTGCCTTTGAGTCTTCAAACCTCTGGGTGGGCTTCTCTCTCTTTCTATATGCTTATTCTCTCTCCTTCTGTTGCTTATTTTTGCATGAAAGTTATGACCAAATGACCATGTGAACCATAAAAGGTGCCGATCTCATGATTTTTGATATTTTAATTTCTTTTTAAGGGGTATTTTTCTTTTTTTCATTATTAATTATAATTTATCTGAAATAATAATTAATTAATTTTTTTAGTCAATAGATAATTATAATTTAAAAAATATAAGTATCATTCCAAATAACAATAATCAAATAAAATAAAGTAACAAAAAATTTTAAATGAGTCAAAAATTAATAATAAAAAAATATCGAACCTCCACTTTTCACTCTCTTCTCCCAATGGCAAAACCGTAAATATCCTCAATTTTCTATCCATTTTCAATCTCTTCCCACAATGGCAAAACCATAAATATTCTCAATTCTCTATCTATTCTCACTCTCTTCTTCCAATGATAAAATCGTAAATATCCTCAATTCTATATTCATTTTCACCGTTCCTTCTTTAGTTGTCACGTCAAAATATGAAATTGTCCTTCTTCTTAAAATGTGTATCAGTTTTGCATCTGCCTTTAGAACGAGCAAAAAGTCTGCAGACCTGCTGCGACTTGTGCAAGGACAGCAGCAGCAGCCTAGCTTCGTCAGAAGTTCAAATTGGAAGGGCGGGAAAATAGTTTGGGCCAGGCCCTCATAGGACTCGACACATGATCAACCAGCAGAGTGATCTCCAACCGATGCAATATCCTCTGTCAATGCCACCAGTCTGTTGATAGGGACTGGTGTGGCTCCCACAATCATTTCTCAGGCGTTGATCTTGAACCAATGATATGTTGTTCATTGGGACTTTGACCGATTATCCATTTTCGCAAAGAACAAAATCGACACCAAAGGTCAGTCCATTCTTTAGTAAGAGCATTATTTTAGTGTTCCTAATATGGCATCAAGGTATGTGCAAGTGCAACTATAGAAATTCGTATTATATGAAAGAGTTATACTTTGAGCTCCATACGTAATTGGACCATAAAATTTATTTCAAAATAGCTAAAGTAGTTATAACCAAGACTAAGAGGGGTAGACGTCACAAAAAACTAACCCACCCAAAAGAACTTTGGTCATGACCAGCACAAAATCAGAATCTGATAAACCACTATCAAATCCACCCTTAACAAGAGTGAGTCGAGGCAAGTCACCAATTAAGCCAATATTTTATAGGAAAATTCTATATGTACTTCTATTTTTACCGAGCACACCCACTTTTAGAAGAAAAAAAATTATAGATGAAGAAGGAATGTAGGTGTACTCAGCAAAAAGGGTGGGTGCATATAGAATTTCTCTATTTTATATTCCCTACTATCAATAGTCTATTGGAGAAAAGGTTCTTTGTAAATGATGTTATGCAATGGTTATATAGAGAGTGGATAGCCGATGATTGTATTTTAAAATATTATTGTATTTGAAACTTCAATGATGTTTTTGACGTTAAATTACTATCATCTTTTAAAAACTTCATCATCTTTAAAATTATCTAAAAATTAAACCCACCCTCTCCATTTTTATTCATTTCTAAGAGGTTGCTAGTATATTCTTCTATAAAATTTAACAATTAATGGAACTTTGTTTTACTGAGTTGGCTTAGTGGCCAGTAGAGGTAATTGGAAACCACCTTGTTAAGGATTAATCCCTGGCAAGGACTATGGGAGCGAGAGTTGCTGTGCGATTCAATTAATATGATTGAACTAATAGATATTATATGATTGCTTTTTGTAATGATCAATAAAAACGAGCATAACAAATTAAGAATCACCACTTGTCTGGAATGACTGAGGTCAAAATATATAAGTATGGTTGCCCATCCTTTAGATATTCTACATTTAAATGATTCATTAATAAAATAACTAGTGATATAAATTAAATTTAATAAACTATCGTGTGGCACTATACATTTAAATGATTATATCGTGTTGCACTTAATATTCGCACCCACCCTATATCTACGTGTCATACACGTACAAAGCTGTAGACCACCACATAGGTAGGGATATGTCGTACACGTACAAAACTGTAGTCTTGATTTAAGATCAATGATGCCTTCCTCTTTTTATTTATGTCTCATGACTTATATCATTGATTGTGACCTGATACGATAGGCCAGTACGATAAAAGTAGATGGCCAATAAATCTTCAAAACCGCAAAAGAATTACCGTAAGCTTCACCAAACTATTTGGCCGTTTCGTGTAACAGAGTATTCAGGAATTTTCTCCTTTTATTAATAAAAAGTTTATTCAAATAGCACTACTCATTTATTAAAGTCCGAAAGTGTTTATAGTTTCAAAGATGGTCTAATAAGTGCAATTTATTTCCTTCCAAAAATTTTAAAATTTCAGTTAGAAAAGTTCCAAATGAATTTTTTGGAAATTCAAAAATTACAGCAAGTTTTATCTTTTGGTGAAATTTTATAAGGAGCTATTTAGAAATTACACATTATTTGTGTTTTGAGAATTTTAAAATTCTTCAGACAGGAACTCCATAAATTTCAGGAAAAAAAAATAATGTATATTCTCTAAAGAGAAGATTATATATATTTTTCTAAGGATTATACAACGTAGATCAAGAAAAGGGGGAGTTTCGGCATTCTAGGGTGTTCATATCTAAGAAAGTAAAATTCACTTTATCAAAGAATATTCTCTTTTCAATATTGCTCTTTAGGTGGAGCCCACTCCTCAACAAACTCCTTGTGGTGGAACTCGAGACTTGCTTTTGTCGATCATCTAAGATTCATACTTGTGACGAGTTGGCTCTGTACTATTTTGGATTATACTTTGCTAATCATTCGTATCAAAAGCTATAAGCGTTAGAAGATGTAACATAAATACTTTTTCGTAGATAGAGCTCACTCAGTCCTTAATACAAAATATTTGTTTTTTTATTAATATTTTCTTTTCCATTTCTCTCTCATAGTAATTACATGAAATGATCACCAACATGCATCAGTAGGCCTTACTTCATATCCATGCATTGATAACTATTAACCCAATTATAAATAATTTTGTGATGTTGTAGTGGGGGTTGCAGTTGATTAAGGTGAAATTGGCTCACGCACCAATTTTTCTTATGTCTCATTGATGTCACGTCCCACCATACACATATGCATGATAAAAAAATGTCATGTTACCATCCTCTCATCATCTTAAATTTGCTCACCCAGAGATAAAAAATGTTTAAAAAGTCTAAATAGACAAACTTTTTATATAGAATTGTGGACAAACTTTTAAGTATCTCTTGAATATCTGATATTCAAGGGATATTTAGGAGTTTGTTCATAATTTTAGATAAAAAATTTTTGTACATGTAGCATAACTAAAAAATGTTGGCATGCATGAACACATGGCATCTGCAGTTTTTTTATACGTATGATTTGAGCATGAAAGGACGTTTTGACCATGCATCGATCTGGTCAATGTTTAGATCTGGTTAAATGGGCGGCTTGGATTTGCTTTGATGTGATTAAGGTGGCATTATTGTAGTCGTAGGCGTCTGTGGTTCAGAGATGATGGGTCCCATCATAATGACAATAGAGGTGGGACGTTTCAATGAGTCTAGTCAAGTAATCAAAGCAGGACAGGTGATCCTCTGCTGACCCAACTTTCACAGATTCAGACCTTACAACAGAGACATGGTGTGAGGTGTGAAAAGGATATAGGGTGGTTTTTTTTTTTAAGTAAGTAGGGTGGGTGTATTTAGAAAGTCCCTAATAAAAACACCATCTAGGACATCCGATTCCAGTACCTTTTTTCTTTCAGAATTCAGTACTAATTACTATGCTTTGCAAGCTCTTCATATTCTATGCTTACAGTTGTTATTGTTAATTGCGCAAGAACGTTTTCCATGCTGAAATAGCTTTTTCCTTTCTCCTCCCCTCAAAATATGAAAAGTGAGTTAACTACTAACATGTAATAACTGATTCTGGCAAATAATTTATCTTCTGCAGAAATATTCTCTGCATAATATGTCCTAGAGGATGTTGCTTTGCTTTGCTCCCACAACGCCATCGTTTCAGGGATGAGAAGGGGTGAAGATCATGAAGTTAAGGTAATAGAAATCCAATCGAAGAAGCAAATGAAGTGACTGTTGCAACTGGCCGTGGAGAATTGGTCTTGGATTCTGATGTGGAGACCAATGGTG
This sequence comes from Camphora micrantha, assembly GCA_003546025.1. Classification (NCBI taxonomy): domain Eukaryota; kingdom Viridiplantae; phylum Streptophyta; class Magnoliopsida; order Laurales; family Lauraceae; genus Camphora; species Camphora micrantha. Next base: position 73,454,845 of record QPKB01000002.1, read on the forward strand.
ATGATGTGCATGAATGTGACTGTGATGGGAATGGGATGATATTGAGTGACCGTGGCACCACCTCTCGAAGCCTCTGTGTGGGGGCTTCTGGTAAGCCAGTAAGCTTCTGCACGAGCGAGCGAAAGCCACGAGGGTCTACAACATAAAATCTATCCTGGGATGCAGAAGCTGGTTTCTTCCATGGCTTTGATGGTGGTGGTCTCCTTACAGTATGCAGTGGAGAGGCTCTATTCTTTTCTCGTCTCTCTACTGCTTGAAGAACAGAGAAATGAGGAGGGTCCATGCTCTCCACTCTTGCCATTTTAAATTGCCGTCTTACACGACTAAACTCTAGTATTTATAAACTCTAGTACATATTTTACAAACTCCATTTAGGGACCCACCTGTGCGTATAGTGGACCACGGGAAGGATATGTGACTAGGAAGATGACCCACATGCCGGCCATTTTATCCTCTGTTGAACATTGACCGTCGACTATCCATTTAGCATATCAAGAAAATGAAGCAGAGTGACAGAATACAGCTTCAAAGAGACTACTACTAAATGAGAAATTTCTTTATTAAAAAAAAAAAAGGAGCAAAGATTCCAGGTTACTGAAGGAAAAGGAAACTTCAAATATTCAAAATTCAACTCTCTTCTGTCCCTCTTAATATTTCTAATAATTTTCTCTCCTTTTTTCACTCAAAAGATAATATCAACTCTTGCCCATGTTTAAAGTCCTTTTGAATACTGCTAACATGCAAATTACTGGAGCCCAAATGAAGCAAATTCTCTTTTGGTTCATTTTAGGGTTGTTGAATAATGCCCACCTATTGAATGGACAAGATGTTAATTCTATTTCTCTCATGAGAAACTGTTACACCCCGACCCGAACTAATCGCGATTAAGGCTAATTAATCGTGATTAATGCTAATTAAGCATGGATAATTGGATTAACTATGGTTAATGACCAAAGAGGGACAAATCAGTTTCTAATGGCACATTAAGCCTAATGGAATGGAATTGAATTGGTTAAAATGAGTTTAGACTCAAACAAGGTGAATTAAGGACTTTTTCGTAAATACGAGTTTTCACGTATTTCGTCAAATACGGAAATTCTTGATACCAACGTGTGTATCTCGAAGAGTACGATAACTTTCATAATAAACGCGATTCCATTTGGCATCAAATGGGCCAAGTGAGGAGTCATTTGACTCAAAATGAAAATAAGTCAAAGAAGAGGGGGTTTTAGTGTGAAGTGGCTTATATTAGAGTGAAATGGGAGAGAGGGGCTTCATTTCTCATTCCATTGCAAGAAGAAGCCCTGGAGCTCTCCATTTCTCCTCTTCCTCTTCCATTTCTCTCCATCAAGGGTGAAGTTAAGAGTGATTCAAGGGGATTTTGAGGAGTTCATCTCCATCTACATCCTCTTCCTCAAGGGTTTCCTCCATTATTGAAGTATAGAGCTTGAGAGAAAACTTGGGAACCCATTTCTTTGGAGCTACAAGTAAGTAAATGACCTTCTTTGTGATTTTCCCAAGTCCATTAGAGATTAAGAAGTGATTGCTAGCACCAATGACTCATGGGAGTTCATTTGGATGTCTTTCTTGATTAGGGTTTGAAAAGGGGATCTTAATCTCAAGCCAAACCAAGACAAGAGAGGGCTTTTGAGTTAATAGCTTCCAAAGGCAAGTATAAACCTTGCTTGTAATTCATATTGATCATTGCAATTGTTTATAGAGATGTATGATAGATTTGCATGGGTTTATATGCATTTTACATTGGTCTTGGATTTATTATGAATGTTTAAATGATGTGATTAATGGATGTTTAGAAGTGTGATTGTGGATGAAAGTACATGGATGATGCATGAGGGGGGAACAGGAGGTTCCATTTACCATGCAGGTTGTAGGAAATGTGGTTAAGGAAGTAGAAGAAGGATCAGAAGTTCGGAAGCTCGAAAAGTGAGTTTCTGGGAGCTGGCGGCTAGCCGCGAGGCTAACCGCCATACTAACCGCCATAAATTCGTAAAATGGTCAGCCTCTGGAAAGCTGACCGCGAGCTGACCGCCGTTTCGCGGTTAGCCGAAATGGAAATTTCGGCTAGCCGCCAGGTAACCGCCAAGCTGACCGCGACTGAGTCAGGATTTGCATAGCTTCTGGAAAGCTAACCGAACTCGGTTCGGCTAGCCGCCAACTATACCGCGGCTAACCGCCAACTGGACCGCGGCTAACCGCCAGGATACTGTTAGGACATTAATTAAGTGAAAATTTTGGCTAATCGATCGGACCGGTGGATTTCGAGTTTTGGATTTTTACGAGAATTTGGAGTGTGACTCTTAGGTAAAAATGCGCTCTCGATTAGTTTTTAGACTAAGCGTGGCTAAACTAAATTGTTGAGAATTAATAAGGTTTCAAAGGGGTTCCTTGAGCGAACCATAATTGGATATTGCCTAAGCTCCATGGGTGTTAATTAAGGGGACTTGAAATGCACATATTAAATATATAAATGTGATATCCATCAAGAATAACACGTGCATTTGGAAACCAATGATTACACCCGAATGGTTGCTTGGAATTGAGATAGGGTTGAGTAAAGCCATATGTGGTGAGTATTACCCTCATTGTGTCATTGTGTTCAATCTAGTGAGATTGATATTACTGTCATTCCTTTCCTTTGTCATGAAAGGAATTATTGAACTGAATTGGATCCATGAGTGAATTTCCTTACTGACTGTTATTGATTATTGAGTCTGGCACTACCTAGCGATTGTATTAGAACTCCAAGTGAGTTCAATGATAATGAATGACTAATCCTGCTGCAGCAGATGGTATTGGGGGTGTTCCGGAGCTCCGTGGTGATGCTAGTGTCCCTGGCCCGGGCACTGGTAAGTCCCACTTATATATCCGATCATACCTTCGGGTAGTGATTGAAGCCTCCCTTTGAGGGGAGATGGTAAATGAATAAATCCCGATCATATCTTAGGATATTGATTGAAGCCTTCCTTTTAGGGAAGATGGTAATGAATTGAATGAAATACAATTTAAGAATGCTATGGTAGTTGCCAATTGGTACATGTATACTGACTGTCATTGTCTTACTGTTATTGATAAATTGTCTAGATTTCTCTAGCAATGAAAATGTTATTATTGCAATATAATTGTGTTGATATACTATTGCAAGCACTGTTTGTACATTGTTGAACCGTCGTGTTCATTCGTGTTATTGATGGCATTAGAGGCCAGGTTGCCCCTGCCGGCAACGCAGTGCCCCCGGCGCCAGCGGAGGAAGCCGCTCCGGTTCCGCCAGGAGGACTGATAGAGTGGAACCGGCGGGATACCATCTGATTAGGTATCCGAGTGCGAACGAACCTTTGATAAATGTTTTGGGATAGTATTTTGAGCAAATGTTTATAGATTCATTTTGGAAATGTAATTAATATTTGGGAATGTAATTAATGGTTGTCTGCATAGTATTTTGTATATGCAGCATTTTCTCAAATGTATATTGAAACAATACATGTATAAGGACTTTCTTTTGGATACATGTAAATGATAAGTTGTGATTGTCAAATATATATTATTTCCGCAAAAGTTTTATATTTGACAGGTACTTGAGATTGATATCCCTTGTGGATCTCGATTAACTTCGGTTAATTCGGGGTTTACGGGAGTAAGTATGGGTAATCACGGCTCGGCTCGGGCCCGGGTTGTGACAGAAACAATCTCACACTTCCATCGAAGCTGTATACACCAGATTATTGATTCATGTGTATATATATATATATATATATATATATATATATATATATCACGATCACCCTCAGCACTATATTACCTGCTTGAGACTTAATTTCTCCCTCTCAAACCGGATCGAATCATTAATTATTTAAATTCCATTTCAATTCTCAATCGTAATGTATAATTATAGATATTTCATATGTGATTTATTGTAATAAGAATATTGCTATGTTTAAAGTTAAATTTGATCCACAATAAGCTAATTAATTAATGTAAAGACTCTAGAATAAAGAGAGTCAGATGGAACGAAGGTGGGCAGGCAACCTAACCTTGTTAGCTCCCGTTGGCAGTGATGCAAGATCAGAAAGATCATATTTGCCTGCTTTGACTGTAACACAGCCACCGGTGCTTATTGCTATGTCATGTTGCATGCACTGCAGTGTTGGTCAACATTAGTTGTTATGTTGCTTCTATCAAGCGACTGATACGAATATAGCTAGCAGTGTAAGCTTAATTGGTTAAATTCCAATTTTAAGGGACCACAAGAAGATGTTTGTACATAATTCGCAGAAGAAAAAACTGCATTTCCTTTTATATTACGACACAATTTCAACCTATAACTAAAAGGTGGATGCTAGAAAATAAGACAAAAAATGGGGAAATTCACAAATTTTGGGATATCTTGGGTCCTTTTGTTGCTTACAGAAGATAAATGGACTCTAGTTGCGTGTTGGTTGATATAACAAATTAATTGGAAGTATCATCATCAGTTAGTGAAGAAGGTTCCATTGTCAATGAAGAAATGGTCAGACTATGAGCAAATCGCATTGATCTAAGTTATATCCAGCTGCCTCCAGCTACGTAGTACCATACCATCCATTGACTCATGGATTCTAAATCACAGGAAAAGAACTGGTTAGAAAAGGAAAGCGATAATGGGGATGGCTCGTGAGAAGAAATTCTTCAGGGCAGTCTTTGGAATTTTGTGTCAACAACTTTGCTTTGTTAAACACAGTTCATATCAAACTCCAACCTCGTCAGTCTTGGCCCTCCCTGTGTCCTTATACACATAGGGGCGAAATATCACTCTAGCAGTAACGATTTGCAGTCTTACAGAGTCAGATAATTATGCGTATGAACATAACAAGAAATGAGCATGATTTTGTAATTCGGCTGAAATTAATTCAGCCATGGCCATGACAGATGATAATTTTTCATCTGTCAGTTCAAAACATAAGATTTATTGAAATCTCAAACTCATCACCTTCATTTACTGAGGTCACAGGAAATTTACCGGACGCTCCCAGGCCTGTAGGGATTTTGGGCTGGGACACCCTCCGTTACAAAATAAATAAAAAAAACTGTCAAGCTGTTCTTTATTCATCAGATTTGAGGGCTTAATTTGTTTTATGTAATGGAATGCATAGGAGTTATAAGACTTCTAACTTAAACAATGGGTAAAATTAATGAAAGAAATGTAAGTTTTTGAAAAATGACCATCAAATATCTCCCATCAAATGTAAAATGAATCAAACTAAGGTCGGACATGAATACCCAACCACCACCGTAGCAATTCAAGTTCTATAAACAAATGTAAGCATCAATGACTCCCCTGTCCAACACCAATTACCAAGACAGGAGAAATAAAAATGGAATGTACTGCTTTTCAATTCTCAATTAAGTATAATGTAAATCAGGTGCACTTCAATGTTACTACACAAATGATCTTAGAACACGAGAGTTAATATCAGTAATTTCTCTTACTATTTCTCTCAAAGCTAAATCATCATTGAGTACAGAGGTGTGAGACACTTGAGGGATTTTGGTCACCTTAAATGGCTGTCGTGTCACATTAGACCATAAGGATTCAAGTGCTAACAGGCTCACCATGTTCACTGTTCCATCGCCATCTCCATAGATAATATCAGGCTGCTTGTCAAACCCCTCTCTCCCATAAAACAGTGTCTCTGGGGTCTTGATTCCACTCCCAATTATGCATGTGACTGGCACCTCAGGCATGATTAATCTATCCATTAGTGGTAAAATGCGAGCTTTGTATGGATACACACCCTCTTTGAATCCAATGTCCTCAAGGAATTCTGGCATATCAAAAGCTGAATATGACCGATTTTGCGCAATGACAAGAGGCTTTCGCCCAAATAGCTTAGGGGAGGGGAGGAGCCAGAGGTTGCTCTCTGAGCTCCTTTGCTCTCCTCTCACTAGTAAGGGTTCCACCAGGGGCACGCCGAGGGTGTAGCCAGAGGCGAAGGTGAGCATTTCCTGAACCGTGCCTCCCCACGGGGCGGACAATGCAATGAAGTGCTTGATGAACTTGTTACGCCATGATGGTGTGGTTCGATTGAGGAGATGGAGAACAAATAGGCCCCCTAAGCTATGTGAGACGATTATCACTGGATTGCCTCCATTGGAGGAGCTTGCATTTTCGACCAATTGCTTCAAGTTATTGAGGAATTGGGTGCCCACCCGGGATGGATGACCCTCTGCAGCGAGGCCATATCTGAAGTCGTAAGGCGCCCCGAAGAGGTTATGTCCATCAATGTAGCCAAGTTCTTCAAGGGATTCTACTAGGGGTGCCATATATGCAGTGATATGCCTGAAATATTCCGATTGTTGTTACTCCCATCAAATGGCTGAATAAGAAGAAACTCTACTTTGTATACGATCATAGTTTTCTCTACAGTGTGTTTTGTACTGGTATAAGAACATGAGATGATAAACTGCAAATGCAAGTTGGAACCACTAGTAAGAATACATGGTGCAACATGTTAATTCTTTTAGTATTTGATTTTCTAGGATCATGACTGTTCAATCAATTCCTACCACAAGGGAATAATATTTGATGACGCTTTGCAGATTTTCAACATTACTCCTTAAAAAATTAGCCCTCACCCAATTCTTTTTAAGAATTCAAGGACTTGTATCTCATTAAGATCACACTTGGCAATCAAATCACGAAAATGTCCCCACCTTGGCACTGGCTGTTGGCATAGTCCAGGCCAGCGCTGGGTCCACCTGAGCCTTTGAACTCAATTTGTAAATTGTTTTAAGGCCAACAGTTGAATGGGCTCTGCCAAAGCCTATGCTTGCTTTAATAAAGCGCAAGTACATGCCCAGCCACAGGTAGCAATTCTTGGCCTAAATCCGACTCAATCGGAACCCGACCCAATGATTCAGAGTTTGTGAATCAGGGTCTAAACCTTGGAACCATATACCCATTTTTCCAGTTGGATTCCTCCGAGTATATTAATATGGGCATGGTCAGCAGCTTAGTCGGGGTTTTGTGCGCGCCTGTGCCCGCGTTAAAGGACCAGATAAGATCAGAGATGGAGATGAGAAAGGCTTACTTGAGATGCGGATCGAGGTAGAGAAGGCTCTGTGTGGATCCAAAATACGGAACCCTGGTCTCAACCCCAGGTGCGTTCCTGTAATCATCCAAGGCCGGATCGTAGTAGAGCGTCATCCTTTCAGCAAAGCACTTGGTCAGAGGACCCACGATCACGCTAGGGTCGAACCATAGCCTGAACCAACGGCCATGATCCCATCTCCTGCACACAAGGCTCGATGGCCTGTAGGCTTCGGTTAGCCTTCCCTCTAGCTGGTTCCCACCGCTGCCCGGCACCAACACCACAGGGTAAAGGTTGCTGCTCCCACTCCAAACATGGCATGACTGCAACATCAATGCCATGGCCACCACCCACACCAAGCCCATCTCCTCTTTCATTGGCTGCCCTTTATCGCCTTCCTTCTGGCTTTCCCATTTTCTCAACTTCTCTTCATTAGTGCCAGGCCCAGAACAAGAATAGATACATGGGGTGGAGTTATTTGGGGAAACGCACCCTCCTATGGTCCATTTAAATAGTGTACAGTTTGCTCGACAAGTCGGGCCCACTTTAAGTTTTCAGAGCCCCATGGCCGATGGAAGAGACTCTTTTCTTGGGTTGGTAGCTGGATTTTTTTTTTTTTTTCTTTTTTTTGCTGAAGGAGGGTTGTCAACCTTTGAGTTAGACTATTTTCTTCAGCTCAAAAAGAAGTCGGGTAAAACTCCTGTGGCCTTTAGGTGGTAGTACAAATAAACTCAATTTTTAGTAACTAAATCCTCTAATTTTGAAAGATGGAAAAACCGTGGTTATAACCATTTGGCCAAATCCTTAGAGTTGGTAGTTGGAATATTGGTTATTAAGAAATGAAATAATGCAACTGCACATATTTAAATATGGGGTGGGACTTGTTTGCCATATGGGCTAGCAAATGGTGAGACCCAAAGAAAAGGTGCATCTTTTCATGCACAACATGGAATTTATCCTCCTCCACAAGTGATAGCTTGCGGGGGATTGTTGGACAATGTGGTTACCATGTGTTCTTCAGATTGAGGATGTGTGGCTTTTAATCAATTTGAGTTGGTAGTTGAGTTCGTGCAAAAAGATGACGAAGATATGCAGCAAGTTCTGGTGTGAGTCTCCCATACGGAAAAGTGAGAATTTCCTGCAAGTAGCCAAGTTCTTTTGAAAAAAATGCAAATGCAAAACCAACAGGTAAAGAACCATTTTCAATAGTCAAATACAACAAGTGAAAACACATAATACAGTAGGAATTCTTTTTTTCAACACCAAACTCTAATTTCGTTTTTTTTTTTTTTTCTAAAAGATATAACTTGGTTCAGAATTAAAATGCTGCAAAGGCATTCTCACATGAACATGTGCGAAGGGTTCATTGTCTTGTAAACATTGGATTTTTATGACCTTTAGGTAAAAGAAAATTAAATTAAATGAAAAAAAAAAGCAGTAAATGTGAAGTACTATAGGTAAAGATACCTAATGAGCCATCAGATGTATATAATTCTCTTTGATAGACCACCAATCATGTTAATAAATTAAATTCTAAGAAGATGGTAATACTGCTCCTTGCCTCTTTAATCCACTTTGGACCACTCCCCTCCCCCTGATGAATTTCAAGGAATCAATTGATGTAGACGAACAGAACCTAACCATCTGATTAAAGTCTTGATTTTAGACAGCTAACCACTTTTTGTCAGGGGTGGAAGCCTGGAAGGAGTGGGGTTCAAATTGCCCCTCATCTGACTTTTTCTCCTTTGATTTTGCGTAAGTGGAGAAAAATCAAGAGGACATCTGTCTTATGTTTTTGCCACTCATTTTTCTTTTTCTTTCACGAGAGGCGGAGGAATTTTCTAAATAATGATTACTGAGGGCATTTTTTTTCCTATATGGCTTTTACCCAAAAAGATAAAAATAATGATTCGGGTCAATTTCTTTATCAGAATTTTCAAGAATTCATGTCTGGGAGAATTTCAGATTCTCCAAAAGTTATCCCCTTAGGTGGAATTCCAAATTCCCCTTTTTGATAGACGATTTGAATTTCTAGCAAATGGTATAGATAGTGGATTTCCAACAATTTCAAAAAGTCTTTTGGGTGATTGGAATTTGAAATTCTAATGAAAGAAACACAACATTTCAAATACTCCGGGATAAGATGTCACATCATATCTAAAAACCCCCAACCTCCAAAATTCTAGTCATAAATTCCGGTAAAGAAATAAGCCCGTGTCTATCTCGTTAGTAATTAAGTCCAAATTCTATTAATATCCATTTAATAAGAACATGAATAAAGGAAATGAAAATCCATATATAGTGGACCCCTCCTAATGTTAATCTTAATCACCTCAAAATGAATACCCTTCTAATGGGACTTCTCCAAAGTTTACTTCAACAGGAGGTGGTCCCACCTTAGTATGAGCATATCATTAATAACATAAGTAATGCATAAAATTATAAAAAAATAAAAAAGCTCCGCACTTGAGAATATCTGAATCCCCTTGAAAATTCCCTTTTTTCTATGAAAAAAAAAATCAACTCTAATAAGCTTACCCTCAAGTATATATAATATTTATTTTTTAATTTGAGTGATTGAAAATTATTGATCATAGAGGTTATTTATATAAAATTTGATTAGGACTATATGCTACATAAGGAGTCTCTTTTTTGTTGATTTAGACATTTTATAAGTGGGCCCACTGAGTGGCTGAGATTCTTGTGAGACTATTATGTAGTTCGACTTTGAAATCAATAGTGGGCCATAGAAGAAATGAATGTTTTAAGAAATTTCCCTCCAATATAATCGGGGCCCATTGTCAAAATTTCTTTCATTTTTGTCACTGACGTCCGTCTCTTGCCCCAGCTGAAAGAAAATTGTGGCTTTCCAGTTGCCTTTTGTCACCTTCTTTTGATGGCAGCCAATTGAATGATTACTGCCTTTTCATGATGCATACATTCATGATGAACCCACAATTAAGGAACTGGGTCCATTTTGATCCTCACAAAATGAGCGCAGTAGCTCTGTTTACCGTTATACTATATTAAGTTGAAGGGTTTTTTAGGTGATTTGGGCTGTTCGTTATAATTTTGATTGTAAGTTATTCCCCTCTCTTCCATTATCTTTTATAGTCACCCACTTTTTATCCAATGCAATACCTATTTTATCACATATAACTATCATGTCTATTCCCTACTTGTCCTCTTTCCATTTTGGTAAAACCTCTTTTATCCAAATCTCCTATTTCATTTTTGCAAATCCTCCCATTTTATTCTACCTCACCTTTCATATTCTCTTTCTACTCTACCTACTTTCAATTATAAAAATAGATACTGTCATTTTTTTTTTTTTAATTTACTATTGTGTATTGTATTTGGAATGTCACTCAAGTCAATGCTTATTTTCCAATTGTATGAATATTTCATTTACATTGTATGAGCATACTCGTGCTCAGCAAGGGTTACTGTGTTGGTTAGAAGTAAGCCAGGTGGTTACATTACATGCATTTGAATATCCCGAGTTACCTTTAAGCAATGCAGTTTTGTTTATTTTCACGACTAACTGCAGGTAAATAGGGATACAGATAATTAAATTTACAGGTAAATTGGATCCAGGGAAACTGAGCTTTGAGGATCCATCCAAACAGGGCATAAGGATTTACAAGATGTATGGTAGACTAAACCGTCTAGATGGAAAATTTTACAAGCCCTCTTGACCATAAATGTCATGGTTACTCTCATAAGACGAAGATGGTAAGAAAATTGGAATTGGGACATTGATGAATACCAGTGCTGAATCTCCTCTTCCAGCACCCAAAAAAAATAGGTATGGACCCAAAAAAAATAGGTATGGGCACAGAGACCAAGTCCAATCCATGGGCTGGATCCAGGCTAAAGAATTTTGCTTTGCAGGGCCTATGGACTATGGCTAATGTTGTAAATGATTCCTATGGATCATACCTCGGCCGCTCATATTTGGTATTCTGGTAAAGTGCACTCACCTCCTTTTCGTACTCTCACTCTGACTTTGACCAAAGAATGCTTTACATTGGGATCCAGGATAGGTAAAATATCCACAATTTGTGCAAGGTGGGACAATAGGGTCACTGACTGCTTGGCTCATCTTTAATGATTCCAGGATTTTTGGGGTGGTCTGCTGACAAGGCTGGTTCATTTCAAGGGCTTCTAATCTCCTTGTCAATGTTGCAAACTTGGCCTCGGCCTCAAATTTGGGTTCCACTCTATGCATGCCCCTTCTTTCTGCAACAACGGGTCTTTTGGGATCCTCTCTGATAAGTTCCCATTGGAGAGTGTTCTCAGCGACCTCCTCAAGGTATTTCCATGCTTGGTCAGCTGTCTTTTGAGTGAATACTCCATTGCAGAAAGACTCCACCATGGTCTTAGTAGGATAGTCTAGTCCTTTATAAAGGATTTGGACTAGTCGGATCTTTTCGAATCCATGATGTGGGTATTGCAACAATGAGTTTTTGAACCTTTCCATGTACTCATACATGGTTTATAGATAGCATCAATAGGTCATAATTTAAAAGAGACTCATCGGAGATGATTTGGACATGTCCAACACATGCCAACCACCACCCTCAAGGAAAAGGGGTTGGCCGAAGAGGACATGGCATAAGTAGTAACAATAGATCAAAAAAAGTCCAAGGATTTGGCCCAGAATGGATAGGAATAGTAATGCAGAATCCATGTAGCTAACCCCAATATAGTTGGAATAAGAATTCGTTGATGATGGTGGTGGTGGTGATGATATATATATTTACTAATTTGTTTTCAATTTTTGTTGATTTCTATATTTCTATCTCACTATTTTTTCTTCCTTACTTACATTATTTTTCTTATTTTTCGAAAGTAAATTTCAAATAAACAATAATTATGCATATAGAATATCTAAAGACCTCAAGATGTAGCCATCTGCATATAGAATATCTAAAGACCTCAAGATGTAGCCTTCTGCAATGTAGTCATTTGAAACAAATGACTTCAGAGCCAAGTAAATTGACATGCAAACACTCACCAAAATCAATCTATTTCCAATCCACAAACGCTTGGGCGAAGAGAATGGCAATAACAGTCGGCCAACACCATACAGAGCCACAGCAAAGAAATGGCAAACCAAGCTCAATGCGTGAGGATTTAGACCAGATAGTAATGCCACAGGCCATGTTGAAAAGACCCCTCCAAGGCTCAAATATTCAAAACATGCTTGACGCATTTCCTTCATTGCCTGATCAGGAGAGGCACAAAAGACGTTGTAGAGAGCACCAGCCAAGGTATTTATAGTAGATACAACTGGCTGCCAATAAAACCATGTCAAACACTCAGTTGATAAATACTAAAGGAAAATGAATTTAAAAGTCAAAGATAGTTAACGAATGATCTAATAGTTGTTTAATTGCACACCAAATCATCAAACCTGGGTTGGTTTCGGCAATCTTGACATTGGCTTGATATTTAACAGAATGCATGGTTGTACATTCAACTTTGAATTGGGATGGTGCAGGAAATAAGAAATCACATTATTTTTCTGAACTTCTGCCCCAAGTTCGATATAGATAATTAGTTATCATCAGTGCGATGGATTAGAAAAAAAAATATCTTCTAATTTTGCATCCCATCCCATCCATTCTGTCAAAATATTCTCATAATTGAATTTTCGGTATGTCCAACGAAGCCTGAATAACACTTCTTATCTACATTAAAGTTCAGAGTCAATGACACAGTATTTGCAAATGGCTTGCCTTACGCAAGGTGTAGAAGGACTCCAGATATTTACACAATGAAGGTGCATCATTTAAAAGGCTTAAGAAGATTCTGTAGCACAGCAATATCAGACAACGCAACAGTCATTCCTCCACCAGTTAATGGATGATGTATATTGAAAGCATCCCCCATTAAAAGGGCTCCAGGAGTGGAATAGGGAGAAGCTGGCATGCTCTTGTTTGGCATAGTTCTTATGCTTCCTCTATCAATTGCAGATATAAAGGCATCATGAAGTTGCTCCGGGATCTGAAAAAAAAAAAGAAGCAAAGATACTTCTTGATAAGATCATACAGTAAAAATGAAAAATAAGAATGCCAAGATTTTTTTTCATGCCATACCAGAAGACAATAATCTTGTTGCAAATGGAAAAAAGGTGGAAAGAGCAAAAAATTCACAACCATTTAAAGCATCAGGGCATATGTTGCTCAAGAAAAGAGAACCATGTCCTAAAATTTGATAGATACCAGTGGTGCCACCAGAGTCTTCAGATACCTTTCCATTTCACCATTAGCTATAGAGGTACTCTTTGCCCAGGTACATCAACCAAACAGCGGACCTCTGTGCTAAGGGCGAAGGATCTGCCAAAATAACATATCCATGGTTTGGATATGGAAGTTGACAGTTCTGAAGAACCAAACCAACAAAACAAGACGGCACATCAACCTACATAAAATAGAAAATTGAAAATCAGTATCACATAAGTTTGTGCTGAGCAAACACTAAACAATTCAACAGGAGCAATATGCCAAAAGTGACAGCAATAACAAAACAAAACCAATTGGAAATCTTCATAAAACTTTCAAGAAATATAGCCTCAAAATCCACAATTCAAACAAAAACTACACCTTCGGAATGCAGAGAGAGCGGCGCAAATTTGAGAAACCACCATCACAAACAATCGTAAGAGGTGCATATGCTCTTAATTCTTCGCTATTTTTTGTCTTGTACAGAACTCCCTTAACAGTACCATTTTCTTCTAGAAGAGACGTTACTGTGCCCTGCTCCAACATAACACGGCAGAGGATATCCAACAAGATTTAAGAACTCATGAGACAGAATCCATAGTAAGAAACAACAGTAATATGATATACCCAGCAAGGAAATGTTAATCTCAATGACATTTACAATTGAAGTTCAAAAATCATTATTACAAGTTATGAATCTTAAGTGAGTGAGAAAGTCAATGACAGAATCTATTCAAGGGTCTTTTTTGTTCATGAATCAAATCTGGATGGAAATAGACCCATTGTGACCAGTTGTCCTACAGATAAAATAGCCTCAGGTGCAAGTTCAGATAGTCTTTTGGGTTGAGAACGTCCATGTAATCTTCAATCTGGTATTTATTTGTCTCCTAAAATGGTGGACAACAAACTCATTTCTACCATAATTGGAAAAAGATAAAGCCTCAAAACGAGAGAGGGCTGAATTTTGAATGGTTTGGCTCACCCAGCCTTTAACAATAGCCAGACAGGCCCTAACAGACAAGTTGGGCATCAGCCGCATCACCACAGACCAAACACCAACTTGAGGGAGTTTCAGAGATGGAGCAAAATCTTTATTCATCTTATACCATAAAACCATGCTGTTATATTATATAGTTGACTTCATCTTGGCCATCACCACCATCATCGTCAAAGCCTATATCTAGGATCACCTTATACATGCACCTTGATATATGATATTTATAGTGTTTATCTAAAAAATAAACAGTGGCTATCAAAATAGATGCGTGAAGTTACAAGAAAGGATAGAAATAGTAATGAGTACATAAGAGGAAATTTGCAGAGTAAGGATGGCCCCCAACGGAAGAGAAAATCAACATGGTGCTTGGAACAGTTAGTACAAACAGAATATTACACGTGAAAAGCCGCTGAAAAGTATGTGTTACAAGGTCAAGTAAGTTAGGGATAGAGGAAGATCGAGGGATAAAGGGTGATCAATGAAGACCTCAAATGTAGCGAGAAAAACAATGTAGATGGTGGAGTTAATACAGAACTGTCTTCATATACAATTGAGAGGAAAAGGACACACAAAGCCGATCCCAAATAGATAGGATAAGTCTTTGATGAATGGGCTAAGAAGTGCAGAAACACTCTTTCCCATTGAAATCCCAAGTACAACTACAACAATACACAGTAATACAGCTTTCTGCCATCCAAGGACAAAATACAGGAAAAGGATTTTTTCCTTTTTTATCCATAAAGGGCAATTTGGAAATACTTGGGAAGAGATGAAGCTTTCTCCCGCATTCGCTGTATGAAACGCCCATTGTGGAAACTCCTCTCAGCCACAGCCGAGTGGAATTTTTCCAAAGGATATGAGACTCTAGTGCTTTTCCCATCCTTGAAAAGAGCATATCCAAGAACTCGGCATCAATTTCCTCCACACAATCTGCAGCAAACACGTAAATTTTTCTGTCACAAGAGATGTATAACTGCTGGAGTACATGGAGATGAAATACCTCAGCTTTGGTTGTGATGCAAGAATAGGTACCAAGCACTTTTTTATATGCAATCCAAAGATTCAGAATATTAATGTAATTTTAACCTCCATGTTCGAAACGGCTAGACCGCATTAGGTCAGATGCTTACCCTCAAGACCCAGTTCCATCAATTTTAGGTAGCCACCTGGCTGTAACAGTTCACCAACAATTCTGTCAGGCTCTGTCAAGTCTCTTTCAATCACATGCACCCTGCGTCCATCCTGCAAAGAGAAGCACAAAAGAAAATTAGTGAACATAATTCTTCACCCTCCCACTACTGAGAGATTAATAGATTTAGGACAACATAATGAAGTCTAACAAATACAGATGAATTAAGTCATTAACCCTTCCCATTCAGAAAATATAAAGATGACTGCATGCCGATAATTTCAATTCTTACAATAAATACAGCACAAACAGAAATTCGAGTTTAAGAAGCTTTATGCTGGCAGGGTGAAGTAGCATATGGGGCCCGTAAACATATGATATAGAACAAATGCATGCAGATGATAGAGAAAAGCATAGTATTAGAAATAGATACAAGGAACTAGGAAAAGGGCGAGAGCAAATGTGGAATTATTAAAAACATGCAGTCTCCTCATCTAACAGAATAGCCCAACTTGAAAGTTAAAGCAGAATACAGAAAAGTGCAAATAGAAGCATCTATATAACGTGTAGAGATATGATGGTCTGTAAACAAAGAGAACACCACCAATTCATGATAATAACTGTAAAGAAAATTTAGTTTTTTTCCCATGAGAGTTCTACTCATATTTTATTGCCCATAAAATTCAGCTAAGCTAAAATCACAAAACATACCTATACCATGAACATCAAAGTAAGGTCTCTCTCCACTATGTACAATTGTAAAAACGATACAACTAGGCTTTTAAGTTCTGCAACTTCTTATTCATGTGCAGTCAACCAAGTAATTCAACTCCTTTGCATGGCAATCAAACTCTAGAAACGAAAACAGAAGATCCACAACATGTCACATGTGATTGACACTTAGCAAAATGTTGAGTATCAATGATACAAATTAAAGAATATCATGTCAGGTACAATGCCTCATAATTGGTCCAGCATAATAAATTGTTAGATGGAGATCTAACCACTTTCCACATGTCTCTTTTCTTTTGATCCCCACAAAGTATTGGGCCAGAAAAGGAACAAAAGATCAGAATGAATTAAGCACATATATATATATATATATATATATAGAGGCTATAGATGGAAGTGTTGGTATCAAGCATACCATCAAAAGACAACATAAACTATGGGATAGCCATGCCAGAATGTCCAAATCATTTTAAAGCCAGGTAGGTCACATGGTGTTGTAAGATCCTCAAAAGCCAATCAAAAATATAGAAAATCCATAGACTTTAAAGCCTTGGCGGTGGATTTGATATACAGTCAAGCATAACCTATAAACACATATGTTAAAGATTCCATTTTATTCTTTGAGATTTGTCAAGCATAACCTATAAACACATACATTCAAACAATAAAATAATGACCAAGGTATAGATGAGAGCAAGAAGAGAGTTCTTAGGTTTATCTAAGTCTAATAGCAGGCTGGAGTTGGAAAAAAAAAAAATCATTCGAATACTCCTTTTTCAAAAAAAAAAAAAAAAAAGAAAAAGAAAAACAAATGCATGTTCGGATCTTGGAGCCATGGCAGACAAGCATGCATGCACCTTCATGCTTCAGCATCAACAGATTTGGTCTTGAGCATTTGGGAGCCAAGGAGTGCTTCACCACCAAGAAGCAGAGAAATAATAGGTCAGGAAAAGATTGCTGAGAGGAGTTTTCTTCATTTAAAATGAGAAAAACGCACCAATAAAACCCTAAGAGGAAAAGTCAAAACCCCAATTAAACCTGGATCACTATAAAGAAGAATAAAAATAAAAGAGAACAGAATCCAAGGAACCAAGAGATTGAGAGTTTTGAATTGAAACCAGAGAGAGAAAAAAACCTTTCCAACAATGAGATCGGAGATCTGATATCTTCCAACCGAACAATGAAAGAGAGGGCGTTTTTCCGAAAAGAACTAAGATCAGAGAATATAGAGATAGAGATAGAGAGAGAGAGAGAGAGAGATGAGAGATCACAGCCGGTAGCTCCACCTTCAGCTCCGGCGAAGGCAGACGGCAGATTCGTTTGAGTATTGACCAAGTTTCTTGGGTTAGGGTACAGCCAGGCGCTGCCAGGGAAGCTTCAGAAGGTACAACCAGAGCCGGGCGCTGCCAGGGTTGAGGAGGTTCACGTTATGGTACAGCCAGGCGCTGCCAGGGAAGCTTCAGAAGGTACAACCAGAGCCAGCGCCAGCTCTGCCAGAGCCAGGCAAGCCCTGCCAGAGCCAGGCACGCCTTGCTTCGATTTTTTTTTTTTTTTGTTGGTGCCACATCTCCCACATTTGAATCTTCTCTTTATAAAGTGAGCGTCTGGGGTGCTCAATCCACATGGCTTCCCGTTCGCAACCTCCCCCTCCCCCTCTTAATATTCAATCTCCGTTGGCCGATGTCCCCCAACGAAATCCTCCTCTATCCGATGGCCAACGTGAACCTCCTCAAAGTCCTCAACGTGACCGTCAGCCTGCTCAAATTCCTCTACTGCCTGTTCAAATTCCTGAACGTGAACCTCCTCAAAGTCCTCAACGTGACCGTCAACCTGCTCAAATTCCTCTACAGCTTGTTCAAATTCCTCAACGTGAACCTCCACCTGCTCAAGGTCCTCAATGTGAACCTCCATCGCCCCCATCCTATTTTATTAGGTTACGTGATGCCAATTTGAAAGACCTGATCAAGAACCCGCCTAGATTCCCAATCCATTTTGTTTATGGTCTAGTACTTTATTACTTAACAAATGGGAATCACCACAGTCCTTACATTGCAATTACAGTGTTGGTATCGTATGTGATCTTTTGTGCAGCACCACTCATCTTTGGATATCTTTGGATGTTTATTTCATGGGGATACCCCACGGTTGCATCTTCTTCTGGCAGCAGTTTCCCGTATTACAGGAAACAAGAGTTGTCACCCCAGGAGGTGATGCTGGAGCTGCTGGAGGTGATGCTGGAGTTGGTGACGGAGCTGCTGGAGGTGGTGCTGGAGGTGGTGCCTGAGCTGGAGCTGCTGGATCTGTGTAGGGGGAACTAGTTACTTTTGAAAGACTTTACGGTATCGGAGCTTGGTCCCGGTGATGGTGATGACATGCATCGTTTTTTTTTAAGAGTTTAAAGCTTTTTTACTTTTCATGTTTACAATCGCAGATACTTTCTTAGTAGGTTCTTAGTAGGTACCGTGTGATTGAGGGAAATGTCTGTTAGGTTAGGGATATTAGTAGGTGACTGAGGAGGAATGCCCGTTAGGGATTTTTGGGATGTTAGTGGGTAATCTTAATCCTTTTTGGATATGGTTTGTTAGTAAATCCTTTGGTGAAATTTATGAAAAAAGTGTTTCTTGAAATTCTTTAAAAAGAATCAGTCTTTCACAACCTGAATTGACAAAAGGTCCTCAATGTGAACCTCCATCGCCCCAATCCTATTTTATTAGGTTACGTGATGCCAATTTGAAAGACCTGATCAAGAACCCGCCTAGATTCCCAATCCATTTTGTTTATGGTCGAGTACTTTATTACTTAACAAATGGGAAGCACCACAGGCCTTGCAATTGCAGTTTTTGGATGTTTATTTCATGTGGATACCCCACGGTTGCATCTGTATCCCCACGGTTGCATCTTCCAAACAAGAGTTGCCATCCCTCCAGCGGGAGGTGCTGCTGGAGCTGCTGGAGCTGGTGACGTAGCTGCTGGAGGTGGTGCTTGAGCTGGAGCTGCTGGATCCGTGTAGGGGAAACTAGTTACTTTTGAAAGACTTTACGGACTACGGTATCAGAGCTTGGTCCCGGTGATGACATACATCGTTTTTTTTAAGAGTTCATGTTTACAATCGCAGATATTTTCTTAGTAGGTTCCATGTGATTGAGGGAAATGTCTGTTAGGTTAGGGATATTAGTAGGTGACTGAGGAGGAATGCCCGTTAGGGCTAGTTTGGTAACTCTACTAATCGAGTCAAGTGATGTAAAGTTGATTTTGAAGGAAGAATAAAATATGAGTGTGTTATGATGATATTTTTTTTTAATTGTTTGTTATGGAATGTTTTTGACTTTTTGTATGGAAAAGTGAATTTTTTTTGTATTTTAGTGGATAAAGGTAGTTGCTTTTTGGCTTTTTATATGAAAAAGGTGGGGGGAGTTTTGAATAAAGTGCATTTGATGTGACATCTTGTTTGAAAAATTGAGGCTTTACTTAACTTTTATTGTATTAGTAAAGTGCCAAAGGGATTTTTGGGATGTTAGTGGGTAATCTTAATCCTTTTTGGATATGGTTTCTTATAAATATAATCTTTCCAGTTAGTAAATCCTTTGGTGAAATTTATGAAAAGAAGTGTTTCTTGAAATTCTTTAAAAAGAATCAGTCTTTCACAACCTGAATTGACAAAACGCCCCTCATAAAATTGTAACGTGGAGAATGTTGCAGGTATTGCCTTGCAACATTAATGACAGTAGCAAGTAGCAATTGGGGATTTGATGGGCCCTGCTGGTTTGTGTACACACTCTAAGTTCAGTGTAATTTAACTGTAAGATACTTAAGAGTTTCTCAATTTGCACCTTCAATGGTTTACCTCGTTGATAAGATGCACCATTTACCAAATTCAACCAAAGACTTCAATTTTATAAGGCCGAACACCAATATGAGAGAAGGATTACATTTAGCATAGAAGAGAGAGCAAAAACAGAAGTGGGGTACCCCCATATCCATGAAATTAAATGGCAGTGAATGTTATAGGTATTGGTTTTCAATATGGATGCAAGACAGAATGGGTTTGGGAGATTTGATTGGCACAGCTGCTTTGTGTGCACACTCTGGGTTCCGTCTAATTTAATTGTGGGCATATGTAGTTCTATTTAGTTTGCACCTTCAGTGGTTTTGCCATGGTAATGACATGCAGTCATGCAACATCCATCACATTTAAACAAAGACAGCAGAGCAGTATAAAGCCAAGAACCAATATGAGATAAAAGATGGATTTAGCCATAAATGAGTGCAAACTTCACCACTCCAATTGGCTCTATCTAACTAGCATCTCCCCGGATGACCTTTTGATTTCTCTTGCCTGGTGATCCAGCAGCGCACAGGACAAAATTATGATTAATTTGGGTAATGTTGTTGGTGGCATATATTTATAGGGGATGGCAATGGACCTTTTTCTTTCGGTCTGCACAAAGGATCCAATTAAAAAAATTTGACAATATACCCTAATTCAGGCCCATTTCACAAATAGATTTGCTCTAAGATTTGGGTCCGTTGTTTAGTAAATAATGGGTAATCAGGTTAAATTTGCATCTATTTGGTCCATACTTTATTCCCCCAACTTGTGAATGAGAAACTAGAAACGATTCATCCATTTTCCAACCAGGATTTGGACCTGGCTACCCTTTCTTTGGAGGACTTTGATGCCCCTTAGCAGCAGAGCAAACGGCCCTGGACCACTTACCTGATTACTTGAAGTAGCCAACCCGAAAAACTGGGCTTCTCTAACAGCCAGCTCCCGGTTTGGATCTATACACATGAATTCACTGGGACTTCCTGTCAGATACAAATCTCCCAAATTTAATCAAGTTTAAGTTCAAGTGGACATCTGACATCGATCTGAGTGACCATCTACATCCTAATCTCTATTGTAATCCACTATGCAGAAAACTAAAATTGGACTGGTCTGGTATCGGCTGGACTGGGCTTGACAAATTCGCCAAACCATCTGTAATAGCCATACACTCAAAAATTCAGAAATATTGGCCAGCGGCCTTATTTAACAGATTTCGGAATGCCAAAAACACAGCCCAAACTCAGCACTTTGGAAGTTGGAACACCAACTTGCGGAAAGCTGCACATCTTAACCAACCATATCTAAAGTAGATACAATCATCCACAAACGGGTTCAATCATACATGGACCATCTCCTGAATATTTGCTGCGGGGATGATCACTGACCGTTTATCGGGTTTCCTTTTTGCCCTTATTTAAACCTTTGTGTGTGTGTTAGAACGGTGTAGTATTCTCATGTGGCCAATGCGCTCATTGTCATTTTTAGGCCCGGCCGCCTTCTTTAACGGCCAAACCCAAATCATCCCTTCGCTGGGTTATCTACAGCGATCTCTTTATCCTCATCTTTGTCTTAGGATCTCTTTATCCTTTCTCTCGATTAGAAACTGAGAAAGGAACCGATCTCATTTAATCAATCCTATGGTTGTATAAAAATTTAAAAGAGAGTTTCTTTCTTAATTGTCATTTTTGTGTCTTTTCCCCAAATCGGGTTGTGACAATGTGACAACAGATAACAAGGGAGCCCACCTTGGACACGAGAGTTGATTTTTACAAAGTTGTTACTGTTTGCTTAATACGCATTGTGGGTCATTATTGGCATCTTAGTTACATATGATCGCCCAATGATCAATCTCTGGGCAAGTTAGGTTTCCTTTCTCATGATGTATTGATATAGCGAAAAAAAATCATATATATTTCGAATGTATTATGATACTATTGAAATATTTAATGGAAAATACCTTGTCACGGTAGTATCACTTATAATACTATAATGTTTACCATGATGAGAAAACAACCAATATGTTTGTAGCACCTACGATCTATGATCTAGCAGACTAAAAAAAAAGTTCAAATCAATAGCTACAATCCTTTATTACATATATGAGTATGTGGGCGTCTGTCTGCTCATTGATATGTGGCCTCAAAACTTGCTCATATACAGCAGCTACAGTTTGATGCATTTAAACTCCAATCATTCCAAAACCTGTTTTAGAGTGTTCGTTATGTTTTGCCTTCTATTTTAATTGTTTGCTCCAGTGCCTTTCTGTTTGGACTTGCAGGTTATTTCATACATGCTCTTTGGATATTGGCAACATGCATTTGCATATTATACTTCATGTTCATAAGTAAAATTTATTTTCCCAATACTTTTTTTATCATTAATTAACCAACATACCTTTTTTTACATAATTTTTTTTCGCGGATTCCTCTCGTATTACCAAACGTGGGTTTCGAAGGAATCATCTCATATTTCTATGTGCTAGCCAAATGTGAAATGTGGAATGCGATGAATTCTCCCCCTCGTATAAATCATTTTTGAAGAAAATATCAACGTGGGAGTAGAACTTGGATGACTTGACTATCATTACCTCGTACTGTTTTCCATTCTAACAAGCAATTCCAAGTTTGCAACCCAAGTATCATATGGCTAATTGGCTATGATTTGCTGAAAATGGAAATAACTCCTTTTTTTTTTTTTTCTTTATGTAAGGCGGTAAGATCGAGCGACGGAAGAGCTCCACCTGCCAAGCAGGCATAGATGCATCTGTATAAGTGGAGGGATATGGACAAAATTAGCTACTTGGGATTGCAATTGCATTGGGCAGTAAGCCAACTGCATTGAGCAGTGAACAAAACATGGAATCTAGCTTACTTCTAACAACTAATAGAAATAATGAAGTGAGGAATATGAAGTCTTATGAGAGAAGTAGATGGGCCAAATCAAGTTGTTACTTAAATGTCTCGTTCCCTTTGTTTAGCATTAGAGAATTCTACTCTTCTGTGCCTTGGTGGGAAAAAGTTTATAACACAATCATATGTAGGGCTGTAACAGGAAAACAGCAAGAACTTTCAAGCGCATCCATTTTATTATGGAAATGTTGCTCATAGGAGACAGTGAAAATCATGGTCGGAAAACTCTCCGAATTAACTATTAAGTCCCTCGAATCATCTCGTCTTGATGAAGGGCTACGTAAAAAATAGGGGAGACTCGGCGAGTCATCTCATTTTAATAAATTGTTGGCATTTCCAAGCCATTTAATAGGTAATTGTAATTTTAAATAATTAAGATTTATTTATAAGTAATTATGCAGGAGGTTTTAATTTAGTAATTTAAAAATGATAACTATAATGTGATTTGAAACGTAATTTGATCTTTTATATTAAGTATTTGGATTAACAAATTATATAATATGCAATTTTTTCTTTTATTTTTCTTATTTTAACACTTTTCTTGCGTATAGAACTTCCTTAATTTGAATTGATTATTATCAATGCAGGTAAATAAATGTGTTTTTATGTTTTATCATTAATGGATTTATTTTTAAATATTTTTTAAATTATTAATAAATATGACTCTCCCGAGTCTCCGCATTGACTCTATCCGAGTCGGTTTTTTTGCATTGGACGAGTCAAATCTGCGTCACGAGTTTTTCAACCTTGATGAAAATCATGTGTAAATGAATCCACTTTTAGACCAATTTTCACATATGAAACCTTTTCACACCTCCTACTTAAAAAAGTGTTGTATGACTCCTGCTTCATCTTCATTTGCAATGGGTTGCCAGATCAAAACTCATCAATCACATATATTTTTTCTTCTGTGGGCCTTAAATGTGTATTTTGAACTATTTAGATTTTTCATTGAGCTAATAAACTCTAAAACATTTAGACTCATATTTTAAATCTTGATAGATTTTGAGAAATCCATAAAAAGCACACTAAAAACCACCTAATCATATAAATCTGACCTTTTACACTCCAGTTTATTATCCAAATGTTTAATATTCTTATACAAATTATACATCTCAATATGTGAAGTTTCATATCTCAAGTCCTCACAAAATATCGATAAACATTTTAAAAACAAAACAAATTAAACTTACACCTGATCATCGTACATTTTGTAGGCCCTGATGCACCATCCAGATCGTTCAATAACGTATTTATGTTAAATTTTATTAAGATAAATAAACAACATTATATATCAAAAAAAAATAAACTCCTACATTAGTAGTATTTTATTCTGTGTTTTCTAAGTTACAAAAAATACTATAGCCTAATTCAAATTGGAGGGGAATTTGACTAGAACCTATGAAACAAAGAGAGCATTTATTTTGAAAATTTTAAAATTTTCACATGACCCAAGTGTTTCTTGTTGATGAAAATATGAATAAGAAAAGAAGTCTCTAGTATTTTTGGCTGAGGCGGGGGAAGCCGGTGATAGCGCCAAGACCTGAAGGCACTGGAGGCACTGGCAGATGGGCTGTGGAAAACAGACTAGACTGTCAGCAAGAGGGACCACTACTACTGAGATCGCGGCAGAAACATCTCCAGTCTGCAGCAGCAGAAGATCAGATAAGTAGATTGCTTCAAAGAGTAAAGCGAAGGCGTCCAAAACCCCACAACTCATCCTCTGATCCTGCTTTTTGCCTCCTCTTTGTCTGTTTTCAAGAAATATATATTATGTTGGTGAGCTATTGCAACATGCAAGAATAAGACAAAGCTAGCTGCAGCTAATCCTTTACCCTCCTGCAGTCTTGGCCCTGGTGAGAGCTTCCACCACGACGCGACCAACTCAAGCGGTAGTTGGTGAAGGCAGAAACCGTTTTGAATTTGTATGTGGGGACCCTCAATGTAAATGCTCTCCTGCACTAATAAATCTCGTCACCCATCTCATTCATTATCAAACCGTTTTGATTGTGTAATTACAGCGAAACTTGAACTGTGGCTGCAATCCCCTCTTCCTCGTCTCCGTCTCCCAGGGATTGATTTGGTTCTGTTGAAACAAGCATGGTTAAAAAAAGGGAACTCAGGGCCCAACTCAGCCATGGCCGAGTCCGGTCCAGTCCACTGGAATGCCCAGAAAAACAGAAGATGAAGAAAAAGAAAAAGTGTACCAGGCACACCTGCAAGCTCCATCAGGCCCTCACAGCTGACAGCACTGCAACACTGCAAGTCTGCAACAGCAGCCTTCACAGCACTGCAACTCTGCAATACTTCTGCAACACTGCAACAGCAGCCAGAACAGTGACCTTTTCTTTTTTTTTTTGGGAGAAGACAATATCAGGGACTTTACAGCAGCAAACAGGTGCTGCTATGGGTCTAACAAAGGTTTGAAGCAGAAAAAAAGAAAAGAAAAGAAAAAAAAAACAAAGAAAAGATGTACCAACAGTCAACACTCAACAAAGCAGCAGTGTTGCAACTTGCAGGTGGTAGCAGCCAGCTAGTGAGCAGAAAAGCAGGCAGCAGTAGCAGCAAAAATCAGCCAACTACAGAGCAATAACACATCAACAGCTGTCTTCTCTCTCTTCCAGTCCTCCTATCTCCGACCTGCTGCCTTTCTTTCACTTTTATAATTGTTTCTCTGCCCTTCCCCACTCTATTGAGAGAATTTTACAGAAGACCGCTTCAGTTTTATTTTTATTTTTTTTCAGTTTTTACTTTAAGTTGATCTCCTAGGGTTTGATTGGGTTTTGCTGAAACAAGTTACTGGAACGAGATACAGCGTCTCTCTCGGAAGAAAGAAAAAACCCAGAAAGGTGGTATGTTGCAGGCGGAAGGAGGGGAGAGATCCTTCTAGCAAAGACAAATTGGACCAGGTATGCTTTCCGTGCTCTTTCTGCTTCTCTACTTGTGTTCTGCTCTCTTCTTCTTCGCTGCTTCTTTAAATTTCTTTGTTTTTGAGGGATTGGTGCTCGGGCTGAAGGAGTAGGGGTCTGGATGAAGATTTGGGGATTTTGGGATTCCAGTAATGGATTTGAACTGTGGAGATGGGTTTTTGATGAGCTACAGTTTGATGAAGCAAATGCATCTTGAATCTTTACCATTGATTATGGGGAGAAGAAAAAAGGATTTTTCTTCTTCTTCTTTACCTGTTTAAGCTATATAAGATTGCATGAATGGAGAAGGAAAGCGAGAAGAGGAAATGAATATAGAGTTTGGGTGTACCCCACTACTGATCTTTGATCTGATCGGTTGGATTGGGGGTTAGTCTTTTGAAATGGGCTCTCGACTGTTGGTTTTTAGAGAGAGAGAGAGAGGAAGAAGGGTTTGTGACTGTACTGTATATAGAGAGTAGGAAATGGGTGCTGCCACTGTTGCATTAAAGAGAGTTCCATTTGGGTTTCACTGTACTCTAAAATGTTGTCTCTTTCTACACTCTTGTATTTTAACTGTTTCCCGTTAGTCTAGTTTGTTGTCTCTGTAGTCTGCAAACCATTGAGATAGTGAGGCATTGTATCATTTGGACTGGCTTTCCAACGAATCTACCTCTACCTGCAATAGTGTCCTATATTTAATCTTTCTAGAAATGTTGCTCCTATTCCTTCCCCAGTTAAAATAAATACAGCCTGATTCTTCTAACTAGTCACATAACTGTTTTTCAACATCATTTTGTAATTTTTTTCTGTTGGGTTCTGGGTATAACCGTATAAGGCTCTGCTACCCTTGTTTTTGCTTTTTAAGTCTTTATTTTGATGGTTATTGGCACAATCTCTTCCATTTTGTGTAATGGGTTTCTGGGTGTGATGGTTTTTAATGTGTTGAGATATGGTTGGCTGTTGGTTATTTAGGGGCTACTCCAAAGTCAGTTCTTGAGCTCATGGATGTCAAAGATCTCACACTAGCTCATGTTAAAAGTCATTTGCAGGTAAAGATCAAAGAAATGATATTTAGACACCCTGTTTTGACACCTTCCCCACCATGTATATATTATAATTTTTAGGCTTGGCACAATTGCATCCGAGAGTTCAAGAGGTATTCTCAGGTTTGTTATATAACTAGAAAGATAATTCAAATTCCATGCACTTCTTTTCCATACTATTACTAGTACATCTGTTTGATATAATTTATTTTTGCCAATCCTTCAGATAAATTGTGAAGGGAAAATGCAGCTGGGTGATGCCAAAATAATGTTAATATATATAACTAGAAGTAAATTGTACTCCAATAATTTATTTTACCTGCTTTCTACTGTTTTTTTTTTCTTTTTCTGCCTTTCAGGGTTTGGATTTTGTGATATCTGAGGCTATAAGGCATGGGGTTTATATGATGATATTGAGCTGGTAATTCCTTTTTAAAATGTGACACACCTACTGCATTTTTTCCATATCTTTTGCAACAATTATTTCCACAACACCACCACCTGCCCCAGCAGTGAAGGAAGCTGACACCAACATCTATCCTTCTGCACCTGCTACATATGAGGAAGTTGCTGCCAGTCCAGAGCTTTTCATGGAAACCCTTGAGAAACTGCATAAATCTATTGGGACTAAGTTCATGTAAGTGTTTTCCTTTCTCTTTTCTTTTGAATATATCCCTTGAGGAAGTTGCTGCCAGTCCAGATGGGTGTTCAGTTTTATGTGCATGGATCTTGTTTTAAGATTGCCACTCTTGGTTTGGAATTTCTAGCTTCTTGTTTTAGATTGTTCAGGTCTTGAATATTCATGAATGTTTGCCATGTGTACATTGGTGCTGCAAAGCTTTGCCTTTTGGAAATGCACATAGGTCTTGGGAGCAGTTGTTTTTGGATGCAATCCATGTCTTCTAGAGATGAACTTAGTGGTTGCCTGACTTTTTGATTGGTAATTTGGTGTTCATCTCTAGAAGGCATGCTTCTCATTGGTGATTATAAAGATGGAACAATTGAATGGGTGAAAAATGTTAATTCTCGGTGATTATTATTGCTTTTTTCAAGACACCAGAGTATTGATGAATTTGCACATCTGTTGAATCGATTTAGATTCTTTTTGCCTCATTTGCATTCCAATTGTGTCGAGTGGACTTTTCATTACTACCATGTCAGCATGGCCATTTGGATTTCCTGTGACGAAATCAGAATAGGGCTTATTGAAGATGGGGATGGCTTCTTCTTCTTCATTATTAATATTATTATTATTAACACACTATGTAACGCCTCACCCATACCCATGCATGATATTGTCCGCTTTGGCCCACTGGCCTCACGGTTTTGCTTCTGATGAGCCTCAACCCATCAAAAGGCCTCATGCAAGGTAAGGGTGTAAGCTCTACATATAACCCCATTCACTTTCCTCTCTATAGTCGATGTGGGACTCCGGGGCGTCACAATCCACCACCCTTAAGGCTGCACGTCCCTGTGCAGTAGCCTGCCAGTCTCGGTAGCCTGCCAGCCCTCTTGGCCCGCCCACATGGAGACCCGCCCACTTACACCAGACCACGGCAGGGGACCCACACTCGAACTAGTCGAGAGTCGGCTCTAATACCATCTGTAACGCCCCACCCATACCCATGCATGATATTGTCCGCTTTGGCCCACGGGCCTCACGGTTTTGTTTCTGATGGGCTTTCACCCATCAAAAGGCCTTATGCAAGGTAAGGGTGTAAGCTCTACATATAACCCCATTCACTTTCCTCTCTATAGTCGATGTGGGACTCCGGGGCATCACAATCCACCCCCTTAAGGCTGCACATCCCTGTGCAGTAGCCTGCCAGTCTCTGTAGCCTGCCAGCCCTCTTGGCCCGCCCACATGGAGACCCGCCCACTTGCACCAGACCACGGCAGGGGACCCACACTCGAACTAGTCGAGAGTCGGCTCTGATACCATCTGTAACGCCCCACCCATACCCATGCATGATATTGTCCGCTTTGGCCCACTGGCCTCACGGTTTTGCTTCTGATGGGCCTCAACCCATCAAAAGGCCTCATGCTAAGTTAATACGGAGTTTGACTTATAAGCCCAGGGTCAGGACATGGATATTTCCAATGTGGGCTAACGGAGACTCACCGTTTGAAGCCCGTGGTTGACACGCTGCGCCCCGTGGTTAAGGGTGCCGCCCGGACCAAGTTGTCACATTTAACCACGGGGCGTAGCGTGTCAATGGGGAAAGTGAATGGGGTTATATGTAGAGCTTACACCCTTACCTTGCATGAGGCCTTTTGATGGGTTGAGGCCCATCAGAAGCAAAACCGTGAGGCCAGTGGGCCAAAGCAGACAATATCATGCATGGGTATGGGTGGGGCGTTATAGATGGTATCAGAGCCGAGGACGGCTCTATTTCCAGTGGGGGAGAATGTGACAACTTGGTCCGGGCGGCACCCTTAACCACGGGGCGCAGCGTGTCAACCACGGGCTTCAAACGGTGAGTCTCCGTTAGCCCACATTGGAAATATCCATGTCCTGACCCTGGGCTTATAAGTCAAACCCCGTATTAACTTAGCATGAGGCCTTTTGATGGGTTGAGGCCCATCAGAAGCAAAACCGTGAGGCCAGTGGGCCAAAGCGGACAATATCATGCATGGGTATGGGTGGGGCGTTACAGATGGTATCAGAGCCGACTCTCGACTAGTTCGAGTGTGGGTCCCCTGCCGTGGTCTGGTGCAAGTGGGCGGGTCTCCATGTGGGCGGGCCAAGAGGGCTGGCAGGTTACAGAGACTGGCAGGCTACTGCACATGGACGTGCAGCCTTAAGGGGGGTGGATTGTGACGCCCTGGAGTCCCACATCGACTATAGAGAGGAAAGTGAATGGGGTTATATGTAGAGCTTACACCCCTTACCTTGCATGAGGCCTTTTGATGAGTTGAGGCCCATCAGAAGCAAAACCGTGAGGCCAGTGGGCCAAAGTGGACAATATCATGCATGGGTATGGGTGGGGCGTTACACACTACACCAAAAACGTGAATCAGAAATGGAAAATTGAAATGGTCATTGGCGCTGTCTAACTAGATTCTTTTTGCCTCTTTGATTCTGAGCCGTTGGATTGGGGGGTTAGTCTTTTGAGATGGGCTCTGGACTGTTGGTTTTTGGAGAGAGAGAGAGAGGAAGAAGACAAACCAATGGGTTTGTGACTGTTTTCTGTGGAAGGAAAGATGGCAGTGAATGTAGAGAATAGGAAATGGGTGCTGCCACTGCTGCATTAAAGAGAGTTCCATTTGGGTTTGACTATACTCTAAAATGTTGTCTCTTTCTGCACTCCTGTATTTTAACTGTTTCCAGTTAGTCTAGTTTGTTGTCTCTGTAGTCTACAAACCAT
This sequence comes from Camphora micrantha, assembly GCA_003546025.1. Taxonomy (NCBI): domain Eukaryota; kingdom Viridiplantae; phylum Streptophyta; class Magnoliopsida; order Laurales; family Lauraceae; genus Camphora; species Camphora micrantha. The sequence continues at coordinate 73,485,076 of QPKB01000002.1, forward strand.
TCAGATAAGGCATTGTATTATTTGGGCTGGGTTTCCAGCGAATCTACCTCTACCTGCAATTTTGGGTTTAGATTTATTTCAGTTGTTTCTTTGTTAGGGTTAGTAGCTACTTGATTTATTAGATCTATTTCAGTTTTTAATGCTTGGATGTACCATGAATTTCAATCATTTTGAAAACTTCTACATGATCATCCATTCTCCTTTGTTAACAGTATGCTGATGCTTTCTTCTTACTTTCTACCCCAAATCACTCCTGATGAAGTAATATCTACTGCATTAAAAGTCTGTAATACAAGTGGAATAGAATAGTTTAAATCAAATCCTAAATTGAAATGGCAGGAAATCTGTAATAATCTGTTATTTCATGAATCACGTCCTGCATTCAAAGGTATTAAATGATACACCTTTACACAAGCTTATGCCCATATAAGTGTGTGTGTGCGCACGCGCGCATGACAAAGAAAGAGATGATAGCCCTGAAGTTTTGAATCTTAGAAAGCTTGTGACAAACGTAACCATTGAGATAGCCTGGAGTTGGATGGGTTATCATGACAACAAGAGTTATGGGTTTCTTATAACTGCACTCTTGTGTGCATGTGTGAGAGCCCTTGTTCATGCAAGGTCTTTGCCTTCATCACCCTTGCTAACCACAAGTTACTTCCATTTCAATGTTAGTGTACATGAGACATCAGTAGACATTTCTTTTTTTCATAGTTCAGGGGGTGTTTGGATAAAAGAACATAATATCACCAAATTTAAATATTATAAGATTTCATTATCACATAATAAAATAGTGTCATATTATAATATTGTGTCACTTATGGTGTTTGACAATTTATAAAATTTTCACTAGATGATGTATCAAAATAAGAAATGAATAGAGAAACCGGGATGATTGACCCAATGGGAACCCACTAACTAGTAGTCATGCTAGATTGATTTAATATTGATAACCATGGTAGGGCCCATCTAATAAGAAAATCATTAGACTGAATGTTAAAACCCATGAGTAATGTATTTTAATCAATGTGGGTCCACTAAATGTTCATAACCATCCAATGGTGATTATAGCAGAGACCCTATTGAGTGTTAAACATCATTGAAGAATCCATTTATGAAAAATCAACGTGGAACCCATTTGATGTTAACAGTCATACTAACCAAGCTAATTATAACAATCACTAGGGGGCCATTAATGTTGGTAATCATGGTAGAAATTGCCTAATGTGATACTTGTAGGACCCAGCTAATGTTAGTAATCAATAAAGAATAGTAATCAATAAAGAAACTATGTAATTATGATAGGGCCATGGGACCCACTATAATTTATAAATACTAAAGGGCCCATCTAAGATTGAGAGTCATAGTAGCATTTCTATAGAAACCAATATGGGCCCTTATGCAAATTACTGCCCATTGTTAAATTGATCTCCACTTGGACATGTTGAAACAAAATTTGCATCAAACGGTTTAAGGATGTGGGCCACAGTAGAGCCCATATGACTTCTACAATGGTGCAAGACTCACAACCAACCGAGGAGTTAAAAAGACCTTAGGATTTCGGCTTTCCCAATTCGAAGAAGAGGAAAGAGAAAGAGGAGGAGGAGACGTTGACCAAGGCGGCTGGCGGCCGAAGCTTCGCCCAACAGGTACTTACCACATCTTCCCATCTGTTTCCTTTAGATCTATGGGTTTTCTCTCTCTTTTTTCTTGCAAATGATTCCAAGCTCACTATCCATAGTTTTCTTTCTCTTCCTCGTCATCTTATTCTTCTCTTTTTTTCCTTAAGAATTTATCCGTATCGATTGTACCGGCCGTTACAACCAAAGCTTGGCACGGCCAAAAAGGCACACCCTGCCCACACGCAAGCAGATGAGAGGAGGCAGGTAGGATTTGAAAATTTTGTTTCCCGTTACTGTTCCTCTTTATAAGTGGGAGTTTGGGTTCTTCAACACCACAAACCATGGCTTCTGGTTCCACCCCTCTAGTTTCGCAATCTCTTTTTCTTCATATTCAATCCCCACAAGCGGCTGCCCGACATGAGGATAGGACTAGTACTCGACCTCCTCAACCAACTCCTCAGGCGACAACTCCACCGCGTCGACCACCGCCTCCACCGCCGCCTTCTTACTTTAATAGTCTTCGTGAAGCCAATAAAACACCTCATCAAAATCCGCCCACGGTTTCCGATACATTTGATCTTGGGCTTGCCCATTTTTTAACTACAGGAAAGCATCAGAAATCATACATTGCGATTGTGATTGGAGTCCTTGTGTTGTATGCGTTTTTTTTTTTTTTGCAACACCCATTCTCTTAGGTCGTTTATGTGGTGGGAATACCTCACGTTTGGAGCTGCTTCAAGCAACTGGAGAAAGAGCTACTAGAGTTGTCCCCTCGAGCCTGGAAAAAGAGCTGCTAGAGTTGTCCCCATCGAGCGGAAGAAACTAGAGAAAGAGCTGCTTTCATGGTTTCAATTAAGATTCAAGAAAGATCGATCGTGTAGCCTAGTGGTAAAATTGTTCAAAATAAGAGGAGCATTTTTGTAATTCTCAATAAGAAAAAAACCCTTTGTTTAGGGGTGGGCATCAAAGTTGCTCTCACATATTGATTGTATCCATTCTCTTAAAAAGGGGTGCACTAACATGACTCTTAACAACTTTCTAACAAAAAGAATCCAATTAGTAAAAACTAGATGACCCTAAACAACTTCCTAACAAATAGTTACTTCAAAACTTACGCAAAAACATTACTTTTTTTTTTAAAAAACTACGGGAAAGCATTAGAAACCATACATTGCAATTAGATTCTTAGTGCAGCACCCTTTCTCCTAGGGTGTTTGTGTGGTGGGAATATCTCACGCTTGGAGTTGCTTTAAGCAACAGTATTCCCGTATTACCAGGAAACTAGAGCTGTTCCTTTTTTGTGCCATACCCCTTCTCCTAGGTTGTTTATGTGGTGGTAATACCCCATGTTTCGAGCTGCTTCAAGCAATAGTATTCTTGTATTATCGGGAAACTAGAGCTGCTAGAGTTGTCCCCCCTCGAGCGGAAGAAACTGGAGAAAGAGCTGCTAGAGTTGTCCCCCTCGAGTTTCTTCCGCTCGAGCTGGACAACTCCAGCAGCTCTTTCTCTAGTTTCTTCCGCTCGAGGGGCTACTCCAGCAGCTCTAGTTTTCCGATAATATGGGGATACTATTGCTTGAAGCAGCTCTAAACGTGGGGTATTCCCATGGCATAAACAACATAGGAGACGAGGTGTTGCAAAAAAAAAAAAAAAAATAGCTCTAGTTTCCCGGTAATATGGTAATATTGTTGCTTAAAGGAGCTCCAAACGTGGGGTATTCCCACCACATAAATAGCCTAAGAGAAGGGGTGTTACATAAAAAAGCGCCATGTGCTCCAAACGTGGGTTTAATGTGCCATGATGTAGGAAGATTGAGGAATGTAACTAGCACTATCTTAGTAATGATTGATCATGCATACTAATCACATCATTGATAATGTGCTCAATCATGGGCCAAGTGTATCTAAGGTGTGACTTTCAATGCCCGAGTGACTTGGGCCAAGCTCAGAGAGAGAGAGAGTATTTGGGCCTTACTTTGGCTTGGTTAATACCTGACCCAGCACCCATTTTTAAGAGAATGGATACAATCAATCTGTGAGAGCAACTTTGATGGCCAGATGTAGCTCCCCCCAAAACAAAGGTTTTTTTCTTATTAACAATTACAAAAATGCTTCTCTTATTTTGTAAAATTTCACCACTAGGCTCCACGATCGATCTTTCTTGAATCTTGATTGAACCAACTACCAAGGATATCTTGATGAGGTAAAAAGAACAGGGAAATTCCATGGGACCAAATATATCTCACCATATACGTCAACCCGGCCTCATCTTCCTCTCCAAGACTTTGGAAATGTACTTTTGGAATATCAATCGGCATTAAATGAAGTAAAAAGGAGTTGATGTAGAGTAATCTGTTACCCTTGGATGTGAAAAAGTAAAAGTTTCTTTACTATCTATACAAGAGTACCAAGACCAAGACTAAGTCCAAGTTGAAATAAAAAAAAAGACCAAGACCAAAGTGATCAATTTAATGTTAGTTTTGACATGATTTTGATTGGTTAGTTTGTTATAGCTGGATCTTAGAATCAATATCTCACACAAAAAATTATATGAGAAAGGAGATCAGACAACATCCAATAATATTAGCACCACCCTAATCGTCATAATTTTTATCTATTACTGGACTAAAAGAATGGATATTTAATTATATATCACCAACAAATTTGTAAGTAGTAGGAGAAAGGGCAGGTTTTTAACTGGACCTTCCCCATTCTTGCTTCAAGTCCAAACCACTGGCGATAGCAACAATAATAATAATTAAGATAACCTAAAACTTAAGTAGGTCATAGATGTCGGCTTTTGTGTAAAGGTGCACCTTCTTTCTCCCTTCATATAGTAGGAATTTTTCTTCTTTAGGGCATGTTTGGTAAGCATCCATTGAGAGGAATCCTCTCCATTCTTCCTTGGAATAGAGGAAAACTCATGTTTGGGTAATTTTCTTTGCAGAGAATTTTCGGCCCTAATGATTTCCAAAATCAATTATGACATGGATTCTCTCGGTCTAACCTCGCCCATAGGAACGAATGAATCATCAATAGAAAAGGGGAGGTATAAAAGCTATTTCTTCACATGGGATTCTTGCCTAGATAAACGTTTGTATCATCTCCTCTTGGTTTCTTGCCCTAGACGTTCCTCTCTTGCACTTGCAACTTTGAAGCATCGGAAAAGTCTCTCTCCGGCCTGATATTTTCTCCAAACAGCTCGCTCTCTCTCTCTCTCTCTCTCTCTCTCTCTCTCTCTCTCTCTCCGTTGGGTTATCTACAGCGATCTCTTCATCCTCTCTGTCGATTAGAAACTGGGAAAGGGAACTGATGTCATTTGATCAATCCTCTGGTTGTAGAAAAATTTAAACGAGAGTTTCTTTCTTAGTTGTCGATTTTGTCTTTTCCCCAAATTGGGTTGTGACAACAGGTAACAAGGGAGCCCACATTGGATACGAGAGTTGATTTTTGCAAAGTTGTTACTGTTTGCTTAATATGCATTGTAGGTCATTATTGGCATCTTAGTTACATATGATCACCCAAGGATCAATCTCTGGGCAAGTAGGTTTCCTTTCTCATATTGTATTGATCTAGCGAAAAAAAAAATCATACATATTTTGAATGTATTCTGATATTATTGAAATATTTAATGGAAAATACCTTGTCACGGTAGTATCACGTATTATACTATAATGTTTACCATGATGAGAAAACAACCAATATGTTTGTAGCACCTAGGATCTATGATCTAGCAGAATAAAATTTAATGGAAAGTACCTTGTCACGGTAGTATCACTTATTATACTATAATGTTTACCATGATGAGAAAACAACCAATATGTTTGTAGCACCTAGGATCTATGATCTAGCAGAATAAAAAAAAGTTCAAATCAATAGCTACAATCCTTTATTACATACATGAGTATGTGGGCGTCTGTCTGCACATTGATATGTGGCCTCAAAACTTGCTCATATACAGCAGATATAGTTTGATGCATGTAAACTCCAATCATTCCATAACCTGTTTTAGAGTGTTTGTTATGTTTTGCCTTCTATTTTAATTGTTTGCTCCGGTGCTTTTCTGTTTGGACTTGCAGGTTATTTCATACATGCTCTTTGGATATTGGCAACATGCATTTGCATATTATACTTCATGTTCATGAGTAAATTCTATTTTCCACTATTAATGAGGGGTCTCCTTGTTTCAACTATTTTTCACCATTTTCCACCATCCTACGACGGAGAAATTTCCACCTAGGCTCTCCAAAAAAATTTCATGAGTATGCTGCATCCAAGCTCCAACTATCCTCTACTAGAGTGCCAGTCTTGTAGGGCCGATCCCTAGCACTATGAGTGTGGTGAGACGCCAGTGACCACTTGGCCTGTCTCCCATTTTTTAGTACAGATTCAATTATCTAACATGCCAACAAGATTCTATTATATCTGTGAAATTGTTGGCATAGAAAAAGCCCATCTATTGGCCCGTGGTAGATTGTTGGGTTTTAAGAATGTTTTTATGTAATTAGATTTTAAATGGATGGAGTCACAGTTTTTATTTGCTTACAGTGGAAGAATGGATGGAGTTGCTTTTGGCCTTTTCTTTTTACATGTTATAGATTATTCAGATTAATTGAAATAGGATGGATGGTAATGGATTGACCTTTGTTTTCAATTTGCTTTGAATGGATGGATGGATATTATGTTTTTTTTTTTTTTTTTTAGATGTGACGGGCTATGATGTGCTCATTTCCATTGCTAAATTGTGCTGCTGGATATAATTAGGTGGGGCATGCTAGTGTGCTATTGTTATTCATAGAAATTGTTACACGGTGAATCCATAATTTGGAAAAATGAAACTGAATATTTCATTGTCTAACCTTCCTGCAAAAATCCATGTTTCAATTTTGGAGCCCAACTGGAAAGTACAGGTGATGTTCTTAGCATGTTTGGAGAAACGAGTTTTATAGTGGATGTTGTCAGAGGCAAGAGTGGTTTGTAGTTGAATGGTTTGTAGTGGACATGAAAATAATAACCAGTGCTAGTGAGATATTCCTGGAAATGGTTTCAACTGTAAATAATTTGTAGTTGAATGGTTTGAATCCACTGGCAATAACAACCAGTCAAATTATTCCTGCTTCTTGTTTCCTATTAAAGATCATTTTCTGCTGATTGCACTTTTCTTGACTGAAGTTGCATTCATAAACAAGTTGCTGGAAATAGCTCCTGTGGAAGAGAAAGCTGCATTTTGCAAGTGAGCCAGAATCAAAAGCCAGAGACCTGCAGGATATAGGTTCCAAACTAGAGAGAATTTCAACTTTAATTTTATTTAAAGGGCCCATGCTTCAGAAGGTGAACAATCTCTAGAAACATGTATTTACAGCAAAGAATTTCCTTGCCCATTTCTATAGAATCCTGCTTTATCTTGTTTTTCAAGTAGAAGAATTCTTCTCATGGTGTACAGTTTCTCATGGACATTAGGCCTAATGTAGGTGAAAGTATCGTGCCTGTAGTAATCATTGAGACAACTGATAATAATATCAGTGCAAATGTTAGAGCGTCCAATTTTGGTGATCACAGCGCAATTTTGAAGTAGCAATCTGATGGTTAGGGTCCCTAATTGCCTTTTCAATCTTGTAACCTGGTAGGCCTATATAGGCTTGTTTGTTGTCAATTCATGTGGACATCTCATTCCACCAACTATCAACATTCCAAAACCTGCAACCTGTAGTCAATTCAATACAGCACTTGGAGGAAACAGCCTCACATACAACACCCAATTTCAATAGTCCACCTCATATACAACCCAATTTAATTTGTAGTTTTTTTCTCCAATTTACAAAAACTGAATCCATTGGATTGAATGCCAATCCATTCAAACTCATTCAACATCACACCAAAACTCAGTACGACACAAAGAAGCCATTCGAAATGAATTAGGAGATTCCATTATCAAATTCATTCCACCAACAAATTCCATCTAAAAGTCCATTTTTTTACAATTACAACTCCAGCAACAAAAGTTTTCAATTCTAAAAACCCACAATGCCATTACAACATCCATTAAATGGGCTCTAAGTTGAAAACCTCCACTCCATGTCCAGGGCTTAGGAAAATCAGAGAGAGATGGGTCGAAGGGGAGGGCAGCTGCGCGATGGGGGTGGGCTTAATTGGAGAAGATGATTTGGGATATAAGATATGATGGGTGGTGTGAATTGAATTTGAAATGGAGATAACCAATACTTTTTAATCATTAATTATCCAACATACCTTTTTTTACTTAATTTTTTTTCGCCGATTCCTCTCGCATTACTAAACTTGGGTTTCAAGGAATCATCTCATATTTTTATGTGGCAGCCAAATGTGAAATGTGGAATGCGGAATGCGATGAATTCTCCCCCTCATATGAATCGTTTGTGAAGAAAATATAAACGTGGGAGTAGAACTTGGATGACTTGACTATCATTACCTCGTAGTGTTTTCCATTCTAACATGCAATTCCAAGTTTGCAACCCAAGTATTATATGGCTAATTGGCTATGATTTGCTGAAAATCGAAATAACTCCTTGTTTTTTTTTTTTTTTTTTTTTGGCTCTATAATTTTTAAATTTAGTTAGTGGCATGTAGATGCATCATTTGCATTCCCTTTCTCTCGATGGGAAACCCCAACTAAAACCAAACGCTTCGAGGAAAAAGAAGAAAACCCAATTGAGGAATTGAAAAGATCCTAAGTTCAAATCACAAATATTTCCATCTCTTCAGGAAAAATACCCATTAAAAATCTCACATTTTATATAAAAGGATAAGAAGACAAGAAGAAAAGGGTAACATCAGACCTAGATGGGCTTTTCAGCTGCAGTAAATTGTAGTGAGTTTTTCTGGAAATCCTTTTATGCTCTAAGATTAAGAATCATGGAGGAGAAGGGGGAGGAAGTGAGGAACAAACATGTTGTTGCCGATCGTCTATCTGGAGATGGAGATGAGAGATCGAAATGGAGATTTTTCTTTTTTTTTTTTTTTTATCAAGAGCGCTTGTTTTTGAGAGGAAGACGGTGAGATGGAGAGAGGGAAGAGTTACACCTGCTAAGCATGCATAGATGCATCTGTGTAAGTGGAGGGATATGGACGAAATGAGCTATTGGGATTGCTCACATGTGGGCCCAATGAAGTGTGTAGAGAATTCGATCGTCTAACTAGACATGACACTTTCTTCCCTTTTATTATAAGGGTAATAGACACCAATGGAGACGTGATTCAGATTGTTTTAAGTATTATAGCTCTTACAACAAATAGACCATAACCCAATAGATCCAGACGAGATATCACACTTCACATCTATGCTGAGAGAGAGAGAGCTAACATGGGAAATAGGATCAGGCTTAGGGTATGGAAACCCTGGCCTTTACATAATTGAAATGTAGCCCAAATTTGGGCGGTTTAGATATTTTGAAATAATGGGCCCAGCTGCAGTGGCATGATGATCCATAGGACTTCTCACCAATACATAGGGATGTAAATGGATACTCGATTATCTGATTACTCGGAGGTTCCGACCCGTTAAAAATCGAGTCTGGGTCCTTATTTAGGCCCCAATAAGTTAATTAGTCCGAGTCCAGTTCCACCTTGGTTCAGACCCGTGGCCTCAAAACCCGATATATTATCTTAATTTTTAAAAATCTCTCCTAAAAACTATATTTTTTTAATATCATTTTCTACCTAAACCCAAATCCGGATCCAGACCCGTCCCATATATGGTTTTGGTTTCAGTTTTGAAACTAAAAAATCGATTCTAAAACAGTTCCAGTTCCGGATCCACAATAGATCCGGACCGGAACCGACCTATTAACAATCCTACCAGTATTGCAACCTTATTGTTTCAGCCAGCCGCCTATAAATTAACATGACTTACTCATTTTTTATTTTTCTTTAATTCTATTTCAATGCGTGGGATGTTGGTCAGATCTCACATATTATAAACTAGTCACAGGAGCTACAAAGTGTGAATAAGGACTGTTCAAGTCCAGTCAAGATATTATTATTCATATCTACTCCAAGATAATATTCCGAAAGCCAATGACAAACAATAACGTAGCCGTGACGCAACTTTCCCTGGGCAGTCAACCACTCGGACGCCGTGACAGTCAACACAGCTGAAATCGACAGTTGCATGTAATTTACAGTTAACTAGGGAATAGATCTACAGCCATGAAAGGCTGTGTTGGCATTTTCCAGTCTTACTAAGAAAAGATACAGGACTCAACATTGAGAGAAATGGTTGATTTGTGCATGCAAGTGGATCTAATTTTTTCCGGATTTCCCAAGTGGTCTGCCACACGCTTTCTTTGGGTGAGATGGGTGGAACTCCACCATGGCCCATTGGGCCCACTTATGATAACTTGTGCCATTTAATATAACCTCCATCCCCTTCTGTGACATATTCTTAAATTATTTTTCAATTCAAATTGGTCCCACCATATAATTGAGTAATGAAATTAGCACAATTTTATTAATAATTAGTTATATATACTAATTACATCATCAATCATGTGCCCAATCATGGGCTGGGTGTAGCTAAGGTGAAACTTTCAATGCCCGAGCGACTTGGGCCAAGCTCAGAGAGAGAGAGTATTTGAGCTTTGCTTGGGCTTGGTCTATACCTGACCAGCACCCTTTTAAGAAAATGGATACATTCTGTGAGAGATGGCCAAATGTAGCTCCCCCAAAACAAAGGTTTTTTCTTGTTAAAAATTATAAAAATGCTTCTCTATTTTGAACAATTTTTCCACTAGGCACAACGTTCGATCATTCTCTTTATTGAAATTTGAGAGAACAGGGAAATTTCATGGGACCCAATATATCTCACCGTATACGTCAATCCGGACTCATCTTCATCTCCAAGACTATGGAAAGGTTCTTTTGGAATACCAATAGGCATTAAATGAAGTAAAAAGGAGTTGGAGTAGAGTACTCTGTTTCACTTGGAGATGTGAAAAAGTAACAGTTTCTTTACTATGTATACAAGAGTACGAAGACCAAGACCAAGACTTAGACCAAGTCCAAAAAAAACAAAAAGACCAAGACCAAGACCAAAGTGATCAATTTAATGTTAGTTTGAGAAAGGAGTTCAGACAACATCTAATAATATTAGCACCACCCTAATCATCATAATTTTTATCTATTACTGGACTAAACGAACGAATGATTTAATTATATATCACCAACAAATTTGTAAGTAGTAGTATAAGAGGGCAGGTTTTGAGCTGGACCTTCTCCATTGCTTCAAGTCCAAACCACCGGCAATAGCAACAATAACAATAATTAAGATATAACCTAAAACTTAAGTAAGTCATAGATGTCGGCTTTTGTGTCAAGGTGCAGCTTCTTTCTCCCTTCATAGTAAGGAGTTTTTCTTCTTTAATGACCTTGACACTTCTCCAAACACATGATCCTTCTGACGAAATCAATTGAAATGCTCGGTGATTTATATATTGAAGACAGATTTACAAAGAGGAAACCTGCATGGTACCTAGGGGTCGGTAGTCCACATGGATATGCATTACAATCTTAGGATTAAATGATCCTATCCATTAGTCTTGTGATCCTGAACTTCAATACAATCCTATAGTGAACAAATCTAATTGAGACTGTTTTTTGAAGTAAAATCTCTCTTGCAGAGAGCATGCTTTCGGACTGTCACCAAAGGTGTGACTCCTAAATTTCACCAGATCCAATGTGATGAACGGCATAGATGCATATGAGAAAATTGTTTACAGTTTGAATCATTGTCAAATTAGGAGGGGTACCAATTAAGGTGTAAGCAAGTCTAAAGGATTATTAAGTTGATTATAAGCGAGCCAATGGCATATAAAAGCGTGCCCCTCATCAGCGTCATTCACCAAGCACCAATGGAATGACATTTCTACCCGGACTACTATAAATTTGGTTGTGGAGTCAAACTGGGTAAGCGTTCCGGCGTATGCACTCCTGCCTTAATTTCCATATTAAATCCTCTCTTACTATTGTGTAGGTAAGATGTTAAAAGGAACATCACTTAATAAAAACTTAAAAGGACTGATGGAGTTAATTGTGATCAATCAATATGCAAAAAAGAAAAAGAAAAAAATCAGCAAAACATATAATAAAATATTATAATTTCTATGCGACAAGTGAACGAAGATAAAAGAGAGATTAATTTAATATAAAATATCACCAAAAGTAGTTTGCTTGAAGTTTTCATATTTAAAATGCATCCTTAATTCCTTATTCTATTTTTAGTTTTCTTAGCTATCAAAAGCACTTAAGAAACTCTGAAACTCGACAATCTTCCAATATGGTCCCAAAATGGGGAATTGATGAGAACTGGAATTTCTTTACTAATGTTTAAAATGCAGATCTCCAATCTTTATACCAAAGGAAAGAGTTTTATACTTTTATGCTAGGGGCCAGTTCTACATGGCAGTGCTGAAGAGACATTTTTGGCTTTGGCCTCAATTTTAAAGCTGTGAACCCTTATTCTGATGATCACACAAATGGATTTATCATTCAACCAAATCGCGCACTTTTTAGTAATAAATATAGCACTTAAATATTAATTTGAACATATTATTTAATTTGAATGACACTTGATAGGTACGGGATATGGATATTATCACAATTTGAGGTCGCTGGTTGAAGTCATGTTTCCAATCAAATACTAGTCAGAGGTCGCTGGTTGAAGTCATGTTACCAATCAAATACTAGTCTAGAGTGCAGGTGAGTGACAGACAATGATGGTTGCAAAGTGAGAGGTATTGCTAAACGACTTCGGATGTAGAAGGTGAAAACTAAAATTTTGAGAGTCTCAAAGTTGTCACCATACCCACCAACCGCAGATTCATTTTGGCCATGGGGAAATGGCTTCCACAGCCTGATTAGAAATTAGATTTTTTTGGCACCAGGCACAGTTGACCGCGAATTGCGGATTCACACGACATTTATGGGGATTAGTAGTATACGACCCGTTTCTTTTTTTTCCCAGCTCAGACGACGTGTATGCAGCCAATTTAGACGATCGAGACAGTAGGCCCAACCAATAGGGCTACCCAATCTGATACGGTTATCATAATTAAGAATCCGACGTACCCATCAGATGGGCAAGATGACAAATCAGTAGTCATTTTTAACTGTAGATAATCCATTAATGACTCTGGTCCTGATCGTGAATTGTCCATTGATTTTGCAGGCAACACGATGACCACATTAGGGCCCAGCATAATGGATGTTGGGATCGCTCATCACCAAATTCTCTCATATGAGAGAATCACAGCCATGCAATTGATGGTCATAAAGGTTGACGCACATTGCATAAAACAAGAGGAATCCAAAGTTTGGACGGCTATGATAATTTCAATATTCCAGTTCTCAAATCTGAGCATTGACTATCCAAAAATGGGACAAAGGCCCACGTCAATCATAGTGACCATCGTGATTATCGAGCCATTCCACAGTGGGCCAAAATGTACGACGGCAACCTCTACGATTGTTTTTATGTTTTCCTTAATTACTTAGCCATTAGTTAATCCAAGTTTAAATGTAATTATTTGGTAATAACTCCAACTGTGAAATGTAAAGCTGATCAAATACGTTTGGCAGATCCAACTGCATATGAATTTAACTTTCATATGAGAGAGCATTAATCAAATTAGAGGCCCATCTGAGGCCCTTCCCAGAATCATTTCTCTGAAACATAGCCCGGATATTAATTAAATTCTATGTAAATTATAATAATTTCACCTTAGATGAAAACTCCAAACATCTTTTTTTACAAGGAAACCAGAATGGGTGGGGAAATCACCCTAAACTGCTGTCTTAAAACTAAACCATTAAGAGAGAGAGAGAGAGAGAGAGAGAGAGAGAGAGGGATTAAAATGCAAAGAAGAAAGAATCAAAGAGGCGACTTCTCCTTCGCGTACCTCTCCACCAATCCAATCCACCAACCATCTCTCTAAGCCATAAATCCAGTCCTCTTGGTCACAGCATAGCTTTTGCTCCTAGGATACATGGAGACATCAGATTTCACCTTGAGCTCATCTGGGAAACAGCAGGGCTTGTCCTCATCAATCCTCCCAATCCCCATACTATAGCTCTTGGCCAGCCCTTTGGTTCTCAAGGACTCTGCAGTTGCAGCTGCAGCAGCAGCCTCCATCTGACTTCTCTGCGAGATGGCTCTGCACAAGGCTCGAATGTCCTCATCCTCGCTCATCCTTGACGAGTTGACACTGAAGCTCTTAGGCAAAGTAGACCCCGCGTAACCGTAGTTCACCTTACCAGCACAACCCGTCATGCTCTTAACATACAGATCTCTTGCTCTGCAAAGGACTCTGAGGGGGGCTTTCAAACAACGGCTCCACCTGCTACCAGTGGCACTTTTCTCGCTCTTCATGTTATCACAGGCAAAGAAGGCCAAAAACAACAAGTGGGGGTTGTAGAGTAGAATGAATGGTGGAATGATACAGATTGTATTGTTATATGGGAATTATGATTGTTGGTTTTTGTAACAAGAGGGTTGGGAGAATTGAGGTTGGGTGTTGGGGGATTCTTTTTTTTATGATATGGAGATGGGAATGGAGAAGGAAAAAGAGTAGTATATGTAGCGTGTGGATGCTTGTGGACGCTTTCAAAAGAAAGGAAAATTTTTAAGATAAGAACGACACGAGAGCCAGGCGGAACCGTCACAGAGACGACCCGCCATCTAAAAGGAAGAATTGTATGTATAATAGATTTCAAATACGTACGCGCAATCCCACGGCAATTCCTCGCCGTGAATTGAACGAATGGCTTCTCGGATAATTTATGGTCAGCACAGTAGTCGACCTTATGACATTACAACATGGGAGTGTATGATTTGTAAGGCAGGAAAACTCCACCGTGGGCCCACACAATGGTCATCTGGACTATTGAAGGCAAATCTCATCACCCCTGCTGATATATCATCATGTTTTAGTCCAATAGAAAGTGAGTTAGGACACAAATATGATTTAACATATCACGTCAACAGCGATGCCATGTAAACTTTCGGTTATGTTTTTAATCATATGTTCAATTTTACAGCGAGTTCCACTCCTATTAAAGTGAAATATGATAGTATTTAACCGGAGGAGATGAGATTCTTGATAGACTATCCGTATTCTCACTCTGTGGCCCCCATGATGTATAGAGTTCTCACCATGTATTATATGATTCCCGTGAAATATCGGTAGGAATTATAGGGTCCTGAGGCAGGGGCAAACACACACAGGATTTTCAATACGACAGAGAGTGATCTAAGAAACGACAATCTATACAATTTCATTGTCCACTCTAGTAAGACGACAAAGAAAATGAAGCTATCCTTACGTGTTGCCCTAACTTTCCACAAACAGGAGGGATCCACCAGTGATAGAGTATAATGAAAAGATCCGGCCGTTCAAAGATTCTTAGCTGCTGAATATGATTATGGATCATGGACCACCGAGCAAGATCGCACGAGGGCCTTTGGCCAACTTCTATATGGAATTCCTGTGAATTTACTGTGAAAGGAGTTTTATTAAAGATGAGAGAAGTGAAGAGTGTAGGGTGAGAAAATTACGCTCTTCTTGAACTGAATTCACTAGTGTGACAAGCAAGTAATTTTTCTGATTAAAGAGAGATTATTTGATGGTTTCCTGTTGTTGATTTTCACCCTTAACCTTTCTATTGAAAGGTACTATTTAAAATTCTTGAAAGTTCACTACTGATTTCATGCCCACATACAAATTAAGAGTCCAGATCGCCCATTTTTTAGGGTAGAGCTGAATCTTGCTGTTTTGACTGCCATTCTTTATTATGGTCCTTAATCAGTTGTTTGTTTTTTCTTTTTTCTTTTTTCTTTTCTTTTTGTTTTTTTTTTGTTTTTTGTCCCACTTGCTTTTTTTCAAATGAAATTCATATATTTAAAACAAGTATTGGGAAATGTGAGAAACTATACAATAGGGCCCACCTAGTGATAATAAAAATCACTCAAAATGAATGGCATCATCTCCAGTGATATATCCTCAAATTTGACTTTAATAGGAGTTAGTTCCACCATAAAATTAAATAAATAAATAATAATATGATTAATGTGTATAATTAGTAATGTATAAGATCGTACTGATCACATTATCATCAATCTTGTGCTCAATTTTATAGTAAACCAACTTATATTGAAGTAAAATCTGAGAATATATCACTGCAGGGATGACAGTCATTTTGAACTATTCAAATTATCAATAAGTAGGCCCTACGATCGAGTTTCACGCTTCGCACTCACGTCTGCATGTGGGGATATCCTGGGAATCCGGACACACGGATTAAGGGCCTTTTCTATCAGGACTCCCAGGCACGACAAGATTATCAATTGTTTTTCGGATTGGGTCTTGACAGTCAAGTCAATTAAAAAATTTCACGACTTATTATTCCTCTCCATCCATTATCTTCCAAATTTTAAAACTACTTGAAGTCTTTCTTTTCAGTAGAAAACTACTCTCGAACCCATGTTTGTCTTCTGTAATCATGCTTCAGATGAATTTAAATGAGAGCACTAGCCGCCTCACAAGTAACAAGCGTCGTCTATCAGTTGTTTTATCTGCTGTAAGCAAAAGTTAACCGCGTCAACTTAACATCATCCAACAAACAGGCACACCAATAATACAGAACTGGCCTACCTGATGTTGATAATACAGAACTGGGGCCTCCCGATGTTGATAAGATGAGAGCAACGTGTCTACTATCATTTACCTGATTGCCCGTTTGACACTTTACTGTATTAGTAAAAGTGAAAAAAAAAGAAAAAGCCTCCATTTTTTAGATAAGGGGTCACATCAATAATACTTTAAGTCAAAATTCATTCTATCTTTTTTTTTTTAAATTAAAAAAGTTAAAAAGCAACCTACTTTCTGAACCATAAACCCTAAATAGATATGCCATTTTGGGGTAAACACTGACTGTTGAGTGGAAGAAAAGTCTGATTCATAAATAATTGCATGTCATGGCAACATTCAAACCGAACGTTTTTTATGTCCATTACAATATGAATTATGTAATATGTGTGTTGCATTCGGAATGATTATCTGTTATTCATTCACAAACACTACCTAATAATTTAGCATTAGTGCTTTTGTCATTGTAACTTTTTTTTTTTTTTTTATTTGATGATGTCGTTCAAAAAAATACCTTAGACATGTGGGCCATTTTGTGGTAAACCTGAATGTTGAATGAAAGAGAGGCCTGATTATTAAATTGACGCATATGATGATGACATTCAAGCCAAACATGTTTTATATTTCCAGTTCAGTACGAGTTATATAATATATAGAGTGTGTTGCATTCCAAACGATTATCTGATATTCCTTTACAAACGCAACCAAATAATTTAGCATAAGTGCTTTTGTCATTGTGACATTTTTTTTAATGATGTCCTTCAAAGAGAAACTTTGTTGGCATTTGTTCAATTTCCTATCATTATGTGATAACAATGTCACTCAATACATAGGCCTCATGCAATTAGGGTGGCAGTGGGTCTGGTCTGAATTTGGGTTGGGTTGAGCATCTAGGGCATTGTCTAAAGGCTATTACTACACTCAGCACATATACTATTTGGACTGAAATCCTATACAAACTGTTAATTAACAGGTCGAATTTGGGTAAAAGGCGGGGTATTATCTATGTATATGGCGGAGCTAGGATTTTCTTCCTGAGTGAGGGAGGGCGAAAAAATGTTGACTGAAAGTGCTAGATAGATGATTTTCTTTCATGGACTGTTAATATTTTATATTTCTTATAATTTTTAACTAATCATTTAAAAATAAATTTAATTTACAGATAAAATCCTAAATTTAAGAATACTAGGTTATTTTAAATGGTATACTTTTTCAAAACTTTCCGAGGGGAATGAAAATACAAAAATAATAGGGACTGCTATATGAATTCAAACCGTTAAAACAATCATTTATTTGCTCCTTGTTTTAGGACTAAGAGTGATATATTTCTGTCCCTCTAATCAAATTATGACCCCATGCAAGATCCATGGCATCGCATGTAAACCAATACACCCATAATTAATTAATAAAAATCCAATTTATTATTTTATCTTTTGATGAATGACAAATACAATGGTACAATAGATGGTTGAAAATTCATTAATTGATTATTTGTGATCATTTAATGAGCCACGATGCCTTTAATAATTAACGTTAATGGTTGAGCGGACTCCATTCATACCAATGAATGATCACATCATTAAAATATGCATTTAGAAGAATCATCCACCAGCATGGGATCCTACTTGACACATCGTTACATGGACATTGAAAAATAGATTGTGTAGGTTGATGTTTTATCTGCTATTCACGGTCATAGGGTGGGCATCGTACAACTGCATGCACTTTCTAAAATAATTACACATTAATCACGCCCTTGCACGTGCCGCACATGTGTTGAGGAGCAAGGGTCTCGTTTATTTCAATATACTATTGAAATAATATTGCTGAACTCAAGCATTCAATTCTAAAATATCTATACTAATTTTATAGTATGGGTCCACTATCAAACCCTCCAACACTTAGCTCTCTCGCCGACATTCACTTACTTGAATCTGAAACAAATCTTTGCCATCTATAATCAAACTGAATCAAGAAAAATCCAATTACATATATTTGGAAAAGTGTTAAAATTTCAAGGCACTTAAATTAAGAGATAATGATAATCTCACTAATCACATGTTAAACATTATTTCACTCTCTTTGTCTTTTACCATTTAATTGCATAATATTTTACATGTGATCAGTTTAACAGTAGACTCTATCTTATTTGGACAAAATATTATCTAATTACTCATTCAGTGAATACAATAATTATGAACTGTTAGAATTTCATTAGTGTGTACCGCTGATTTTGAGTGGCTTGAATTCTACCTTACGCACAACTTGTGGAATTATATACAGCCTACCATTAAAGAAGTGTTGGATGTCTAGAAATTTAGGATTTGGACATCATTATTATAAGTAGCGTTAAGTGTGAGACACCTGTCGCATGGATCACCTCGCCTACCTGAACAAATTAAATATATATAGGTAGAGGACACCCATGAAGAGGGCAACATATCTAGGGATTAACTTTGGGCAATTAGGCGAGAGACGGGGTTTTCTAACCGATAGAGCAACCCCTAATTCTCATAAAATTTATTGTTTAAAAATGATATTGAGTGCAACTATGCTAAAGTGAAGTTTAACTCATCTCACCAAGACATTAATGTTGAACGCTTTAGATTTAATAATGTCAAAGGATCCAACTTAATAGAAGGACCAAATCAGCTGTTCTGAAATGCGGCTAAGGTGTGATTTGGTCTCTTTGATGAAAATAAGATGGATGTGACCCCATTTTACAAAAAATATATATGGGATATGTAGAGCCAGAGACTCTTCGTATAGGAAGCGTTTTCCCCCACTGTTATCTTTTCTTTTGTTTAGGTAGCCTGATAACCTATACATATGCCTTCATTCCTATTCAAAAAGTTCCAAGATGTAAAAACACATATTTTCATTCTCTGATACCCCACTAAAAATTTAAAAGACAAGGAAAAAAAGTGTAACTTATGCCACCGTTTTTAAATTTTGTAAGAATTAGATCCTTTCATCACAAAAGTAGTATACAATACAGTTTTTGAAAAAAAAAAAATAAGATGTATTAGAGTTTGTGGAACTCATTTGATAGAAGAAGACACTGGATATAGACATCTGCAAAAACTTAAATTCATGAGGTTGGACAACTGAATAAATGTTATAACATGATTTTTTGCACTATATTCTATTGTCATATTTATCTAGAAAGTGTTCTATTTAATGGTTTGACGTAATTCAGTTTTAGTAAAAAGTAATAAATGAGTATTTCGTTAGTTTCTCTTCTCTTTCCTACCCTTCTTCCTCAAGAAGTTGTATGTCGTATTCCAAAAGTTATATGTGACATTGCTACCGCACCAGAAGTAAGATATTGTACTTTTCACTCACCATTGTTTTCATTTTTTTTCATTTTTTTTTTTTTCTAGATGGATGAGCGGTATAGAAATTTATGAAACAACCTGCCTACCCAGGAATCAATCCCTTGGCAACTGTATAAAATTTGAATGTTTCAAATAATTTCTCCCTTGTCACTCAACCATTAATCTTTCAAAGGCATGTTCTCCCAATTATATATAATGAACCAAACTGATTCCAATTGAGAAATCAGCCGCTTTATTTCAATTTTATTCTGACCATTTTAGTTCCAATTTGACCCTCTTTAATGCCAGTTTAAATTCCTCTTAATTTTCACCTGAGCCTATTATTAACTCTTAAAACTGTTATGGAGATTGCAACTGAAATTAACATATATATATATATATATATATATGGAGCCCTTTTTTCTGTAACTGAAATGAATAATTAAGAAAATGAGTTGTAATCTTCTTCATACAGAGTCTTATCACCACGAGCCTCTTTTCTATGTGGCATTTTTTTTTCTTTTCTCCTTGTGAATGGCCGCAAGTCTCATTGAGTCTTCTCTTCTCTACAAGAAACTAAGGTATTTGCATATTTTTTTCTCTTTTTTTTGTGATTTTAGTTTCCCTTTATGAATCTTAATTTTAATTTCCGACATAGATCATTGTTCACAACACCTGTATGTGATAATGGAAATAGATATATTCAGCTCACTACCAAACATTTGGGCTACTCATTGACACCATCTCAATATTTCATATTTCATGTTTATACTAAAGATTTTAAATATCTATATTATTAATTATTTTAAATTTTAATTGTGTAATTTTTAAGAAACCTATAAATTTGTGTAAGAAACATTTCTATTTTAGATTTTATAAAATATAAATATATGAAATTAAAATTTTATTTATGTCATAAAATTAAATGTTATTCTCTGTATGACTTTTAATGGCCGTGCTAAGCACGGGGGCATTTTGCTAGTCCAAATGATTAGGATTGGCCCTGCCCCCAAAATCCTTTTATAACCTTTTATCTAGTCCACCATTTATCCTGCCAACTAAATAGTTAAGAGTCATCTGGCCATCTGGTTATAGAGACACGAATTGAAGTTAGGTTGGGTACACCATGGTAAAATATACTACACAAGGTTGGGATGGGTCATGGTTCTTTAAAAAAAAAAAAAAAAGGATCAAGAAGTGATGGATAATTCTACCTAACTCATTAGATTAGGGAAGACTTGGGTTAACAAAAGATAGGGGGGCTAAACCTACGGCAATACAAATCGCCGAGGAAGACTAATCAGTACGCTTTACTTTTTAGAAGGATTTGAAAAAAGAGTCTTTCTTTTCTTTTTGTAGGTTTGGGCAGCAACAAACGAGTGTGGCAGAGAACCGCGTTGTCAAGTGGGCCGGCTGCAAGTGCAACTGCTTATGATGTGAAGTGTGAACCGAGGCAGAGATCTTCTGGAATACTAATTCCCATTTGCTCATGCCCATTGTAAAATTCCTCTACTTGCACTTTCTCCTGGAACATGGTTTTGTCACAATCAGGGGGTTGCAACTTTTGGAGCCATGTGTCGGGTTTGGGTTGGAATTAACGTCGTGAACAACATTACAGACTCAATTAGATTTAACCTACTTATTAATTATATTCAAATTTTCAACTTACGAAGTTAAGAGCCTCAACCCCAATCTTAATTCTTTTTTTTTTTTTTTTTCTTTTCTTTTGAAAACGGAGGGTTCCCAACCCTTTGGGCTGGACTAATCCCTCTGGGCTCGGAGAGAAGCCGAGTAAAACCCATATAACCCTCAGTTGGTAGTACTAGTGGACTCAACGTTCGGCTCTGGAAGAGGGGGGAACCGGGGGTCGATATCAGGACCTTCGGCTTTGGAAGAGAGAGGAACCGTGATTCTGACTATTCAGCCAATCCCTTGGGGTTAATCCGGACTTTAATTCACAGTTTCGTATCAAGGTGCACTGGCTGGTTATAGTTGGATCAACTGGTTTTTCAGGGTTGACGAGTATCCAGAGAAAAGTCAAAGGCAAAACTGAACTTTAGGAAGCCCAACCCATTTGTTAATTAATCGAGTTTACGTGGATGACAATCCAACCTGAAAATAAAAACAGTTAATCGAAACCCTAAATGATAGGAGTCAGATTTAGGCAGGATGGCGGGTTTGGGTGAACTGCAGGAACACTCCTGGCATAAGTGTAGATAGGAAGAGTGCTACAGGTAGCTTTGAGCATTACCAGAGTCCACAGATCGAAGGTCAAAACAACAGTCCAGCAAATAATCAAGAAACTAAAATTCGTTCAGTCTCAAAATATTTTCAGCACACCTCATAGGGTGGACCATATTATCTCAACCATTTAGATTAATGAAACATTACCCAACGTGGCACATGCATTACTTAATTAATTTTGGTAGGCATCCAAACAGGCCCTAAACGTTGGTAGAGACGTAAATGGATGGAGAATTTTGAACTTGAAGGACCTCATCTTGAAGCAATCTTTTTCAGATATCTATGGAACTGACCAGATTTAACCTGGTTACAACCAGAATCACGGGACCCAAAAAAAAAAAAGGCAATAGGCACCCTTAATTTATGCCCGTCCATTTATATGACCTTTGAAGTTTGAACTTTGAAGTTTAAGATCTTCAAACTGTCAATGTTCTGTCTTTCAATCCATTGACAAATATAGGTCAATCATGAAACATGTGCTACATTGGGGTTCTTAAGTATTACGTGGAACCGGAACCTAGGTCTAACTTCAGCGTGCGTAGTAAATATAGGAGGCCCAACTGCCCAAGCCGTCCTGTGAAAGGTCTTGAGTCCAACCAAGGTCCAAGTTCAATTTAGTCACAAGTCTATTAAAGGCCTGTTCTTAGTCAAAGAGCTCCATTTAATCTGTGTTCTAATTATAACAGAAATACAAGGTTATATAAACTTTTGTTACTATATACAATATGTATATACATTTATCATGAGAGTTTATGGTACAGACGTTTCTGCATATGGACGTGTGACATCATCACGATTAGAGTGGTGAAATTTAGGAGGAACCCAGTTTAGTGATGGGCCCAGCCTCTTTATAAAGTCTAGCATGTCAATAAATCTATGTATTACTATAGTTCATGGGCATGGTTCCCAAGGCCCAAGTTCCGCCAAACAATGGATCCGCAACCCTAAATTAGGCCCTCACTCCAAATCCTCTATTATTAGATGGTCTTAAGCATATTTGGTCTGGAACTTGCTTCATGCACATCTCTAATCGAATGGGTGGGTATTTATTCATTCTTGTGTGATTTAAATTATTTGCATGTGTTTCAAGTAGATGCTAGATAGTTTAATAGTGTCATTTGGTGGCCATTTGATTTGACTTGTGTGGGGCCTACATTTGTCTAGTCAAACCAAATCATATTGCACTCCTTGCTCTATTTTAAGATATAGTCCAAGTTTCTCCGATTAGTATATGATATGCATGCATGTCTATATCTACATGCATATAATGTACATACTTGTAATTTGAATACCTGGAACAAAATTTGTTTAACTATACATGGAAGTTGATTATCAAACAATTTTAATGAGCACTGGGCCCTTGATGAGCCTAACAGCCAGTGATGCTATTGTCTAAATTATTAATAGCTCTGCTAAGCATGCAAGGTAACAGGAGCTGAGAAAGAAGGGTTATAAAAGAAGAGAGGTTCTCCCCCTATGGCGTTGCTTGATTTTCACTGCGGATCATCTTGGGATCGATGCTTCTTTTGAAGCTTCTGAGAGGAGTCTCTGAAAAAAAATCTCTACACAGAGCTATTCTCCTAAAAGCAACTAAATATGCAGTTTAGCATTGTGGGGTCCACTTTTAATCAATTCAGGCCCTTTCACACTTTTATCTCTAAAACCCCGCCCCGCCCCGCCCCAACCAGCCCCGTCCAATTATTTGGCACCCGTTTCAATTTCACTATCATCGAATATTAATCTATTGATGGATTGAATCTCAAAATATTGTATTTAATTAAATAACCATTAAATCTTATGGATATTAAATAAAGAGCTAGGATGATTCGATGGGGCTCTTTTTTTCTCTATAAGAAGACATTTCTTCCTTGTATCCCACTGCAGATCAAAAGTCGATATGTCCCACGAGCTGCACTGCAAATGAGAATTTTGCAGTCCGTTCTTAGGAGAACATTACCCTTTCTCCGCATGTCTCATACACTTATCATAAGATGTAAGAGGTATGCATAAGTGCAGATAAGCTGTTGATTATGTTCAGGGTAACACAGCGATAAAGACGACGACGTCGGTGGAGCAAGTGGACGATGTGATGCTAGCAGGGACACGTTAAAAAAGGTCAACATGCAATTTTCAGACACTGTTTACCGGTTGAAATTCAGCTCATGTATTTGAAGGAATAGGTGACGGTAGCGAGCAGCTGATTGACGAAGTTAGTCTCCAAGATGTTCAGGGCTAGTTTGAAACTTTATTAATATAGTAAAAGTCAAATAAAGCCATCATTTTTTAAATAAAATATCACATCAAAATCACTTTAATTCATAACTCTTTTTATTTATTTTTTTCAAAAAAAGTAAAAAAAAAATCACCTTTATTTACTAAAATATAAAAAAAAAAACTCAATTTTTCTATAAAAAAAAAGTCAAAAAGATTTCATGACAAACAGCTAAAAATAAAATACCATCATATTCTACTTATATTTTATTATTTCTTCAAAATTAACTTTACTTGACAGAGTCGCCAAATGGGTACTGTAATTTATTCTATTATCAGTTAATATGTACCTGTCATGTTTCTGTTTTAATACATCCCATGGTAGCCCAAAAAAAAGCAGATCAATAAGCTCGAACATGGCTCATTTATGTGTGATCATACGGTCTCTCATCCAGGTGGAAAATTTTCTGGTCCACCCCTGCTCTCCTCTACATGGGAGTAGCCTGAAGGTAGGCGAAGTGGGCCCTATGGTCCAGCCCATAACCCACAATACCCTCGTGATTCATGAAGTTTTTCGCAGAGGTGGTAAACGTGTCGGGTTCGAAAAAAACAGGCTGGACTAATCAGGGTGCGCGCCTATAGGTCAAAGCCCAACCCTCATCCAACGCAGTTTTTTAAACGGGTTGACTCATCTTCTACCCGACCCGACCCGCGTCGCCCACAAAACTACAGAGGAGGAACAAGAAGGAGAAAACAAGGGACAGAAGATGGAGAAATACCGTGAGGTTGATCCCTAATGAATGGTAAATTCGCCCTAAAAATCACATGATCAAGCTAGAAGATCAAATTGTCCCTTGTAAAAAGGAAAGAATTGTAAAGAGATTGGGGCATTTCGTCGAATACATATGGCACAAAGAGAAAGACCACGTCAATAGAGGTAGCAGAGTGAGGATTTGAGAGCAGGTTCCCCTTGGAGGCGAGCAATATTATGGGATGAGGACGTTGGAAGGTGTCTGAGCGAGCACCATGTAAGCGGCCACGGGGATGCAGACTGCATGGTGGCATGCTAGACAATCTAGAGTAGTTCTTGGAGAGGATGAAGATGGAGCATCAACCATCCGGGTCTTGAGCATTTGTATGAAAAAAAAAGGTACGTAAATGTAGATTACTTCTACTAGAACCTGTAGAATAGGCGACCGGGGGGCCTACTAGGGCCTATTGTGGATTTATCTGTAGCCCAGTGGTACCAGGAGTCTCCCAAAGAGTCTCTTATAGAAGAGGTCTCGGGTTCGACTCCTGGGGAGGCCTCCCCCCATGCGGATGGGGGGAACAAATAAACAATTGGCCCTAGTAGGCCCCAGATAGCTTGACATCTTGGGGTAGGGGCACTTCGCCAAACCCGAAGGGGTCGGGCCCCACCGGCGGAGCCTCGGGCGCGGGTTCGCTCCCCTACATTGCGTTTAAAGTGGCAATATCATGGTCATTCCAATGGGATGTCGCGCTATAGAATGGTCAAAACATCAAGTACTTTATATTCTTTTCAACTCCTCACTATTATTACCTGACAATACTAAGTATTTTAAGGTTGACAAAATAAATTCATTTCAGGAAATAATATTGTTTTCTGTTCAAAGAGAAAAAATATCTTAACGCGTTAGAGCTTTTGTTCAAGAGTTTGAATATTGAAACTCTGGAAATCTACTTGCTTTATTCTCTTCTTTCATTGTGAATATGTCTTTTATTTTATTTTTTTTACACATGTTCGAGCTTCATCAAACTCCATTTACACCTCACCTGAAGAATAAAATATCTGAAAAAAAAGGGTAAATTAGCCAATAGTCCCTGAGCACGGTCTTCTAAGGCATCAAGGACAACAACTTTTTCTCTAATGTCTCTAGTCCAGACAGCTGGAGATATTTTGGTGAAAAGTCCCTAATATGCCACGTCATATATTTTCATGACTAATTTGCCCCTTTCAACCCTCATTTCTAAGCCAAGTTCTCTCTTATTCTCTTTTGTCCCAGAGAAATCCTTCATTCTTCTTCTCTCTTATTTTCCATTTTTTGTTCGTTTCCATGGTTATGGATTATTATTGCAGAGCACATTTCGTCGCCACCATGACTTCCGATTTTCTCTCTTTCATTTTTTCAAAGATGATAACGGTTTTACTTTCTCTTACTTTTTTCATTTGAAGTCTCTTCCAAATCTATCTATCTCTCTACAACTGATTTGAAAGAAAAAAGTTTGCTCTTTTTCTTGTTTTCCCTCTCTCTTTTCTCGATTGGATCATGGTCATCAAGCGTTCTTGTTTTGGATTTCGGTTTTTATTAGAATCTGATTTTCTGTGTTCTGACTTTTGGTGTCGTCGAGCTAAAATAAATTTCCCAGAATCTCTAATAAACTGGACAAAAACTCAGATAAATTTGCCAAAACTCAGACAATTGTTTGAGTTTTGGCAAATTTATTTAAGTTTCAAACAAATTTATCTGAGTTTTTGGCAAAGTTCAGAGATAAGAATGTGAAAAATTATGTGGCAAGAGAATTCAAGATCATCAGTAACATGATGGAGGACGATTGTGCTAACAACGTCATCCCCGTCCCCAATGTCATGGCCTCCATCCTCTCTAAGATGATCGAATGGTGCAAGAAACACGCCCATATGAAAGAAGACAACAACAACAATGAGGAGAAGGAGTAAGAGCTCAGGTCCTAGGACAAGGAATTTGTGGATTTGGATACCGACACTCTGTACTATCTGCTTGTTGCAGCCAACTATCTTGACATCTAGGGCCTGCTGGACCTCGTCTGTCAGAGGATGGCCGACATGATCAAAAGCAAGAACCCAGAATAGATCCGTGAGATCTTTAACATAAAGAAGGACTTCACACTTGAGGAAGAGGAAAAAATCAGGAAGGAAATTTATTTGAGTTTTCTGAAAACTTATGTTAACTTTTGATAAAACTCATTTGGCAAATTTATCTGAGTTTTATCTGCGTTTTGCCAAAACTCAGATAAATTTGTTTGAGTTCTGCTTTTGCTGACGTGTACATAGGCTTTTTTGTCTTTTTCACTGCATCATTTTTACGGGAGGACTGCCGTCGGTACGATAAAATATCGTGGACCTTAGGCTGTAAAAGCAAATGACGAGGGACCTCCACCCAAATGCCAAAAAAAAAAAAAAAAAACATAAATATCAAATTAGCAACAAAAAGAATGACTCAAAAGTTTATTAATTAAGAAATTTAGTAAAAATAATTCGTATTAGTCTGTGTATTTAATGGTTCCGTGGTCCGTGCATAACATGGGGTTTTGCTAGTATTCTACAATAGGGATGGCAATGGGTCAAGCCGCAGATTTGGGTTCTATAGTTATATCCCACACCACCGGGCCCACCCCATATAAAATTCATGTGATGCATGAAGGGTTGGGCATTAGTTAGCCTTATATAAGGCATATGAGAAGAGAAGACTCATTCCACACATTCATGTATTTTTAAAGTTTTTAAGTTTTAAATTTGACCAGCCCCCAACCTATTGGGCAGGTTTGGGATCCCCCACCTGTACCAAATTTGCCTTATTGCCATCCCTGTTTTCCAAGCTGTTGATGAAAAGCCTCATTGTCCCATTCGATGAAAAGCCCCATCCTTTTGTTTTTAAAAACAATGGGCTTTGGGAAACACAGGTTTGTCCATGACGATAGCACCACCTGCTCCCACCACTCCACCTATGGATTGATTAATCCCTTGGTGGGCAAGTGATCTTCTTACTTCCTAGCCATTGGGCAACTGGCAAAGAAAGCAAAAAAGGAATGGGTTTGGTGAAAAGAGAGATTGTGGGTCAAGCGGGTTTTGTAGGTTAACCCTAACCTAATCCATTTTAATTGTGGATTGGATGTATCTTACCTATGACCGACCCACATGGGATTCAAGTCTGGTTATGAAGGTCAAATTTGTATGGGAGATAGGTTAGTTTGAATCTTTCCAGCTATAGTTATTTCTTGTTTAAAGCTGATCCCCTATTGTAGCAAACACATGTCGAGATTACCTTCTTTAGGGCCCATATAGAGATAATTTGAACCGATCAAAATGCATCACATCCCCTCTAGGGCCACATCAATCATGTGAGAGGTAGGGATAAAAAAAAATTCATTTGGGATCTACCTTTTTTAAAAAACTTGAGTCCATTCGATTATTTGTAACCCCCTAATCCATTCTCCCCAAGTTTAACCATTTCAGGAGTTGCTTTGAAGCCTTGAACTTGAGGGGAATAGAAGTGTGCCCGCTCATGGGTCGAGTCAATCTGAGCCTGATCCGGGCCCATCTTGTTTTGGACTAGGCTTGAATATGTAATTAGGACCAGATTAATTATTGGGCGGGCTTGGATTAAGTGATGGAAAACCCATATTCCGACCCGGCCCGGCTTGTATAAGAAATGCATGTAATTTAATTTAATTAGTGCTCTAGTGTCAACGAAAGTGTTGAAAAGCCCGGTTTAGCTCGGTCCGATTGATTAAATGGGCAGGCTCGGGCCTAACTTTTATGGCCAGTGTTGGGCTTTGGCCAGGCTTGGATATGTCGTAGACCGGCCCTGCCTCGCCCATGAACACCCCTACACACAGGCCCAAGGAACAAGCCCTGAGCCTTGAGTGGATTTGAAAACCACAACCTCCTGAATAGGCTCTATTTCCAAATCCACCCCCAATCCAACTCGAGTCAATGTTCAGGAATAAACCCCATATTCTCGCCCTTACCCCAGGCCCAACAAGAGCAGGTCGGGGCCCGGTTCTGTTTAAATCCTTAATTTCGCAGTGGTGCCAATTTCATTTTGGCCCTAGACCAAACAAACAAGTCCGAAACACTTGTCCTCTCGGCTACTCGAAAACCCTCCAAAACCCCACTCATCATCAGTCATCCCCTCAGTCCCTTCCCCTGTACATCACGATCTTGCAGTCTCCTAATAAACGGTTAAACCCTACCATTCTCTCTGCTCTCTCTCTCTCTCTCTCTCTCTCTCTCTCTCTTTCTCTATTTGCTGCTATCATTGGAGATGCTCGAAATTTACAAGAACAGGTCGGTGGAGTGGAAGCCTTCCCCTGTGGTTGCACTCGCCACCAGCGTCGACGCGTCGCAGCTCGCCGCCGCTCGAGAAGATGGCTCCCTCGAGATCTGGCTTGTCTCTCCCGGCTCCGTCGGATGGCACTGCCAGCTGGTACTCTCTCTCTCTCTGTATCTTTTTATTCTCTCTGTGCGGGCTACTCACGCTATTCCATGTGTCCGCAGACTATCCAAGGCAATCCCGATTCTAGGGTTTCTTCCCTCGTCTGGTGCACTTCATCCAAATCCACCCCATCCGGCCGTCTGTTTTCATCCAGCATCGACGGATCGATTTCAGAGTGGGACCTCTTCTCCTTGAAGCAGAAGGTATGTATTCAAATGCTATCCTGCGTTTGGTTGTGCCCCTTATATCACAATCGATTTTACTCCCTTCCTTCCTTCTGCTATGTTTCATGTCTTGTTTTTGCAATAAGTTTTGTTTTTTTGTTTTTTATTTTTCATGGAATATTAGGAGTGATTTCTGAGATAGAATGGCTTTTCTTTGTTTAGTGATACCATTCTCTGCTATATTAATTTTCCAAAGTTGGTGCAATTTCTGCATTTGTTTTTGCTGAAAGCTGATTTGTACCCAAGATGCAGAAAACAATCTTATGATGCTCTTACATAAGCTGCGGAAACACATTTTTGCACTGAAATGGTTGCACTACACCAAACTTTGGAAACTGAGACTTGGGGCATAAAGTCTTAAGCTTTCATTTTCCGCGTAAAATAAAACAACTTGAGAAATCAAGCGGGCAAACATGCGTATTAAAACTGACTGCATGCATGGAAACACATTGGATTGAGTATTGATCTAATGTGGTTTCTGAACAGGGGGTGATGTGTATTAAAACAGATTGCCATTACTTTTTTTTTTCTAATAGATATAAGTATTGCCTTCATTCTTATGTGGTTTGTTTTGGCTTCTTTTTTATGCTTTGTGTGGATGTTGCAGATTGTACTGGATTCTATTGGGGTCTCTATCTGGCAGATTGCAGCTGAACCTTTGGATGACTCGGATGTTGGGGTCAATGGATATGGAAAAGGCAGCGTTAGCAATGGCAGGGATGATAGTGAATCTAGTGGAAGTGGTGACGACGACGACGACGATGATGATGTTGAGCTTCATGCCGTGTCACATTGTAGTGACTCTCAGCGCATTGCTGTTGGGTGTGATGATGGGTGTGTACGTATATATGATTCTTCGGAATCAGATGGATTTACTTATAAGAGGTCATTGCCGAGGGTTAGTGGTGAGACATTTTATTCCATGATCTGTTACCCCGTTTAATGTATCAGACTGTAATGTAATAAATCAGGAGTGGACAACATCACAACAATACATTCTTGGGCAATACAATTCGAACACTCATATTGCCCGACTTTGTATTAGTTGTCGCAATTCCAATATATTCCAACACAAACTTCATGGTAGTAGTTTGTACGTTGTACAACTGAAAAACTGGAATTATTTCTCATGTGAGAAGCTTGTAAGAAGCATGTTTTCCCAGCAGATGCAACAGTCCTAGTGGGTGGTGTTGTGTATCCGGGGTTTTACCTATAAAAAAATTCACAATTTGTCTTATTACATGGTTTCCATAGATCTCCCACTAAACTTAGACACAGTTTACATTGGATCTCCCACCAAAGTTTACATGGTATACACAGTTGCTTTACATAGATTTTACACCATTGGGAACTTAACAGCCAACTAGCATTCCAAAACTGAAAAATTTTAATCTCATCTGCCTAGCGACAGGGCGCACACCCACCATTTTTGGGATGTAGGACCTGTCCAGTAACATTTGTTGTACTCTACTTGCTCAAAACTGTTTTATTATGATTATATTATTGTTTCTATTCACATTGAAAGAAAACCCCCGGTGATGGCTTTGTATGCAGGGCGTGTTTTATGCGTTGCATGGAGTCTTGATGCAAGGCAAATATTCTCTGGAAGTAGTGATGGGTATGTTTGATGAATTGTCAATTTACATGACTTCCATTTTCTCCAGGTGTAAGCATCCTGTGCTTGGGATGTATCATTGTATAGATATTAGAAATTCTATCTTTCTGTCATTAATTCATGTCATCACATGTATCGATACATTGTATGATGCACCCAAATAAATTCACAGGCAATTCCATTCCACCTTTCGTGTAACCGCTGTCCTGGACCATTCAACAGGTGAGCCCCAGTGTGGATGCACCATGGTCTAAGCCCCACCTTTTGGGTGTACTAAACCATGTCACCATTACCTACAAATGGACAGTTGGGACAGGAATTGGGCACAGTCCACGTTTAATGGTAATTTTGTCCATTGGTTGGATTGTTAGGGTCATTTTGTGAATGCAATTTTTGAGTCATTTTTTATTTTTTTTACGTTGGTTCAATTACCCAAATGAATGGTCGGGATCCCCCTGGCACACCGCCATTTATACAATGGTGGTGGGCCACATATCAATGTATGATGTGAAGCTATGTAAATATCTTCATTGGTTCACCACCACCACCATTACCATTATTGCCAAAGTCTTATCCATTCGATCTGGAATCATCTAAAAAGATTTTACTTCATGGTATTAGGCAAATTGGGAGGACAGTGACCCAATTAGCTGCAAAGAACTTAAATCTTTTCCACCAACGATTCCAACGTAGAAGCTTGTCATTATAGCATCTCTCTTTCTAGAGAGGAGCCATGTAGTTGCATAGAAGGATGCCCTCCATATAATAACATTTCTTTCTGCTACACGTAAGGTGATGCAGGCCCTAGGGTTAGGACTTGCGTGGAAAAAGTGCTGAAGCATAATAAAAAATCTTTGCTGAGATGATAACATGGGGACACCTCAAAAGGGATAAAACCGACAAACTCTTCAAAGCAAGCAGGACAAGAGGATTATATTGACAAGCTTACAAAAGAGAGAAGCAAAACCGCAAGCACAAAACAAGAGGAAACACAAGGAAACAACATCGAACTAAGGCACCACATTAGAGAGGGCCACTTCTTTCCAATTTCGCATAATTTGAATATTTGATCCAAAGAGTAGCCTTTGAAATGCTGATTAATGATTACCTAAGAAGCAACTGAGCACCTAATCTTTTCCAACAAGGATCCGCAGTTAACAGACCTCCCCAAAAAAATCTTGAATTTATTTCCTTCCACAAGATCCACAACTCCTTCCCCTTGGGCGAACCTATTGGAGAAGACCATGCTTGATAAAGCTCTAGGATGCACTTTGGGAAAACCCAACTGCACCCAAACTACCGATCTCCAAATCACCCGAGCAACATTAACTCTGAGAAATCCAATGCCATATGAATAAGAAAACAAAACTTAGGGGCCAAAACACCTAATCAAACTAGGAAACTAAAGAAATTGACAATTATCCTAATTACAACCCCATTAAATAAAATTAAAAATCTAATGACAAATAATTAGGGAAATGATAAAAAGTCCTATACTGTCATGGGTGAGCCCGCAGGTCTATCTTGTATCATAAGGTTTGGATTAGTTTCCCTTTCTCCCAAACCTTCTACCATTAACCCTTTGATTTGTCTCACACGGACAGTTTAGATCTTTTTGTAAAATTGCCTAAAAAGTTATCAAATGAAACTCTTTCATCTCATCTTTGATTGAAACAACCATGGATTTGTTTTATTTTGTATTTTACGCCCTGCAGTGGCCAGGGGGTGTTATTTCATATCAAAGGAACCCGCTTGAACCCTGTAACCATTTTGCCAAGTGCGGTCTCCTTAACATTCAACATGCATTGTTTTGTATATTGTATTTGCATTGCATTCGATATCTACATGTCAATTTGATATGAACATTTGCAGGTTTATAAGGTGCTGGGATTCTCAATCTGCTCATGAGGTTTATAGGATTACAGTTGGGCTTGGAGGTTTGGGTAGCGGACCTGAACTTTGTGTCTGGTCGTTACTTGTTTTAAGGTAATAAGGAGTGTGTGCTTTTCAGAATTTTTTTATTTGGAGTGTTTTCCCACCTGTTAATAGCATTTGAAGTTGTCTATCATTAAATTTTAATGACTACAGATCTGGAACCCTTGTTAGTGGTGATAGTACTGGTAGCGTTCAGTTTTGGGACACTTGTCATGGAACTCTTTTGCAGGCCCATTCTTACCACAAGGGCGATGTCAATGCTTTGGCTACAGTTCCCAGTCATAATAGGGTATTTTCTGCTGGTTCAGATGGACAGGTATTTACTTCATTATATCAATAATTTGGAATTAATAATAAATATTAACATTGCTTTGGCATTAAGCAGGTTTTCTGCAAACACTGCTCATGCTCTTTGATTTTCTTGTATAATTCTGTACAAAGTACTGTTGAGCAAATGTCCTACTCTGTAAAAAGGCACAAAACAAATATTTGAATACCATTAACCAAGTGTGACTACATAAAGGTAGTCATGAGTCTATAATCCAATTCGTATTTTATTGTTTGAAATTTGAATGTAATTGGAAATTTATGATGTATATCAGTAGATCCAACTGCTTGGCAGGCGCTAATTGTTGCAACTGCAAAGTTGCAGGTTTGGGTCATGTTACCATCAAATAAATAAATGAAACTATGTCAACCATTGTCCTTACAGCCTTCTGTAAAGATAATCCAATTAAAATCCTCCTAAATTCAACTTGTCAAATGCT
The DNA here is from genome assembly GCA_003546025.1 of Camphora micrantha. Lineage (NCBI taxonomy): Eukaryota > Viridiplantae > Streptophyta > Magnoliopsida > Laurales > Lauraceae > Camphora > Camphora micrantha. Next base: position 73,518,901 of record QPKB01000002.1, read on the forward strand.
AAAAAAGAAACTAAGATTCAAAATACCAAATAAAGTATTCTAATCTATTCCAACTTGATTTGTTAAACATGCTAAATAATGAGACTTGTCTCAATTTAGTATTGCAGAACTGGCTTAATGGGACCTAATTGGAAGCATGCCCAGTCTGTTATCCTGCAGGCCTTCAGATCCAAACTTGGCCTGGCCAGGCCTGGATCAAATTTGTGCTCAGCTCAACTGAGTCTGGATCTGGATCTGAGCTCACATTGGTTTGGTCTGGATTGGGACTAGGGCTGACTCGCTTTGTATCCAGATCCTTTGGGCTTGCACCAGGGTCTTTTAGATTTGCTTGCATGCCCTTTCCAAAAGAGAAAAAAGATCTTGTGGCAAAACAACATGGGCGACAACCCTGCCAATGAAAGGAATGATAGGGTATTGAAGGGGGGCAAATCAGTTTAAGAGGTAAACTAGTTGATAAGGTAACTACAATTATATGATTCTCGAAAGAAAAGAGCTCCAAGGGCTTCAAAGATAATGTATGTGCTAGGAAATTGAAGCTTGAACTATAGGTGGATTGAGGAAGAATTGGGTGAGTGAGAAATGGCTTCTACTATTTGTGAGGGCAAGAGGCAAGCCATTGTTGGCACATGTTTAGGGGAGTGCTTTATAACGACAAAGAAAATATACTCACATCCTGTTTTGATCTGGTTCATTCATGAATGAAGCAGGGCCCATGGCTATTTGAGAGGCCTTACTAATATTCAAGTATTCCTTTTCAGGATAGCCCATTATTGAAGGGTACTCTCTCTCTCGTTCTATAAGCTTATGCTTTTTAGACGACCATTCCAATTCTACTCTCTCTGTGTGTGTGTGTGTGAGAGAGAGAGAGAGAGATTTATTTACATCTATAATATAGAGAAATTTTCAAGTGAGCTCGTGCACAAATAGCTTAAAGGCATACCCAAAGAGTTAGTTTCAGTGTGGTCATGTCCGCTGCACTCTCTCTCTCTCTCTCTCTCTCTCTCTCTCTCTAATATTGTTGGAGTGGTCGTTATTATTAATAATCTGATGGTCATACTGTTAACAATGGTCATGCTATTTAATTAGTATTTATTGACATGTGTCTGATATTAATTTGCAGGTCATCTTATATAAGCTCTCTAGTGACACACTTGAATCTGGCGATGGTAATTCTTTTGCAGAAGTAATAAAGAAATGGGTGTATGTTGGTTATGTGAGAGCTCACACCCATGATGTCAGATCCTTGGCAGTGGCTGTACCTATCAGCAGTGAAGGTTTGTTCAAGTAACTGTAGATTCTTTTTATCAGTAAATCGACTGACATACTTTTCTTGGATCGGTGATTACCTATTTGGCTTTCCTGAAATCATGGTTTGCGTCTGGTTGGAAGTCTTCTTTTGGAAAAATCATATACAGTTTGATCGAATCATATGCTCTTCCCACCCTTTTAAATTCTCTTTTTCACATTTATAACAATTCATATGAGCAATCCTATCATGGATAAAAGATGCCCCATCAACTATCCTCACCTATGCTTTTAGCAATTGTGAAGTGTGGATCGGTTGCTGCAGTTGTCCATTTACAGGCCTTCAATTGGATACGTTGAATCATTTTTAGACACTGCAGCATTGATCACACCATAATGGGATACACCACATGGCAGCTTAGGTTACCAAAGGGTGTGCCTCAACTCTACTTGATGGTTGAACAGGAAAAAAAAAGGTTACCAACGCAAAAAAGAGGTTATTCTCTCGATTGAATATAATGTGTTGCCTCTTTTCTTGCCTTTTTGACAGATCCATTGCCTAGTGAAAAAGTAACTAGGATCCGTTCTCGCGAGAAACCTTCCACTTTCAGTTATCATAAGTGGGCACATTTGGGTGTCCCCATGCTTATCTCAGCCGGTGATGATACCAAGCTTTTTGCTTATTCTGCCAAGGAATTCACTAAGTTTGCTCCACACGATATCTGTCCTGCACCTCAGAGAGTGCCCATACAGCTGGTGCGTAATTCAGCCATAGACGGGGCTTCTGTGATTCTCTTTCAATACCCCAGCTCTTTGGATATCTTGCCTGTTCAGTTAAAGAGGGATTTGGATTCAGGAATTTCAAGTACTGCAACTACAAAATTGCTGGCTAGAGTTAAAACCAAGGCATCTCGAACAATCATTTGCAGCACTATATCTAGTAGTGGGTTGTTATTTGCCTACTCTGATCATGTAAGACCCAGTCTGTTTGAATTGAGGCATGGAATTGGGAAGAGTGGGTGGTCTGTCCATAAAAGGCAACTGCCTCATAAGTTACCATATTCCCATTGTATGATTTTCAGTGTTGACTCCTCTCGCTTGATGGTTGCTGGGAATGATAGAAAGATATATGTAAGCCCTTCAATCCCTTTAGCGTTGGTTACAGTTTTTTGCTTGTTCTTTTGTCGGAGTGGTGGTCTGAAACTCAAAACATTCTCTCCAGTCGAGTCATGTTTGGGCATAGTTTGAATGATGGAGAAAAATGGAAAAAAAAAAAACAAAAACTGATTTTCAATCCCATCTGTTTTCAAGTTGACTAGAAAATTTTATTTTACAAAGCTCTTGGAGATACTTGAGATTATTGTGTAATTATGTCATGGGGATTAGGCTTTGTCTAGCCTGAGGTCCTGTTCCTTGATCAAGACATGTATATGCACAACGTTCATACGATCCTGAATGTACATTTTGTAGGCCCTAACACTGATGGTTAACTGGATGACATTTACTATTGATGCAACCATGATACTTGCTGCTATGCAAATGTCTTGTCTGAAATGTCATGTTTTCGGTTGGTTTTAAACCTAGTCTGAGTCCAAGCTACATGGCATGTCTTGTCTGAAATGTCATGGTTTTGGCTGGTTTTAAAACGAGTCTGAGTCCGAGCTACTTGGACATGGCAGAGAGAGAGCCCGAACTGTTAAACAGTTTTGTTTTAGAATCCAAAACTGTTTTTAAAAGGATGGATGGGGAAATTTTTGTCTCTACTTCAAACAAAAAATATCTGGAAATATCCATCATATTGATGGTCTTGATCATCCTTCCATGCAGCTAACTTGGGCTCAAAATGGACACGGCAAGCAGTGGACCCTCAAACCCAGCAGGAGTCGTGGGCTTCATTTTTTAGCATTTTGATAGTGTTTGAAACTATGTTGTAGAAAGTTAACTCATTTTCGTTTATTTCACTTCTGCTGGCGTGGCAGGTTGTGGATGTGAAAAATACAGAACTGCTGCATACTTTTATACCTTGCAGAAAAGATGATGACATAAATTCTTCACCTAATGAGCCTCCTATAACAAGAATGTTTACTAGCTCAGATGGGCAGTGGTTAGCTGCTATCAACTGTTTTGGTGATATCTATATTTTCAATCTGGAAATATACAGGTATGTTTCATTCTGCTTGGGTGTCACTTGATGTTATGTTTTTCTATTGTCTTAATTTAGTATCTAGTTACTTAATATTTTGTTCAGATGTAATTTTTTGTAATTTTTTGAAATTTTATATACTTCAAGTAATGCTGAAGTAAATAGATAAATCTTGAAAGTAACCTGCTGATAATCGGACAAGTATTTTCCCATTATTAATATGCACTTACAGCTACTCAAGTCGCACCTACATGCATTTATGTCCTCATTGTCTAATGCCATGATCCACATCCGTATGTTGACATGAGAAATGAACATTTCTGATGACCAAACTGTATTATGTTGCTAGCCATTTGATTTGACATGTGGCCCACCCTTCTAATACCGAAACTGTTCAAAGTCCTTCCACAAGCATCCCTTATTCATGGATAGGCCATTTCATCTCCGCCGTCCTCATTGATGTTGGCTTGTGAAACGTTCCATACTGAATGGTGCTATAATGGATGGTCTATTCGGATCAGTGCATAGGTGGCCCCCACATGTTAAGACCGTGCAAGGTTGATGCACATGAATATTTGCCTGTATATGTATGTCATTAGTTTATGACACATAAGGTTGAATTGCTCAAGCTTGTTTTGCATTGTCCAACCAACTCAAGCAACGTTCAGACCAAGCTCAAGCTGGTCTATGCTCTGCATGGCTGAGCTTGTTTATACCCTTATCGCATTGTACAAACATAAGATGGGTTTTAACATCCCAGTGCCCTAATGTTCCAACAGAGGAACATCCTACCTTGCCAAGAAATTTTGATTTTGATTTATTTAGTTGTCTATAACCAGGAAGAGTTTTAATTTAGTGAGGACATTTAAAAACAATATTAGGATTTGAGTCACAATGTCTTTTGTTAAAACCCATATAAAAGAAGTGTCAATCAATGTATGTGTATTTTTTGGTTGATACTTTGATAAAAGAATAGTAAAGATATCCCATGGCATAGACTATCCACACTATTTTTATCTTTGATCTCACCTCTATTATTTCGGTAACTGTCCGTATGTGGCTCCATCTTGTGTTGGTCATGGTCTTTGATCGGATTTTGTTTATTCATGCAGAAATCAATGGGAAATCAGTTTTTTGAGAGTTCTTATTTTTGCTCTTTCACCCTTTTCTTTTATTTTTTTTGATATGGTGGGTTTTGTAAATGGATTTAAGGATCTAGATATTGCTATTCCCTAAGCACGTGAATCCACAGGGATATAAGTTGTAATTAGATTTAAGGATCTTGATATTGCCATTCTCTTAGCAAGTGAATCCACAGGGTTGTTTTTCTTTGATTTCTGATTAGCCTGAAATACTTGTTGAGTGTTTGGTTGGGCTCCATAAATTCATTGCCAGTAGTTTTTCAGCCTAGGTAGGACTGACCCTGCCAAGTCAAAAAACTATGCCAGACACTAGGAGAAATGTGGTTTTCATGGCATATCTGATGCAATGGGGCAGGGTCTCGTTCTATATGGCTTGTGTTTATCTGGTTCTGTTTATGGGATTGAAAAACAAACCCAGTGTCCCCACCAATCTATCCCCCTTTTTAGTGCATCAATTTATCCAATAGTAACCCTGATATTCAAATATCAACTTTACTATTGAATCCTGTTATTAATTAAACTTATTACTGTTGTAGAATGCTCCGCAGGACCTGGTAGTTTCAGATGCACGCTTGTATGACACTTTTCTCATCATTCTCCTCATCTTTTGGCTCTTAGACATGGTTCAGGCTGAACCATGGTTCAAAATAGCGGCCGCTCATTATCGGCCGCAGCGGTTGAGGCCGCTACGCTATTTTGAAAATAGTGGCGCTATGGTTTAAAACCTAATAATGTCAATCGGTTTTAATTCAAACATTGTTTTTCCTATTTCTTCTCCTCAATAGTCTTTCCTAAAGTCGTCTCTAGCCTTTTATATGATTTCACATCACTAAAAAAACACGAGATTGACTGTTATACAAGATTCTTTTTTTTTTTTTTTTTTTACCTCTAAAGAAATTCACACTACTACGCCGCTACGTATCGCTCACTACGTAGCGTTTTGACCACTGGCCGCTATACTCGCCGCAACCGTAATTTTGTTCCTTGGGCTGAACACTCTTTGCTTTGGCCTGTACCATGATCCTTAGTGCCTTTTGACTGTACCTAACAGTTAGGCAAACATTCCAACATGGTCATGATAGGCTAAAGAGCAACGGGTAGGCTGAGCTTTAGTGTACAAGTATGGTGCCCTGGTGATGCAGCCTTTTGCTGGGAAATGCTATGGACTGGGCTTGTAGGCGTGGAGATAGTAGGGTCACTATATTGAGGGATAAGTCTGTTATAACTATAAGTGCAACCTGGTCAGGAGGAGGTTCCACTTGTCTGGAATTTTCTGGGATGTGGTTGTCAGGTGCACAAAAATCCTGGTTACGGACATCCAAGGTGGGAGCTATCTGAGATGAAGGCATTCTTCAGATAGATCTAAATACAGAACAGGGCCTTTGGGTTTCATAGAAGGAATTTTTCTCAATTAGGAACTAAATGTATATATAATGTCGCTTATAAATTATAATACTATGTAGACATAAATGGTAGACTACCATTATCCCATAAAGAAACTTTGTGGTAGACTTGCATGATCTCTGTTAATAACCAGTAACACCAAAAGCTCGACTTGTTAGTGAATGGCATAACAATTTATATCAACACCCCCCCTTGAACGGGAAGCTGTTCGAATTCGAAACCCAACAAACAAATGGAACAGACAGATCATACAAATAGATAGAGGTGACATGCCTCGCAGGGGTTTCGAACTCGTGACCTGTAGCTATGATCCCATGTTAATAACCAGTAACACCAAAAGCTCAAGCTGTTAGTGAATGTCATAACAATATATATCAACAATCACAACCACCCCAGGCCCCTTCGCCTTATTGTTGCTCAGATTGGTTTTCAAGGCACTACACATTATTCCATTTCAAACAATCAATATAAATCATTGGTTTGGAAGTTCATGACCTGTGATATCACATTTCATTGACATCAAAGTTGATTTCTATTTACCGAGTAGATTGTGTTGTCTTACATAATTTCTACGTTCTTTTTATTTGGTTAGAAATTCCAGTTCTTAGTATATGGTTTCTCACTTCCCCGATGTGGGACTTCATTGCAAGTGGCATGCATATGTTTGCAAGTATTTACCATTTGTTTTCACCATCTCACATCAAATCTCTTTACATTATTTATCTTTGCTTAATTTGTAGTGTCTATAACATTTTTTATTTTGATCTACAGGCAGCATTGGTTTATATCCAGATTGAATGGGGCCTCAGTTACTGCTGGGGGTTTCCCTCCCACAAACAGCAATGTGCTCATCATCACAACATCTTCTAACCAGGTCTATGTGTTTGATGTGGAGGCCAAACAATTGGGCAAATGGTCAAAGCAACATACTTCCATTCTGCCTAGAAGGTTTCAAGAGTTTCCTGGCGAGATAATCGGACTCTCCTTTCCACCATCCTCCAATTCAACTTCAGTCATTATCTATAGTGCCAGGTACACTCAGCTTAACTTGATTGCTTCACATTTGAAAGAAATTGGTATGAACATTTGGTCAAGTATGTGGATTGTTAGGATGCCATTTTCATTTCTGGTTTAGTATAGTTAAGCATTCATTAATTTTTTTCAGAATGGGGAGGTCATTACAGTTTGTTTGTCACTAAGCATCCTTCTGGATACAAATTATACCTAGTCCAATTTATCTTAGCAAATGACCTTTATAGCATGGACACAGATCCAAGGTTCTCTGATGTAGCCACTTTAAAAATCCCAAGATGCCACTCTATCCATGCAAATTTAGTTTAAAATTCCATTTATTTGTATAAAAAATTATTATCAATAAGATAGATGTATAACCGAGCTACACTAAGTAGTATACATATTTTGGTACAAATATCATCATCATTGAAGCTTTGTCCCATACAAAATGCTATTAAAATATAAGAACAATAATCCTGATCATTCAATATATATATATATATATATATGTATATCATCATCATCATCATCATCAATAGTCATAGCAACCATTGCTGTGAATTCTTTTTCTTTCTCATTTGGAGTGTCAATGGGTATGCATGTATAATGCAAACATAACACACATATTTTTTCTCTCTTTTGTTTTGGGGGACCAGGGAGCATACTTGTTCATTGATTAGTGTCCGTTCCACTATCTGAATGAGGTGGTGAATAACATGGACTCCACAGTAGTCCTATCTGCTGTGTCCGAAACCTGACTTTGATGCGCCAGAATTTGCATATGATTTATTTAGGTATTCTGATCAAGGGGTATATTCCTTTGATATCACATGTTTTTCTACCTGCAGGGCTATGTGCTTGATTGACTTTGGCATGCCGGTAGATGAAGACAATGAGAGCTTGCCAAACGGTGTAGATCCATCATCAAATAAGTCATTTGATTCTTCCAGGAAGCCTAATTTGAAGCGGAAGCGGAAAGATTCTTCTCAAGAACCCCAGCTCAATGGTAAGAAGAATTTTGATATCAGCGCTTTTAAAAATCCTGTTTTATTTGTTGGACATCTATCAGAGGAATCTCTTTTAATCCTAGAGAAGCCATGGTTGGAAGTAGTTCAGACTTTCGATGCTCCCGTACACAGACATATTTATGGGACCTAGTTGGTGGTCATCTACAACAAGGGAGTCCAGTTTTGGCCATGGCATCTCCCCTCTTATTTTTTTGTTGTCTTGAATGTCACCTGAGGTTTGTGTAAAATATTAAATGATAATTTTATTTACATGCTTAATTTTCTTATTTTGAGTAGCTTTCTTTTTGTTGCTTTATGTACTTCTAATGTGATCACTAAATTTATAGTCAAGGAATTGTTCTCTGGAAAGTGCCACGCATGGGCGTGTCGAATAGCTTTGACGTTGCGATTTACTCTATTTGTTTTTTTGTTTGCTACAAGGGGAACTAAAACTCATGCACACACACTATCTCATTTTCCTAACCAGTCGAGCAACAACGGGGGACAAAGTACATCACATGTTTGAAAGATGTGAATTTTGTCGGAGTTCATTTCATTTCATTAGCTAATGTGAATCTCATTTTTTCGGTCAAATAAATAATGAATTTAGTCGTGCTTTCCCTAGTAGCTGATAGACTATATCCCAATCTTGATATTTAATTTCTGAAGCTAGAGGTTGACTCTCAAGCATCTCATTTTTTTCAGCTTCATTTGTATTGCCCGGCATGCTTTAGCGTAAGTAGATAACTAGCAGAAACCATTGATTGCAGGTTCTCTGTTCTGACTAAATGTTGTGCTCCTTTCTATAGAAATCGGCGATTACCTTCATATTCTTAAATGAATCTACTGCTAAAAATAGCAATGTCGTCTGCATATGGTGGCTAATGTTTGTGGTCATTTTTACTCAACTGAATTGGGTTGAGATGAAGAGAAGTCAGCCTTCTTTCTACGAACTGCCCGAGGGATCACCCTTCATTTGCCCTCTCTCCGGATTGATAATCTCTTGGGATTCCATTGACCATATTTCCGTAAATAAATTTATGCATAGGAGAAATCACCCATATGGGTGATGCAGGGTGGAGTATCAACAGATTGCTGTGATTTTATTTTTAACGAATATAAAATGGTATAGTCAGTAGAATCTTCTCATCTCGTGAGGTCTAATTAGATGCATGCCTTATTAGTTGTGGTTGAGTAGATAGAAAGGTCTCCTTATAGATAAAGGTTGGGTAAAAAAATCAGCTCATCATATTATCTTAGTTTTTGATTTAACAGTCTTACAATTATAAAAACAAATTCAATTCAACAGTGAGCAGAGGTATGAAAAGTGGAAAATGGGCCTAGTATCAAGGGATGATAAGAGTGAAAGTGGCTGTCCTGATAAAGATGGGCCCAAGCAGGCTCATGGGATAATAAGAGTGTGAAAGTGGCTGCAACGATAAATATGGGCCAAAGTCGGTGTTGGTTATATGCACTGGATCGAATGTCACATCATGCTCTATTGGTTTCCTGAAGAAAAATGATGAGTACCGACCGATTTTTAAACCATGATTCCACTATAAGCAGCGCTTGAGGTCAGCAACAATGCCTTCACACACCAATATGCAGTCAGCCCAAAGAGTTCTAATTTGTGGCAGTACTAAGGGTCTATTGTGGAATAAATAGGAATTCATGCTCAAATGAGCTCTAGATAGGGGATGTCAAATAGTGCGCCGTGTCGTGTTTGGCGTGCCTCTTTTAATTTTTTTTTCAATTATTTTTTTTCTCCTTTTCGGTAAAATTAAAAATTAGAACACAAGCACGGAGAATGACAAAGATATTTAAATGGTTCGATCAAACTTTACCTACTCTATTGGAAAAAAATGGGAGGGTTAGAGTATTTATAGACTTTGTAAAATTGATAAGGACACAAAATACCCCTTATATGACCGTTTTATGGCTGTGAGGGAGTGTAAAATGGACAATATTTTAAAAAATTGCCATTTTTGGGCGGGCCATGCTTGTTGTGCTTGGTGGGCCGACCCTTATGGATGGGTTGGCCCACGTGCCTGCTGTGCCTGGTACCTTCGGCCTAGCACCGACTATGCTTGGTGGGCTATGCTGTGCCGCGGGCCGTTGACTGGCGGGCCATGCCGTGCCGAAACGGGCCGACCCAATCCATTTGACATCTCTAGCTCTAGATATGATTATTAAAGAAGTGAAGGATATAGGTCGAGGGGTACTTTTTAAGGGTTTAAATTACTAGGGTGGTGGATGAATATTTATTTTGCTAGCTCATATTGTTTAAATTACTAGGGTAGTGGGTGAGTATTCATTTTATACCTTCATGCGATTCATTTTTCTTTAGGCTATGAATGATGGATTTTTTTAAGAATTCACATTTATTTCTTCAATTTTAACTGTTTTTAAACGCAATCTTACAATCTCTTTCTTTCACCTATGGCATTTTCTTTGAGTTGTTACACATTATGACGTCTTTGTTACCAAAAGAAAATCATGACTCGTCTTTCCTTACCGCTTCACCTAGAAATTGCTATAGTGAGGGCTTGTTTGGTATCTCTACTCTTTTTTTTGTAGATCCATCTAAAATAGAGCCATTAAAAAAAGAGCCATAAAAAAAAGAGGCTAGAATAAAAAAAAAAACGCGTTTGGTAACGCATAAATCTATTTTAAGGACCTCGCCTCTATATTTTAAGACTCAAAAGCTCTATTTCTCATCTGCCCACTTTTGGAGCATTTGGATTTTAGAGGATTTGCCTCTAAATGTCTAAACTGGACAGAGTCTAGAATCTTGTGCCAAACGCTCTAATTGTTCAAACCTCTGTCTGATTTAGACATTTAGAGAAATAGAGGCTTGAAATAGAGATGCCAAACATGCACTGAGTCTTCTTCTCCCCGCACTCTTTCACTAGTAACCCTTGTCACTGTTCTTCCTCTTCTCCCAGCACTCTTTCACCAGTAACCCTTGTTATGAGTCTAAGTGCCCTAAACACTAAACTCTAAATCCAACTACTGGTATTTTGGAGATTTTGTTGAAACTATGTAAAATGATATTCTTTGTTTTATTAGAACATCCAGCTTTAGCACAATGATGCTTCTTTTTTTTTTCTCTCCATTATGTTGAATCTCATGCCTGAGATTCCTCTCTGTTTGATATTGTGAGATGATATTGCTTGACATGGGTCTAATTCTTGATATTAGACAACAACGAGTTGCAGTTGGCAACCCTGTGTCAGCCGACTGCCTAGGATTCAATTCATGAGTATGCCACTTTTTCTACTTGTGTGAACTTCCTTTTCCCACTTGTATATGCTCTCTTGGGTCCATCTCATGGGCTTGGCTGGGACCACATAAAAATGAAAAATCTTGATACTAGATTCTTAGGTTTGATCTTGCAAATAACATTTGCTTAGTCTTATCCCTTGCTTTTAGGGATTGAGGTGATTGACACTCCTTGTTTGCCGTCCAGAATCTTTCTTTCCTTTTGACTTGAGCCAAAATCTTCAAAGTTCTTGCAAGCCAAATTGCGTGAGGTATCCACTGGCTTAGGCTTGACTTCTTTTGTTGGTTTTTTTTGGGCACAGTTTGTCGAGCCAAGTTGTATTGCACTTACTTTTTCCAAATAAAAACATCTTTGAAATCTGTCTGCCTCAGGGGACAGTTGATTGACTAATTGCTACCTCGATTTCCACACTTTCATGTGAGGAATTTTTTTTTATTTTTTTTTTATGGTTTAAAAGGTCATGTAAGGATTGTTATTAATTATAAGGGCAGAGTGCATACCCCTTGCCAAACAGAAGAGCAGTTAGAAGCGCCCATATACAAATGAACTTAGTAAGTGATTTATTTTTCTCTTGGAAAAGGGGTGTTGTGCACTCGTTCACTTTCTCTCCAAAAACAATGAAAACATAAGTTTTGAGGCACGAGGCCTGAGATCTGTGGATTCTGGAAATTGTTAAAAGAAAAAAATCACACCAATTTTTTTTTTGGAAAAACTTCTTGTAAAAGAAAAGGAAGAAAATGTGTACCGAGTAAAAAAAAAAAAAGAGAGCAAAAACTAAAGAGAGAAAGATTTGACACAGAAAGGTCTATTGACTACAGCCGAGAGTGATGGTGATGGTGCAAGCTCAGGGGAGGACCTACATGTATGACTAGGGGGACATTAAGTCTTCAAAATTTTATTTTTTACCCTTAAATTTTTTGTAATTTTTTATTTTGATCCCTAAATTGTTAAAATTTTCTTTAGTTCCATTTTCTAGGTCCCCGCCCTGGTGCAAGGTAACCAAAATGCATAGATGTTTTATTTGCATCTTTCAGTCACTTATTCTACCTCATAGAAAATTACTACTTCAAACTCCCTAAAAGGGGCAATGGTTGGCACTGAAATGTCACCTAACTATCTAGAAATCGATACTAGGTAAGCATACCACTATTTTACGCTTATTTGTGGGCTACCTTGGTCCCAACCTCCCAGCCCTCTTAGTGGGGTTAAAAAAAAAAAAAAAAAAAAAAAAAAAAAACACTCTGGAAATGGATACAGTGATCATATAATCCTCTACTTATAAAAGAAGATAAAAATGGAAAGGACAGTCCATTTCTTTATGAGTGATGCCATCACTCTTCCTTCTTGATGCATGGTGATCTCCTTTTCCCAAGGCAGCCACTCATCACAATATGTCGTCTTTTGGGGTAAAACTGTGAAAAAACAAGGGTTGTGAATCACCATTTTCTTAAAAAAAAAAAAATAAAAACAACCCCAAGACGCACTGGAGTTACATGGGACTTTACCCGAATTCTTTCTAAACCCAAAGGAATTAATCGGACCCAAAGAGTTAGAAACCCTCCAACAGCCAAAAATAAATAAAACCACCATTTCCCTTTCTTGAATTGAGAGGAGAACCATGATGTCATGGCATGTGGGAACAAATCCAAGTCAGAACGCATAGAAGAATGAGGAAAAAAAGACGATTGAGAGAAAACCCCACCCATTTTCTTTTCAAAGGGATTCAATTAAGTGGGGGGGATTGGGGTGGTTGGAATCAACAGGTATTGATTCCCATACCCCTTTTAAGGTTATCATCCAACATGATGGGGAGCAGCTAGGCAGGACTTTTGTCTACTGTTTATTAGTTTTTAATATATGATGCAGGGCTAGATCAAGATGTGTCTTCCACAGGACCACAACCCAACACTGTGGTGCCTCGTACGGCGTGGGTGCTAAAATTGGGGCCCACTTGCGATCAACCCAAATCCAATTCAGGTTGATGAGTTATCAGTTGATATAGATTGGGGACTAAGATGAAATGAATTGAGTTGGAATTCACTCGTGTGGTAAGATTGTCCAATCAGTGACAATTCCTGATGGAAGTTTGTTGTATTGTGGATGAATTGTCACAAGTTTGCAAATGGTGAAAAAGACATATCCCCACATTCCCAAGCTTCTTCATATAGACTCCTTTCATCTTGAATTGCAACCTTCCTGAGTCAACAAAATTTTTACCTTAAAAAGCCAAAGGCAGGATTTGGCAAATACACTCCTATAGGACTACTCTATTCTCTAATTCTTGGTCTCCCAAGTCACAGAACTCTCACTTTTTTAAAGAGAAAAGCTTATGTAAGGCTGTTATTGAAAAAGAGGTTCGATAGAATCAAGGAAAATCAGTTTACATGATCCTCTTTTTGTCCTCAATACTACTACTTTTACCGTACCAATAAACCTGCTTTCCTTGGATTGTTGGACTTTATTAATAATTGCAGGGAGTGCATAATTGAAGAGAGATTGTTAGTAAAACAAAAATCTCAAATTCCCAAGTGCTTCATACATCGGACAAGGGAAGATACCAAAACCTTCCAGGGTCAGGACTCTGGAGTCTGGACTCTAGTTGCAGAAGGTCTGGAAAGTAACAACAGAGCAAACAAAACAACTGCCAACCCTGGTTCCGGGTGACCCAAAACAATAATACGTGAATTATGGTGTTTGTGATGAAGGAAAGGCTGGAATTTGGCCAACATTATTTTGGGGTCTGAAAGATGTGACCTGTGAGGCAGGATCTCAGACGACGTAGAAGCCCTTCAGATAGTCCACATTAACTTCAGCATTTCCTCCTCTCTCTGCATTTTGTCCTGACTGCCCATCACACCTCATTCTATCAGTCTCTCCTCAATAAATCTAAAAATATAAAATTGTGAACTTGTATCAACTAAGAAGACCTTGTCTACACCTTTATAGACATAGAGGTCTCTCTAGAACCGAAATCTACCAAAAAAAAAAAAACAGACGATTCTGGATCCCTTTATTGTGGTACTCCAATGTGTATCCCACCTATTGTGAATCTGAATCCTTCAAAACTGAGTTGGTCTTTCCCATTAGATTGAGCAGCACATCACTGATAACTTATTAGCATTATTAATATATTCACGAATCACGTGCTCAATTTTATGGTAGGATCAATTCCTGTTAAAATATAATTCGAGCACCACATTATTAAGGAATGCTATTTATTTTGAACAGTTGAAACTACCAATAGATGGGCTCTATAATGGACTCACAGAAAGTGTGTGGGAAACACTCAGGATATAAGTCTAAGGAATGAACCATGCCATGAAGTAAAATTATTTCCTCTGAACATAAACACAATTCATGGCATAGGGGTATGACTTAACTCATGGTAGGTGAGCTCATCCACGTATGCATGGGTTTGATTTTACATGTATCATACATACATATTTAGTAGAGTGTTCTAGTTTTATGGGCCCTATATTTCCACAAAATCTGAAAAAAAAAAAAAAATGCTTTTATATTTTCTGCTTTTAATAAAATTTCTTTTGATTAACCGTAAAATGTAGAAAAAGTAATCACTACCGATCCCTCCATCCAACAGAAGAGTTTCTCTCTGAGCCCATTGCTACAAAACCTATTAGCAGGGTTCATCATTGCAATCAAAACCATCAGGGCCTCCGTTTCACCTTGCTTTGTGATCAAGAAAATTCACTTACACCAATTAGATTTATTTCATCATATCGATCACATCTAAAACATGTAGTTTAAATACTTTTTTTTTATTTTAATTACATATTTAGATGGTGATCAAACTGACAGTGGGCATATAAATCCAAGTATATTGAAAGTTTCCTTGATGCAATAACAAACTAAAGATAGTTCTTTAGTTTGGATTGCAAAGGTGGGCTCACTGATAAATTTATAATGATTCCCCATACATAGTACATTAGAGATTCTTTATATCCATGACATACAGCATGACAATTTGGGTTGGATAATGAGCTTTATTCATGTGAAAACTGTCTACACATTAGGATTATGTGGTCTGGTTATACGGCCTGCCTGAGATTATCCTAATAATGGGAAGGTGTGGACAGAGTATATAGGCTTATGCTCACTTGTCATGATATATATGTATAAAAGGGAAAGAAAGAAAGAAAGAAAGGGAGAAGACTAATGCTTACACAGAGTAGGGGGCTAGGTCAGGTTGAACCATGTTGGAACTTGTTCTGGGTATCGAGCCTGTTTAATGAATTGGTCAAATGGAGATGGGACTTTAAAGTTTATACGTGCAGAACCCCAAACAGTTTTGTAGTGGGAATTTTTTTTTTCTTCAAAATTTCAAAAATACAAATCTTTTACTTAATAGTTTTTTAACATGCTTTAGATTTTACAAAAATAGAATATACCATTTTAGTTTGGAAAATAGGCTTGCAATATAATTAGGATTTGGAAGTACAAGCGTGGTGTGATTAGATTTGAAATTACTGGGTAAAATAAAAGCCGAATAATGAAATATAATTTTCTTTTTTTTTTCTTCTACTTTTTGGATACATAGCTGAGGAGGCCGGAATCCAATGAAGCCTACACAAGTGGGACGAATAAGTCCACAATGTGCAAAGAGTCACATAAAAAAGGGACAATACGTTGGAAGCAAGTATGATTAATGCCACAAAAGTCGCCCGAACACTAGTAGTTGAGTGTTGGCACCTTGGATTCGCCCTGGGCCCTAAGTTAAAATATCACCGTGCACTTCACCATTAGCTCAACATGCATAGCCAAAAATAAGGTCACAAGAGTATGGTAAACAGTATTTTAAAAAATAATAATAAAAAATCGCATGTCTTTTGCTTTTTATATCAAATTATGTTAATTTTAACGTCATTTTAAAAGTAGATTCAAAATCTTGTTATGCCTGCTCTCACAAGTTCATCTCTGTCGGCGAATCTAATAGAAATCTAAAAAAACAGAGGCATTTTGCATACAAAATTTTCATACCCCGCAGCTTCTCCATCCTCATTCCATCGAGCCTATGGGGATTTATTTCTGATGTAATTATAAGGTGCTAATTCTTTAAAGGAAACTTATACCAAGAACATGATGAACTCAAATTTTGCATCCCTCATACCTATGAGTCTATGACCAAAAACATATGCATTTCATCTTTTCTAATTTCAAGGCCACATTTGTCCAGTGTCTGTTGACTATCTATTTTCTACGAAATTTTTTTACTCCTTTTTACTTCTAAAAAATTTCAATATTTTCACAATTTCATTTTTGCCAAAAACATGTTTGTTGCAAAGGATAGAGAATCTGGCTCAATAATTTTTTTTATCATTTACATGTACAGTAGGCAACACATCATCATGGGTCCTGCATCAACCCACATGTTTGGAGCATGAATTGTACATTCCCTGAAGATCAGGACACTGTCATGTAATTCCTCTTTGCACATGTGAACCAGCTGGTATGCAACATTGTTATGATTTTGGGCAGGAAGTGCACTAGTGCAGCAGTACATTATACACATTTATGTGTATGGTAATTTAGTAAGAGAACGTGAAGTGGAAAATAGAGCATTGTTTACTTCCATAAGTGGGAAGTAATTGGGTATATCAATGTTACTGTGCAAAGCCCCAAAAGTCTCATCTGTTACAACCATTCATGACAGCAATACAATTAAAAAAGATTTTATTTCTTCTCTTGCTTTGTTTCCCATTGCTTAGACAAGATGAAAAGAAAAGCCCAAGATCCCTTCAGAGATCTAGAGTCATACAAAACAAGGGATTTAGAAGAAATTAAAAAAAATTATCAGCAAATCTTGTTCCTCCTGCCTTCTTCCCTGCATACCTGTGCAATAAAAATAAACAAATAGATAAGCATTACTAAGCAGATACTAAAAAAACCATTCACTATTTTTAAACTTATAACTTTTAAGCTATCAAATCCTAATGTCACTCAACTGGTTTTGCTGAAGTTGGTTTCACAGGAATCGATGAACTTTGTACAATATTAGAGTACTTCTGCAAAGCAGAGTAGTGAACATGTTAGTATCAGTTCCAAAAGAAAGAGATGACGAGAAAGGGAAATAAATAAAAGCCCAGGAAAAGGAAGAATGAGAGTTACATTGAAATGGGTTGCAGAGAAGCCTACTGAGAAGTCGAAGGCATCCTCCATTGATAATTGGTTGTTGGTGACTTCCGAACTATTCTGTAGAAATACCAACAAAACCCAAAAGAAAACAACTATCAATATTAATGAAAAGATGGAAGAGAGAACAAGTTGTAGAAACAGGAACAAAATCCTTCCTATTACTATTACTTTTTTGTTGGTTTTTCTACGCACTTGCCTTGGAAAAGAGGAAGACATGAGAGCTAGCAGTGTCATCAAGATAGGAAGAGTGTTCTGTTTTTTCCTTTGCTTTAACCCTACTTCTTTTGCTAATCTTCTTTACCAATGCAGCTGATGAAGCAGAACAGAAGCACCCATTGTCATAACAGTTGTCATCCTCTTCATGGAACTGTGGTGGACCAGAAGAAGCATCAGAAATCATAGACAGATCCTCCTCCTCCTCCTCTTCTCCTACAAATCTACCATGTAAGCCAGCTCCCTTTGCAGAAAGAGAGGTGGGTCTTCCAAAGGACTGGTCCAAGTACATTGTCCAACCAGATTCAGACCCACTGCTGCATTCCAAAGGCAATGACTCTTCTTCATCCATTCTCATCAGTGTTGTTGAGATTGAAATTGCAAATGAGTGTTCTGCCTCCTTTTGAGTTATACTTCACTAGGATATGAAATATGGTGGTATTAATGGGGTTTCCCTTCAGCAGGACATGAAATGAGAATAGGCGAATTGGGATTTCTGCCTTCTGACTACTCACTCAATACGACATGAAATAAGGTGAAACATAAACGAGAGCTTCTTTTATTGAGTCAGAATTTGTAAAATGAAAGAAATGAGCGACAAGAAAGGGAGCAATCAAACCGCACCAAATCCAAATCCCAACCCTTATTTTGTCTTTACTCTGATTTTCCTTAGCCCCAGTTTTCGCCATGCAATGAATCAAATTTGCCAGTTGGGTTTAGGCCCTTGTATTCAAAGGACTCGAGACAAATGAAAGAAAAGGTCAACTGGTGCTTCATCTTGTGATATGAGACAATCCAATGAGCTGCAGGACATAATTTCTTATTCCAACTCCTCATTTTATGGGATAGATGAGATGCTTGATATTTCATTCATGATAGATGATTGATCTAAAAGCTTTTCCATATCTTGCATACCATGTCCTATATTATGGAACTAAGGACAAAGAAATTGTAAAGCATATTAGACTTCCAATAATTGGTGGACCTGAGGACTGATGGGTTGCCTAATAGGTCGGGTACACCGCTTATCACCCAACTATCATCTCTGGTTTTCCATCACTTGGATTTTTTTTCCACCAGAGTAGGCTTCTTTTACCATGACTACGGCCCCTCAAGGGTCCCAGCCGTGCATGTGCTGGATGGGTGCAAATAATAAAATAATTATTATAATTGGTAGGCCTGTTTGTTGCATAAATCATAACCATCCTTGCCATTTGGTCATCTTACCAAACTCAAAGGTCAAAAGCCCAAACGTTGAGATTATCCAAGCAGCTTGTTTGTCCCTATTAAGGCCCTATAATTGGAGGATCTTGATTGCTTCAAAAGTATGCCACGTGCTGACTTGCAAAATACTTTTATATGTCAAAGCCACATGGAATGCTGGTGGTGTGGAAGACTTTGGTGGGTGTTAGCCGGTGGGGTGGGATTATAAGATCCTGCACCCCAGAGTCTGCACCTTATCCTTAAACCCTGTGTCTTACATCTGGGGCCCATGATTGGTGATCCAGACCGTCGAGACCTCACTAAGAACAACAATCAATTGTGATGGACTAATACCTTTTTCCTTTTTTTCGACTGCCTGGACCACATGAGAAATGGGTCTCAATAGTCATGTGGGGGAGAAAGAGAGATAAAGAGGTATGAACCAATAATAATAATAATTCTTGAGAGAGAAGAAGAGGATGATGGTACTGAGGGGGAAAGGAGATGGAGCCACAACTCCTTCACATGCATTACAGCAAGGCACTGTGTACGATCTTAGCAAAACGGGGCACACGTCCATTATTTCAATTCCCGTGAATAGAAAGTAGAAGAGGAATGGGAGGTGTTTCTTCAGTGTGCTTTTTTACTCTCTTCCTCGACCTTGTTGTCTTCTTCCATTTTGTCTCAACAATCAACAGCTGCTCATCCCCACCATGCTCTCTTGCATTCAATCATCACCATGGATGTCATCTTTCTTTTGCCCATCTCCACCGTACATGTGGCAACTGTTTATTTAGCTTCATCAAAACCAGTAGATACACTGTTACAGTGGGTCATCTGGCCTTACAGATTGATTGCCTGTTATTGGAATGATCATGTGTAAGACATATGGATTCATTTAAAAAAAAAAAAAAGATTTTTTAAAAGTTGGGTTAGATATGCTTAGACATGCACGTGGATGCCCCAAAATTATTGGATCCAAGTCCTAATAGAAAGTTGCCACATGTACATTAACTAGATTATTGAATTTGAGGGTAACTTCCACTCTCAATGGTTGCCAATAATTCGAACAAACTCCTCGGAATGGAAAGAGGCCAATCTTTTGGGAAGGACATCATGAGAGATACATGTCAACCTTATAAACTCCATCATGGAGCCATATAGCTATCATTTGGACCACTCAACCTAAATCTCATTCTCTCCAATAATATATTCTCTGGTTTAATGATAGAAATGTGACTAATGGAGCTTCCTATGATTAATTTAGAGGATATATGAATATGGAAGGGAGGACATTCACCTTGAGTGGTCCGGGAGATCTCTCCATGGGACCAGGAAGTGTTACTTGATTCCGTACAATAGATGATGGATCCGACTCACATGAGAAACAGTCCTTTGGAAAGGACATGGAGGTACCATTGGGGACACCATGTGGAGGCATTAATTTCTTGGTCAACTATATATGCCTATCTCACTTAACCACAACACACTCTCTCACAAGGAAAAGGGCCAAAAAAAAGGTCCCATCCTTGTTTTCGCTAGAACCTCATAGACTTTTTACTCCAATACTTTGGCTCTTTCGTTGACACCAAAACTCACTCTCCATCTCAAGCAACTTTATTTTATGACGATAGCCAAATATGCCGACCCCAGTACATGGGAAAAAGGTTTCTCTTTGAATTATAATAATGGTGAAAGAGCCTTAATGCACAATGATAAAGTTGATAATTTTGTAGGTCCAATGACAACAAAATCACAACTATGGTCTGTGGTCGAATCAAATCTTACTGTGGGGTGATGAAATCTAGATTTGCATTAAGGCCAATTAGTCCAGATTTGTAGGCTCCTTAGTCCTCTATTGCTTCATAACAACAGGTTAGAACACTTTTTCAACCTCCAGAGGGGAATGTTACATCATCCCAGTTAAAGGCAAGGTGGTTGCCATCTAGCTTTTTTAGTATTGTCAAATACTCTAACACATCAAAACAGTAAAAAAAAAAAAGAAAAAGGTTGCTTCATAGCATGGGTACTAAGGTTAATGTGAAATCCCTTTTGGTAAATGCTCTTAGATCTGTTAAATAGGATCACTTTTTATCCTACAGAAATGAAATTTCCCAAACAAGATCTTCTAGAACTTTAGAATATTTCAAATTCTAATTCTAATTTCTTCTTAAGATTCATCTTTTATGTTCATTGAATGATAGGAAACTCAGATACAAATCAGATATCCTTTTAGAAATTTGAAATGAGACAAAATGAAAGTGCAGTTTTTATATCTTAATTATTTTCTTTTTCATATACTCGCTCAAAAAAAGAAAAAGAAAAAGAAAACTCTATTTTTTATTTTATTCTCCTTTTCATATATTCGCTCAAAAATACTCGTGACATTAACCCTTATTGAAAAAGGTTTCTTTGTTTGTGCAGTAGACACCAATATTTCACAAATTCAAATCCTTCACACTCACACACACACACACACACACACACACATATATATATATATATATATATCCAATGAATTTGGACTCACCCACATAAATCACAGTTGGATTCAATCTCAAATAGAGATTTTACTTAGAAAACTCATTAAATTGAAATTGAAAGGGTTACGATTATCAAATTAAAAAGATATTTGCTCAATCATCAACAAGCCCTCTATACACTTCTAGCCCATGAAATGGATGCTTCCCAGGTTGGTCCCGTAGGGTGGAGCTAGCACACATTTAAATGAGTTTCATCCAGACTCCCTAGAATGCCCCAATACCACAGACATACATATGAGAGCTTTGGCCTACTTGATATCACCAACATGATTATTTGCATTGAAGTAGAGTAAAAGAGAGTTAAAAACGTATATGATGTGAATCACCTTATTAACTTCATGATATTTGGATCCCAAGAGTAAGAGTGGAGTAAAGCCACCGATGTGACAATTTTATTTTAGTCTTATTTCAATGCAGAAAAGGAGAGTATTCCAACAATGTGATACAAAAGTTCCTCTCCATTCCACCTACTCTTGATTTGATCTATTATTTTCCTTTACTTCTCTCCTCTTTCAAATAAACATGCCAAATCTCATTGAGAGCTAGAGAGGTAACTATTTCAGCCCCTTGTAAGATCCTTTAATTCTTTGTGAGTCCTAATTCTACACCTAGTGGACTTACATCCATTGAGTTTCAAAAAAGTTATGCTTGAGCCAATAAGATTTCATGCTTAATTGATATATCTTATTTAATTATTCTCTTCGTGTCCAAAACCTAATAAAAAATGATACCTTACTACCACTCTATCTATGATTAATTGTATCTAAGTAGGTTCACTCAAAACGGCTAAATAACTAAATTTCATAAACCGTGACACCGTAAAACTTAAAGCTCCTAATCAAAGATTTTGATGATCTGATTGAGATCTTTTTTTTCTTTCCAAAATCTAATTCACAATGAGACATTTTCATCGAGCCTAACCCTTAATTGCCTTGCTTCTAAGTGATATGCACAAGGGGTTTAGATCCTTATCTCTCATCGTTAGAACCATGAGAGATTGAGAGGTACCTCACTTGATAGAGTCATTTACGTGAATAACCAAAATTTTCCTAAAGTCATCCAATAAGCCAATGGGATCCAAAATTTTTTTTTTTTAATGAGACCAATTTGAAAGTATGACCATCATAAGGATGTTAGGATGTTAGGACTTTCATAGGCGTGTAAATGGCCTACTATTGTGAAAAAAAAATGAAAAACTTTCTTTCAATCAAAGGAGGTATTATTTTGAGGGTTTATAGTTGTCCAAATCCTAACCGTTGATCAAGCGTGGTAGATGCCAAATTTTGAGTCATTAATCAAAGCTTCTAAATTACTTGAACGAGACTCAAACTTAAGGCCCGACTCATTCATAGAGGAAAAATTGGGCATACATATAATATAATAATAGGCCAGATGTACACACCACTGGACGTCTGCTCACCATGCGCAGGAGAATGAATAAATTCCAATGGCAGAGAGAGAGAGAGAGAGAGAGAGAGAGAGAGAGAGTACTTAACCTGTCTCAAGAGAGAGAGAGAGAGAGAGAGAGAGAGTACTTAACCTGTCTCAACTCAAGTCTCTCTTGTAGCACCTGTCTCAACTCAAGTCTTTCTTGTGGGGGGCCTGTTGCAAAGTCATTAACTGCTCAAAATACGTGTTGAACACGCATTGACTATCCGGATTGACGTTATTCTTTGTCTAGGACTGAATTCTCAACAAAGTGTCGAACACCTCAAATTAACCCAAGAAATCTATTCCACCAATTGTTTAAAGTGGATCCCCTGTGTTGCATTAGTATTTGGAAACGTAAATGGGATATCACATTTCCATTTCAATCCCACGGCCATGATGCCGTTGCCAGCATTGAGTACTTAAAAAGGTACATCTTGCCATGTGCCTGCAGCTATCATACAAAACAAATCTCTTTCCCCTTTATCAGTGATGGAAGCCAAAGCTGACTCTCAGATTCTATGAAAGTCATTATTCTCCACATAGCTGATGACCATGTGGAGGGTGGCCCACTCCTACCTCCCTGCCCCCACCCACCCACCCACCTGCCCGCCCACTGTCCTCTTGAATCCCTCCACAAATCTCTTGAAATGAATGGCCTCCACACGATTGAACAAGTACCTTCATTTGGATTCTATCCTAGTTCTCAACTCGGGTGATTTTATGACTGCTCTTTGCATGCACAGGACATATGGTCTCATGGGTCGCGGTCGAGCCACATTAGATTTGGAGCATCTCATGTCTACATGTTCTAATTCAAGTTGACATGTTAGCTAAAGTTGGAGCATATCCACTAGATCGTCATCATCGTCGTCATTATCATCATCTAAGATCTATTAAAATCAACTCACTGGTGCCGTTCATCCAGACTATCCACTTGATCGTCGTCGTCGTCCTCGTTGTTATCATCATCCAAGATCTGTTAAAATCAACTCACTGGTGCCGTTCATCCAGACTGATGACTGGATGCGGTCCAAATAGGATGAAGGATGAACAAAATCTCCAAGGTTGGACTAGCGTATCTTGGCTGCAGATAATGTGTACGGTGTGCAACCCACGACTTGCAGTTAGTTGGAGCCCACTCTGCACATGGGTCGATAGGAAAAACAGACCTTTTCACTCGTCAGGTGGCCCACACACGTAAGCGCAAGGTACAACGTTACAAGGCAAAATGATATATGACGAGCTGTCAATGACTCAGTATCCGTTCTTGCATTACTGTAAGATGTTGTTTTCAACCAAAACATATATTTTGCTTCACTCATGTTACTTTGTAAATTGAGTGTTTTCAATGACTATATCTTTGTAACCATGCATCATTATGTTATATTTATCCTATTGAGATTGTTAATTAGACTACTAAAGTTTGCTGTCGCTGATTATAAAATCCATTAATGAGTGCGGTGTATGCATTTTTTTTCTTCACCTTTGTGGAGCCTATTTGGATGCGTAAAATAAAAGAGTAACCAAATAAGGAAAATGAAAATAGAAAAGAGAATAAGTGACTCAATCTTCCAAATGGTTATGGGCCGGGTTTGATTTATGCTGGCCCGCTTTTATTGAGGGTGGGTTTATCAGCTTGTTGGTGGGATTTATGGCACGTACGGAGGGAGAGAGAGATGCTCTCATGGGATTTTGTTGTCTTCTCTTCTAACCAGCTGGTTAAATATCTTAGTATGAAGGGTTAAAACTTTTCTTCCTAACTAATGATAAGGAAGTTGTAATCCAAATTAAGGTGGAAAAAAGCCTTCGCCTAACTAGATTTTCACCAGCAAATCAAATCCTTTCCATCGAAGGAATGAATTTGATAACTTTCCATTTCATGATAGAGGGCCCATCATATCAAAGAAGTGGATGAGTGGATGACCAATCGACAGGCCAAAGGCCTCCACAAATATAGTCTTGAGTCACTCACTCCTACTCAAGAAACAACAGATGACATCTTGTAAGTTTGGAAAGCGTCACTGCAACAGACAATTGGTGAGAGGAGAAGGTGCATGTGCTACAGAAAGAGAAAGAAGAGACAATAGCGATACAGCCAGCGAAGAGATCATGCTCGATCTGGCCTGGGAGAAGGGATCGTACAGCATTCCTCCTCTGTATCGATGTGCGGGAGAGCTTTGGAGTGGATTCGTGTCCTTTTGAACGTACTATACACCACCGACTTTTACTGAGCCCCACGTGCTTCCCTTCTCCTGACACTGTCGGCCAAATGACTGATTTTGTGTTGAGTTCGACAAAATTTGTCCAATTTTTCAAATGCTAGCTTTGACCGATCTCGCCAGGATTACAAGTTTAAACCATTGGTTGTTCCAGTTGGAATTCAATTGGCCGATCTTCATGTCCCAGCTGCTGTTGATGACATGGTACGTACCATATCCTAACAGGCTAAATGATTCGCCCATAAAAAGCTACTAATTAGCTGTGTTCACTTTATATTTTTTTTTTTCGAATTATGGTTTAATGATGGGCAGATGTCATCTTCAGATCTTCCTATTAATGATCTTCCGATTTCAATGCAAAGACCTTTACATTGCCGACTGCTTGGGTCTCACTTGGTAGTAAAGGGAACTCCACTGAAAGTCAAAGCCGTCCAAAATAAATGCTCTCTAAATATGAGATGCTCGCTGTAAGAAAATATATTTTTAGCAGCCTCATTTTAGTAGCGACCCCACTCCGTCATCAAAGTATTAAATGATTAAATGTGTTTCCTTTACTAATGGGCCACTTGTTTGAAATTGCCCACTCATGAGAGCTACATGTATTGCTTTCTTGTAGAAAACTATGCATGGTGTGCATCACTCCCTTGGAGGATCAGGTAGGTAGGCATTTAGAAAATATGAAGAGCTGTGATGCCAAGACATGACATTGATACTGCACACCATGAGCATGACCAAACATGGAATTTATACATAAAATTTGAAGTGTTTATAAATACAATATGACATGACACATTATCAAAATATCATAGATGAAGGGTAAATGCTGCAACGTACTGGCAGTATAGAGTGGCTGGAAACAGAAACGCCGTGCAATGAATGTAATACCTTGTTATATAGGGATAAAGGTCTTCACACTGCTAGAAGCACATGTTGGTAGGAATTTGGACCATTCATTTTCTTGAAATCGTCCTACTCCCCTTGACCTAAAGCGAACGTGCACGTGGGGCTTGTACCTGTGATCAAATGAACTGAAATAATTGAACCCACAGCATGAGGATTGAGGACCATATGGCTACCACTGGTATTAATAGAACTTTACTGATCATCTCTTTACAGGCCCTATAAAATAAGCACCCAGGAATGAAAAAGGTCCGAACTCCCAACTGTACAAGAGTTGAAACCAAAATGGAAAAAGCTTCAGCCCTGTTACTTTGACTTTACCCTTCACTGTCAAGGATATTAGTTAAAACTCTTACTTTAATAATGCATTCTTTCACAGCTTCAATCCAAAATGGATAATGTAGGTTAGGTGTACACCGAACCCTGGGACTATCAACTAATTAGGGAAAGTGAAGGGGATTTTTTTTTATTGGTACCTCAGCAAAGTCAGCTGGGACCATGAAAGCACCTACACACGGGGTAAGAGCACTAGCATAAGGGAGGGAACACTTGCACATGCGAGAAGAGCGGACATGGAAAAAAAAAAAGAATTGCACATGTGAGGAAGGAGAGACCTAATTCATACATGATCTTTTTATACCAGGGTGAAGACATGATATTTAGAAATTTCTAAGAGGTTCAGTTTTTGGATGGTTGGAGAGTGATACTTTCTTTAAATCATGATTTTTGGTTGCTTCAGACTTTGAAAAATGACTTGAAGGCGAGGGTTTGGACAGTTTTAAAGTCAATTCAACTTGCATGAATTTGATAGTGCTAGGGTTCCTCAGAATTTGGTGCCTTAGATTTTTTGGATCTGAAAGTTGGGCACTAGAAGATTTATTGTATGAAATTTTTTTCTTTTATTAAAAATAGGCATTTTGGTTCTCGGATATTTCAGAGTTTTGTGTTTTCTTTCAATTGGGAGTCGTGAGAATATACAATAGGGATTAATTTTATTGCAATTTGAACATCACAATATAATTAATTTATACCAAAAAATATATCCTTTTTCAGAATTTTTTATAAAATTTTAATATTTAGATAGAATATCTAAGATTATAATTATATTTGCCCGACTAAGCACGGGCATTTTTTGCTAGGTTCTATTGAGTATTGTGATATCGACTAGTACTTAATGGTATAACCACATGAATTTGGTTTGCAAGTGTGGACCAACTGCAGACTCAGTCTGGGCCAATTTGAGCAATCTCTTAAAATGATGGCGAACCCAGCCTAAATACTTTAAACGAACAAAAAGGATTGGGTTGGCCCAATCATGGCCAACCCATGCAGCCGGAGATATGAAAAACGGGGCATTATCCATTACTAGTTACAGAAGGGTTGTGTCTAGCCCTTTTAGCTGGACCCCAGAATAAATGCTAGTCGAATAACTAAATGGTCTACTATTGAACAACTTTTGACGCAGTCCAACCCATTTGGACTTTGTAAGTACAAATATTAGTTATCTGGAAATGTACAATCCATTGACTGCCAGCCCACTTTATTGGCTGGGCCTGCGAGTGGAAATTTTTGCTTCGTATTTCTCACCCACATGAATGAAAGAATCAAGGTTGCAAAACTAAAAGCCTGAACGGGCCAGCTCAAATGTCGAGCCTGCTTAGTTCAAAACAAAGGTCTAAATGCTTTCTATGAAAGCCCAAGAGTTTGGTATCACAAATTATGACCCAATAGACTATTAGATTGGTCGATATCAACAATGACTGTAAAGCCCTAACAGACCAGTGTAACTGGTTTTAGTGTTCACATGCCATTAGGGCTGTCAAAGTGACGGACCAGCCCCAGGTTATTTATGCCCTACCCTCGACATATACAGGCCAAGCTCAGTTTGGGCAAAAGCCTTAAGTGGGCCTCCACTATCTAAGCCCTTATCCAATTCTCATATGCTTGGGCCAAGCCCAAGGCCTGAAGACAAAAATCTCAAGTTAAAAGAACCACGCACCATTGCCCTTGGGCTTTAGAAGAAAACTAGTGGCTCTCATTTTGGCATTTGAGGGTGAAACCTGGTAGTCTGATAGGAAGGTCCGATTGACAGCCCCAGTAGGCAGTGAAGCCCGCTTGACTTTATAATTATAAGTACAAGAGGACGTGGATTAACCATCACTTGGGCCAAAGTGGCACCTATGCTGCCTATAAGCATGAGTGGACAAGCTTCTTATCTCCAACCCTAAGCAGCAAAATAATTTTTTTATATTTCAAAGGGACATAGTGTTAACACATATATATATGTATTTATAATTCCCCAGCCAAGCCCAATTAGATGAAGTAATGACTTGACGGATGACCAGCCTGATTAACAGCAGAGAAGGAACCATTTGAACTCAACCAGAGCCATTGTTATAGGGCCAGGTATGGATCGGGCCTAGTACTATCAAAGCCTGGCCCTAGAGCTTGTCCTAAGAAACAAAAGCCCTCATTTGAAGGGCTTTTTAAGGGCTGTGCCCTCCTCTCTTAGAGTGAATTGACATACCTATATATATATAAGAAAGTTGGTATTTTTATAATTTCATAGTGGGCCCAAGTTGGAGTGAAATCTGATTAGGATTGATTGATATTTCCATTGTCTCGTGGTGGGTCCAATGTAGATAAAAAAAATCTCTTGACTTTCCCTTTCTAATGCTTTCCTATATTTTCTCGAATCTCCAAAATAATAGGTGTATTCAAAGGAGGTTTTTATCCATAACACGGTTTCCTATTCTCTCAGTATCTCTCTCCAATATTCTACAATTATATTGTAATATGACATCATTTAATTGAACAAATCAAAAGGGGCATAAACGCCCCATTTGAATGAGACAGTTCTTAAAATTTCTCATATCATACATATATATATATATATATATATATATACACGCGCGCGCGGAAATGCTCCATCTCCCACCTTATTAGTAAGCACCCCATCAGAATAACATCCTCCATGGCCATGTGTAGGCCAACTTCAGAAATGAGATCGGTTCCAATGGAGATTGAAAGATGATGGCAATTGCCATATTGCAGATTCTTTTCAAATCAATGTGGGACCTGCTTGTCTATGTGCACGTGGAAAGCATCTTGATATCACCAAATGGGAAATATGCTAGATAGAGGGGAAAAAGGAAAAAAAAGAAAAAAAGAAAGACGGTTATGATTGAAAAATAGGCAATCTTAAGAAAACAATTATGTGCATGGCCTACCAAATGTGGGTCCATTGCAAACTTTATAAATTACCAAACAGTAGGTCCCACTTCACATAAAGTTCCATTACCTCCTTATAACTTGTTAACCTCCTCTCCTTTTTTTGCTTAATCAGTCTATAGTCCTTAAACAAGCTAATCTATTCAATTAATTCTCATTAAAACTAACTGTATTGTAGAAGGGCTTGTATTCTTTTGCTTTGCACGTGGGAGGTGGCATTATTTTATTGCATGAGGCAAAAGAGGCAAAAACACTTCTTTTTAAATGGGAAGTTTTTGAGAATTTATTATACACACACTTGAATAAACAAAAAACTAAAATGGGTAGGCAAACAAAAAAAGTGCTAATAAGTTACTATAAGTGCAAAAAATCTCATGGACTCACTTAGATGGATTAAGAACTTCTTTGGAGTTCCTTGGAGAAGATTAAGTGCCCGAAACCTGAAAATGGAGGAAAGAAAAGCAATCAAAGACCCTGCCTGCGGTCAGCGCAAGGCTCTCCGATGCTTAAGTCAGTTCTGCAACTAAGCAAATGATGGAGAAGAAGGGAGACGGAGTTTTGGGCGTGAATATAAGTGTGTCTCATGTTACCTGTTCTGAAGTTTGCTCATTGTATTTATATAAGTGGGGAAGTCCTCTGACTTTGGGTAGGGAGTCTCGTGACTCGTGATAGGGAGTCCCATCATAGCCCACATTTCTTCAATTGCAGTCTCATCGGACCTTACTTCTGGCGACTTGATGTAGACGTAGCCACCGGATAATGACAACTTTTTATTTCTACCCGATGCATGTCATCATTACTCAACACGTTCTGTAACGTGGTTGAGTCTCCATAGAGGTACAGCTGTTTGTACTCGTCTCGATAAGCATTCTAGCACTGCTGCCTAGGTGGGAGTACCTGGCCGAGGTGAAGCACTTGGCCGAGGTGGAAGTGTCTGGCACTATTGCTGAGATGAGATGCCTAGTTGAGCTGGTACTGTTATCGAAATCAGGTGCTGAGGCCAGGACCGAGCTCATGTGCTGAGGCCAGGACCGAGCTCAAGTGCTGAGGAGAGGACCGAGGTGGTACTGACCGAGGTGGTGCAGACCTAACTGAGATGGGATGATAATTTCGATATCATATAAATATCCCCACAAAGTTATCATAGACCTCCATGATCATAATAATTACTTATTCACATATGGATCCTACAATCTATTAAAACCTACCAACTCTTATCTGTACATCAGATGCGAACCCTCTAAGCTTTTTTTTTTTCTTTTTCCGGTTAAATCTTGAAATTCTCAATCAAGTGATTAACATTGCAAATAAATTGACCATCCGTGATGTCACCTACTGAATTTAATGGTATTTAACTAATTGTATGCCAAAAAAAAATACGTGTTATGTAAGTGGTCTGTAACTTTTTCGCAAATTTATTCAACTTTGGTCTTTCAACTGCTGACATGACATGACCACGAGTCAACCATGTAACTTGACTTGGAAAGTTGGCAAGCCCAGAACCAAATGGACTCACACTGATTGGGGCCATTGGACCAGCCATAACACAAAGTAGTAAGATATTTTCCATAGCTTGTATTGAACCAAGCACAAAGCAAGTTTCTCCAAATGAGAAAGGTCTTACTGGCTGTGGTCTCACAGTAGTGTTTTTTTAATGGGTACACGAGTGGTGGGATCTAAGATAGCTCACATATGTGGGAAAGAGCGCCCAAAAAATAAGGAGAGAAGCCCACAGAATTGGGGACGAGAGTTCACTAAGTTGGAAGATAAGCCACACACAAGATGGAATTGATCCTGGGTAGCCAGGTGACAGAAGGCTTCCATACCATATGAGCAACCACTAATTGTAATAAAAGAGTGTAACAGACAAGCGGGCGAATAGAATGGTAATGGTAAAGATAGGAGTTGTCGCTATGATGTGGTGGGTGAGCTTGATCGGTCAAATCACGACTGGGTTGAATGACATTACATGGTAATTGGTACCTGAGACAATGGCTTCCATTGCTAGAACATGACAGACACACATCCTTTCCTGACCGACTGCCATGGATTCCTTCAGATCCATTATCTACTTACATGTCATTGCCAACTCGCTCGGGTACTTTATGGTTGCCCGGTTCCTTCAATGCCCAGTTGGTGCTTATAGATGTTTAGAGCACCTCCTTCAAATTTAAGCTGGACATGCCATCTTATGGCATGAATTAATATTTTAAGAGCCATGTTAAAGATGACACGGAATTTTACATGTTAGAGTGAAACGTCAAAATTGACATATACAAAAGGGAGATGTCAAAATTTTATATTTCAAAATGGACCATTAGAGAGAAGTTATGTTTAATGTAATTTTTTGGAATATTGGGTTTAATAATAAAATATTATATTTGACATATAGGGTGGACTTATCACTTTTGAGGATATCAAATTTTAGAATGTCAAATTGTCACATAAGCCATCAAATGAAATTTGACATTTGACATAAGTAAATAGTAAAAACTTTGGTCATCAAATACAACGTCCTTTGCGGCTGATATTTCCAAATTGCATTGTGGAGCAACAATATTAGGTTGAGATACGAGGTTACTTAGTTCTGAGCAAGAATGGATTAATTAATGATCCATTGCCATTTCTATTGCTGAGCAAATATTGTTCAAGCATGTTGTTGGTCGCTTCCATCACTTGTGAAGTTGTTATGCATTGTCATCGTGTGGCATTTAATTTCCACTTGATGATGCCCATTGTCGTTTGCCTTTTAACCCATGTGATTGATTGTCCTGACTCTAGAAAGGAGGGTTATGTCACTCAAAATTCTTCGAACAGAACTTTACTTTATAGTCTAAAATTTAGCCTACTCTAAACTGCATGGAAGAGTTATGCTTAATAAATGTGTGTTAAATTGATGCCCGGTGGGATGATAGGAATTGAAGTATTGAACACCATCAAGGAAACTGCAAAGAACTAGGAACTGCTCTAATAAACAGTGGTCGAAATCTGACAACTGCACTAAAAAAATTAGGGTCAGATAAAAGGCGTTTAAGGTATATTTGTTTGAATAAAATATATAGAAATTAAATATTTGAGAACCTTTGTGAAATGAGTTCTACTTGAAGATTACTAAAAAAAGTAACAGATGAAGCTTATAATATGATAATGCATATGGGACTTTAATGGCATGTTTGTGCACGGCCTTGAAATTCTAGTTTTGTGGAGTTTTTCCTTATTTTGGAAAAAATAATTTACCTACCCCTATAAGAAATGCTTTTTCCAGAAATACGGAGAATATAGCAGATTTTTATGCTTTCCCTCGTATAAAAGTAGCCGCACCAAACATGATTTTTATTAAAATAGGGAAAATCTTTTCCACTTTCCACACTTTTTTTCATGAAAAAGTACATATACACAAGTGTGCCCAGACTTTCTTATATATTGAAATATTATTTGAGTGATAGCTAGGTATGCATTTTTCTTTCATTTATTTTTATTAAAAGAGAGTTTATTAGATGGTCATTATTGGATAGTCACCTTTTTAACCTGTTATAAAAGTACAATCCTATGTATTCATTTACAAGAAACAAACATGCCCTTAGAAATAATAATACAAAAATGCTAGGGCTTCTAATCAAAACATGATGTTCGGAAAACAAAAATGTGAAAGCCCCCTGCATGCCGAATTGTTACAAAGGTTATTATAACATGCGCTTCTTAAATGAAACGGTGTGTTTTGATCCGAACTCACAGTTTGAAGTGTTGCAGGGATCAGATTCAGAACTCTTGCCGATGGAACGGACGGTTAAGATGTGTAAATCTTAAGAAACCTCACACCCGATGGTGACACTGGACAGATCAAATGAAGATATTCTTTCGCAGCAGGCCCACCACGAAACTAGGGATGATGAGATTTACATATTGTTTTGCAACAAGTCCTGTTAAACTTATTTTAGAGACGCGGTGGGTAATTGGAGCACAGGTGATGGTGGTAAATCCCACAAACATGCATTGAGATATGAGAATATGGGAGCCAGAAAGGCACTTACCAGAACTATCCCATCCTTGAGCAGGGGACCATATGAGAGCGCTGTAATGGAGGAGAGACATAAGCAAACGGAAAATGGGACAGACAGTATTTATTCTTCCTTGTTTCATGGTTTAGGATGGAAACAAGAGCTGGGGTCTGATAACAACTTTCGCATTTACACTCATTGCCTCTCTCTTCAAAGAAACAAACTATTTTTTATATCTCTCTCTGTCCCTCTGTCCCCCAGATTTGGGGTAGATTGAGATATTTTTGCCAATTTGGTGTTGGGGGACCCTGACCCACACCATGTGATAAACTGGTCTGTAGAAATGGAACTCAGCGAGTCCAGATCCATGAATCACAAGAAGAATTTGCTTATCAAAGGATGCAAAACATGGCTCGATATCCAACTCTTTTGGGTTGTTCGTCTGGCAATGGTGTACTTTGAAGTTTGATATCCATTGGCAGCCTTGTTGTAACAGTTGCAGTGATCTAGACTTTGCAAGTACTAGCACCCGCTATCCTCCCAAGAAAATAGGTAGATTAAGTTCTCAATCAATGAATTACACCTACTTCAATCAAAGGTAGAGTGAGTTTGCATTGTTAGAGTTAGAGTGGGGAAATGCTGCAGTACACATGCTCACGGGTGAACCTGGCTTTTTATGCATTTGCCTGTAAATAGCTATAAATTTTGACAGTTTGCACGAAATTGCTTACCGCTGCTTTCTGCTAGCTTCATGCCAGCCACGTTTCTGCATGGCCCAACTAGGAAAAAAGGAGTGTGAGAACACGTCCCACATCGCCTATGAGGCTGCCCAGAGACTGGGCTAAAAGGTGCGATGCTGGCCTTACTGATTGGACGCGTTTTGGTACCGGTGAGCCGGGCTCCATCAAGTAAAACCGTGCGGGCTGAGGCCCAAAGCGGACAATATCCGATCGGTAGTTCTGGGCTGGGTCGTTACAAAATGGTATCAGAGCCGAGGGCGGCTCTCCTCTAAGTGGGTGGGATTGTGAGAACACGTCCCACATCGCCTATGAGGCTGCCCAGAGACTGGGCTAAAAGGTGCGATGCTGGCCTTACTGATTGGACGCGTTTTGGTACCGGTGAGCCGGGCTCCATCAAGTAAAACCGTGCGGGCCGAGGCCCAAAGCGGACAATATCCGATCGGTAGTTCTGGGCTGGGTCGTTACAAGGAGTCCCCTTATCACAGTATAATGTAACCCATTGTACCATAGTTTTGGAAGTGGTTTAATATCGGAAAGACAAGCCCCAGTTGACTGAGGGAGATCGTTTACACCTTTCGAAGCACTCTTTATACAACCGCAGTCGTGTTGCGTCACGAGTCTACAAGCCTTTCTCATTTCAGTGCTCGCCTTTTGAATCTTAAATATGAATTTACATAATCTATATGAGGCATAATGTATATATAGGTTAGGCATTAAGATGAATTCTTACATGAGGTTGACTATATCATGTAGTTAAGTAAGATTTAGGGCTTGTTGGTATGTAAGAATGATGATGGGCATTCTTGCTATTGGATATTTTTTACTGCATATCATCGCCTATTCTAAAGCCTTGTGAAATTCCCTATTTTATTTGCAAAACTCTTTGGGCATTCAGCTGGTGGTTTTTTCATTTTTCCTTTTTACTTATAAGATTTTCAAATCTCTAAATATCCAACTTTCAAAATACTTAAATTCTTAAGCAATTGCTCAAGCATTTGTGATTTCAGCTGCAAAAGAGTTTTTGAAATTCTTTGATATCTTCCCCAGCCACAAGAAATCTCAAATATCTCCTAATTAATAAGGATTTTAAAGTGAGGTACATATGTAAGTGTTTATATGTTATGCAATTGTCGCTCCCTATTTAGTTTCCATGATTCGGTGCAATCGTCACTTTCTTATTTGGACATTGTTGCTAGAAATCCAATTAGATCACCACCATACTAATTGTTGTTTAGTGCTGGCACCTTAATAGCAGACATATGTTTAGAAATCAATATCTGAGTTTTCAAGTTTAAAAAGCATCACCCCCAATCAAAAATCCACAAGGAAAGACAAAAAAAAGAAATGAAATTAGCAATTCTCAGTTAAATTGTGTATGTCAATCTATTCAGATGATGGAACTCGGTCGACGCACTTTTGGCGATACCCACATTTTTGCATTGAGGTGTTCTTTATGGGATTCAAATTCACAACAAGTTGGCTCTGAAATAATACTATATTTCCTTGGCTAACCAATCCTACCAAAACATCAATATATCATTAGAGGCAACATAAATATTTTTTAATACTCTACCTTTAGCGGAGCCCACCCCTCAACATAAATGTCATATACTCAACAACTTGGTAAGGGGACAAGTCACTAGATTAGACTTGGAGAAAACTTACCATTGATTAGGCTCAAATTTGTAATGAATAAAGAAAATACCTGCAAGAACTCGAAGAGGGCAATACTCTCTTGGTTGAGTTGTGTTGGTACTTTGGTATCACATAGATATCCAAATATATATTATTGGACCTTCAAGTTGATAGTATTACTCGTGACCACTAGGCCAACTCTCCCATAGAAGACTGTTGTGGTGTTCACCCATTATCACATCTACTCATACCACTAAGCTCAATGTCTACTGTGGGATTGCTCACAAAACTTTCATACTCGATCAAGATGAGTTTTATTAACATAGTGAGACAGTTAGGCCCTTTTCACTTGGAGTTATATTTCTACAATTTCAAAGGGCTACAAGAATAAAATTAAAGGTGAAGATCCATTAAAGGGGCCTAATATAATATCTCCTCTAGTGGGAAATATTTACTCACCAATTGACTTTTCAAATTAAATGATATAAAATTGATGGTTCAATCAAGATCTCTACCTTTGACCATTTCCACTTCACTCAATAAAGCCTCTTTTACAGATTTTCTAAAACTCTGCCCCAAAAAAAAAAAAGTCAACATAAATGGATGCTGGCCCTCACATGTGACATGTCAAGATTTGCGAGATAAATACTCTATGCAGGAGGCTTGCACGCGGATCGGCAATGGAAAGGACCACACCTTCAGGCGACCAATTCACCACCAAAGGAAAAGTAGAGCATTGAAGAACCATGGCTGATGGTTTCGCTTGTTGATAGAACAAAGTTCCATGGCTTGTTGGGAAGAGAATGAAAAGAAAGGAAATACTTTCGGATAGAGTGAGAAGAAAATGGCAGCTAAAAAAAAAATTAGAATGAAAAAATATGTCTCTGTTTAATCCAAAGGAGTAGTCACTTAATTTAGGACTACAGTTAATTGCACCCGCGGGTGATTTAAAACTGCACTACCACACTAGGCGTATAGGAAAGTTTATTCAGCTTCCTTCTAAACTCAAAGGGATTATGTCAGCCTAAAGGATTAGAACCCTCTAATAAAAGAGAGAGAAAAAATGTACTAATGCTCTTGCTTATCAAAGTATGGACTCAAGCTAATTGTATCTCAATTGTCTCAATCCCTCTTGGGTATGTGCTGCCTTAGATTCAGTATCCATTGTGATATGATTAGATTGATTCCATACAAAGAACCTCTGCCGTGCAGTTCGTAACTTTTGTTTATTAGTGCCCTCTGAGGGATTTGATTTCGTCCA
The DNA here is from genome assembly GCA_003546025.1 of Camphora micrantha. NCBI lineage: Eukaryota > Viridiplantae > Streptophyta > Magnoliopsida > Laurales > Lauraceae > Camphora > Camphora micrantha. The sequence continues at coordinate 73,555,663 of QPKB01000002.1, forward strand.
CAGCTGGGGATGTACATCTCGACCACCAGTGGCCCACTGACAAGAAAATGGCCCCACTTGATGACAGATAAACAGTCCAAATTGAGGAGTTGCAAATTGGAGAATCAAGGCAGTCGACCAACCACGATTGTTAAGAGAAACCAAACCTTCTGAGCTGTAAAACAGTAGTAATTAAGTAGGACCATCAATAAACCTGCAGCGCGAATCTCAACCATACATTTGTTGAACTTTGAAATGTGAAATGCCTTTTGCTTTAGCTCATTCTATCATTCTAATCAATCTTATCTACTTCTTACTTATTGTGGAAACTCTAACGCAAATGACAAAAAAAAGATGTCCTTATTAAAGGATCATTTGAGGAAAAAAAAAACACAGAAAAACAAAAAAAATTGTGGTACCTAACAAATGAAAGAATCAGATAATTGTCCTTATGAACGGCGCTTGGAATAAAAATAGGAGGTGAGGCCATAATTTCCCTTCAGGTTCCATTGTAGTGCAAAAAAATGTAAAACAATTCCTTTTCTTCTTTTTTTCGGTTTTTTTAAATCTGTCCTTTTGTGGACGGCACATTAGTGGGCCACCCAAAATTATCAGTTGAACACTCAATGTGGAGTAAAAAAAAAAAAAAAATCTAAAGAACGGCCTCTTACCATAGTGGTAAGAAGCGTAAGTTCTTACCTGTTTGTCCTGGATTTGAACTCGGGCACACACCCCTCACGATACAAAAAAAAAATAATAATTTGAAACTCAATCAAAATATAAGGCTCAAATAAAGGGAAAAGCAACCGTCGTCCTCTTCTCTTTTTTTTACCCCCGTCAAGGGAGCTGGAACCTAAGGTAGCCCATACACATGGGCTCCATCCATTAAAAACCAAATACTAGTTACGAATGTTGTAATTTTTATGGTAGCAGAAGATCATATCCCATTTATCTTTGGCTAGTTGGATTTATGTTAGAAATTTTCAATCCTCCAAAAATAGTACCCAGAGCATTTTTTATGGTCCTCTTTGGCAAACACCACCTATAAATAAACAAATAAGTCAATCATTCTTCCATTATGCTGTCATAGAAATCAAATTTAACTCGAGTAGGTGATATCAACACCTTTTAGATTAATCTATTCACATATTTTTCAGTGTGATCAGGAACAATGATTTATGCCGATTCATATTCTAAATATAGACCCCTCCATGGAACCACAGCAATGGTGCTGCATGCGGTGCCAGTTTTTCTGTCAGTCACTCTTTTCAATCTCTCTGCCCTATAACATGAGATATCAACACTTGTGGGCCGCAAACCTACAAGAAAACTTACGACCCGCGAAGAGCGCGCAGCAGCCCGTGATGTATAAATAACGACGGAAGGAGATGTCTTCTCCATCTGTAGTCTATACTCTCATCACAACCTTTTGAGTCTTATCTCCTCTTCCTCTCCAATTGCACCGGAAGTCTCAAAACAGAACGAAGAAGAAGATCCAGACGCCCAACAGAATAATGTCTTATTCTCCAATCCTAAACTACTGACCTACATTACCATTAACTTTCTGCAATGTTCGACTTCTCCAACAGTAATCTCTACTGCTCCGAAGTTGCAGAGGATGATTCCGGCTGCGATGTGGATCCACCACCATCTCCCAAAACCACTGATTCATCATCAGAGAACGATTATGGCTGGATCTCCACTTTCATCAAATCCGAGATACATCACATGCCTGCCCCAGATTATTCATTAATCGACATCACTGCCCGTGGAAATGCAGTTGAATGGATTTTAAAGGCAATAAAAAGGATGAGGTCCATTGATACTGTATCTGAATTTCTTGAAATGATACTAAGATTTTGCATTGTGCAGGTCCATCAGCACTACAGATTTCGCCCCGTCACGGCGTGTGTCTCTGTCAACTATCTCGACCGTTTTCTATCTTCTTATTCCCTTCCGGTATGATTCTACTAGATATCTAACATGCCTTCACCTCTATTTGGTCATGTGACAAGACTCTTGTTTTTCTTTGGCTTTTTTTCTTGGCAGAGTGGAGACTGGGTTATTCATCTTCTCTCCATTGCGTGCTTGTCTCTTGCTGTTAAAATGGAGGAAACAGACGTTCATCTGCTTCTTCTGGATTTTCAGTTATTTGAGCCAAGGTTCGTGTTTGACCCTCATACGATTCAACGCATGGAGCTTTGTGTGATGGCCAAGCTCAAATGGCGTTTGCGCGCCATCACCCCATTCGATTTTGTTGATTGTTTCGCTCGAAAACTTGGGAATTCCGATTTGAATCGCCTCCTCTCTCGTGCTTCTTGCATCATTCTCAACACTCTCCCAGGTACCAAATCTATAAATTTTCCCATATCCATATCCACACACGATGTGTTTATAATTAGCTAGGCCTATTTCTAAATGATGCGGTGTTTAAGTTTTCCCGTTATTTTTACTTTCTTAGCAGTTGTTGATTTCTTGGATTATCGTCCTTCGACTGTAGCAGCTGCCGCTGTGCTTTATGCGGCTCAAGAAATATCCGATATATCGGCCCGATACAATGAAAATGCCGGAATTTTTTCAGAGTTGCTGAGCAAGGTAGATGGTCACCGTTACATTCTCTTCTTCTGGTGGACTAAACTAAAAAAAATGGGAACTTTTTGTTTTGAAAGAAGATTAATTTTAATGGGATTTGGGTGCAGGACGCAATGGAAATGGTGAGCAGCTGTCAGCAACTAATGAAAGGGTTAGCAATTGGCACTTGTCCGAATGATGAACCAGAAGGCGCACCAACGAGCCCAATCGGCGTGCTCGATGTAGCTGCATGTGGCAGTTGGGAGACTCAAAATCCTGGTTCTGAAAATAACAGGGCAAGCAGCAGAGCCGAGCCTTGCAACAAGCGCCGAAAGCTCATCTAAACACAGTTTTGTGCAATTCCCCCTCTCTGTTTTGTAATATTTTTGGTGGGTTGAGGAAGAAAGATTAAGGTCGGATCTAGGTCCTTGACCAAATCAACATCTACTTATCATAATATAAAGCCATGAAATGAAATGATGTGTGCCTGTGGGTCTGTCATTCCCAGGGTCATTCTGCATGAAAAGTGGTAAAGAACGAGGCACGATTAAATGCTGGTGGACAAAAAGAAACTTGGGAGTAAACCTTTGAAGTAAAACTTTGATATTCTTTTTTACAGTTTAGCGAGTGGGGCCCACCTTCGATTGACAACTTGTAACACGTGATTAATCAGAAATTAGATCCTGCTTCTTGTTGATTGAGCCCAAATTATTATTCCCCACAACTTTATGATGAATGCCGCCCATTGTCTGCCATGAGCATATATAGGGGATGTAATGGCTCAAAAGACTCATTGACAACGGACTATTACAGTTATTTTATTCTAAGCCTATTCAGCTGAGTAGTTTATATTATTACAAAATGTTTTGATCATGTTTATTGTTGAACTAACTTTTTATTAGTATTACATCACGTTGGAGGTAAGGTTGCAAACAGGTCGGTTTCAGTCCGGGTCCATGATGGATCCGAAATCATTAAGGAGAAGGTGGAACCAGACCTGGACTCGTGGCTCCACAACGAGAACCAAAACCATATATGAGACAGGTCCTGATCTAAGTAGAGAATGATATTAAAAAAATATGACTTTTAGGAGAAATTTTCGAAAATTGAAGTAATATGTCGGGTCTCGGGTCCACAGGTTCGAACTAAGGTGGAACCGGACCCGAAACCATTTATTTATCGGGACCTAAATAAGGACTCAAATCCGATTTTTAGAGGATCAGAACCTTCAGATAATCAGAGAATTGGGAACCCATTCACATCCCTAATTAGAGGATTGAATTGATTATAAGGGATAAGTTTTATATAAAATGGTGAAGGCCAATGGTTTTATTTATAAATTAAACAACAATGAAATGTTCTCCTACATAGGGACGTCTCCATCTTGTTGGTGGGCCATCTACAAACCAGAACCCGTAAGCATCTGCATTAGCATTCTCTCACAATTTCACCTTATATTCACCTCTTTTATCATTTTTTTCAGAATCTATTTTTACCTTGCAACTCCTGAGTTTAATTATTCCTGCTAACAAACAGGTCCTTAATTAGTCCTAATTAGTCACTATCAAATTTTACACTGCACAATCGAAATTGAGGTCCTGGATGCTAGAGTATAGAATCATTTGATTTTTTTTTTTGGCATGGCATGGCATCAGCTTAGAAACAGGTCCTGAATATTTGAGTGGGCCACATGCTGCAGTCGTCGCGTTGCAGAGATCTCGGACAGGTCAAATCGTGCCCCGTGTTCTCTCATATTAAATGGACCATGTCATAGAGCGCGGGCGCTGCTGGCTGGACGCATGATTGTCGCTTGATTCCGCCTTTTTTCACGCTGTGGAGAGATATCTTCGTCTGCCAACAAAACAATCGGGCCCAAGTATTCCACCGTGTTAGCATACGCAGTCCCTGTCTAAATGTAAGCCAAACTTTCCGCGTACATAACAGGCCCACAGTAATATAACAGCCCTTAATTAGTACACTCAAGATTCCCGTGGGAAAATTCTCAGAGGATCCGGACTCCAATACCCCTTCCTTCCCTTCATTTCTCTCTTTTGTCCTTTGTAAAGTGATGTATCTCATTCTCGGAGGGCTCAAGGACCCTTTTCATTTTTCTAGTCCCCATACAAATCAAATCTATTGGTTGATTTCGATGACTCTGCTTTGGATAATAATTTTTATCGAAGGATGTAATGCAAAAATGATATTTGGCAGTGTAGGAAAAGAGTCATTTTATAGTATAATTGATGGGTTGGTCGAGTGGTCGGGACCACAGTTATTCCTCTTCTGGAGTTAGAAGTCTTGATATGACCCCTGGTTCCCTCCTCTTTAGGAATTAAACGTTGAGTCCACTTGTGCTACCACTTAGGAGCCGCGGGAGTTTTACCCGGCTTCTCTCTAAGTCCGGAAGGAATAGTCCAACCCTAGCAGCCCAAAAGGTTGGGAACCCTCCATTAGCAAAAAAGAAAAGAAAAATCCAACAACCTAAACTTTCTGCCGAACAGACTACATATATATATATATATATATAACACATATTCCTGATGTTAGCCCCACAAGATAGACCTCTTCCAATCGAAGAGAGCAGGTGGAAAGACCTTCTTATGGAAAAGGGGGAATCAATAAGATTAGCACTACAAAACTAACAGCCACAAAGTTTAATGGCATCTTAATCAAGGATTTTGTCGATAATCAATAAAATAATGAGTGAAGGGTCAATGAGTGTAAAATTGATCTTAACCTTATATCATGAGATTACAAGAGTTAGAAAGGAGTTACATTGATCGAATGTAGTATTCAAGTGGTCCCCATAGGAGAACGTTCTTTTTGTTATAAATCTTTCTCGACCAAATAAGACTGAATTGTTTGAGCATTTGAAAAAAAAAAACATATTGTCATATTTTACAATATTATCATGTCATCATAATTCTTGATGATTAATTAACACCTCTTAAATTTGAAATTATTACAAGAGGAATGCTATAAAAGTGGTATAAAATAGTAACAAAATACTCCAGAAAGAGTTGTAACACGTATTTTTTTAATTATATTCATATTTCTTAGCACATCAAATAAATATATTCCTATATATAAATATATATATATATATATTCCAATAGTAACCTTTCTAAAAAAGTTCTAAATTTGATGATATCAAAATACCGAACAATGTTTTCGATCAGGGGTAGAATTAAAGGGGGAATGGCCGGGGCCATGCCCCCCAAAAGATATGAAAGTCATTATATACCGATGCTTATGGCCCTTCCATCTGATGGATGGCCTCTCCATCTTTTAAAAATATTTTGGTCTAATTTTGAGTCTCCCAAAATGGAAGCAAAAAAACATTGCTGATTTTGGGGAAATCTTAAAATAAAAGAAGGAAAGGAAAAAAAAAATGAAAGGAAACAAGGGAAATGATAAGTAATTAAAAAAAGGCTTGATGGAGATTGGAGAAGTACTTTCTCAATTTGACCTATCTAGATTTTTCACCCCTAAATCTTGTGATGAAGAGTGGCAGAGGAGAAAGCACGACTTTGGGCTTCTTGTTGGAGACTTCGGAAGAATTTGTTGTTGCATAACTCATATACACCTAAAGTGGAGGAAGAAAGGAACCCATTTCTCATTTTACCAAATTTATTTTTTTACACGGGGTGGATGTACTATTCCACTTTAGGTAATATGTATTTTCAATATTTTTGGCTCAAATTGAAATCTAATTCACTCAAAATTAATTTCTATTCGTGTTCTAATATTGTATAGATTTTTAACTCAATAGGAGTTTTATCTATCATAGATAAAGAAATATAGTTGTGTTTTTGTGTTTTGATTATTATTATCCATGTGAAAGTAAATCGGATTGAATAAACTTATTTTAAAAAAATATATACTATCGGATTGTGCTTTTAAATGATTTAGATTTTAGATATGGAATGATATCATTAATTTTCCTTATGCTTTTGTACAAGCGATAATTTCAACTTAATGAAAGAATATTGAGCATAGCTTAATTAATTAATTAATTATATTTTTTGTAGTAAAGCTTTTAATTTTATTTAAAGTTATTTTTCTTTTTGTGCCAAAATAAAATTTCTTATTCCAGCCCCATTTGTGATCAAGGACACAGGAGAAGGCAATTGCCATTATTATCTAGGGTCAATTTCTATCGACACACATGAGTTGGAGAGAAATGATTGCATACGTGGATGGCATCCAATGTTAAATATAGAGGTCTCTTCTTGGATAGTTCATTTCTTGGAAATTGGAAAAGAGTCCTCCGGGGTAGGGATAATGAAATATTGATATCTTTGTCCTCACATGCACCAAACCATATATAGAAATAGAAAGAAGACGTCTGTCTGATTCGGACCGAAAGGGTGAGCATGTAATTGTATGAAGAAAAAACTGTCCATTCCCTGGTCCGATCAATGTGTTCTTGAGAAATTTTGAAAGTAATGAGTAAAGAATAGGAGAGGAGAGGGGACAATAGTACATTCCAAATTAAATGTATTTGAATTATTTTGTACATGCAGTGAGTCCCATATTTTCAGCATCTGGAAGCTAAGGACTAAGGACTAAGGACTAAGGACACTTTTTATGTCTCCCATTCACCTGGCTTGGGAGCATTGCAAGTGCCGAAATGTTAATAGAAAGAGCTTTCAATATTAGGAACTGAGAAATTAATGATAAAGTCGAATATTATTTTTGTTAGTAAATATATATATTTTTTTTTAGATAAGTTTCCTCCTCTTAATATTTGCTCTATTTGACCTTAGGAGAGTTAAGGAAGAAGAATTTAACTGTTGTAGCTATCCAGTTTTTTGCAGGGTTTTGGAACTTTTTTTTTTTTTTTTTGCTATCGGAGGGTTCCCAACTCTTTGAAGTGGACTAATCCCTCCGAGCCCAAAGGAAAGCCGAATAAACACTCATGTAGTCCTAGTGTGATAGTGTATAGGGGTATACAAGGATCGGATTAGTGCGGATTGGGCCAAATCCTGTCACCAATCCGTTACCTACGGATTAATGAATTTGGAATACGTCACCAATCCGTGACTGTTAAAAACTGATCTAATTCGATCCGTGGAGGACTGGATCGAATCGGATTAATACATTCAATCTAATATTAAAAGAAAAATATCAAATATATTGTAAAAAATTTCTTATTTGACCCCTTAAGTTTTTTTTTTTTTTCTTATTTTATATTTAGACAGCTTAACCTATATTTAAACACCTTTAAAAAAAATTTATTTATATTTAATGTCAACGGATTGAATCCGCGGATTGAGGATGAAATCCGCCACCGATCCATTGTTAACGGATTATAAGATTTTCAATCTGTCACCAATTCATTTTTCTTCGGATCAATTAAAAATCCGCGGATAGGATCGATTCGGTTTTACGGATCAACGGATTTTTTGTGTACTCCTAGTAGTGTAGTTTCAAACCTAGAACCTCTAAGTGAGTGAACATTCCTTAAAAACTCATCATCATTTCAAAGCCTTATCCATTTCTATTTACATTGACTTTACAAGTATTTTCATTCAACCCTTTATTATTTTTTCATTCAGGCAAATAACATATATAATAACACTTATGTGCTTAACTCAAGGCCTGTTAAATAGAAGGGTTGTGTATATCCATTGTATAAATGCTAAAAAGGCATAACATACCTACGCATTGCCATCCTCACAACATGGTTTTTGTTTTCATTTTTTTCGTATGTAATTGATGCACTTTCGTCGCAGCGACCCAGTCATGCATGATCAAGTTTGTTTATATTGTGTAATGAAGTCATTTTAGTTGTATATCTCAAATCTTAATAGAATTTGAGAAATTTGTGAAAATTATCAAAAAAGTCCAAACACGACAAGACCCTAGGATGTAATACTTATTCATGTGAAAATAATGATTTTGACAAACACGGTAATAAGCTTCACAAATGTAACACCTATATAGATAAACACCAATTTACGTATCCCATGATTAAATGCAAACAACCCCTAAAAGGAGAATTGATGATCAGATAGGATGCATTTTTGAGGTTGATTAAGTGAAAATTAATTAGAACCCATAACTATTAAAGGGATCTAAATTTTAAAACTCAAATAGCCCTCATCTTATTTTGATTTTTTCCCTTCCATAAAACACCATTTTTCGAAACTCTAGTGTACGCTAAATACATGTAAGTCATTAGAAGCACATCATACCATTTCATCGAAACCTTTTCTTCTATATTATGACAAAAATGACTTCATGTGACAACTCTATGAAGCTGCAATACAGTGGAGCTAAGCTAGTTGTTTGACGAAATCACGTATCTGTTTGACTAAACCACATCAACAACAAAGATGGGGGTTGTTGGCTTGTTGGTTGTTGCCCTTGTCGATCAGTTGTCTCTAATTTAAGAAAGAAAGAAGAGGCATGGTATTGGCAGCTCCATGTCTTCCCCTTCTATGACGCACCAAGCCCCTGCGGATGGTAAAGACTAATGGTAACTTTCTTGTACCTGCAGCTTTGTCGTCACATGGCTAGCTTTCTTGGTAAGAATGGTGCACCACATTTGAAGCCGAGCTAGGAGTCTGGGGGAGGACCCCAGCCCAGCTATATTGATAAATGTGGGGCCCACTTTGATTTTGCCCGTGAATCCTGGGTGCTGCAGATGGGTCCTATTGACACACAATGTATCAGGCCCTAATAAAAGACTTCTGGGGTTTTTGCAAGCCCTGGGCCTGCGTCCAAGGCAAGCAGCCTAAGGAAGAGACAAAACGTCAAAACCCCATTAACAACATGATGCCCCTTCTTCTTCTTTTTCTTTTTCTTTTTTCAATTTTTGTTCTCTTTTGGTCACCCTGGCCCCTATTTAATTTATCAAAAAGTCTACCTGTCCCGAATTCGGGACACGTAGCAGGGCTCTTAATCTATTCTCCTGTAAAAGACCAGCACCTTCATCCATGACTACACTGATGCCACCCTCTTTACAGGTGAGAAATTAGAGACTGCAGACAGAGATTTGGGGTTGAGAAGAGAAAATTCAACCAGTGGGGGACATGAAATTGAACAAGTGCTGAAATATTGACTGGCTATGATGAAAGGATTCCCTAATCTGCCTGGTCGATAGCCTTTTTTTTTTTTTTTTTTTTCCTTCATCTTTTATTTTTTCTTCCTTCCAAATGGTTACATCTAAAAGTCTTCTTATAGATCAAATGGGCATTTTGCACTACGGGCATGTTTGTGTAGAGGCAACTTCCATGGAAAGATAAAATTGCCACATCAGCAAATTCTATGGTTTTTAAATACTTCAGAAAATGTTTTATGAGGAAACTTAGAATTTCATATTTGGTGCAAAAAGTTTTTCCTCGATGAATTGGTGCTATTATTTAGTGAAAATTACTTTGGGGAGTGCACTACTCCCATAAAAGTTTATTTTCAAGTTTAAGAAGGAAAAAACTGAAGTGGCAAAAAAACAGTTTCGTAAAAAACTGCCGCACCAAACAAATTAAAAAAAATTTATCCGCATAAAACCACTTCCTTTTACGCGGACATGGGCTACAAGTGGCATGTAGTTTTTTTTGGTAGAACAAGTGGCTTGTAGTTGAAGGCCCCAAGTCTAATCTTATAAAAGGGGTTGATAGAATAAAGAATTAACCTTATTCACTGCTGCTTTCGAATTTATCGTTCAAATTAAAAGGCTAATTAATAAAGCTCGATAACTTCTCTTACATAAAAGAGAAATATATATATATATATATATATGGCTAAAATAAACCATGCACCTTCTTTTGATTGGCTACTCGGCCTCATCAAACACGCCATGTGTCCTCAGTTCAATTATCCTGGTGACAATGATAGCAGTCTTAACTTGGGGCAGGAAGGAATAGGACACATGGCAGGCTTTGGGCCCATTGATCACCCAATAAAGGAGATATATATATATAGATATATAGATATATATATATATATATATATGTACATTATCATCTGCTACACAACAACTCAGACTTACAAAATGCAGCAGCCCTGCAGATCAACTGTTTTCCCAAAATTTTCACTACACGCACGCCGGATACAATTTTTAACAAAAAAAAACACCTTGAGGCTCATTTCGGTCACACATTCTGAATCGAGTTAAGACAACATGTTTATGGCCTACTAGTCCTTACATGCTGACCCAGTTGCTGCACTCTTCACGGATGCTATATCATGGGCCGTGGACTTTTCGGGTGAGTGCCATACATTAAGAGGTACACTTTATGAATGATTGAGATTGAAAATCTTGTAATCCACTTTAGTTTATTCTACTATGTGAAAATATATTGCTTATTTTTCAATGCTCGTTTTTTTAAAATTTGGGCAAATTTCTATAACCCAAACAAAGATGGGTGGGCCTCGCTTTATACTTGCACCAATATGCATGATTCAACCCCAAGGGGTTAGTCGAGTGGTCATAACTACAGTTTTTCCCTCTTCTGGAGTTAGAGATCTTTGTATCGACCTCTAGTTCCCCCTTTTTCAGAAATCGAAAGTTGAGTCCACTAGTGCTACCACTTGGGGCCACAAGAGTATTTACTCGGCTTCCTTCTGGGTCTGGAGGGATTAGTCCAGCCCAAAAGATTAAGAACCATCTGATAGTAAAATATATATATATATATATATGGGAGATGCTCCTATAAGAAATATCTCACCTTATATGAGAGATATGAGTGTGGGCCCTCACATTTAAGTTGTTGGCATTGGATATGGATGTGAGAGCCCCCACCTTATCTCTCATAGTAAGGTGAGAGCATGTGGGCCTTCACATTTAAGTTGTTGGCATTGGATATGGATGTGAGAGCCCCCACCTTATCTCTCATAGTAAGGTGAGAGCATGTAGGCCTTCACATTTAAGTTGTTGGCATTGGATATGGATGTGAGAGCCCTCACCTTATCTCTCATAGTAAGGTGAGAGCATCTCCCTATATATATATATATATATATATATATATCTACCCGGATGGATTAGTTCAACCCAAAAGGTTGGGAACCCTCCGATAGCAAAAAAAGGATTAGTCAAACCCAAAAGATTGGGAACCCTCCGATAGCAAATATATATATATATATATATATATGAGAGATGCTCGTATGAGAGATATCTCACCTTATATGAGAGATAGGAGTGGGGGCTCTCACAATTAAATTGTTGGCATTGGATATGGATGTGAGTGCCCCCACCTTATCTCTCATAATAAGATGAGAGCATCTCTCATACGAGCATCTCCCGATTTATATATATATATATATATATATATGCATGATTATGATAATGTTGCAACTAAGCGTTGTTTCTCTTTGTTCAATGATACATCTCTATCAATTTTCTCTGTTTTTTTTTTCCTTTGCTAGTACTTGTCTCTGTTAATCAATAATTTGATCTCTATATAAATATAAACTAACGTTATTTACTATTAACTATTTTTATTTAAAATGTACCAGTAAATTAAAAATTAAGTAGGGTCAGAACACGATCTTATTTATATATATATATATATATATATATATATACACAACTATGTTTCATATTATTAATAATGCTCTCTATTTGTTATGATTATCATTACATTGTATCATTTGTATGGTTATGTTTAGGGTTGTAAAACGGACCATACCGGCATGGCACGGCCTGCTGACTGGCACCCTAGCTGTGCCTGGGTTGGGCCGTGCCCAGGTCAGCCACGACCCATCCTAAAATTTTTTTTATATAAATTGAAATAAAGTTTATACATATTTAGGGTTTTTTGGGTACTCAACTTGAAATAAACTTGAAATTAGTAAAATAAATACACAAATATTTTTGCTAATTTACAAATGAAAACGAAAACTTTAATTATTTGAGATTTTGTTTTCCATTAATTTTATATAAAATTTGGGGCAAGCTAGGACGGGCCACAGCCTAGGTATCTTGGCCCAAACACAGCCCATGGCGTTGACTATGTCGGACTGGGCAACGCAGTCAACACCTCGGCCATACGTAGTTGACTTTTGTGCTAGTTCATTTTGAACTCGGCCCAACCGGCCCAATTTACGCCCTTGTTATGTGCTATAACTTAGGGCCTATTTGGCTATAGACATTTCTGTCAAGGAATTAGACTTATTGGAAATTTATTATATTATGAAACATCTTGTCTCCTAAATTCAGAATTGGGCTTGTTAGGAATTTATGCTATAACATTAACATCTTGTCCCTTAGATATTTCAAATATCCTGTTTGATGTAAAAATTCAAAACATGTCAAATGCTAGTGGAGGTTGAGCATTTAGAATTTTCAAAATTCGCCCGGACAAAAATTCTCACAGTTCTTCGGAACAGACAAGCCCCTCCCTCTTTAAAATCTCTCTTGTTTCTAGCTGCAATTTCTGGACTAGAAAGCCTGCTGAAGAGGATTTGATTCGTTCATATTATCCAGATAAATTATCCCAAGGTCAATCTCAAAGACCCAGCAACATGTCCTCTGGAGACTGGAAAGCCGTTGCTGAATCGTTCAAATTATCCACATAAATTAGGCTAAGGTCAATGCCTGTCCTATGTCAGGGGACGACACGAACAAAAAAGAAATGACACAGAGCACAGTCACTCCCATCAAAGGAGTTGTGAAAATGACTAATCATCTTCAGAAACGACTATACACGCAAACATCATATAGCACGCGGAAGGAAATGGCGTGGGCAATGCATCTTTCCTTATATGAGACAAGGAATAAGCCTGTAATAAAAGTTGAACGCTCGTAGAAACTGAAATCTTCCAAATACAGCCAGCCAGTCAGTAAACCTATGTCTATCAGAATAGACTATAGAGAGGCTGGATGGTACGTCTCTGGAGTCTATCTAAAGTAGAGCAAATACAAATGGAACATAGATAGATAGGTACATACATGTCAACATATATAGAGAGAGGAAAAAGAAGAGCTTTCTTGTGGACAGAGCGAAGGGTCTTCTATGAACTCCCTACCTCTGCTATGCTATGTAAGGCAGGCCTCCATTGCTTATGATACCTGCCTACGCCAAGACTTCTACCACCTGCTTTGGAAACCTCCTCAGCCACCTGAAAATTCAATGCAATGCATCCATCATTTTCGTTGGTCCTAATCGTCGATCCATCATGGATGGACCATGGCCCATCTTTAAAATTCAAGCAGCTCCAACTGAGGCCGTTGTAAAACCAAATTACAGTCCAATTGGAATGGGGCCCACCTTCAAACTAGTCACGTTTAATACCTAGTAACTCACATTATCAAAAAGATGTATATGATTAATTGGACTGTGGGTCAACTCTAGTTGGAGTGTTTTCTCATCAGGCTTACCCAACAATAGGGGGATTCCTTGATGGTAAATTCTATCGTTCATCCCTAAAATTCTATTGGTGTGGTTCACATAAATTCGAAATTGGTCAAAATAATTACTTTTTATCTTCTCCGAGCATGATCAACTGATCATGATAAGGAAGATACTTGGCTCGAAATCGTTAGCTCAATACTAGTTCTTAATGTTGGCATGAACAAAAATAATCAGATTTGAAATCCAGGCGATCGGACGGTTTGGAAGAGCCATAATGCTGCGAGTGCAAAGATGATGGATGCATGCTAATGTATGCTTTAAATTTGGAGCAGGCAAAAAGAAAAAGAGCGAAAGGACGGACAAGACGTGAAAACCCACCAACTGAACAGTTTGGAGTTTGGACCTTTTCATCACAGGAATCAGGGTTACCCTGATGACCAAGTCCATCAGTGGGCCCTAATCATGAAATCCAAGCGCTCAAATTTAATCTCCCAAAATGTATTTACATGTATGAACTATCAGGTCCACCACGGGATTGACCACGAGTCAAACCTCTAACTTAACTATTTGTGTATTACACAAGAATAACGTGGGCCAAACATAAAAGAGGAATACTAATTTGAACTATCTTTTTTTCTAGCCATTGATCTCCGCATCTAGTGACCAAAATAGAAATATTTTTCCAAAAATTTACAACTCCATTGTTGTGATAACATAAAACTTTCATTGATTATGCCATATCCTGTAAAATTACACTTTTATTTTCGTTGTATTTGGATTCCCGTCACTAATAATCTAATAAAGTTTTGTGATATCGTAAAAATGAAATATGTACGGAAAAATCACCCTAATAATGAAAAACCCCTTTTGAATTTGTAGGTGGGTCCTATCCATTGATTTGGAAGAGGACATCGGAGAATCCCAGATCCGGGGATCAGGATATCTGGACATAGTATTGCAAAAAAAAATAAAAAAAAAAAAAAAAAAAAAAAATTGAACATCCTCTAATAAACTACAAAAATCAATGGCCTTACTTTCATCCAAGAGAGACTTACATTTCCTGCCAGAGACACTTTTGACCCATCTTTATCGGCACAATCAAGACCATTAGATTCATCACCAACACCCGTATTCTCCTCACCACCATCTCCAGCCTGCCCCGGCTTCATCGAAATCCATCTACTCAACCTCGTATACTTCTTCCCACCAAACTCCTTCAATACTTCTGCCAAAAGTAAAAATATAGAAAACAAATAAACCCAACAAGTTTGCCATAGACAAGATCAGAAAGAGAAATACAAGAGAGACCTTCAAAGCTGATGAGGCGATACACATGTCCGATATGTAACGTGTCATCTGGTCGAACAAGTTTCAACTGCTTCACAGGCGTAGCGTTCGCAGATTTCGCCGAAACAGACGTTATGACAACCGCAACATAGTGGCCAGGATTCGAAGTCATCACCTCGTTCGCACTCACAGACCAGTAGATCCTTTCCACCTTTCCTTTTGGGTGTTGAATCACCACCGTTGCTGCTTCTGCTGCTTGGCAGTTACCCATATCTTTATGATGAAGATTTTCTGCCAAACACAACAACAGAAGAAGATGAAGAAGGAAGAAACAGGGTCATTCCACATAAATAGATATATTAATGTGAAATGAATGGTCTTTATAAAGCATCTTGTTGATAGTGGAAACGGCACAAAAACATTATATCAGGGGGGGAACTAATCACATGCTTTCCGACCCACTAAAACTTCATCAGATCCAAGAGAAAGTATAAATATAATAAGTAGAAACGATAGTAACGAAAAAAAGGGTGGGGAAGGTAGAGAGTAGAGACACACGTAAATGACAGCCACCTGTAAATTGAAACTGCTTTGGAGAAAAGGGTGGTTTGGTGGGACCTTTGGCTTCCTTTCTCTCTGATATTTCAACGATCGATTCTGTAGCTGTGATGAATTGCGCCATAACCTAACGCTAACAGCAATTAGAATCCAAAGTAGTTTTTTTTTTTTTTTGTCTTCATTTAATTATGAGAGGGTACTTGGGCCAGATGAATTGCTCCATTGTTAGTTGTTACGGCATTAGCATTAAAGCAATGTTTGACTGTTTGACCTTATGAATGGGCTCTCATTGAGGGCTGCGACCAAACAAGGACGTCACCCTCCACCAGCTACAAGGTCCTGTAGCATATGTTGTTGACACACCCCACAACGCCATTGCTTCACTGGATCTGGATCGTCCAAAAGGACATGATTAAGTCTATTAGCTAAGCCAATAATGTCAATATCGGCAGTTTGGCAACTCTATTAAATAAAGCCGAGTGAATTAAAATTAATTTTGAAAAAAAAAATAAAATATAAATGGATTATGATGGTATTTTATTTTTAGTTGTTTGTTAAGAAATTTTTTTAACTTTTTGTTTGTGAAATTGGATTTTTTTTTTTTTTTTTTTTTTTGTATTTTAGTGAATGAAGGTGGTTGGTGTTTGACTCTTTTATTAAAAAAAAATAAAGGGTGTTTTGAATTAAAGTGTTTTTTATGTTACATCTTGTCTAAATAATGGAGGCTTTACTTAACTTTTAATATGTTAGTAAAGTGCCAAACTAGCTAAAATCCAAGTTAGTGGTCAAAATAATTCTAGGATTAGTGTTTGCGCGCACACACACGTGTGTGTATATTTATATTCTCTTTTATTTTATTTTTTCCTTTCAATTCACTTATAGTCCTATTTAGATTGGTGTAGAACCCATGAAATTAGAGGCATACAAGGGATCAGTATATGTGAAGATCAGATTGATCACAAATGGACCCAGGTGGGCATCTCCAGATGTCTCACTGACCTAAACAACAGCCAATAACGACACATTTGCATCTTGGTATTGGTCGCAACCAACCCAAAATTCACCTGCTGCCATCCTTAGCCAGAGACCCTGATTACAACCTATAGCAAGTGTGATGGGGTTTTAGGTGTGAAAATGGATTAGATTCAGTCTAAAAAGGTTGGTCTCTACCATACAAAATTATCAGAATGGGTCCAGCCAATTAAACCCACATTACCAGTTTAGCCTCTTTTGTCTACCTTCATAGATTAGTTATTTTGGATCCACGCAAAAAAACAACACCCATACATTTATATTATCGACAAAAAACCACATCAAGACGAAAGCTATAGTTTTATTATATATCGCGGTTCTGCAGGCGAGACGGTCTAGACAAGTCAACAAGTGTGGCTGTGGTCGCCCCATGTAACTATGGGCCAAGATTTCCTTACATGTGACCAACCCAATAAGGGAGCAGGCCGAGTTCAATTCAGGTTATATGGGTCTCAAAGCAGCTTCGAGGATTGAGTCATGCCCCCACCGGAACCGGAACCGGACCGGAACGGCCACATCAAAAATATTTCCCAGGATCCACTTGTTTTGTGTTGCCAAATTCCTAAAAATCGTATAAATTGAATAATTAGGGATGGCAATGGTTCGGGTTTAATTGAGAACTCGCACTGACCCACTTCTATTAGAGGCGGGGTTGATAGCGTTTTTCTTGGAACGGAGCGGATTTGGATTTTATTGATGTAATCCACCCTGCCCTATATTTATAATAGATGTTTATTACTAAAAATAAATATGGTGCAAGTGGTATTGTGTGTTCGAATTGTACCACACTTTTTCTTATACTTTTATAAATTTTGAGATTCTTACGCTTTAAATTTGACCTAATTTTGCCCTAATGGGGCTGATTTAGCAAGGAGTGGATTCCGTTTGGGTTTACCCAAACTCACCCCAAACTCGTCCGGTTGACATCCCCACCTCCATACCTCACCTATTTAGCATTCCTTATTTGAGCCCATATTGACCATGAATACCTCTATAATCGATTCCATGCATGCAAACTTTGAATCCGAATCCTCTGTTTGGATCAAACAATAAATTATGTTTGGACCAATCAGAGGGTATCACATAGGACAAGATGATTTATTGTTATTATTATTATTATTATTATTATTATTTATTCATTGGAGGAGATGGGATGTAATTGATTTGACATCCTCACCCCCAAACAGGGATCCGTCTCCGCAAACTACTTCAAAAGGCTTGTTAAAGCGGAAAGGTTCTTACCGGAATCTTTAATTCAAAGTGCAAACTATTGTAACTTTCATGTGATTTTCAAAGTAGTGTTTGGATGCCAAATTGAAGAATTTTAAAGAGCATATCTCCTCTTAGATCATACATATATTTTCTTGGTATTCGACAACCGACTTCATGTAGCAGGCCAACAATCATATGGGCATATCCCAATAAATGTCGATCATTAAACCAGAAGCTCCTCTTGACTCAAATCGGCCAATAATTTTGACTAGATGGAGACAGAAGGCCCCACGAGTCGGTAAGGGAGGATCGTCCACGTTCACAGCAGCACATGTGAGGCACTTATGAAAGCATTTGACTTTCGACCACATTGATGACTAATATATCCACCCAGTTAGAGGCCTCCCTGCTCACACTCTAATCTAAGCTAACTAGTTTAGGATCAAAACCAATCAAGCAGGTGGCCCACAAAGTAATGGTGCACCACATCCTCAGGCGTAAATTTAGCCACCAATATTTTCTTCAAACCCAAGTGACCCATCCCAAGCCTATGGTTTGTAAGACTTTGGGGTGTTTCTGGTTGGGCCAAGGTAGGTCAGAGTTCAACCAAACCCAGAGGAGGCCAAGACATGCCCTAACCCAGCCCATGAGCACCCTATTCATGTGTTTGCAAAGGCATTGAGGGCCCATTTGTTACCATGTAATTGATTCCTAGTAATTCTTTTAAATAAATGTATTCATAAAAGTGCTAAAAGTGAGAAAAGAGAAAAAAAACGTACGGTTGTTCAGCTGGTTAGAAAAATGCAGATCTCACGTGTTTAGAATCACGCTTAAGCGATGTCGTTACTTAATCTTTTTTATTTTAATTTTATTTTCTTGTAATACCAAATGTGGCACCACAGAAATAAGATATTAGTTTAATGAAATTTGCTTTTCTAATATCATTGATTACACAAATGAATCCTAATGCTAAATGGCATCATCACATTACACTACAGGGACAGGGGTTCTGTGGATTTAACAGCACCCATGGTGGAGTTTGGAAGGTGTGCCGTGATTCTGCGGGGGCTGTCCCACCAGAATGCTGTCACTTCTTTCATGGTGGTGGAAATTTCTG
This sequence comes from Camphora micrantha, assembly GCA_003546025.1. Taxonomy (NCBI): domain Eukaryota; kingdom Viridiplantae; phylum Streptophyta; class Magnoliopsida; order Laurales; family Lauraceae; genus Camphora; species Camphora micrantha. The sequence continues at coordinate 73,574,719 of QPKB01000002.1, forward strand.
CTAATTACTGTTGCTAAGAATGATCACTTGCTATAATTACAATGATGAATGCATCATTTGCTTAAATTCAATCTTCATTCATTTACTCAACCCCCAACTACTGTTGCTAGTATAACATTATCAATTTATGATAATATTAAACAATTCAATTCATAAATTAGGGGATTGTAGAAGTGCAGAAAATTAGACCTATAAGTATAGATTTTTTTTTTGTACTTTATCTTAAAAACTTTAAATTCTATAGAGATTTAGATGAACGGCTTGAATAACAAACTTGGAGCCCACAAAACGTGAAAAAGAAAGTGGATGAAGCCTTTCGAACCTGCAATGTGCCCTAGAAGACACCCCACTATTACAACCCTGATCCACCCATTCTGCTTGTATACATTCATAAAAAAAAAAAAAAAATAAAATTTTGAAACCAGTAACAAAGATTTCATTAAAAGAAGGAAGAAAAGAATACATCAAAACTTAAAAAAAAAAAAAAGAGGAGTTAAAAGGTGCAAGAGAGAAGCACCAACCACAACTCCAATTACAATATGACACCCACCCAAGGAATTAACCTATCCACCCCTTGCTTTGTTAGCACATTCGCCATTGAGTTGGCAGATCTATTCTCATGATGGAAGGAGATATTAATACGAGTTGAAATCTCCCTAATTTCATTTAAGAGGAATTGAAATTTCCATAGATTAGACTTTCGGTTAGATACCCATGCGGTATGTGGCATGGGCATGGGCCTGATAATGACCCGATAGCTAAAACATTCTTGAATACGCCCTTATATGTATGAAGGCCCAAGTAGTCAGCAAAGGAGCTCAATTAGGGGTGTAACGGTTCGGTTAACTTGTCAATTTGGAAAAATCGTTAACCGAACCGTAACCGCGGTTTTCTGTCTTTTAAAATCAAAACCGTAACCGTAACCGTACCTACAAAAATCGTGGAAAACCGTAACCGCGGTTAACCGTATTAAACGGTTCGGTTACGGTTAATAACCGTGGAATGCCTTCCTCACATAAAGAGATAAATGTAAATAATTGAAGGTAAAATGACACATAAGTAGCAATTGAATAAGATAAAAAATATTTCATTCAGCCCCTTTATTTTTTTATTTTATTTGTAAACGGTGCGGTTAACCGCATACAGTTAACCGAACCGTATCATACGGTTCGGTTCGGTTAATAATAATGAATTATTACGGAAAACCATAACCGAACCGAACCATGTGGTTTTTTAATTTCATTAACCGTAACCGTAACCAAACTGTGAAATACGGTTATTAACCGCGGTTCGATTCGGTTTGGTTCGGTTAGACAGTTTTTCGATTTTTTTTTTACACCCCTAAGCTCAACTGAGGCCTGACTTTCAATCCCATAGGCTGACCCAGGTCTAAAAGTAAAGCCCCATAACTATGCGGAATGGGCTTCAAAAAGCTTATACTACTGCACAATGAATGAATACATTCCATTTGTGATTTGTACTCATCTTATACTACTAGCCTTTTTAGTACTCCCTTAGAAAGTCTTTCTTACCGTTAGTGTGCCTCATCAAAATAAATGAAAATGAGAAAAGAAGTCACTAGGAACAACTTCATGAATATTCTTGAATCCCAAAATAAATGATTTTCTAGAAACAACCATGTAATTAGGCTACATGAGATCATCTCATCAACAGCAAACAGAGGACACTAATTTGGGATTCTGGAAACTTTATTGTTCATGATTGATGTTATAATTGGGAGGTGTCCATGCTCACACTTCAACCTTCAGGCCTTCAAACAAAATGACACTCTGGAGTTGCTGTGAAAAATTAAGTAAATAATAATAAGTGATAAAAAAAGGATGCATTTACATAAGAATACGTTTCATTTGATAATACATTAACTAGCACGATAACCCGTGCTAAGTACGGAAATGGCTCATTTGGCTAGGGGATCCCCCGCTTCATGTAGCTCCTTTTGAGATTTTCTTGATAAATAATTACATATAATAATTATTTGTTTGATTTGATTGTAGGTTATTTTTATTCAAAAGGCGATAGATCAAATTCTATTACAATTTTCAAAAAGTCTACTTGGACAAACTTTTTGGACAAACCCTATGGTATGGCTTGAATATCCCCTATGATATTCAAGCCATACCTACAATTTTTAGCTTTTTACCAAGGCTCAGTAAAAAGTCAAAATTGAAAAGGAATCTAGTCAAAATTAAATCCAAAACCCATGGCTTTAATATATTATAATTGTAATACTTACAAGGGTCTGTGGTTATGACCATCCCAGAACCATCGCCATGGTGGCACTGATCTTCAGCACAATGGCTAAACTTGTAGTAGATATTGAAGACCACAGATGCATGGAAGAAGGTGTTGTTTGGTTCAAAACAGGCTTCCCCTGGTTGGATGGCTTTGCAGTCTATTAGTGGGGAGGAACAATAGTACTGTATTCTTCCCAGCAATACCTTCTCATCTGCTGTTGGATTCGCTACACAATACTTCCCTGCGGATGCAGACTCTGCCTATCAACAACAATCATACAAACTTCTTATTTGTTATTAATTATATCAATTTGAATCTCAGTTTCAGTTACTCAAGAACAAAAAAACTAGATCTAACACAAGACCTGAGAGTGGATCTCAATCTCAGCCCTTTCAACTTCACCAAAAGCCCTCCCATCATCCACTGGACCCCTAACTTCCAATCGGGTATAATCCATTTGCTTTAGGCCCAGAATGATCGGTATGGATCTCATAAATGACATGTGCAGCATGGCTATTTCGATTTGGAGACCTCAATTAAAAAAAAAAAAACTACAAAAAGGGAAAAACAGACATAGTCCAAGCCCTGATCATCATTTTTAACTGTTGAATTGGACAACTTTTTTATCTTGTAGCCCAGCCATGACAGCTGGTCTTTGGTTGGTCCAGGCCTGGATTCTTAGCCATTAAGGGCAGGCATGACGGATCAGCAGGTCTCGGATCCAAAAATACGCTTTTAACAAGGCCAACCAAACACACCCTTCGAAATTTAGACCTTGTCCCTGTGAATAATACTTGTACAAAACAAAAGTGCTTACCCTGTTCGCGTGTGCTTCTGATACTGCTTTAATTTATTGTTTGTGGCACGTAGAACAGCAAAAGAAAGTTGGTCAGAAAAAAAACAGGTTGGTGCTAAACTAAATATGCAATTATAAAGCCCATGTTAGAATATAGCAACTGTAATGCTCATATCGGAGAGAGCCCAGACACACCTGAAGATGTGAAGAGCAGCAGAAGAGCACAAAAAATCAGTCCCAATGTCGCCATGGCAAGTTCAAATTTGCAATTGAATGTGTTTATCACCTTGGGATGAGTATTAATAGAGAAAGGGATGAGAATAGCATTAATTAGTAGTGCAAGGAGTTATGAACTTTTGCTGGCAAATTCATTCATTTGTTAAGCGGTTGTTTGGCATTTATGCACCTATGTAAATGTTGAATATGTAAATTTTACACATGCGCCTTTATTTACAATGTTTGGCGTCATGCGTAAATGCATAAAAAAAATATTTTTGGCGTTTATATTCAAAATTTGGAACAACTAAATATGTATATAACATTTTGCACCTAATATAGCCGGTGGGGCCCACATTGGGGTTGAGACTACTGGCAATAAATTGGTGAAAGTATAAATAGAAGAGGTGACTCTTTTAAATCAAATGAGTCCATCAATGATCTGATGTAATGGTGGGCATAGTTTATAAATTACTTGTGTTTTTTGTATTTGTGTTGCATATATGGTAACCCACGTTTTAAAAAATCATTCTGGAAGATCATTGTTACAAGCCCATAAAATACTTGTCGTTTTTTTTTTTTTTTTTTTTTTTTTTTTTTTTTTTTTTTTTAAATTTGTGTTGCATATATGAGCCCAAGGACTTGAGCCCATATACAAGCACCATCTCAAACAAGATTGCAAGGCCAACCCATTTGGGTCCACCAGATCTGCTGCTGGGAATGTTTGACCAAGAATACCTGTGGAGTGGAATGCATGCATAGACCATACACATGCCACCCAAATGAAATTTCCATTAATTTAATAGCATGGGATGGAGGCAATAACTAAAAAAACTATAGAGGCTTTTCTTTCTTTTCTTTTGTAATGGTAAAACTATAAGAAGCTATCTTATTCATAGAAATCCCAATACAAAAAATAATATGAGTCCAAATATTGAATTCTTCCCTAGTTTTGCAAAAATTTCAACATACCATTTTTTTTATTCCGGTAAAAGTGAGGTGTTCCATCACATCTGGGATTTGGAATCAAGAGAGCTAGAAGAGTTCCTCTGTATTGGGCCTCAACGGAGAATGCAACAAGAGATAGATTATGAGAGAAAGAGAGATATTGAGAAAGAGAAAGAAATTAATGTCTTGATATAGAGAGAGATGAGAATGGATAGAATGGGGAGAAGAAAGAGAACCAGAAGAGGGGTCGATGCATGAGAGAGAGATTAAAGAAGGAGCAGAGAGGCTGAGCCATAGGGGGGAAGAGAGACTGGCACTTGGGTTCTTTTTTTCTTTTTTATTTTGGGTTGGGGTGGTTTGGTAGAAAGATTTGAGGGTGATTGAGAGAAACGGGAGGGAGAGATTGAGAGAAAGGAAGAGGAGATGCCATACCCGGAGGTTTCGAACTCTCTTGCTAGGAAGATGATCGAGAGAAGAGGCACAAGGTTCTCAACGGTCCGTGTGAAGAGGGAGAGAAGAAAGTAGAAACCAAAATAGGGGAGATGGGCTTCGAACCCAGCTACCTTCTTGACGGAAATCTCACCCGACGCACCGTTTACTACGAGCTCAGTTACACACCGTCTTCACGTAAAATTTACACATGTGATGCATAAATACTTGCAAACAAACGTAATTCCGTGTAACAGTTACAATTACATGCGTAAATTACTTCAACCAAACAACCCATATAGAATTTCAAAGAAATAAATGCATTGAATAAAATCACCGTAAGATTCATCGAGAAACCATCTAAAGTCATACAAGGTAATAACTATGCTAAGTTAAACTACTCGGTACTTCTAACAATATCTTAAAGAGAGATTTTGAATGCACCCGCATCATTTGCTGAGCACACCCATATTTTTTTTAAATATTATTACCAAAATACTCATATATGAAATTCCAATTGTACCCTTGACTTCATTTATGCATGGATACGCAGATCCGTACATGTTAGACGTGCATGATTTTCATATGCCGAGCAAAAAATTTATGCACGGATACGTATCCGTGTATAACTCAAATCATGCTTCTTCTTTTTTTTTTTTTTATGTTGCAATCCATAAGCCTTCTCATCTCCCATCCCTTCCATTCAATTATATTTTCCTCCCAATTGCAACCCACATTTAATTTCATTTGCATAAATTACATGTTTATTTTAGTTGGAAAAAAAACTAACATAAAGGGAAAACAAAATGGAAGAAGTTGAAAATGAAGAGGTTTGGGGAGATGACGAACCTCGATTTATATGCCGAAGAAGAGGCCGACGACGAAGAAGAGAAGAAGATGAGCTAATGACGAAGCTCGGAGGAGATGCTCGATCGAATGAAAATGACAAATAGTTTTCTCAATGAGCGGACGGAAATGAGAAGGAGAAGAAGAGGGGACACGTTGGTAATTTTTCATGGGTGGGCTCAGAAAAAAAGGGGAGTTCATATTTTTTCTATATGTGAGCTCAACATGTGGGTTGGCTTAGCAAATGGGGTAGGTGTGTTTAGAATTTCTCCCTAATCAATCCTTTATCCCTAATACCCTTTCGCAATTACATGAGTGATTGTTAACAAAAATTATAAACCTTCGGTTTTTGAGAAATAAAATTGTAGATTTCACAGAAAAGTGATTGACGATGTCCTGGTGATCATTGTCTATCTATGGAGCAATCACTGTCACATTTCACTCCTTCTTTACTATGTCGGGGTCCACTGGATTAGCTCTGTTGTGATCTCTTCTATAAGCTTTAGATAGTGCACAATTTGATAAAAATGGCGAGATCGTAAAGCTTAGATACTTTGATAGATGAGAAAAGATACGTGTTTTATTGAGAGAGGAAACAGTGACAGTGATAATAGTGGAAGCATAATAAAGGATAGGACTCTGGCGGGCTTCATCGCAAGGTCACCACCAAGCCACGGGTTTAACGTCATAAAGACTTTCAAAGAAATAAATGTACTGAGTAAAACCGCCATGAGATTCATCAAGGAATAATCTCAATTTATACAACCTAATACCTACGCAAATTTAAACTAAACCTTAGTTGAGGGTAAGGACTTATCTCTAACATTGTCTGACCAATCCTTAGTAGAGATGAATAAATTATTGGTTAGGGAAGGAAATTTCAATTGGTATGAAAGTCAATCTGTCGCGAGTTCAAATCTCGAGAGGAATAACATAGGTGTTTCGTTGAAATGGGTGTGTTGCAAGTGCGCTAACCTAATTCACCCAAGGGGGAGTGTTGTCCACTAACTCTGCCAACGCCTCCAAATTTTGGTAGGATTGGTTAGTGAAGGAAGTTTAATATCAGTTGTAAATTATTTACTTTTTCACAATAGCTAAAACTGAAAATGTGGAAGGTCATTTAAAAACTCGAATCAATATGTACTGACGCACCTAAGTTTCTGATAATTGAACACCATTATAGGTGCATTTAACATGCAAACTCTAGTCACTGAGTCTATCCTCGTTTTAATGCTTGAAATAAGAGCATACGGCCGAGGTTTTTACCTATTATCTCAACTTAACCCGAAAGATCATTTACTAAACTGAGTCAGTGAGTCTATTGTTTTAATGCTTCAAAAGACTGAGCCCATTTTGCCAATTAGACTCAAGTTGATGAAATATTTGAAATACTCACAACTTAGTTAACTCAATCGACTCTTGGTAAACTTTCAGCCAAAACATAACGGTGAAAAAAAACATATATCATCATTGGAGAATGCAAACGCAAAGGTTGTGATCATGAAATATCTATAAGGTTAGTAATTGCCCTCCTTCCTACTTGTCTTTGGACCATCATTTTATCTAAAGCCCACCAAATTTAATTTCTAGGTACATGGTCGACCTCTCTCACATGAAATCAAACTGATTTCAGATATTTTGGTCTTTTATCTAAAATTGTGTCGCTCTCACATGAAATCAAACTGATTTCAAATATTTTGGTCTTTTATCTAAAATTTTGTCGGTTCTTATAACTGTCAATCCCAACCGTGGTCAAGGAAGAAGGTTTCCTTAGGTAGGTTAACACTTGGTATAAGATTTTTGTCACAACCTCAACATACAAAAAATTATATTAAACTCCTTTTCTTTCTTCATAATTAGTCAAGATTCACTGGTGTATTCAATAATAGAGAATATTCTAAAGAAGATTGGGTATGTAATGAGTTCGTTTTTTATTTAGATTAGCTTAGATATCATTTATGATTGATTAGGGTTAGATTAGATGAGAGTTATAAAGTGATAAGATTATCAAATTTTAGTTGGTGTGATTATGTTATTTAAATGTACTCTTAAATAGCCCTTGGCTAGTCTTTTATGACACCAAAGAAGATTTGGCAAAATGTACACTGTAAATCTCTTCATTCAAGTCAGTCTTGTGACCCAACTCATGCTTGAGTCCATATATAATAGAAGAGTCCCAAGTCCAGGTCAAGGCCGAGATAGGTCCGAGACTGCCCCATTTAAAGTTCGTTTTTTCAATTTCACCCTGATCTGTTTTTTTTTTTTTTTTTAAGGATTGATACTCTTTAAGTCATGTGCCCATCTACCAATAATTTCATGCCCCATTTTCAGAAATTCAGCTTATCAAACAAGAAGCAAGTATGAGCTAATATGAGCAATCTACAATCTCCGGGTGTAAACCGTGGTCCTATGCCAATTGAGCTATCCCTTGGAGTTAACAAGACTTGCATTTATGCCTATGGCAAAGGCCTGAAACGCGCCAATCATGGAATCATTTGGTCAGGATACCAAGCAGGGGCTTTTTTCCAAGAACCTAAAAAAAATGATCAAGTTTGAAGTCATTGAGCCATTTTATTAGACAAGCACCATCCGCAGAAGTCTCACAAAGCTTAACTAAACTGATAACGGCATAAATTCCAACAACAATGTGAAGCAGATTAATTACAGGTGTTCCCAAAATAAGTATCTTATAAAGGCAAATAATCCAAGTTTAGTTATCCATAAAAACTGGCCCCACCCACATGGAATCAGTTCCAAAACTCAGAATCAGTAAAACTCACATCACTACTTCAGAATCTATTGTGCTGAAAACAGAAGAGCTTCAAATGGAACTCTTTCTCGATTAATATGATCGGGTGAGGCAGGTACCAGTGAGCTGATTGGTATATTGAAAAGACAGGTTCCCAATTAGACTGAAGGGAAATACTTGTTGAGGTTGTAAGGGAGTGAGTAAAACTCCTCACTCCTTGGATCAGATTTAAATGATCTGAACTTCTCCCACCAATGCCAGCCTCTGTCTCGCCGGGTCGCACTATCGCGGCGAAGGAGGGTGGCATCCAAGAAGTAAGCGGCGATGGCAGCAACTGTTGCCGGTGAAGAAAATATCACATTGACAATGTCATTGAACTGCAAACCAACAAGAGTAACAATGATTTAAGTGTGTAGGAACAAACTGAAGAAAAGAAACTATCATTTCATAACAGAACAAAACAAAATTGTGATACATTCAAGTAGACTGGACCAGTCCACCAGTCCCATTGCTTGTACCATTGAGAACACATGCTCTAGCAAGAGAAGTCCCTTCATTTCAGGGAGGGCCTTATCACTTTCCACCGACAGCAATATGTGGGTAGATCACAACAGGTAGATGAATTAAAGGGTCGTTTGGTCTTTTTCCCTTGACAAATTTATGGTCTTTGATAAGCAAAATTCTGCAGAAGTTAGGACTATGATCCTGAAGTTAAAATGCTTATCTGGTAGGCCCAAATGGTTAAGGCAAGGCCCCAAAAATCTCCTGTAACAAATTGATCATAGGTCAATGTCTTTAGGATGTTTCTAGGGCATTGCCTAATACCTATTCACAATCTAGACCAATCAATGACCTGGTCCTCAAGCCCCACAACTCAGCAGAGGAATTATAGAAAGAAAAGATACAATTAATTCAATTGTTCACATACCCATCTAGCACCAGTGTGAAGAGGACCATATCCAGCCACTGATGCAAATTCATTGAAGTATTGTGGGACTGATAAACCCATGAAGAAAGCGAAACCTAAAATAAACTTAGTCCTGAAACTGTTGAGGTTGCAGAACTGAAGGAATCCAAGCCCAGCCGAAGCTACATTCACCATAATCACAAGCCACATGAAGATCAGTATACACAACCACAAGAACATTCAACAACATTCAACAAAGAACCCTAGCAAAAATCGATAGAAATTCAAACAAACAAATGACAGGAAAGCACAAATGTCAGACCAGGAATAACATGGTCACAGTAGGATCTTTTTGAAAAGAACAAAGAGAAGAGGTAACAATATCTGTCAAGCTAAAATTATGAGTCAGGAAGGAACCAGAGCGACATTTCTCCTCATTAGTAGGATATAATAGAAACAACAAATTCTTGTCTCTATGTAATGTACCCAAAGTCCCGAACATAGAACCATATGAACTTAAAAAAATACATAAACGCATACCAGCATACATGAGAACATCTGACATAGTGATGATGCATAAATGATTCTGAAGGCCAACCATGCTTCTAGCACAATGGCTAAGGCACTTTTCCGTTAAAGTACAGGTCCAGGGATCAACATACAGGAGGGCTGTTGCACTGATTTCAGTCTCGTTAACCTTAATCCACAATGGAGACAACCAACCCCGCACTCCACCACACACAGAGATAATTCAAAATAGGGAATGCATTGTGTCATAGAATGTCCAACACTTCACTTTTTTGTGCAAAATCCCTGCCTCTGGCATTACCAAGGCATGTCCTTGCCATATCTAAGCATCATAGCCACATATACAGCTAAAAGAAATTCAGCGTTGCCAGGGGTCTTTCATTTTAGCAACCACTCAAGGAACTTGAAACTCGAAAGAGAGAAACATAAGATTTTTTAAGGAAAATTCTCTATATCGAGTTAATGTAGCCGACCCCAACATAGTTGGGACAAGGCTTTGATGATTTGATGATGATGATTGATGACGACTCCATATTGAGTTAAATGGAGATTGAAATAAAGTGAATTTTTCAAAGGGAATTGGCTTGGGCCTAGAAAGGGAATATAAAGTATTCTGAGATCTGAATAGCTCTATTCCAAATGTGAGAAAATTTAATTGGGATTTCTTCTTTCCTAGCCAGGGGTGACTTAATATAAATGGGAGACCAATGGAAAACCCTGCCCTTCTGAGGCTGGTCGAACTATAAAGGATCTCAAAGGGGTGCTGCATTTGGCATTCTCAGGCCTAATTGGTGTTGAATATTATAAGAGCAGAAATTGTGGCAATTTAAGAGATCAAACTTTTAAAAGTGTATATTCAAATCTGATATCAGTTGAGATTGACTCTCAATACAAGAAGGTGGGCAAAGGATCATCTCAACCTCCATGGAAATTGTTTTCCAAGAGCAAGGAGATCAGAATGATAACCAACTGAATGCCATTTGCTCAAATCCATAAAGAATGGAATGAGGAAGGAAGCTGATTTGCTGGCAAAATCTGGGGTGTCTAAGACAGTTTATTGCGGGGACTTCTATACCAATGTAACATAGATGTATAATTTCCTGTTTACACGTGATCATATATTACCTAAATGTTTCTGCTATAATTTTTTTTTTAATATAAATAACACTGTTTTTGTTGCCTCTAACAAAAAGCATGTATCCACACAGGCATCCGGTTAATGACACACGAAAAGGTCTCAACATGGAAAAGAAAAGTAATGGTGATATCTGTTACATAGAGAATTGAGAAAATGCAAAGCAATCAAACCATGGTATATGTATAATTGTGGAGAATTCTATACCAAAGTAATATAAACAAATAATTTCTTATATAGAGGTGATAGCGTATTGCCCAAATGTTTCTGAACTAGTTTTTTTTTTTTAAATAAAAACTGTTTATTGTTGCCTCTTAACAAAAGAGAGAAATTCAGTATCCACACCAGCATCCCCACTAAACAACACAAGGCGTCAACATGGCAAAGAAAAGAAAGAGTGATTTTCGTTACATGGAATCAATGGACATTGCAAGACATGAGATACGTACCAGCATAGCCAAAGAAGATACAGTACAGAGCCGCAAAAATGGGCAATGGAATAGAAGCAAAAACTGCTCCAAATTTCCCTGGTTGTAAAAAACAATACTATCAGATCCACCTGAAAACCTTGTTCAGTTCTAAATAGGCAAACAGGAATAACATACCCAATACAGAAAAGAAAAGCATAAAGCCTGCTGATATTTGAACAACTCTTCGACTTCCAACTCGTGTCAATGCCAAGAGACCAGCATTTTCACTGTAGAAACAATATGTTAAAAGAATCAGGCAAATCACTGAAAAAAATTTAAATTCACTTCTCTTCCCAAGAATTTTAGTTCGTTACGCTAATGCAGTAGAGCCATTTGCTGTACCGAACATCCCATCCAGCAAAATTGCTATACCCTGAAAGTTAAAACATTTAATTGAAAGTTCAGAGAGAGTACAAATTTATATGTGTGCACCTCAACCCAAGGACATCTACAGTATCCTGGGGTGGGTCATGTTCTAGCAGTGTGGATGGGTCTATGACCGAGACTGTTGATTTGATTTGACACACTATGGCTAGACCCACCCAAAATATATATCCCAAGGGGGCATTACTAACAGTAACACATGCCTGGCAGCTCAGTCAAGAAAGATGTGTACAATGGATGGTTAAGAGCAAATGCAAGATGACCGAATATTGGATCCTGTCTGGGATGTTCCAGTCTGAGCTACCATGGGGATATGATCCATCCATGATGGGACCATCAGATCAATGATCTAAACTTCAAAATTGGTACCCCACTTGTACAGACATCAGGCCTCAACGCGCTGGATTCCTTAGGTTGAGGAGTCTTTTAGAAGAGACATGTCATGTTGAGGTCTAGGGGCGTTTAAAAAAAAAAAACTGAAAAACCGTCTAACCGAACCGAACCAGCGGTTAATAATCGTGTTTCATAGTTTCAGTTACTGTTATTAAAATCGGAAAACTGTGCTTCACGGTTCGATTTTGGTTTTCAGTCTCGACTCACGGTTATTAACCGAACCGAACCGTAAAATACAATTGGGTTAACCGTTTTCCCAAAACACACGGTTAATCGAACCATTACACCCCAATTTAAAAGAAAAAAAAAAAAAAAGAAGAAACGGCGTATTGTGTAATTTTATAACTTAAATAACCCCTTTTAACTTTTAAGTGACAATTAACCGTAACAAAACCGTCTAATAAGGTTAACCGCGGTTCGGTTTTTTAACAGTTTTTTAGGGTACGGTTACAATTAAGGTTTTTAAAAACTGAAAACCGTAAAATACGGTTCGGTTAACGGTTTTCCCAAAACACATAGTTAACCAAACCGTTACACCCCTAAATGAGGTCATATCAAAAGCTTTTCCTTGATACCTGCCAGCCAACACCACGACTTAAAACGGATGGCGGCACAGGTGTGGCACTTGCATACCTTGACACTGCATACATTATACCTGTAGACTGCCAATCAAGAAAAATAAAACAATCAGCTACTACAGACCATTCTTTTCTTTTTTCTGCAAGTAAGCTAGCCTATGGTTTATCATGATTCCATAGATGCCAATTGGCAAAGACTTCCAGCTTATGTGAAGACTGAAACATATAATTAACCCTGAAGAAAACTAAGAAGGAATAGGAAATTTTCACTAACTCACCATTCAAAAAAAGGATGGAAGGAAGAAAGAAAGAAATTTGCACTTTTTGAAAGTTCTATCAGTGATATTGTCCACAAATTGCTCATTAGTGGTTACTAATGTGGGACCAGGACCACCATAACTGCACTGGGGGACCATTATTTCTGTAAGACTGAGATATTGAAATATAGCATATCTGTAAGATTAGGATGAGATCCCAATTTAAGGGAAATCACCCCAATCAAGGACATGATGCTTGTAAGATACTTACCAAATACAGTGGGACACAAATCTATAAGGAGTGGGCAAGCACATTGAATTTGAACGACAGCCAATTCATTGGCTAATTCCTTTCCTCTAGTATTTCCTTTTTCTCATCACTAGTGACATGTTATTCTTCATAAAAAAAGATGTTAATTGATTTTACAAAGAGGGACATGGAAACCACATTAGAAGGGCTTTTTGTGTCACATCTCAATTTGGGCTAGAATTTTATCCCACTTACACAAGGCACATCGAGTGGCAGGTCAGACCCGGATGAAGTCGTCCACGTCCACCCTGTTTAGTCATGGAGCTTAACATTCAAGCTAGAACCACCCATAAGCCTAAAAGATAGGCCTGGCCCACTCCATTTGCGAAAACAATATCCCTATCTGTTAAATATGTCAGGCATTTAGGCTTGCATATATCTATCTAGGAAAGCCCAAGGACCAACAAAAACAAGCCCCAATCAAGAAAATGCAGCAGTTTCAGGACTTATACCAACTTCTCAGGACACCCAAACAATTATGATGTACCTCACATCTAAACAGAAGACCAAAACCTTGGCAACATTATAATGCAGCAGAGCCCTACTCTTTCAGAAAGGCCCATATATATTTTACACTAACTTCACAGGACACCCAAACAGTTATGATGTACCTCAGATCAAAACAGAGGACCAAAACCTTGGTGCTATTAAAATGCAGCAGAGCCCTACACTTTCAGAAAGGCCCATATATTTTTTGGACTACTGAATTTTAGCTAAAAATTAAATTGAAGTGATCTTATTTTTTGCTAGCTTTTAAAATCAATCTGTATTATTTTTAATTGCATATGTAATGTAACATTCATTGAGCAAGACAATACAGATGTCAATATTTCAGAAAAGAAAACAACCAAATTTTTACGGTAATACATTCCGGAAGACCAATTTTGGTGTCATACAATTGCCAATAAGAGTATAAAAAATCATGAGAAAATAAAACAATATTCAGAAAACGCTACGCTTTGACAGGACTACAATTATTGTTGACTCTTTAATGTTGGAAGAAGAAATGCAGTAAGAAGAAATGCAGTCTCCAATAGAGAATGAAAGTTATTCAGAAAACGGATAGACCATAACAGATATAAACTAGATTGTTGATAAGATTCTGGTTGCAAAGTTAAGCTGTTTCTCTTCTAGACAACACCATTGTAGGCAACAAAGAAATAGAACAATATTCAGAATCACCATATTAAATTAGCAAGAGCCAGTGAAAAGATAGAGGTAAAAAATTCACAACAAACCTCGATGAGAGCAGCAAATGAAGCAGCCATCATAGCAAAAGATTCTCCAGCATCAAATGTGGGGCCACCCCATTGAAATGGATATGGAACCCTTATCCTGTTCACATTATGAAATGAAGTGAGAAGGACAATATGTAATATAATACACACAGGAAAATTTGGTCAGGAACCTCTGCAAATTTCAAAGTTGTGAATCCTTTTCTGGCCCACCTTAATGCAGGCCAATCACAAGATTCAGGTAGGATTGGAAGCTGTTAATGTAGAACAGATGTACCTAAAAGCATCAGAATGGTATGATGACAGTAATCTTCCATTTAAGGGCCCTAAAGTTTAATGGTTATATAGTCACTTAAATATTCAAACTATGGGGGGCCCAAATAGTTGATTAGAGTCAGCAGATAGCACTAATATCTAATCGAAGGCGGTCCCCACAGTAATTTTCTTCACAGATGAATATTTCTTCTAGCATAGAATGCCAACAATAATAGAGGACCATCGTGTACAGGGAAACTTTTCTATTCAGACCTTAAAAAACCAAACAGCTTTTTTTTTCTTTACCTTTTTTTTTCTTCTTTTTTGTGTAGAGATAACAAATAGAATTTAGCTAATCTTTTTACAGGTAAAAAATTTTTTATTGTTCACTAAGCACCAAAAGAACCTAATTTTTTTTTTTCTTTTTTCAATTGTTTGCCGATTACAGTTTCGCGTAGCATGGTGAAACAACATTTCACCCAACAGGAGCTGTTCGTGCATTGCTTTAGAAGAGAAAATCTCCACAGCAAAATTTATTCTGAATCCATGTTGTTCATGATTTTCTCTATAGATTATATGAAAGGACTATATTTCAGAAGTATCCAAATTCAATTTATTTTATCAAAATAACATCCAAGTAATTTGATGAAGTAGTCTTCAGGTGGAGATTCCATTTGCAAGAAACCAAAGAGAAAGACTGCGATAATGTGGATGCAATAACAAGATTAAGCATTTAACAAATATCTGGTTGAGCCAAAAAGTGGATGTGCTTACCATGGAGAAGCACCTATGAGCCCAGCCCGATCAGTGCGACAATGGAATTGAGTCAATGGAGGCCTATTCTTATATGCTCCACCCAGAGTCAAAATATATGCATAAACCCATACAAGTGCAATTGAAATAATCAAAGATGACCGATCAAAAAGTGCTCTCCTCCCTTCTAACAATTGTGGACCATACTGCAAAGGTGTAGATTAGCCACAATTATCATCATAAGGAAAGGAAGGGCGAGCGGTGAATTCATGACAAAGTAACAAGATTATGCTGAAAAAAATGATGGCAGAGGAACTAGTTACAGATCAGCTTGATAAAAAGATGGGGAGAAGTATAGTCACAATAGACTAGAAAATTGAAAATTACTCAACATGGTTTACACAAAGGTCAAAAAACTGGATACATTTCTTAACTTCTAAAGCAGACCTTGACAATTTTTTGCAACAATGAATTCTAGAAGAAACACCTCATACATTGAGAAAGCAGTGGAGAAATGTGATATAAGCATGCAATAATAAGAGAAATTATTAGGATCTTTGTTTCTTTCTTCTCTCTGTCATATCACCTTGGTGATTAAAAATGAACTTTCTTGTACATACCCGCAAGGGGTGGGGTGTAATTTTTTGAAAATTTCCTGGTTCCACCAATTGAATACCAGGTTTTAGGAAGTGAATTTGATTTTCTAAATACAAGACTGTAAAAGCGATAAGATAAGTCGAGAACAATTAACAAATATGATGTAGTTTTCTGGAAAGTATATTTGGAAAAATATTTAAAATGTCAAATTTTGATCATGGATGGGCCTCTTTTCCAAGTTATTTTGTTTGACTCCATTTTATATCATTTTCCATAGAAATGAAAATATTCATGTATTTTTCAAAAGAATGCAAAATTACTATGATCCCACTAAAGATAGCACTGTTATATACATGACAAATGGTGTTGTAGTTGTAGGACCCTCTCAATTAGGATCTAGTTAGGATAATTTTGTGGGCCTACCTATGATGAATCCAGACCTTCAATAATAACTATCCCCCTTGAATCAAAACATTTCCAATTGGAGTGACGGAAGGAATTCACCATTGGATTGAATCATCAAAATCCAGCACCTATAAAACCATTATATTTTTGGGCACTTAAGGTATAGTGTTGACCTTCCAAATGAATTAATTTTCAGTCAACCATAATTCCCAAAAGTGACCTCCAAATCCCAGCCATTCTCATAATTCAGCATGCAGATTTTGTTTAGGAGAAGGGGAAGGAAAGGAGAAAACATTAAAAAAATGATTACCTAATTCCAGGAGCAACAACAAAATGCATTGGAGCAACGATTAAAATTTCAGTGCTGGAATGTAACATGTCATGGTCACTACAGTATTGGATGTGTCAAGTGATACAGTACAGACACTTCTTCTTTTAGGACGTTTTTGAATCATTACTGCCTTGTCACGGCATTCTTATGAACTAGATTCAGATGTGGAAAAGATGTAAAAAAGACGTCAGAAATAGAAATGAACATAAATATTATTAAGTTCTTAGGACAGATATGGCATACTAAAATATGGAAAGACATTGGGATGGCACGTTTATCATGCCACCCATCCAAAGTTCTAGCAATGCATCAGATACTATTTTAATCCATGGAATAAGGGTTAACAGTGGTGAAACAAAGTCCAAACATACCACTTACCTGAGATAAGAATATCAATAGAACAATTTGAGGAAGTCCAATCTCAATGCATTTTGCCACCTATGGACACCATCAGAAACAACCACCACTGAATAAATCAACTAATTCATCAAGTCCTAAAATCATCTCAATGCAGCAATAAAATCATTTGAGGGACAGACACTGAAAACTAAAGTTCACAAAACAGCACAGAAGTGAATTAAAAAAAAAATAAAATAAAATAAAAAAATTGACAAATAGATCATGCCCCATATTTAAAATTCTGACCAAACAACAAAAAAATTATATTTTGAATTCTTACCCCTGGGAACCCATGCTGATAAAGTCCAAGTCCAGCTAGAGTTATAATAGGAACAGCAGCAAGTGGGCTCATAAACCTAACCAGAAACAAAAAACAAAAATTTTAAATTCCGCTCTAAAATTTCAACAAGTTACATGGCTTGATTTACTTAATAGCATAACCTCCTTGATCCAATTGGAAACCCACCTTACCACATTTCTCCAAAGTCCGCTAAATCCCATAATTATCTGGAAACTTGAAGCAGCAATTAGAGCCCCCTGTATTCCTCTCATGGTTTGTAGGAACCTCTAATATCACATGGCCAATGGTAATTAAGTAATGCTTTTAAGACTCCTAAACAACTGAACAAAAACTAAAAAAGGGAAACAATACAATCCAGCGAAGATTACCTGATGGGGGTCTGAAACATTGTTGTATTTGCTTGAAAGGATTATAGAAACTGTTGGGACGATGAATGTAAATGACCCTCCAATAACTGTAGGAAGCCGTGTACCAAAGTAGCACTGAAGCCAGGTGTTCAATCCAGAGACAAAGAGTAAGGTTTGAATTACTTTAGCTTTCTCGTCCTACAAATGGGGAAACATCATTTTAATTCATTTACTAGTTACTACTAATAACCGTAGATAACAGTTTGGAGTTTGTATAAATCTAAAACTACATTGGAATATGCAGTAAAAGACACTAACATTACAGTATTTTGGTATTGTAGTTATGGCATGCATCCTCAGTAATGAAAAAGACGCAGCAGCATCACCGAAATTGTTTCCACTAGGTGCCTCAAATTAAATTTTATATATATATATATATATATACACACACATATAGCTTGCACATAATAACACTGCATTTTTGTTTCTCATATTCTCAGGATGTGACATCGAAAGATGGTCCAAATCAAAGGAAACTGTCAAGGTGTTATTATGTAGTGTTATTATGGTAGCGATATTCAGCACCTTCCACCATGCTATGGGCTCTGGTCAAAACACCGCAATATTATGTGGATGACAAAACCCTTACAATATTCCACCTTCCATCGAAAAATAGTCCAAACTCCAAACCAAAGTTAACTGTCAAGGTACAAATCCTTACGTTGCCGCCTCCCATTTGAGGAACAAGGATGGAGGGAATTAGAACAGTAGTTCCAAGCATCACAATATAGTGTTGGAAACCCAAAAGGACGGCTTCCGCTGCAATGTAATTATAATCAAATACATAGGAAAAGTCAGTATTCCTTCAATGGTTAAAAGTTCCCAAAAGACAAAAAGCACGTCTACTTATTGAAATAATGCCAAAATCCATGACATACATCCCATAGAATTATAGAATTGATTAAAAACAGGGGAGAGAAAGGAATCATTCCTTCCATACACTACAGACATTAAATAGAAACCAAAATCAGCAATCATTCCTCTAATTGAGAAAATATATAATTCTAAAAATTGATGAGGACACATCCAAATTTTTTTGGGGGCAGGGCTAATATTGTTTATATTGTGCAATATTTCAAGATAGTGATGTCACAGAGGCCATCCTCCAAACGCGATAGGCATAAAAAAGATTCCATATTGTATACATTTCAACATGAAGGACGAGCTTGTAATATTCATGGAATAATAAAATATTCAGCATCTGGTTTTGAGTTTGGTAAGCCACCCATATGACTAGGTTGAAAAACTATTGAGAGTATATATAAAATAACAAATTTCAGCTCACATCCAACACCAACAATAACCCAACTCAAAGATATACACAGGAAATCTAGAAATCAATGCTTGAAACACAAACATATAAATCGAATAATCGATTCAAGATAATAAATCAATTCTTCAGTTTTATACAAAATAGAGGACTACAGAAACTGAATGGCAGTAGATGGATTAGAGAGGAAACTTCAATTCAATATCAGAATAGGAAGGATGAAATGAACACAAAAGACAAAAAAAAAAAAAAAAATCGCCGATGGAAACAGGAAATGCTCAAGAGATCTTCTCAATAACATAAAATCGTTCAAAACATCCAAGCGAAAGCTAAATGCAGCAAAAACTGTATTCAATTCCCGATAAAACACAGCAAAAGACGCTTTGAGATTTTCATTTGAAGAAAACGCAGCAAAAAGAGCAGAAGAAAGACGAAGAAGATGGTGAAGAAAGACATGTAATCTATTAAAGCTGAGAGGATAGATGATGAAAGAAGAAGACGACAACGATGAAGGTTTTATCAACGGCTGAAAATGGCTTAGAATCAGATGAAAACGTAAAGAGACATTGAAGTCTCAAGCGGAAGAAACGGAAACAAAAAGAGAGATGCTAAAGTGCGCCGGGGACGTACGCCATGGAGGAGGGCTGGTGATGCAGAACTCAACCCCAGGCAGCTGTTCCTTCACCGGATGAGGAAGGAATTCGTCTTGCTTTGGCCCTGACATTCCCTGTTATCTCTCTCTCTCACACACACACACAAAACACCTCTCTCTCTCCCTCTCTCTCTCTCTCTCTGTAGCGCTAGAAAAAAGGTGCCTGTCTGCTATTTGACTGTAAACATCAATAGATGCAGAGCTGGACGCAGGTGCTATGTTAGTGAAAGTGGAGATGCGGAAGATTCTCGGGAAAGGAAGCGAGAGAAGAGTGGAAAGAAAACACAATACGCGGAAAAAGAAGTCACGCTTTCGCCTTCCAGAGAAATGACAAGAGAGAGAGCGAGAAATGACAGAGAGAGAGAGAGAGCGCGAGCGACGGAGGCTGCACTCTGTCTCTCCTCCTTGTGGCTATATGATGACTGTATGGTTCAAAATCTCAGGAATTGACGTAAATGCCCACGAAACCATGGAAAATGCGAGTCTGCATAGGTTTCTATTTCCCTTTGACCCTTTGATTGAGAAAAAGAAAGCCATTGGCCACCACACAGCGCGCTGAGTTGGGGACAGTTTAACCAAAAAGCCAGGCCTAGAGAGCAACCTGAGTACGGTTGCATCTATCATTTACTATAAGGTGAGGGACACTTACATAAATGGAGATTTTCAAGTATAAAAGTGAATTTTCAAATACATAGGGTGAGGTACACTTCCTTATTGTGCAAAAAGGGAAAAGTGCCCCTCACCCTATGGTGAGGGATAGATGCACATGAATATTCCCCCTATATATATATATATATGAAAATCTTCAGCTCAATCAAGAAATTTTCACAGTCGGATTTATTCAGGGTGGGAATGTTGCATGATCAATCTGAAGGTGTGGTCAGACTTATAGTTAATATATAACCAAACTGAGAAGATTATATTTGAACCGTTTTGATATCAGAGATGGTCCCTGTTGATGAATTTAGTGTGTTAGCCTTTTTGAGTTCTGTGAGGCTTGCACTCAGTCTTTAACACTAATCTAGTCATTACTTACTATAATATTTTATCACAATGAATCAGCATGATATGTAGAATAACTTTGAGGCCTTGAAATTTAATGTTCAGGATCATATAATCACACTAATAATAGGCCCTTCCATGATCTACCTCTAAATCTGTCAACTTGTGATACCTTCGGTTGCTCTACCTCCAAGCAAACTCAACACTGAGAGATATATATACTATCACCTTACTATGAGATATAAGAGTAGGATCCCTCATAGTTAAGTTGTTGGGCACTTATTATAAATGTGAAGGTTCCCACCATATTTTTCATAGTAAGGTGAGAGATGATCTCATACAAATATCGCCTTATATATATATATATATGTATATATATATAACATAACATGATGAGGGATGCACGTGAATATTTCCATATATGTATATATATCCCACCTTATATAACCTAACCCTTCTGTAAAATATCATACACCATGCTAGGTAGACGAATGCCATTTTATGAAGAAAGGAATTATGCTACCAAACCTTTCCAAGATCGCTTTTAAGCCTGAAATGCTTATAACACCTACACATATCTTTCGTAAGAAAATCTTGTGTCCAACCTTTATATTCATGGCCCACTTGTACTAACCCTTGGATTTCAATCTATGCCTTGTGATAACAATGGATGGGAACGTTATAGGCCTAGAAGTGACATTCCCCATTCAATTATATTATATCACAAGGTGTGATTAAACCAAACACGAATTAGTTATATCTTATTTTGGTTCAATCCAACGGTGACTATCACTATATAGTAGCGATATTTAGATCCGTATTTGATTACAAGAGACGGTTCAAATCCAACATTTTCAAGCTCCAATCTTTTCCCCATTTTTCCACCTTCATTTAGAGGTTTGTGTGTATAGATTTCACTGCGTAGTTGGTAATTATTCTCATTGAGTAGTATAGTTTGCTCATATCATTAAACATCTAAATGGCTGTCATGATGCTTCATGAATTAATGACTTTCTGGGGACAAGAGTGTGAACCTTGAATTGGACAATTGGAGGAAATGGGTGTAACCACAAAATAAAGTTAGGTGGTATAAAAATGGCCACCATATCTTTAATTATATCTTCTTCTAATTAATAACATTCATTTCTTGATTAAATGAATGTAGAGCGTGACATTCATGCTACCAACCGTTACTCTCGAACCCTATTCTCTAGTGTTAAAACCTGCTTTTCATTTCCATATTTTTATGGGGATTTTGGTACGTAAACCCTGATATTAAAAAAATGAGTCCGGATCTCCATAATGAGAACTTCATCCTGGAGCTCACGTAATGAGAACTTCATTCTGGAGCTCACCTATGGATAATTCTGATTGTTCAAGATGAATTTCATCTCCTCATGTAATATATAGTGTCGGATTTTAATTTTATAGAAAAGGGTCTCACACCCTGATGTTGAAACATATGATGGAAACACGATTAACACTATAATCAGCACGGTGCCACTTTAGTGCATTTAGTATGAAAGTATATTAAATTTCATCCAAATCAAAGAATATATGCGCGAGTCTTTCTCAGCCCCTAGAAAAATAAAATAAAATCTGTCAGCACTATGAGATTGATGACAGTAAATGTGATTATAATTTTTTTTTTTAAAATTATGATATGTTTTAACCATGATCAATTGAGCCGTGGGCCCAACTGTCATTTGAGTTGAGTGAGACTTGGCTAAGAGTCTAGATCCTTAGAAGCTTTATCCCAAGGTGACTGTGGGTGAACCTACCATAGTCCGTCATGTCACTGCAGGCAAAACCCTCAGATAATTCCGATTCCTTGGCTAAATGCCAACACATGACAGATGATACGGGTTTACTGATAGATAACTAAACCAAAAACCCACCTGCATGTGGTATGGCCCACTTAGCTCATCAATCTAGCTTTTCCTCTCCTCATTGTTTTTAAAATCTTGACCCCAAGTCCTTAGTCAATTAATCAAAAGAATGAATCAGCCATTCAATGGGTGGACCACATGGTCAATCCCGCGTTGATGGGATGATTGCCCCATGTGCCCCATGTGCCCCATGATCTCCCTGTCCCCCACTAAACATAAAAGACTTTTAGGAACAAAGACTTAAAAGACAATTAATTTAGAATCAACTGAGTAATTGACCAAATTGTTTTCATATCTAACTCCTACTTTATTTATAAAAAGAAGTGCCTTATAGGAGAATTTGCCAAGCGTGCAAGCATCATCCACATGGTGAAGACTGGTTTTGCACACATGACTCAGAAAAGAAAACCAGTATGTACCTCTCTGGCTTTGATTGATCTGTAATTTTGTGTCAACAACACATGTTGAAATCTTGGGTATTTTTGTCTCTTGAATCCTCCTTCAATAGCCAAAATGTTAGGCCCAAGAAAAAGGTAAAATTAATATTCACATGATTTTGATAATACTTGAAATTTTACATATGCATAGGTGGAAATGACACTTTCAATTCCAATTGCAATTCCAATTCAAACCCCAAACGGTAGCTCAGTTGGCCTAGGACCATGGTTTACATTCGGAGATTATTAGTTCGAAATTGCATTATCACACTGAGGCTACATAGGAGTTGGAAATCCTAAAAAAAAAAAAAAAAACCATCCAACAGTCATACCTTTGGGGAAAAAAGCCGCGTCCTTAAAAAATGATTACATAGTTGTTATTCTAGTAGATCAATTTTTAAGACAATGAGATTTTAATCTATATGAATCACACCTTATATGTTTCACTGCCCTTGTTAAAACTTACTTTTAGTAAGATTTAAACAAAAAGAATTAATACCAATCAGGCAAGTGAGCCCTAAATCTCATTTAAATCTCGAATATAAAATAAAATAAATTATTTATATTTTTTTTTTTCACGTCTTACAATGGAGCTATCTAGCTATCTCTTGTAAAGTGAAAGTTGATGTGCCCCAATCAAGAAAGGGATATTTAATTTGAGCGTTTACATTCCTATTTAGAGCCTCTTGAATTTCTAGAAGGATCTACACTCCCATGCTAAAACTTAATTATCTATTCACCTGCCTCCTAGAGACAAAATCCCCCACACCTCCCATCCTTAATAGAGCCTGCATGGCCCGGGCCGCTCTAAATGTAGAGCATTATTTGTTGCATAGGATCTGCGTCGATCAATGCTACATAAGCCATCAAAATGAAATTTGGAATCTCTAATTTGACATATCTATCGGAGATTTTCTTACTCTCAAAAAAGAAACCACCCAACCTATCTCCAATGGTCAAATTTGGAATACAATAATCCAAAAATAGATTTGATATCTTCCCTTCCCCTATGTCAAATTTAACATTGAGCTCCAACATGTTAAGTGCCATGTCATTTTTGGCATAGCCATTGGAGCTCCACTCCATGCCAAATGTCCAAAGTGGCATGTCCACCTTGGATTTGAATGAGCTGTTTGAAATGCTTTAAGCTGTCAAATGATGGATCCATCTAATGACCGACAATAGATGACCATAAGATGGCACGGTCTTCACCTGATATCAAAGCTGAGACCTATTTTTGGCACACTTTTAGATATGCACTTGCATCACAGCCTCACGTAGGAGATTAGTCGTGTTGGATCAACTACCATCTGTTACCTACACCATAATAATAATTATAAACAAATTTATTATGGAATCCAAAAACCGCCGAAAATGTGTTTGGGAACGTATTTCTTCTTTCTTTTTCTTTTTTTTTAATTTCCTCAAAAAATATATTACAGGAGCTTATTTATCCTATGGTCCTGCCTAACTTCTATTTACATTTCGTATTTAGGTGTAAAAAAGGTGAAATAGAAACAAAATAACTGGTCCGGAAGAAGGTTGGTGAAACGTTGGAGAGGGCAGCTATTGTCATACATGGAGTTCTCAACCACCAAATTTAAAAACGAGGAATCAGTGAAAGCTGAAAAGGAAAGGAAATAAAAGAGTTTTAAACGCATTGAGTGGATGAGGAAGGTGTATCCACCATTCCCACGTTATTGCTCCATCTTTAAATTACATTTAAATTATCAAAAACCCCCCATTATGGACTTTATATCCTCCCCCTCACGGATTTGGATAAAACTCTTTTAAATGATTTTTTAGCCATTATTTATTATTTCATTCATCAATTTTTCGGCCTTCATAAATCAACTTCATTTTTTTCATATAACTATGTAACTCTCTTAAATTTAGTAGGGCCAGTTAAACCCACAACCCATCTCTTTGGTTGTATCATCAGAAGTTATAGCGGTTTTTCATCCAAATCCCCTGCATAGCACGGTTTTTATGCGAAAAGTAAAGTATAAAAGCCATACAAGAGTTTCTATCCACACCCTCCACAAAGCTGGACTCCTTGTAAAGGCAGGAATCGTAGATATCAAAAGTCGAAACCCTATGTATGTGTGCATATGAAGTGATAAAGATCTTGAAATCAACTTGCCAAGCCCACCTGATCATCTAAGCTACTTTTTAAAACCTCGGTTTGAGACTCATGATGCTTTAGGGAAAAAGATGTTTTATGTAACAGTGGTCCAATGGTCAAATCATTTTCATCGAAATAGTTTTGGTCACTTTTGTTTCATGAAAGGTTCTAGAGGATGAATGTTATTGAAATATCTGACCCTATGTGTCATGTAGAATTAGGTGAAAAAGAAAAATACCATTAGATAATAATAGTTTATTATAATTTAGATGAATTTACGGGAAAAGTCTCATAGGACTCCATACGTCTTACCAAGTCCCTGTATCATGTTGGACACGAGAGGGGTCCTCATGTAGCCTTTTTTATTATTATTATTATTATTTTATTTTTTTTTTGTAATTTAGCCATTAGCCATTATTGTAGCCAATGGTGCAGTGAGAAAAAAACAATGATCAAAATACGTTACCCGAATTTTTATTTTAAAAAAGAATTTTGTGGTTTCTTGTTAATCTTTAGCTGAGGTGGTGTGGATTGATGGAAGATTCAGCATTTTCTTGATGCTGTTGGCATCACGCGAACCAGATTATGAAAGTAAACTATTCTCAATCTTTATCTTTAGCTAAGTGGTCAGTCGTTCATTTTCTCTGTGCTAATTTGATGAGTTTGGCCACCTACACTACTGCATGCTAACGTGTGCATAATTAAAGTGTTTAATGCTTATACGGATGCATTGTCAGGATCGTATTGATGGCTACTAAAACTGGTATTTAAAGGTGTACGGGACACTAAACTTCTCTGTCCAAACGTAACCACTTTTGTTATTAACTAGAAAAAGTAAAGAAAGAAGGAAAAATGGGGAAAGGAATTTGTTCAAGTCACTGGCTTTTCACGTGACTTTAGGACCACCTGAGAAAAAAAGTCGTAAGTAATTTCAGCTATTAAGATGGTGGAGTCGATAATTTTTGAATGATGATAATGCCCTCATTTGAGCAGAGCTAATGTGGATCCAATATGAGGATGAGTTATTTGTTGGCATTTGTGATGTGCCCACTTTTATTTACACGTGGGTGGACCTCACTCATAAAGATATACCCCTCACAAAGAGTCTCAAAGTGATATGGATAAGAATAGTCCGAATTTTATCCAACTCTCTATCACATTTACATTCAAATTCAAATTGAGAGAGATTAATCTAATACTTTATCATAATCTCTCTCAATTCGAATTTGAATAGATATCTTATCACCCATTAGTCAAAAGGCTATATACAAACACGAGAGATATCAATTGGTACTACTTTTAACAATTCATCTACTACCTTACCTTCATTGGTATCAGAGCAGCGGAAACACGGATGTATGACCGCTGGCTACTACAAACGCGATAAGGACAGCGTCGACTTGAATCGGACATTGGTGTGGAGACCGCCAGAAGAAGCCTAAACAGGACCAGAATGCACCAAAACAAAACTAAAAGAAGCATCGGAAGCATAACAAGCCCAAAGACTTAGTCAAAACCAAAAGCTGTAAATGTCAGGAACTTGGCCACATTACTAACACTTGTCTCAAGATATGGTAAACACCCTGACTCTGTCACTCTCTTTGGTTTGCTCCAAAGCACTTTACGCTCCCAATGTTTCTTTTGGTCTTGTTTGGGTGTATTTTGATCCTGTTTAGGCTTCTTCTGGCGGTCTACACACCAGTACCTGATTCAAGTTGACGCTGTCCTTATCGCGTTTGTAGGAGCCAACTCTCATACATCCGTACTTCTGTTGCATCTACAACCTTTATTATTTTCCAACTCTCATACATCCGTGCTTCTGTTGCATCTACAACCTTTATTATTTTCCTCTGGAGTTGCATCATGCGGGTGATCTTAAATTGAAGAGTTTTTGTAAGCTTAATTGAGCTGATATTTCAAATAGTTAGACATGAAAGACTTTTTGATTTGAAAGGTGCGTGGGGAATAAAAACTTTGCCGACTGTCGTATTTCTAGAAGCAGCAAAGTCCTTCCTTTCATTGAAGTGGTAAAGAATTCAAATCCATTACAGATTGTAACCATATTTTCTGAGTTGGATTTTGAACCACTTCATATGCTGTTGCGAGTCTACCCCAAAGTCCATCCTTGTGGCTGACATTTATAATCAAAGCCACACTAAATCAATGGGACTCTATTATCCAGTTGCACTTCAATTGAAGTTGGAACCAAATGTAAAACATGAGAGCGCATCTTATATGTAATCAATCTAATAATGGATAACTGTAATTGAAGGAATTGAAGGAAAAATTGGAAAAGAGATCCTATGATGGAGGATGTTGACATTGAGGGGCTTGGATTTCAAATGTTAGTCTAGGCTAGAGAAATTTCTGACTCCCACCTCCTTAGTATGTCCATACTTTTTCCAGAAGCATGTGATGCAAATTTTGTTGCTTTCCAAAATTTATTTGGGGCATTTGCTTTACTACTTACTACATTAATAGACACGGCGGATCCAGAATTTTTATTTGAGGGGTGCAGATTTGTAAAGGTAGTTTGGTTCGGGGGCAAATAAAGGATTTTCATATGAATTTTTAGGGTAGACTCACGACTTTTATTGAGTTTTTTTTTTTTTTTTAAGCACGAAACAGTTTAATAGGTCGCTCGCACCCGCGTAATTGTACCTGGGTCCGCCCTGTTAAAGGAAGCTTTGGGATGTTTGTAAAATAGATAGACAAAATTTATAATTACCTTTTATTTATCACCATTTTAATTTGTACTAGCTTCCCATCCATTGCAGATATTGATAGGATGGACCCACCAAAACGTATTCATACTCTTCTCGGCAACAAACAAAACCCCAAAATGTGTTAGATTTGGACAGCCCAACTAATACAACCACTGCTTGTGTCTCTCCTAGGGTCGAACTAGAAAATGTGCTTTCGAGGGGCCACTATGAAAAAATTAAATATTTGGAGGAGCCGGTATGCAAAATTTGATGAAAATCTTATTAACATAAAGGGCTCTTTTTTATTAATTTTTTCAGCCCCCTAGTTCTGCCTAGGAGTGAAAATCTGGGCGGGCAGCCCAAGCCCAGCACGAAAAAACGGTGCCTGAGCTATGCCAAGTCAACGAGCCGGCCCGGCCCGGCCTGGCAATCCCACTAGGCCATGCTGGGCCAGTGCCCAAAAGCCCACGGGCGGCCCGACATGGCACGTGGCACGGTCAGGCCTAGCCCGCAGAGGGCCCCAACGGCTCTTTTTTTTTAAATTTCCCCCTCTCAAAAAACGATCAAATGGGGTTTTTTTTTTAACATTTTTAAACCCAAACCACCCCCTCCAGCAATAAACTGTCAAAGGCGGGGGGTGGTTAGTGTCTTTTGATCATTTGTTACCATTATATCCCCCAACTACTATAAAACAGTCATATGAGGGGGTATTTTATATCATTTTATCATTTAGGAATTGTATAAATAGCCCTCATTCCTCTCATTTCTCTACACTCATCTACTCTCTCATTTCTCACACTCCCTCTAAAGTTCTAAGGCTCTAAGCTCTCTTAAGTCTCATTCTAAAGTTTAAGCTCTCTATACAAAGTTTTCTAAAAAATGAAGAGTGAGGGTGACTTCTCTAAAGTGGATGATTCAACTAAGAAAAACTTCTCCATTAGCTCTTCCTCTCTCATAAAGGTATTTATTATCTTTAATTTTGAGTTTTATTTAGTAATAATATACATAGTAATATTATATATTAAGTCTCATCTTTTCCCCTTTCTTATATAAATTATCACAAAAAACACATTATACATAATTATTTATTAAAAAAATTATCTTTTATTTAGAAAAATGGTTGGACCATCACAACCTTTCAACATTGACTTCTCTCTAAATGAGGAAAATCCAAGATTTATTCATTTAGATCAAAGTCAGGGCATAGAAGTAGATAATAATAGTCCCCAAAATCATACATTTTCGGTTTCTACAACTAAAAAGAAGAGAAAATCAAGATTGACTTCTCCTGTATGGACTTATTTTGTTAAAGTTAATGTCCCAAGTCCCACGGGAGGAACAGAGAAAAAGGCACAATGTAAATTTTGCAAATATCTCCTCAATGAAAAATCATCAAGCAGCAATGGCCACCTTAGTAGACACATGAAAAAGTGTATGCGCAAACACACGAATACCGCTAACGATTGAGAAAGAGATGGGATGGTTCAAACACAACTTTCTCAAACATATTCATTTGGCGGTTTAGGAGTTTTCAATTATAACCCTACTAATGCTAGATATCAACCTATTAAGTTTATACTTTTTGTCGCCAATTTTCATTTATACTTTCCGAAGACCGATGTTTTGAAAGATTTTTGAGGTCTGCCTTTGTTCCTTCATAGTTGAAAATATCTAGAGTTACTGCTATAAATGATGCAATAAAAACTTTTTTGAAAGAAAAAGAGAATTTAAAAAATATTTTAAAAAATTTATCTGGAAAAGTGGCTTTAACTTCATATTTATGGACATCTAAACAAAATCTTGGGTACATTGCAATCACATCACATTATATTGATAGTGATTGGGTGATGTAGAAAAGAATGATTTTGTTTTCTATGCTATAATTCCCACACATTGGTGCAAGGATAGGGTTCACCATCATTGAAAAACCTAGAGAATATAAAATTAAAAATAAAATAATTTCTATAATTTTAGATAATGCAAGCACTAACAATGTCGCAGTAGATTTACTAAAACATTTGATTCAACTTGATTTAAATGAAGATCTATTTCACAATAGACGTGCATGCCATATCATAAATCTTATCGTACAAATAGCGGTGAAATTAATTAGAGATGATCTAGAGATTATTAAATGGATTGTATGATACATTTTTTGTTCTCCCTTGTGAAAACAATGGTAGAGGGACATATATGTAAATTTGAATCTAAGATCAAAGAAAATATCATATGATGTAAAGCATAGATGGAATTTTATCTATAAAATGTTAAAAGAATTATGTGCCTATAAAATGGCACTACATCAATATTGTCAACATTATTTGGAGCATGAAAATATTTTTATAAGTAATGATAAATGGACCCTTCTTGATATAATAAGAGATTTTTTTAGAAGTTTTTCGTAATACAACATTATTTTTTTCCAAGGTATATTATCCCACATCAAATCAAGCTTTAGCCCATTTTTATGAAAAAAGTCTTACTTTTAAAAAGTACAGAGATTTTCCAATTTTTCAACTCATGTATGTACAAATGGAGACAAAGTTTTTATCATATTGGAGAATAATTCCTTTAACGTTTTGTATAGTTGTTGCATTAGACCCTTGATTGAGATTACAAGGTGTATAAACCATTCTTGATGAAATAAACTCTAATATGAATACAACTAATATAAATGACATGACAACAATTAAGACACAATTATAAACACTTTATTTGTATTATGCTACCCGATTAAGTATATCCATAGCACCTACGGTCCCAACAGGCCCTTCCCAAGTACATAATGGAAAAAAGAAGGGTATTTGAAGTATTATGAGGAAATCTCATTGAAGTAACTCCTCTTTTTCCGGATGATCTTACAACCTTAATGAATTAACAATATACTTGGGGAGTGTTCCTGTTGCAATCTCGGATGATGAAGAAGATGATTTTGATCTTTTGGCATGGTAGAAATCATTTGAAACTAAGTTTCCCGTGCTTTCCGCCATAGCCCATGATATACTAACAATACCAACGTCTACAGTTGCATCAGAGCAGGCATTTAGTGTAAGCGGGCGCCTTATTGACCCCAGGAGGACTATGCTTACAGAAGAAACCATTGAGACCTGCATGTGCTTTACGGGATTGGTATCAAGCATAGGATAGGGAACGATACCTCGATGATGATGAGATCGATATAGAAGACGAGCTAGCGGCGTTACATATATCATAGTATAATTTTTTTAGAATGTATAATAGGCTTTCAACTTGTAATTTATTTTTTATAATGTATCATAGGTTCTTAAAGTTGTAATTTATTTTTCAGAATGTATCATAGGTTTCTAAAGTTGTAATTTATTTTTTATAATGTATCATAGGTTTCTAAAGTTGTAATTCTTTTTTCATTTATTAGAAGGTTTGAATTTCATTATATATATATTGATTCAAGTTCGAACTTGTAATTTTTTTAAACTTTTGTAATTTAAATTTCAAGGAAATACAATTTATTTGATGTATTTTTTCAAAACATCATTAGTGTTATTTTACTTGTTATTTCTCTTAATTTCTTTATTTTAATGAAATTGGTTCAAGACCAAGAGTGAAGAGTCTAAGTCTCTAAGACTTAAAGAACTTAAAAAAAAATAAAATGGGAGGGGGATATGTGGGCTGCCACGGGCTGCACGGCCTAGGCCCAACTAGGGCCGGCCCAGCACGGCGCGACCAGAGCCGTGCCCTGGGCTGACCCCAGAGGCCTTGGGCCCGGCACGGCCCGACACGCATAATTATCATGGGCTATGCCGGCCCGGCCCGGGCACGGCTGAGCCCTTCTTCAGTGGGCAGTGCCGTGCCAGATTTTCACCCCTCGTCTTTTCTCCTACGTGATATGATATATAGGCCTGTCAATGGGACAGGATGAAACGGGTAAAAAGCCCGGCCCGGCCCGTCCCAAGCCCTAAAATACAGGGCTTTTAAAAGAAGTTTGAGCCCAGTAGGCTGGGTTTGGACAATACATTTTAAAGCCCGGCCAAAATAGGACTGGGACTGGGCAGAGGATGCCCAGCCCGTTCAGGCCTTGCCCGTCCCAAGCTTTAAAATACAGGGCTGTTAAAAAAATTTGAGCCTAGTGGGCTGGGTTTGGACAATACATTTCTGTTCATTTCTATTTTAAATTACTTGACCCGTATAAGAAAATAGGATACTCATTCTTATTAATTTTATTGATTTTTTGATTTTCTACTTTCACAGTTCAAAAAAAAAGAAGTTTTTAACTGATCCTACATTACTTTAACTTGACTCATATATGATACTCATTCATTTCTTGACCCATATAGCCTATAGGATACTCATTCATTTCTATTGATTTTCTGATTTCTATTGTAACCGGCAAAAAAAAAAGGTTTTTAACTTCGCCATGTTGCTTGTTGCATTGCAATGCCGGTCCCAAGCCCGAAAAAAAGGAGGGTTTAAAGTCCGGTTCACACCGGGTGTCTGATGACAGCAGCAATAATTAGAGAATGTTTTGCTTCCGTCTAGGATTGGGCTAAGCCCAGGCCCGGCCCTCTCCCAGCCCGGGACCGTACGGGACGGGATTTGATGTAGGCCCGTTCAATTTAGGGCCGGGATTGGACAACATCTGGCAGCCCGTCCTATTTTTAGGACGGGATTGGACAACCTAAGCTCAGGCCCGGCCCGTCCCATTTACAGGCCTAATGATATGCAAGTGGTAATTTTCTTTGCATCTGCCCGTAGTGTTCACTCCGAAGTATACTGAGGATCACTTCAGCATGTAGTGGGAAAAAAGGGCCAACGGTGTGATCTTGTTTTCCATCACTATAATATAAACATGATTATTAAAACCATCTTTGCCATGCATCACAGGACAATTCCCAAATGGGCCATGACATAAAAATCAAACTTATTAAAATACTCTCTATTTCCCATAAACCCATTAGGCCGGCCCATGACCAATATTCTTACCTCTCAAGATAATCATCTTCTTCACATTATAATATATTAAGCTAGAAGGTTTTAAATTTGATTTTGACCGGTTGTTATAATTTTGACCACAAGTTATTCAGTTTTTGAAACTTCTCTCCCCACTCATGCAACTACTTACTTTATCTCATTATAATCAAAATCATTTGTAACCACTCCCCACTTTTACTTTATTGCAAAATCTCCATTTTAATCATGTTTTGCATTTCCCTTTATATTCAAATTCTCTTTTTTTTTGCCACTAGCTCTTGAATTGCATGATAAGATACTCTCATAACATTCATATTCTTTTGTTTTTTTTTTTTCTTCTAAAATCTATGAACTTTTTAATGCATGAATATTTAAATTACAATGTTGACTATATCCGTGCTGAGCAAGGGTTATTGTGCTAGTTAGCTCTTAAACAAACTTTTTTTTAATTGCAATTGAACTTTACATGTAGAACACATAATTAAAAAAAATTTAATTATATATATTTTAGGTGTTATTCTTTCTTTTGAAAGGTGAATATTGGTTAGAAAGCAGTTACAAAAAGAACTCTCAAATCTCTATTTCCTTTAGCCACATCAACAATTGGGCCCCATTTATTACTTCAAAAGACATGCCAACTTTTTATCTTTCTTTGAATCAATGGTTGCATCTCTTAAAAAAAATGAAACACCCCTTTCATATTTTTAAATCAATCCACTAAAACTATGCATCACACCAACTTTGGATATTTCTTTTCCACACATCTCCCAAATCTCCCAACCAATCTCCCTCTCAGTGTCCCTTTAGGGCCTGTTTGGGGGCTTTACTTGTAGAGTTGAGTGGAGTAAAGGTTATTTTGAACAAATAATAAAATATAAGTGAGTTATGATGATATTTATTTTTAGTTGTTTGTGATGCAATCTTGAGTTTTTTTTTTTTTTTTTTTGTGTCTTTTAGTGGAAAAATGATGTTACTTTTTTGACTTTTTTGGAAAAAATATGGTGGAAAATTTGAATTAAAGTGTTTTGGTGAGAATTTTTTTATAGAAATTGGGGCTTTATCTTACTTCACTCTATTAGTAAAACTCCCAAACAGGCCCTTATTCTAACTGAAAGATGGATAAGACCTAGATGAGGCAAATGCAGCGTAGAATCTGCACGGGACAAATTAAAACATGTTTACAAAAAGACAACAAAAGTGAGAAAGATGCAACTTTATGTTATGTGTTTCATATAACTAAATTCATATGTTTCATATATTATTCAGGTTATATGAGACTTAACGTGTGCATCGCATAAGGCCCTGATGCTGTCTATTTGATGGTGGATGTGGAGATCACAGACCTTCTATAAATAATATTTCAATTAAGGGAAATGTTCATGTGCATCTATCCCTCACCATAGGGTGAGGGGCACTTTTCCTTTTTGCACATGAAGATAAGGGAGTGTACCTCACCCTATGTACTTGAAAACTCACTTTTGTACCTGAAAAATCCCTAATTATGAAAGTGTCCCTCACCCTATGATGAGGGATAGATGTACTTGAAACTTCCCCTTCAATTAATATATATATGCAGACGGGTTAAAGAATACGCGGATCTTGTTGAAATTAGCTCATCAAATTCAAAGGTACGGTCAAACCCGTCTCATGTACGCGGGTTGCACGCTAAACCCACTCCGTCGCGTGAAACGGACGCCAATAAAACGATAGAGGGCAATTTCGTACTATCAGTGCTTAAAAATGCCGCTTTAAAAAAGTCCCGTCCACTGCTTTAACTTCACAATCCCCAGAAGCGCGGCGTACTATTTTCCCTCTGTTTCGCGAAGTCCCCAAAATACCCCTACCTTTCTCCCGTATTTTGTTCCTTTGGCCTTTTCTTACCGCCCAAGGCGCCTTCTACGGCCTTCTTGATTGATTGAAATCTCAAAAGTACCCCCTCATTCTTTTAAAATTTTCATTCTACACCACCCTCTTCTCTTCTCCTCTTCCAAAACGATGGGCACGAAGATTGCAGCAGAGCGATTTCTCGACCCCACTCGTTTCCTTGTGTGGGTTTTCTTCTTCTCGATCTCTTTTTCCCTCCCAAACGCCTCTGGATATGAGATGTCTTCAGGTAATCTCTTTCTCTCTCTGCTTCTCAAAGAACTCATAAACACAAATGGAGGTCTTTCTAGAGGTTTTGATGTATTAGGGTTTGTATAGTTTCCTGATTTAGCATCCTGCCCGTTGTTCCATATGCATTTTCCCATCTACAGATTCAGCAGTCCAGATTGTTTCACTCACATAATTCCTCATGAGGTTATTAAACTAAAGAGCAAATTGAACTGTGAATTATTTGAGGGAACTCGTTTTGGATTGAGATTAGTACTATGCCAGAAACATGTTTCCTGTTAAACAAAAATAGCTTGGGAATGCCACAATAGTGTGAATGATGATTTGATGGCTAAATTTGAATCCTATGAAGTAAAAAAAAAAAAAGAAGAAGATTTGCAAGAAACAAGCAGATTTTACTGGAAAGTGAAAACTGCTTCAGTATTCATGTTTTAAATTTGGTAATGGTTTGGAATATTGTATAGTGTCCATGTACAAGTGTTATTTGCTATTGCTTTTTACCCGTTCCCATATCACATCTAGTGCTTTGGAAACTAGGCTGCCAAGTGCATACCACGTTTTATCGGATTTGCAGGTTCCGGTACGGTACAAATGCATCGTTGCTATATCACATTTTTGAAAGAAAAATGAAGACAAAGGTTTCCTTCATGGATTTCTTATGGATGATTTAACATTTTGTGAAGTGCATGTCTATGATGGAAATTGTCATAATTTAGTGGAATGCCGACATGGGTGTGAACCAACTAGTTGGTTGGAGACCAATGGTAGGAAAAAGCTTAAAGGTATATCTTTAAAAGGACCAAGATACATAACTTATACTGTTCACCATTCCACATGCATGCGAGAGCGCACACACACAAAAGGTTGCTGAGCTTATATTGTTGGAAATGTAAACTCATGATTCTACCACTGTTATATTTATTCTACAAGTTGCATTTGTGTGTGTGTGCAGTTGCTCATCCAACTACATTGCGGTTATCTTCTGGGCTGCTGGTGGAGAACTCTCCGGGTTCTAAGCCTGGTGCCTTAATGGCTTGTGAAAGAGTTCGCATCGTTGGACTACCGAGGCTTCAAAATCTACAAAAGTATGCCAATTCATTGAAGGTGAAGGTGAACACAACAGGGACTAGCTCGAGAGCTTTACAACAGAATGCGGAGGTTTGCTTCCATAGGTAGGTCTTATGTCTTCGCAAGTACACTCCTATTTACATATCTTGAAAAAGATTGATGGTGAGCTAAGGTTGGTGATGCTGACTATACGTATATAAAAAGAAGGATCAGTAACCACTGAGTAGTTAGTGCCTTAGTGGGATAGTTTCAAAAAATGTTGGGTTTTTCCCAGGTGATTAACATTTTGGCAGGAAATAAAATAATTAAGAAAATGTTCAACAAGTACCTTTCCAGATATATAGAATTTAATTGACATCATCATCATCTTAGCATTGATCCCTTAATCTAGGGTTGGCTTATTGAGTTCTACGATTTAACTCTTAGGACAAGATATATCCCATAACTGATAGCAAGGTGATGTTAGTTGATGCTCTTATCAACCTCATTAGAAGGACAATTATCTCTTGGGCTATGGTTTCGCAAGTTTTTGGGGGCATGTCTGTGAATGGCTTGGTAGATGTTGGATTGAGGTGAATGATGATGTTAGTACCCCGTAGAGATACTTCCCTCAACGGTCTCCTCCTCCGGAATGTTGGTGGAAGCTGACTCTGATGCCAACACTCGTGTTATACAGGAGTTGTAAGCATTGTAGGTTTGATTTACGACTCCAGTGGTATACTTGGGAGGTCCTCAAGGCGAGGAGGTTTAAAAGTATTTGGAAGTTCCTCGCCTTGTAGATTGGAGTGTGGGAGGTATGCAATTTGGGTCTTTTCCCTTTGGTGAGAGAAGGTGATTCAGTGTGTGTCGTGAGGTGGGCTTCGAAGAGGCACACCATTCATTGGAAGATTCAACAATGGTTAGATGGGTTTAAGGATATTCTCGAACAGAGTGGTGCCTTAGTGGAGATGAACCAACTCTGCCATTGATTCTCTAGCTAAGGGCAACCCCTTTCAGGCAGAGTTGTTGCTTGATGGGTGACTCGTTGCTGCTAATTTCCTTTTGTTTCCACTGTATTGGAGTCATTGGTCCTAGTTTGTTTTGGGGTTGTCACCTCCTTGGGAAATGACTTGTTTTTATTTTATTTATTTATTTATTTTCGTTGCTTGTTTCTATTTTTCCCTCCTATTTTCTCGATACAGTCATCCTTATCTCTTTCGCTGATTTTTTTTTTTAATGATTTTTTTTTATTTTTCTTTTCAAACTCTCTAACTGTAGTGCATGGACGTGAAATTTCCTGACAAGAGCCCGTGGGCTGTAGCATTCGATGTTGCTCATTATTGTCACTTGTGACCATCAGTGTGTGATTTCGGGTCACATTACCAATTAAAAAAAAGTGAGGTCTTTTTAGATGAGAGAGAGCACAATAGAATTTTGCCAATAAAAAACGAAACAAAGAGTACAGTAGAGAATCTAAGAAAAATTGCAAAAAGGTGTTATGTTGTTATCTGTTGGTATTCTACTACAATGGTCTAGTGTGCAATTCATCTCAGAGAACAATGGCAATGAGAACTTGCTGGTTCCTTATTATTCACTTGGCCTGTAATCTTACAACTTTGATTTCTTTACAGGAATGCATCGCTTGGGATAGGGATGTGTCCTGAAGGTGAATGGGAGAAACTCATCAAGGGTTCATGGGCTCGGTCTATGTCACCTTACAGCAGTAGGTTTCTTGACATACGGATGCCTGGTTCATCCTTAGAGTCTCTTGAGGTTTCCACTGAAGAAGGTATTTATTTTTCTTTATGCCATTTTTGTATGAGTGGACCTTGTGTATTAAAAATTGTTACATTGTGGCATTATTAACTTGATTGTTTGCAGATTTTTTGCTGCATCGTATCATCTTTTTGGTGTTGGGAGTTGTTATGATGACATTAGCACCTTCTCTGAGCCAGTCTGTAGTTTTTTACTATAGCAGTGCAATGGCTGTTGGCATCATCCTTGTTATACTGATAGTCCTTTTTCAGGTATGTAATCTTTGAGGTTCTACTTCACTACTACTGTATGCAATATCACACTATCACCTTTCCACAAACAAAAAAAAGGACAAATAAGAGTGCACTCTATTATGTTTAGGTTTAGTATGTAAACTTTCACAGGATTTGCATTTAAAGTGGCTTGTTAAAATTTCAAGCTTTCTAACATGGAAAAAAATGTATTTGTGGATGGTTGCTACCAACACATTGCATGTGGATGTGGTCTATATTCGTTCTCTGTTTCCATTGTGAGACATTTGTAGGCTTGTTTATGCTTGGTCAATTAGTATGGAGTTACGTGGGACCATTTGTGACCTGCTAGTGGATGTTTCATAGATCTTTGAGTTGTGATGTGTACTTGTAGCTGACAGACTGTGGACAGTTGGAGGGTGATTTTCAAATAGCAGCAGCTTGGATATGTATTTTTTCCCCTCCAGCAGTGGATTTGCTAGGTGCAGTTATCTTTTTGGAATATGTGGCTATTGGAGGAGTATTACATCATATCCTACCGGCTGTAATCTTTTTCCTATCAATGTGGGGTGGCCTGAATGCTACTCAATACTCATGGTTGGAAAACTCTCTTAGTTAACTCTTGACTCTCCTGAGTCATCTCATTTTGAAAAATGACCGAATCAAATACAGGGGAGACTCGGCCGAGTCATTTCATTTGAATAAGTTGTTTGCATTCTGAACCATTTCATAGGTAGATCTAATTGTAAATGAATGAAAGTTTATTTAGAAGTAATTATGCATGCGGTTTAGAGTTAGCAATTTAAAAATGATGGCTAGATTGTAATTTGAAACTTGTATTTCATCTTTTACATTCGATATTTGGATTAACAAATTATCTAAGATGCAATATGTTTTCTTTTATTTTCCTTATTGTAGTACTTTTCTTGAATATGTAAATATATTAATTTGAGTTGATTGTCATGAATGCATGTAATTAAATGTATATTTCTATTTTATAAGTAATAGATTCATTTTTTAAAAAATTAAAATAATTTTTTTAAAAAATATTTTTTAAAAAAAAAAAATGACTCTCCTGAGTCTCCATGTTGACTCTACCCGAGTCAATTTTTTCGCATTGGATGAGTCGAGTCTGAGTCATGAGTTTTCCAACCTTGGTGCTATGTTTATTCAAAGTAGACTCGAAATTTGATTTGACAATTTTTTTTCTGCATTATTATTATATAACTTAGCTTTTTGTGATTATTGGGAGTGGATGCATAGCATATGCGCTTGACAACATAAGATTCAATAACTGAAAAGGGTTTTTAATAATTTTGTTAACAAGTTTTGAAACATTAACGACTCATATTTGCATTATACATTATAAAAAGGCTTGTTACAAATTATAAAAAGACAATTAATTTTAGATTGAAGTTAATCTTTTGAAATGCTTGTTACAAATTATAAAAAGACAATTAATTTTAGATTGAAGTTAATCTTTTGAAATGTTTCCTTTCTTATCATGTTTGCATTTCCTATTTTCTATTTGTCTTTCTCAACGTCATAGGACTTGCTATTTTCGTTTTTTTAATAGTAACAAATTAATCAATATCTGACAAAATTGCAACAGTGATGAAGCTTAACACCATTATACTCAATATGTCCGCAAATCAGAAATAGAGATACCCATAAATTCCTTTGTATTTGTAACCCAGGGTATTACCTAATCTGAGCCTTCTGACCTACTCCTTATACCGTATCAAGTTGATTCTGAAAGGTCCTGTGATTTCCTTCAAGCCACATATTCTTTATAAGAATAGTGGATAAACAGGTGGAACATCCTCCACCTCCCTTCTACACATAATGCAGGCAATTGCTGTAACCAAGTTTCGATTCTTCTGTAGAAGATGCTAAAAGTTAGCACTTTATCAAGATAAACATCCAACAAAAAGCTAGCACCCTTGGGGCTCTTTGTTTCTCCATAGTAGTCATAACTGTTGAGATGCCTGTACTCCTTGTCATTGTTTTTGTACAAGTGTTGATTTTAATTTTCTTTTATCACTGTTAAGTTTTAGTTGAACTTTTCTTTTGGGGATAAATCCTAATCTGCCTTCCTAAGCTACCCTTTCTAACATTTTTTATTTCCTTGAGGCGCTACTGGCTGATACCGCCTTGTTCCAGCTGGGGATCGAACCTAGCTACCCTGACTCCTGTGGAGGACTTTTAGTAGCCTTTTTTTTTTTAGTTTTATTTTTGCCTTCTCCTTGATTGTTGACCCATTTATTTTAGATGTTTTATTTTTCTTTTCTAATTAGTAATAGCATTTCACAATTTTCTTTTCAGACCTTTTTTTTTCGGTTAAGAAATGTGAATGCTTTTTAGAAAGTCACAAAATCTAGTTATATAACTATTGTCTAATTTTAGTTGCAGCTTTTCTCTTATTTTATCTTTTTTCATTAATTTTTCACTTGGTTTATTTTCTCTTTTATGTTTTCCTTAACTTTTTATCTCTCTCAAATATGTTTCTTTATTAACTCAGCTTTTATTATCTTCTCTTTTTTATTCTTAAAATTTATATTTAAGGTT
Source organism: Camphora micrantha (assembly GCA_003546025.1). Taxonomy (NCBI): domain Eukaryota; kingdom Viridiplantae; phylum Streptophyta; class Magnoliopsida; order Laurales; family Lauraceae; genus Camphora; species Camphora micrantha. The sequence goes on from QPKB01000002.1 coordinate 73,615,364, forward strand.
CTGTTTTCTTATCGAATTCCTTTTTCTTTTTTTTTTTCTTTTTTTCTTTTTTTATCTTATTCCCTTCTCCCTTGTTTTTGGGTTGTGCAGTGCTGATAGGCTTTGACTGCTTTGTCATTTCTTGGTTGCTCTTTTAATCTTCTTCTGCTCATTTTGACAGAAATCTTTAAAACTCTGAATATTAAATTTCTTATTTCTTATTTTTTTTTCTTTTTTAGTTAACTTGGTTTACCTCCTTTGCAGGCCTGTGCATTGCATTGGTTTTCTGCTACCATTTCTGGAAGACTAAGTACCACCTAAAATGTTCCTTATATGACATTTTGCATCCATTGCTCTGTTATTATTAATGTTTTTTTCCCCTTTAATCTGGTATTTTGTACTCAATATGTGATGTGTTATTTATGAAATTTATGTCCATCCAAGTCTGTTGCCTCCATGACCTGTACTCTGAAATACTTTCAGCTTTAGCTTTGTTGTGCACTGGAGATCATTCAATTTTCCCATCTAGGGAATTTGAGATTTGGCCAATCCTGATTCATTGTTAACTTTTGTAGAGGAGATATTATAATGTTACATGACTTTAGAGTGTCAATTGGATGATACTGCAACTGTTCTTTTCTTGGTTGATTGCGAAATCCTTTTGAATTGTGAAAACAAAAAATGTTAATTCTGAGGAAAGGTGCCTGACATTTTAGATCCTATCACTGTTATGAAGAGAATCGTAAAACAATTATATACAAAGGCTGTGTAAGACCCTCAGATGTCATCTGTTTATGATCACTGATCTTGTATATCTTTTCAAGAAGATCCATCCCAAGACACTCTAGATGGCACAGAAACCAATATTGTGTTCCTCATGTTAGTTCCTGATGCATTGATGGAAAGAAATGCCACTGTCCAATATATATAATGCAAATGGGTTCCAACTGCCGTATGTGCACAATCTCAGTTTCTAGACGTTTGCTTGTTCAAGAACACGTAAAAGAAATGGCAAGACATATTACATGATGTTACCTATATTTTTATGATTTATTAATCTGCTTAGAAAGCATATTTATCAACTGTGAATGTTATAATTCTTTAGATATTCAAACTTTTTTTCCCTGTTCTTAATTGCAATATTTTTCCTTTATGTCTATAGTTATATTGTTGGATTCAGCCAGTATTAAATAACATGTCATTGTTCAAAATAAAATTGCTAGTTCGACTTATTTTATATGGTCATTGCAAACATTCATGCAGCCATGCTCCTTGTAATCAAAGTAGAATCTATATCTTTATTCCTATCAGTAATATGTGTTGTTTGCAGGGAATGAAACTTCTGCCAACAGGTCGAAAGAGTTCACTTGCAATTTTTATGTATTCTTCAATTGTGAGTATTGGTCATCCATTTTCTTTCTATCTGTATTTTCTGTCATTATTCCCAATCTATTAAGCTTCAGGAAATGTACAGTTTACTGTTTCACTTCCAGACAAGCAAAGCCCTTCTTGGCCTTCTGTGTTCCACAGGGTTGATTTTACATGATCTACTGTGGATGTTGGGGGGGGGAAGATTATAGTCATCCTTTCTTTTGATATTTCAGTAAAAATAAATTCTTTTTTTAATGGACAGTATAAATTGAATTTACTGTACAGTTGACACAGTTAAGGCTTAACATTGATAAATTAGAAATGAAAAGTGACCAACTGACAATGCACATTTGGTCCACAGAGGGCATGTTTGAGCAATGTCCGCAGAGAGGACCCCGGACACACCACAACAACACCACACCCCCCCCCCCCCCCCCCCCCACGCGCCCCCCACCACAACCCAAAACCCCCCAACTCTTCTCTCCTCCTCTCCCTTCCCTTCCCTCTTTCTTCCTTCTTCTGCGGTGTTCCACAGCAGCAGTGTCACACGAACATGCTCTTATACCTAATAGGGTGAACAATCCAATGACAGATAATATGTCCTGCTTGTCATATTTTGTAACATGGATGATTATGATTAGTAGAAAAGGAAGAAGATTTTCTTATATTTTAATTTTCTAGCCCTTACAATTATGATTAATAGAAAAGGAAGAAGATTTTCTTATATGTTAATTTTCTAGCCTTTACGAATTTATGACCCTTATGAATTTATGATACCATTCGATTTTCAGAACATTGGAAATATCAGTGGCATGGATCGCCAAATGATGAGCTCCGCATGTATAGAAATTTGGAATCAGTAAACTGTATGCTTTCTGAGTCTCAGGGTGTGAGAGTTCCTTGAATGAGATTTTTGCTATGAAATGCTTAATATTTTCTTCTTTTTCTTATTGGTAGGTTGGCGTGGGATCTTTTCTTCTCAGCTACTTATCTGGACTGCTCCGTTCGTTCATTGTACAGCTAGGAGTCAGTGAAGAAATTTACAGTCCTGTACGTAAGTTTAGTGATCTATATTTAATGCTACCTCCTCATATAGAAGCTATTTTTATACCTCTTTATACTTGACTTAATGGCATCTTACTTTTGGTGGGTTCAATTGAGGGGTGCACCTGCACCATATTGTCTTCTACTTGTCGTTCTTTCCGTTCTATGAATCTTTTGGACTGAAAACTTGCATTAATGAATTTTTTGATTTTGCAAAGAAGTATATTGTCAAAGAGTCCTTCAACTTATGTAATGTCAAAAAGGATTTTTGTTTGGTTAAATTACCAAATCAACTTGGGTCATAGGTTAGGTTAGGGTATGATATATGCATCTTGATTCCATTAATTGGTTTTGCTTGGATAGTATCGTTGGTGCACCTTGGTAATATGTTGTAGTTTACGGTATACTAGTGTGACACCCTAGACAAGACTTACTAACTCATTTATAATTGTGTTCTAGATTCTATCTGTTAAACTATTAATCTACCCGTAAAGACTTTTCACTTAATGTATACTATGGTAAGATATGCAATTTAAGATATTTTAACTTTTTGCTGGCACAGAGGCTTCTAGCAAAAAAATAAAAACAAGTAGAATCTAAAAGTAGTCTACTCTTTAGCCTTTCTACTATACTTGCTTTCTAACATTGACACTAATAATAGCCAATCATTTCTAGTTCGAACAACTAGCTTTACTATTAAAAGACCACTACTTCTAGTGGTTTTTATTTTTACCCGCTCTTTAATCTCAAAACCTTTACTACCAAACAACATACATCAAGGAACTTTGCTATTGATATATGCATCAATTATCCATAACAAATGCAAATTATGGGGGTCTCAAAGCAGACTGTTAGTGCAACCAAACATCAGCTGGGAACCCAGTCATCTCCTCTCCACAGTTCTTACACCTCTGTTTACGGTCACAAGCCTCACACTGTTACCATCCCTTCAGAGCTATCTTAGTAAATCTCAGCATTCCATAGAGATACCTTTTCTGTTCTTATTAACTGCCAACACTCTTCCATAGGCCTTCCGTGAATCAACAGACTATGGACATTTTTTGTACTCCTTTTCTCAACTGCTCCTTGAGAAATTACTTCTATTGTGGATCACTTGGTTAAACTCAACTGAGTCTGAAAAATATTAGGTTCTTGTCTTAGTATTTATCTATGACTCACAACTATCATTCAGGAGTCACAAAGTTGGTAGCTTGCTCTATATATCATGAAAGAGTGAAAGAGAGATTGTATGTTTTCTGCTGTTTCTGTTTGTTTGTTTTTTTTTTCCCGAAATGTTCTTGTTTCTGTTCGACAATGGAAATTAATGATCTAGATTCTTTCTTTTCAATTAAGTGACAATTGCAGGTGGCAATTTTTCTGCTGGTTTGTCTTGTTCTAGCTGGAGCTTGGTTGGGTTTTTGGGGTGTTCGCAAACTTGTTCTTACAGAGGATGGATCTGTTGACATAAATATAGCTCAATTTGTTGAGTGGTCTATCCGGATTTTTGCCGCTGCTATGATCCTTCAGGTACTCACATACTCATGCTATGTTTGGATCCTTTCCATTCTTGGAGCTTAGAATCTCTTTCTTTTTAGAAGTGAGACTTCTCTGCATTCTGTGAAAAGTAGAGTGCAATGAATTCTGAAATGGCAAGGTTCCCAATGTAGCCTTAAGCTTCTATTATCTACTTTATATTTCGTCAATCTTGTTTTGATTCGATGTTGTCCCCAATGTTTAATTTGCTTCATTTTGCACTGCTTTTTAAGTAGTGTACTTGAACCATTTTTCTTTTTTAGTTCTTTTTCTTGCCCAACACACAGTATTTGATGTTGAGAATTTTATTTCCAAATCGAAGATTATAACCTTTGCACTTTACTGTCATGTTACAGAGTTCTGTGGATTCCTTGTTGGCAACAGTGGCATTACTTTGTGGAATAATTTTTTCATCTATAACCAGAAGGATTGGAAAATCAAGGTTCATACGACACCCCTTTAAGTAAGTCTTATATCATGTCGACTTGGATGATGCATGGGGTGTTTTTAGTCGGTGTTATTGGCAGAATAATGGTTTTTTTTTTTTGGTGCATGTGTGTGCGCTTGTGCCAAAGTGCGCATGCGCGCACTTGTTGTTCTCACGTGCAAAAGGGACTATTCAAACCGAGGCATTATAATGGAAATGTAGTAGTTTGTTTTACTCAAATACAAATATTCAGTGTCTTAACATAGGCAATGACATGTCTTATTTGTAAGTGCTTGTTCATCTTTAAGTTCTTGTTTGAGATGGTGTGTTGATCACAAGGCGGTTCTTCATGGTTGAGGTTCCAGACAAGCCAGTACCAATGTAATAATATCTTTCTTGAAACCACTTGGGAGTTTTGAAGCATTTCTTTGAACTTCAAACAAATTATACCTCAACCTCTGGCAGGAGCCCGTTGTATGGTTCGGCGTTCCTTGTAGCAAACACAGGTTGTGGGTTCAACCCATGTTATCAATAAATAGTAAAAATAAATAAATAAAAAAATTGAACAATTATACTATTCTTCCAACATTCTCTTCCTTTCCTGCCTCACCGTGTCTGGTGTATTGTGAAGCATTTGTTGGTAGGATCCTAGCTTTGCCAGTGTGAAACTTATGCTAATGATGTTTTACTGTTCACACCTAGCCTGGATAAAGGAGGGCTGCATTGGGTAGGTTGACAGCCTTGCTTAAACTTTTGTCACAACCTGCATATGAATTCTGAGGAATTCTGAGAAAAGAAAGAAACATAATTCATGTAGCCGAACCTAACATAGTTTGGACGAGGCTTTAATGATGATGATTTGCTGGTAGATCCTTTTCTGCCCCAAATGGATGTATTTCAGGCATTGTGAATATTACCATACTTCAAAGCGCAAAAGCCGAATTTCTGAACTGGTTTAAAATTGTTAGCACAAGCCGGTATTGTGAATGTTGGTGGTTTTTAGGTCTTACGGCTCCATATGTCTACCTTGAAATATGCAGGTTATGCACCTAGTGAGTAAAAAAGTAATATATGGTTGAAAAGGCAGTATATTTAACCTATTTCGTCTTCAATTTATTTGGCTCGAGCATAAGTTGAAACAGCGAAATAAGCACCAGCTGAGGGAACAATTGGAGAAGAAAAATATACTTTTGGGTTTGGTTTTGTGTGTGTGTCCAAGTGTATTTGATATTTGTTTTTTCTGAAAATAAAATACATTTCCATGGAAGCACATATAGCCAAATGCAGCTCAAAGCTTGATCCCACACTTGTTTCACCTCAAACTGGGTTTTGGCATACTTACTATGAGCTCTAACAGTAAATTGTCAAGATGAAAGTTGTATTTATGTGAATCAATATTTGAATTTTGCAGGCATTTATTAAGAGCAGCAAGGAACCTCAAATATCTCATTGATAATTCAGTGCATGGAGATTCTGGTTTAGAATATATGCATGAGATTCGAAGGTCAAAGTCCGAGTTACAAAGGCCTCGAAGCAAACCTTATTCATTAGCTTCTTGCAGTTCTGTTCCAGGTCTGTATGATACTTTTTTTTTCCTTGGTGTGCGACTTGCAATAGACTGGCAGACTGGCAAGCTCTTTCTTTTGTTGCTAGGTATCGAACCCTAGTCTGCCCAATAAAAGGGCAGTGCCTTGCCACTGATCTAGCAGTAGGATGGCTAGATTTGTATGATACTATCGTTTCACAAAAGCATGTTCTGCATGTATGCAATATTGGACAGGTTTGGATTTGTGCATGCATCGCTCGACACAGTGGCATGGAAACTGACCTGGCCTAGTGAATTCTCTAGATTTTTGTACTGTTATAATTTCCAGTTCATTCTTGTGATTGGAAATCTTGCAGGATCAAAGAAGGCATCGCCCTATCAGCCATCTGATGCAGATGCATACTATTCGACCTTCCACGAGACTCCTGAAAGGAAGAGGTTCTCCAAGGAAGAGTGGGAGAATTTTACCAAAGAGTCCACAAAGAAAGCTTTAGAAGGCCTTGTTTCCTCCCCTGACTTCACTCAGTGGGCTGTAGCAAATGCAGAAAGGATCACGCTAACTCCCACTGATGACAGCAGCGGCAAGATGAAAGGGCAACGACGAAGATGGCTGAACTGGCTATGAGCATTCCATGGTTCTTTGCAAATGTGGAAAGAGTGATCAACCGTTGTTTCAGAAATGAGGTTGAGTCTTTTAGTGCTTAGCATACTGACAGATTGTGAAGATGGCTGAACTGGCTATGAGCATTTCATGATGCTTTGCAAATGTGGAAAGAGTGATCGGCCGATGTTTCAGAAATAGGGTTGAGTCTTTTAGACTTTTAGTCGTTAGCATACTGACAGAGGTGTGTTCTTGTAAAATTAGTTGAGGTTTCAACAACATGATTGGCTGCCTTGTTATTGTTGTTTATAACATTGATCTTGTAATAGTAGAAGCTGCGAAGTTCCCTTTTTTTTATTGACAAGTTGGAATTGTACCAGTGACACCGAACCATATACCCAAAATTTGCCTGTCTACGCTTGTTTTTCTGTAACAGTTATGTTACCATCCATATTCAGGAATTGATCAGGAAGTCTGTTTGCATCAGAGAAATTATTGCAATTAGGTGAGTAGGGCCTATGCTACGACTCAGCCAGGCTTTATTTTGACCTTCTTAATGTAAGGTAGAGACAATTCTTGCACCAGGTAATCAAATTTCGTTTTGACCATCTAATTGAAATCGAAAGGTAGGATGAATTGCATTAGTTGAAAGAACAAGTCCAGGTAAATGTTAGATCCACAACTCTTTCCATAGGCCGTGGGTCCATTGCACTGTCTCCAATAACATTTGAAGTGGCAAATCTTCAAAATTTTGTTTTTCAACAAGAAAATACATTGTTAATAAAACAAACATTTAAGATTAAAGTACAAAATATATAAGGTTTTATAGGAAGATTATCACAATATTGATCTTCTCATGGATGTTGCCCTGTTAGTACTTTTATAATATTTTTATTTGTTCTTTTTTTTTTTTTTTTTTTTTTATGGTGTAATATCTTAATTTCTAGCATTAGTAATGGATTTTTTCATGTTTAAGAATAAAATTTGTTTTATCTTGATATTTTCAAAATCCCGAAGCATTTGTGATAATGAGTCTCTCATGACCCCTTCTTTTCAATGGGTTAGATTGCATAATCCAGCTCCACCACATTTACAAGTATTTAGTGACAGGAGTTTAGGGTTTGTTTGTTTACATTAAAATATATAGGAATTGAATACAGAAGATTCATATCATATTAGTTAAAAATAAAGATCAAAATGTTATTTTTCGAACATGAGTATCAAATAACATTTCCTACTAGAGAAACAAAATCAAAAGATGATGGGAAACAAACTATAGAGTGATCGCTGGCTTATTCAATATTCATTTCACGTCTTCTTTTATTTCTATTTTCTTAGAAGAAAAGGTTATTTGATGCACATCTTTAAATTTCAGTTTTTATCTTCATTTTTAAACACTCATGATATTAATCCTATGTAATCAATTTGTATGTATTATAATATAAACAAACAAATCCTAAGCCTTAAATCGAGGTTTAATCGAATTGAACTTAAAATTGTAATTTGGGTATGGTTATGCAATTCATCTGCCATAAACATGACCTGATTATCAACTTTGTAGCAACCATTGAGGTGAAATCCGTGCAGAGGCATTTTCCTTTAAAAAAACATACACTCCAATGTTGCTTGGATGCATGACAATATGACAATTAATAGTAATAGAGAACAATAAAATGATCTTAGAATTAGGTTTGAAGCTTTTAAAAGTTCATTGGGGGTATGCATGTTAAACCCCTTTTGTCGTCTAAATGGTGAGTAATGTTTTAACAATGTGAAATTAGTAGTGCCAATTCCTTAGTCCTTTTTTTTTTTTTTTGTGTGCTATTGGAGGATTTCCAACCCTTTGGGCTGGACGAATCCCTCCGGGCTTAGATGGAAGCCAGATAAACTCCCATGTAGTCCAGTGTAGAGATGCAGTTTCGAACCTACAACTTTCGAATGCAAACCGTGTCCTAAATCAACTTAGTTGTCCTTTGATTTCTTATAGAATAGTCTATGTATATAAGTATTGGTGTTGTATTGGGTAGAAAAGATGTAGAGAGGAAAGCCCCCAAGTTCAATTTACATCCTTGGGAAAAAAAGAAAAAAAAAAGGTTTTACGTTTCGGGTGGTACGAAACGAGAAAGCTCCCACTCATTTGTTGTTGTAAAATCGTCCGTATAACGGTTTTGTCGCACGCGTTCTATACGCTATACAGCTTATTGATACCGTATATATCTCGTAAACGTCGTCAGCATTGTTAGCTTTTCCAAAGCCAATCTCTCTGTTCGCCTATATATAAAGCTATAAATCCCGGCTCCTTCATCTCTCTCTCTCTCCTCAAAACAAAATCATATTCTCTCTCAGCCATTGCTGCAACTTGATCTCCCTTTCTTCTTGTAATCTCAGACCCCACCCTACTTATATATATATATATATATATATATATATATATATAGAGAATCTTGTCCCCCAACACCACCCGACCCATTGCTCAACATGAGTAATTACAACCAGCAACAACCTCCCGTTGGAGCCCTCCTCCTCCTCCTCCTCCTCAAGGTATAATCAAGAATACCCCTTCAGATTTTAAATTTTTTTTTTCTTGTCATTCATTTTTTGTTTTTGATTACGGTGGATTTACACTAGTTAGATAAGAGTAGAGATATATAATTTAGATTGTAGATCGTAATATATATAGCTGGTAAAATGCTTTGATGATGATGATGATGATGATGATGATATACTAATTTATTATTTAATGATAGGTTATCCTCCAGAGGGGTATCCGAAGGACGGGTATCCTCCCCCAGGGTACCCCCCACAAGGATATCCACAGGGCTACCCTCCCCAAGGCTACCCACCTTATCCTCCTCCCCAAGGCTATCCTCCTCCTCCTCAGTATGCTCAGCCCCCACCACCCCACCAGCAGCAGCAGCAGCAAAACAACTCCGGGCCTTCTTGCCTCGAAGGATGGTATCATATCTCTCTCTCTCTCTCTCATGCATGCCTTCAGATCTGGTACGCTAACTAACGAAAGTGAGCACGATGCGTGCATCGTGTAAATCTCATGTACTTGGCGGGTTGGTTCGTTGTGGACGGTTACGGAGAAGCATGTTTCTCGGAACACGTGCCTACGGCGCACGATAGTCGCTACGTGCGGTGTCTGTTTGGAGTACTAATCTCCTGGACCCACATTATCTGCTGATGGCCCCTTTTTTTTTTCAAACTAATCCTGACCGCTCATTCAGTCTAATTCTTCTGATCATTATTCTTGGCCGTACATTTTGTTTTGACATGTTGCAGTGGATGGGTGTTTGAAATAGGGGCCATTTGATAAAGAGGGTTTAGCAACCTCCATCTGGTGATCAAAGATTAGACTGGGCCAATTTTTATAGATGTTTAGGATGTAGTGCCTTGGAAGTCAAGGTCATTGCTTAGTAATAATGTTATATTTGATAATAAATTAAATTGCAATTTTCCTTGCTCTAAACATTTGGATTTATATATGTACAATTTCAGCAATGTCCTTTTTAGGGATAACCAGTACCAATGATACTTATCCTACTACTCACAAACCATTCCTCATACCCCCAAATTACTCTCCCATAGGATTGAAATTCGAAGATATGTTGACCTTTAAAACTAAAAGAAAGTCATTTTTTATTTTATTTTTTTTATGATGAGGAATCACCGACCCCCTGATTTTTTTGGGGGCTTTTAGCCGTAGACCCCTCATCATTTGATTTTAAAGGCTAAGGTCCACAATATCTTTTCGTAACAGCGGCAGTCCTCTCATGAAAATGACGCACTGAAAAGGACCAAAAATGCCACTGTACAAAAAGGCTCCGCTTAAAACTATTTTACAAAAGCAAAAACCACATTCATGTGAATCGCAGAAGCAAAAGGCGAAAGCGAATCAAACTGCAAAACCTAGAAGAAAACTCAACTGATCGACTACATCCATCATCTGAATCGTCTTCACTTCAATGTTAGAAAAACTACTTCCATTCCTAAAAAGATGTACAAGATAATTTCTTCTGAAAAAACTCAAAACCTAATTTGATTTTGTACTTCTTTGATTTTATCTATTCTTTATGCTCAACTCTATGTAAACAATAGCTAGAACAAACCTCAATTCAAGAGAAAAGGCAAGCAAAAGTCAGATAAATTTGTTCGAACTCAAATAAATTTGTTCGAAACTCAGAAAAGTTGTTCAAAAGTCAGATAAATTGATTTGAGTTTTACCAGAAGTTCAGGTAAGTTAGCCAAAAACTCAGATAAATTTATCTGAGTTTTGCTAGAAGTTCAGGTAAGTTTGCCAAAAACTCAGATAAATTTATCTAAGTTTTGGCAAATTTATCTGAATTTTCGTCCAGTTTATCAAAGTTTCTATTAAATTTATCTGAGCTCGGTGATACTAAAAGTTAGAATACGGAAAATCAAATTCTAATAAAAATCAAAATCCAAAACAAGAAAACTTGATGACCACGATCCAATCGAGAAAAAAGAGAGGGAAAACAAGCAAAAGAGCAAAATGTTCTATTTCAAATCAGTTGTAGAGAGAGAGATTTGAAAGAGACTTCGAATCAAAGAGTAAGAGAAAGTAAAACCGTTTCTATCTTTGAGGAAATGAAAGAGAGAGAATAGGAAGTCATGGTGGCGACAAAAGATGCTTTGCAACGGTACTCCATAACCATAGAAAGGAACTGAAAATGGAAAATGAGAGAGAAGAAGATGGAAGGAGCGAGAATAAGAGAGAACTTGACCTAAGAATGAGGTTGAAAGGGGCAAATTAGTCATGAAAATATATGATGTAGAAAATTAGGGACCTCTCACAAAAATATCTCTAGATGTCTGGACTATAGACATTGGAGAAAAAGTTCTTGTACTGGATACCTTAGAAGACCGTGTGTAGGAACTGTTGGCTAATTTACCCTATTTTTTTATCATTGATAAAACCTTGGATACATAAAACCACGTAAAGCCCCAACGGTTTGAAGGGAGGACTTCCAGCTCATTAGTGGACTTTCTAACCGCTCAAACTGGTTGAGTGTGGGTCGCATCCAATTTATAGAGGTATGTTCTAGGGCCATTGCAAATAAGTCTGGCCAAATACTAATTTATATATATATATATATTATCCTGATTTTCGATTTTTCAAGTCCTAAATTTAATGTTTTTTTAGAACATTTATTTTTTTAGATTGAAAACACAGTTGTCAATTGTTGGATTAGTGTCAAATTAATAACAATGGAAAGTCAAGAGGGTATAATAGTGTGAATGACTTGGATTTCTTGGAGATGGGCCCCACTCTAATCCAACAGAGCAGCAGATGAAGAAGAAACAAAGAAAAAAAAAAAAAAAAAAACTGTTGTTGGACATTCTTCTTATATGTTCTTTCTTTCTTTCTTCCCAATTTTCTAAAACAGGCATGTCTCATGCGTAGCAAATTTAAGTCATATGTACTTAAATCGTTTCATCATGGATGGGCTAAGCCATAGACCATAGCCAACCAACCATATACTTCTCTTTCTCCTGTTAAAAGTTATAGTTGAAAGTTTCATTTATCTGATTTTCCATTTTATGGGAACCTAGTCTCATGGGTTAGGTGCACAAACGATGCGCGTCCCTGCTGGCATTTGTATTGTTTATTAGCATATTCTTTTTCATAAGACAACGGTAGTAAGAATCATCATCCCGTTCGTAGGATTCTTTGGACCCTTTCTTTTTTTCTTGGGTGGATGTCATGTGAAGCAGGCCCTTTTCTTGTTTCCACATGTCTTTGTGCAGGGGCGGAGCTAAGTGTTACGATGCACCAGCCACACCCATGAGGCTTGAGAAATTTCTTAAATAAGGCCTAAAAAAATTCTAATTTATTATTTGACTTTTTAATTTGACCATTGTCCGCACCACCCAAATGAAAATCTTGAGTTTGCGATTGTCTTTGTGCTATAAAAACTGACTTTTGGTTGTTGGAAATGCAGTCTGGCTGCCCTTTGCTGCTGCTGCCTCCTGGATGCATGCTTTTGAGGTGGATTTGGTGGTTGATTCATTGGGCCTCTTTTTCTTTGTCGGAGGTCGCTCGATTGCATATATACTTTCATTTTCAACACACCTCTTTCTGTAATAGAAGCTATGAAGTGTGTGTTTGTGTTCGTATTTCTTTCTGTAGGGGTGACCTGAATTCTTTGGGAGGAATAAAAGACCAAATTCCACTTGATTCTGTTTATATTTCCCCTTCTGTCTCTCTCAGTATTTGATTTGATGCTTTCAGCGATCAGGATGGTTGATGTAATGGACCCCATCTTGGACGGGGAGATGTATCCATAGTACCCCACCTTGGCCAAAAAAAAAAAAACACACACACACACACATTGCTTTCATAACAAAAGAATTAGAATGCAAATCTGTAGATCTCATCGCACCAGCTGTGTTGTCATCCATTAGTGGTCCCTAAATGAGTAAATGTACAGATATTGGATGTCCTTAGAAACCGATTTCTCATCCAGAAGGAAAGGCAATGGTGTGATGTGGGCTGCTGTTCCACATGGAAAAGAGGGTTTGAGCATCAGGTTAGGATGAGACCGCATGAGGTGAGGGCATTGACCACTGAAAGATCGCTTATAGGTGTATTATTAAGAACAGAAGAAATGGTATGTGTTTTTTTTTTTTCATAGTAGGGCTCTGATTAAAGCGTGAGACATTCCTGAAACCTGATGTAACCCTTTCTTCTGTTGTGGGTGGATTGTTGAATCACCAACAACTAAGAGGAGTTTGATTAGGTCCTCAACCAATAGAAGTTTACAGCTGCTTGAGCCACCAGCTGCTGCGGGGCCCAAGTGTTGTTACATGGCATCGAAAATTCCATCCCAAATACCAACGGACGAATAGAAAATTTCATCCCAAGAAAATTACAAGAGGCATAAAAAATTTCATCATAGGAAAATTACAAGTGAATCACTCTCATTTGAGTGCCCACCAATAAAAAATCTGAACTGCTCAAAATAAATATCATTTCAATATATGAAGATTCTTAATTTTACCTAATTAAGAGTTATCCCACTATAAAAACTAAAAAAAAAAAAAGGGAGGAGGAGAAAAATTGACCAATTAATTAAAAATGTGATTTACATGATCTTTAGCATATACATTAATCATTTTTTTTTTTATCAAATCATTAATCTTATATTATCATCAACTATTATTGGGGTAAATTTTGAAAAAGACATGGAGAAGGTGTTAATTTTGAAAGGCTCTAATTTTAAATGGGTGCTCCCTGTCGAGTTCCACACTTCCTCTCCTCTCCTTCAACTCAGGACTCATGCCGCCTGACCAGGTCAGGCGCACAAAAGCACACTGGCCACTTGGTAGCCCTACATGTGGTCCCACAAGCACATTAGAGAAATGTCCATGATTACATGGCCGAATTTATGATAAACAGGTGAGTAATCAAATGATAGATGGAACATCTTTACATGAGTTCTGAAGACAAGAAAACCATCAAAAGCATCATGATGTGTCAGTCATCCTACAGTTAGAGCGATAAATCATTTGCGCCTTTTTATCCCTCTCTGGCCCTTGTACCTTTATGTTGTTCTATTCAATCAAAGAATTATGATCTTTTAATATGGGAGAGATTTAGTGAATCTTTGTCAATTTGGGTGTATTAGCTAACAACTTGAGAGAGTATCAAAGCCAAAATGTGGCCCCATGCGGCCATGCCACGTCTTATTGGCCGTGTGCTTCAAGTCTGGGCGGTGCTTCCAATCTCCAGCCCACCGAGTATAAATTCTCAATCTGTCAATTTCCCCTCAGAGAAAAGAGCCCTCAGGCCATGGAAACCAGCTGCAATTACAGATATATAAATACATGCCTGGCAGGTAACATTTTTGCCGGGAAGAGGAGTGCACCAAACAGAGAGACTTTAATTATTGTGGAAACAACTACAGATCAGAATGGAACCGCTACATCGAGTTCACAAGAGCCTCGTCAGGTAACTGCATAACCAAAGCTGAAATACCATTTGTTAGTTTGTATTGACCAACAAAAGGTGGCTGGGGAAGCTACATTGGCGCATAAAGTTCGTTCACCTTGCCGCCTCAACGTCGATGATGCCCGCAGATATCAAGGGTTTCAACATATTGGCCATGGCTGCCTGTTCCACTCCTAATACTTTCTCTCCCCTGTTCCACCCCAGACCATCAGTGTGGACAGAAATGGCGGGAAACAGGCACCTCCCTAGTCAATCCGATTTCCGTGCCACCACAAAACACAAGGAACAGACAATCATCCATTCGGCTGCAGGCTACTACAGAAGTATTAAATTCAGCTAACCTGTTTAGAAGGGCGTCACAGTTCAGCCTCCCGGGCTCAATCTGTTACACCAACACCGCACTTTCGATCCCCAATTCAGTTCCACCAATATTATCCAGTCCTGTGGTCATTTGATATACTCAAATTCTTTTATGCAACCTGAGGAATAAAAACCTTAGTAAAAAAAAAAAAAAGAAGCCATTGTACGATGGCAAAGACTCAAGGCAAAGACAGGACAAAATGAATAATGCTCAACTGAGAGACCAAATTTTCATCTGAACAGCAATTATACGTGTGGTGCACATGCCATTCATCCGGTGACCTGATAGCTTCCCCATTGAGTGATTCTATACATGGAACCAGTAGCTCACAAATGTACAATCAAAGACAATTGTTCACATTCAGCATAGGTAAAACCAGGTTCAATCATAAGATGAGGCTTTGAGAGATCTCCTATATACTGCTGGAGGACCATCATATGAAAACTGCCTAACTAAAACGTGAGACCTTTATCAACAGCAGTGAACCAAGCAATGATGATCACTTCTTGAGGATGGTCTGACCATGACCACTGATTCCATGCTTCTCATTATTTTCTTTTACATGCTTTTGAGATAGTCCTTTAAGACGCAACTCTCACTGTGCTCAGTTCAATTAATGCAACACTTTAATGTTCCCACCAAGGCTAGCTACAGAGGACATTACTCTGCAGACCCCTGGGAGTTAAAAGATGGTTGGATTCCTCAACAGATTAATTATGAACAAGGGACTTGCATAGCCTTACAACCAACAACTGTAACATCCGAAAACAGGGCGACTGTAAATAATGTTGAAAATCAAGAGGTGAGTGTTCCATTCCTGCCCACTGTCCTTCCAAAATAAAAATATTCCTATGTTCCACCCAAAACCATTAGACGATTAGATACAAATGCAACACCAGATACTCGAATCTGCACATAAAGGCTCTCTCTACAGTACTTAATAGGAGAAATCTCTTTCAAGCCTCATTTAGGGAGATCAGGTAGAACAGCTGTGAAAAGAGCAATTCAAGTATTCAACCACCAAGGACCATTGTTCAACTCTCTCCACAACAGGCTCCCTTAGATCCTTGGATGCTACCCACAAAGTGAGAAGTCCATCCAAGTAGGAAGATGGCAAGGATCCAATAATGCGACCCATGATACATAGCTAAGTCAGATAGTCTCAAAGTTCCGATGCAAATAATCCCTTAAGGGACCTCTTCTTCTTCTTTTTTCGGGCTTAAAGAGACTCTTAAGGGGCCTATTAGTTTGCATAGAATATATAGGAATTGAATATATAGGAATTCATGGTCTAATGAGCCCCAACGAAGGATTATTAAAGAGAAGATGGGTGAAGGATATAAGATAGAGATGTAGGTGGGACACCTTGACTTTCTGAGTATTTGAATTACTAGGGTGATGGCTGATTATTCCTTTCCATCTTCCCTTGATTTAATTTGATGATCATTTTTTCGATATTCACCTTTGATACTTCATTTTTATCCTCTCAAAGAAATACTGTCTCAGAACTCCCAGCAATTCAATTACATGAAACAAATAGGACCTTAAAAAATTAATTCTCAGCAATGATATTTCTTCAAAATGCTTGAAGTTTCAGATGTTCCTCCCCAGTGTCACAGAAAACCAATGTGTCATCAAATGACCTCACTGCCTTCACATGATCTCACATGCAAATAATGCATCACACGCTATCGCAACTCCAAGGGTTCATTTGAACAAAGCATTAAACTTGTAAGACAAATTCTTGTATGAGAAAAAATGCTAGACACGAGGAACTGAGATGACAAAATTTCATCGTTGATGTGACGCTTTCTCTTCCACCAAAAGCAGTGAAAAAGTAGTTCTGAAGAAGGATACCAAAATTGAAATTCCATGAACTCTAAAAAGTGTAATAAAAAATGCAGACTCAACAGTTTTATGCATTATATGCTCAAAAAACACTAAATAGTCAATTGGATGAGGAAAATAAAGATGAAAAGAAACATATAGAAAGACTATCCACCATGCATCAAAATTTTTTTTTTTTTTTTAAGTGCAGACATTTTCTCCATGTCCATTTTCTCTCATCATAGAAAACGGGAAGGAGAAAAAGTTTTGTCAAAGGGATTACCAGTAAAAGATATTGGAATTTGGAAGAGAAGAGCTAACGAGGCAAATTTTTAAATTCCTGAGGACAGGGGAGCAAGAAAAAATCACATATTATCCTCATCAAACAGACAGTATTTACTACTGTAGAAGATGAAAAATGTCTTGTCAATATCTTTTATGATTTTTAGAATCTATGATTACAAGTACAACCGCTCCCCTCGGAAATACTTTTCCACTGCCTTTTGGTACAAGTGAAAGCACCACATTAGCAATTCGCTTTTTGCTTTATAGGTTCCTTGTGTAGCTCAAAATAGAACATCGCATATTTTTGGAAGTTCTCTTCAAGATTCAGTAATAAAAGGCCTTTATCTTGTATCACCTTACAGACCAACCCGGGCGTGTTTGGATGTATGGTGAAGTAAGGTGAGGTAAAGCCTCCATTATCCAGACAAGAAAAGACAAGGGTCATATCAAAAGTAAACAATTTTGCAAATTCCCTCATTTTAAATATAAAAAAAAAAGGTCAAAAAACAACCTCCTTTATTCACTAAAAATGACAAAAAAATTCTTTTCTTGCACAAAAGTCAAAAAGATTCTCTATCAAGCAACTAAAAACAAAAGACCATCATAACCCCCTTATATTTTATTCTCTCTTGATTTGATGCTTCACCTCATTTTACTTCAATTCACCATATATCCAAACACGCTAAAAGTAGCCTCTTTTCACTTGTTCTCATCTCTTCCCATTTGGTAACTTTACAAGTAGAATGAAGTGAGGTGAATCCTCAAATTAAGGGAAAATAAAATATAAGGGGGTTATGATGGTCTTTTGTCTTTAGTGGTTTGACTTTTGTGTAAAAAGAGGATGCTTTTTTTCATTTAGTGGATTGAAGACGTTGCTTTTTTACTCCTTTTTTTTTCTTTTTTTGAAAAAGATGGAGAGAATTTTGAATTTTGGAACTTTTGATATGACCCCTAGTCTTTTCATGTCTGGCAAATGGAGGCTTTACTTCACCTTCACTTTAATAGTAAATACCAAACGGTTAAGTTGTTACTGGTATTCAACATTACCGTTGGAATTAGAAAGGCAAAAGTGAAATGATGATCTGGCACTTCCACTTCCACCCAAACTCGTGGTAGTGAATTTGGAAGGGAAACACTGACAATGTAAAATTTCAAATTCCCAAGGACAAGGGGACAAGAAAAATTCACGTCCCTTGGGTTTTATGTTTCATAGTGAATGGAATTTCTTAAATTCCAAAGAGATTCCACAACCTAATTTGAGAATGAAAATAAAGATGTCTTCATTGCTCATCAGCTCACTACATTGTACTAAGCAGTCTAAAATGTAGATTTCTCGTCAATATAAAATGTAGAATTTCTCATCCAACTGACTCTAGAGATTTTGTTTGTGTACTTTCATATAACACGAAAACTGTCACGCCCGCATTTTCTACAATTTTTAGTGTCCATGAACATAATTTCAACCTCTCTGCACGGAACTACGTTTTCACTACTTTTGGTTCAAGTGGAAGCACTAATTGGTGATTAGCTTTTACTTTTCCAATTCCACACATAGCAAACACAAATAATAATAACTAATAATTGGTAACCATCCACTTTTCCAAATTATCACCTTACACTATTGAAACCTAAAGAAATCTACTATTCAAAAAAAAAAAAAAAAAAGAAACTTAAAGAAACCTCTTTTCTCTTGTTTGGATTTCTTTTAAGACTAATTGGTTAAAATAGAAAAAGTAATTTTTTTCCTTTCACATTAAAAGTTGTTACAAATGTTTGATACTACACTTGGAACCAGAAAAGCAATTAACGAAGATGTAGCACTTTTCCTTCCACCAAAACACATTGAAAAGGCATTTCCAGGAGGCGTTAGATTTGAGATTTCATGGAACATGAAAACTGTTAAGGCACTTCATTTCATTTGGACCTCAGTGTACCATAATCTATAGAGGATCCCCTTCATTTGATAGTCTCTCATATACCGTACATTTTCTCAGATTCTAGTAGTTAGTCAAACATCACTGTATTTGTATAGATAAGCTCATTAGTCACTACTAATATTGTAAATGACACCCACTATAAATAGAGTGGTTGGGTGCACAACCCAACTTCTCCAAATCTTTTGTTCTCTGTAAATTGTTTCATGGTATCAAAGTAAGGCTACTGTTTCTTGTTTAAATCAAAGTGATCTTGGATTCCATTTGAAGATTAATGATGGTATTGGTTCTGTAATTTATGTTTTCTGGGTTTAATCAGCTTTTATCTGTCTTAGGGCAGGCTGGTATGTCGACATCTATAGTGGACCCACTAAAGAGAGATGAAGCAACCCCACTGGTATGTCGACATCGATAGTGGACTCACTAAAGAGAGATGAAGCAATCCAAAAAAAAAAAAAGAAGAAACTAGTGGAGTGTGATGATGCCAAAAAGTGTCTTCGGGGCACCACCGGTCGAGTAATGAATAATTAATGCAAAAATTGGAGGAGAGAGAGAGGATTTATAGTGGTTCGGTTAGTGTGACCTACGTCCACTTTAAGGTGATGATTTTACTTCTCAAGTGTGTAGAAATTACAAACTTAGAGAATACAGAAGAGTGGTGCAATAAACTGATAGGAATAGCTTGCCCCTTAGTGCCGGTGGGGCTCTGTGTTTTATAGTCGTCCCCTAACAGATGGGGACGACTCTTCAGCAGCGGACGCTAAGTTTTGGCGGAGTCTCCGAACCGCCCTCAACAGACGAGGCAGATAGGATCTCCTCCGCACGACTTGGTAAAAGCAGGTTAAAGGGAACGACGCGCTGACTTTGTCACTTCGTGGATTCGGACCCGGACCCGACCCATGAGGAGTGAATCTGGACCTGGGCTCATCACGGCCTCGGGTCACTTAGACCTGACCCACCATCGTGAACTGAATCTCTTGGACCTGACCCGTCATTATGGACCGAGTCATTTAGGCCTGACCCATCATTTGCCCCTCAATGCCTCGCGCCAAAGAATCTTTGAAAGCGAGGCATTTCAAATATCAAGTTTTCTTCATTCAGAGAACTCCTGGCCTTCCCAGACACTGTCCGTTTCTTTATGCTCAGGTTCTTTCCCTTCTTGAATTTTACAGCAGAGTTCTTGAAGCTTAGGAGTCTTTTCTACTTTTAAAACCCTAGAATAAGGGCTATAAAAGAGGGCTTTTGCTCATTTGCTTTTCATTTGGAACTCTTGCCTCTTCTTCTTGTTCAAAGAAAGAAAAGAGAAAAGAGGGCAGCCACTTGCATCTTCTTCTTGCTTTTCTTCTTCCTTCTTGTGTCAAGAAAAATCCATGGAGAATCTGGATCAAGTAGAGGAGGTGAGCGATGGAAAGGATGTGGAAGACGGAGGACGGGGCGCCGCCGCCGGGGAAGTGGGCGCCAGGGGCGCTGCGCCAGTCGCTGCCGCCGGGGAGAAGGGCGCCAGGGGCGCTGCTGCCAGGGAGATGGGCGCCATGGGCGCTGCCTTGGGCGCCTCTGGCGCTGCGCCTGTCATCGCTGCAGGGGAGATGGGCGCCGGGGGCGTTGCCTTTGGCGCCCTTGGCGTTGCGCCAGGCGTCGCTGCAGGGGAGATGGGCGCTGGACGGGGCGCCCCAGGCGGCTGCTGCCGCTGCAGGGGAGATGGGCGCCCCTGGCGCTGCGCCAGGCGTCGCTGCAGAGGAGATGGGCGCTGGACGGGGCGCCCCCACCTAGGGCGCCCCTGCTGCTGCCGCTGCAGGGCCTGGCGTGGAGGAAGGGCGAGCAAGAAGAAGATGCAAGTGGCTGCCCTCTTTTCTCTTTTCTTTCTTTGAACAAGAAGAGGCAAGAGTTCCAAATGAAAAGCAAATGAGCAAAAGCCCTCTTTTATAGCCCTTATTCTAGGGTTTTAAAAGTAGAAAAGACTCCTAAGCTTCAAGAACTCTGCTGTAAAATTCAAGAAGGGAAAGAACCTGAGCATAAAGTAACGAACAGTGTCTGGGAAGGCCAGGAGTTCTCTGAATGAAGAAAACTTGATATTTGAAATGCCTCGCTTTCAAAGATTCTTTGGCGCGAGGCATTGAGAGGCAAATGATGGGTTAGGCCTAAATGACTCGGTCCATAATGACGGGTCAGGTCCAAGAGATTCAGCTCACGATAGTGGGTCAGGTCTAAGTGACCCGAGGCCGTGATGAGCCCAGGTCCAGATTCACTCCTCATGGGTCGGGTCCGTGTCCGAATCCACGAAGTGACAAAGTCAGCACGTCGTTCCCTTTAACCTGCTTTTACCAAGTCATGCTGAGGAGATCCTATCTGCCTCGTCTGTTGAGGGGTAGGATCTGGAGCGGTAGAGTTTGGAGGAGAATTATTTCGGCGGAGGATTGTCCTCTCCCTCTCGCCTGGAATTGTTTTCTTGTCGCCTCGTCGATCTGGTGGTGGTCACCATAGTCTTTGAGAATGGAGTAATATGGAGTGAGAATTTTGATTTCCCCACAGACGGCGCCAAACTGATGATGCCAAAAGTGTCTTCGGGCACCACCGGTCGAGTAATGAATAATTAATGCAAAAATTGGAGGAGAGAGAGAGGATTTATAGTGGTTCGGTCAGTGTGACCTACGTCCACTCTAAGGTGATGATTTTACTTCTCAAGTGTGTAGAAATTACAAACTTAGAGAATACAGAAGAGTGGTGCAATAAACTGATAGGAATAGCTTGCCCCTCAGTGCCGGTGGGGCTCTGTGTTTTATAGTCGTCCCCTAACAGATGGGGACGACTCTTCAGCAGCGGACGCTAAGTTTTGGCGGAGTCTCCGAACCGCCCTCAACAGGCGAGGCAGATAGGATCTCCTCCGCACGACTTGGTAAAAGCAGGTTAAAGGGAACGACGCGCTGACTTTGTCACTTCGTGGATTCGGACCCGGACCCGACCCATGACGAGTGAATCTGGACTTGGGCTCATCACGGCCTCGGGTAACTTAGACCTGACCCACCATCGTGAACTGAATCTCTTGGACCT
The DNA here is from genome assembly GCA_003546025.1 of Camphora micrantha. Taxonomy (NCBI): domain Eukaryota; kingdom Viridiplantae; phylum Streptophyta; class Magnoliopsida; order Laurales; family Lauraceae; genus Camphora; species Camphora micrantha. The sequence goes on from QPKB01000002.1 coordinate 73,637,295, forward strand.
GACCCGTCATTATAGACCGAGTCATTTGGGCCTGACCCATCAGAGTGCACTAGTGGATATTATGATTTATTTGGCACCCTTGGATACATGAACCATCTTGTTTATTCAAAATAGAAGAAGAAACTTCTCATATTGCAATGAGAGTCCTTGCAAACTGACGATTTCTGAAGTGTAAATGGCAAGATACATTTTAACTAAGTACCGAACAGAGCCAAGTCATGAAAAAAAGTGATACTAGTATTTGGTAATATCGACTCCCATAAATCTTGATGAGATTAGGGCCTCCTCTGTGGCCCATTGTTGAGGAAAATTAATTAGATACTAACAAATAGATATCATTCTGCTGGAGAAAATATATGTCCCAAATCAAGTTAACAAACAACTCATTTTATCAAATATGGAAGGATCAGGCTGCTTCTCAGGAGCATTTATCAAAGGGGGGCTCTTTTAGCCAAAGTAGGTGGATTTACAGTCCAACAAGAGTCTAATAAGCACTTCATCAAACCATGAGTGGGGCCCACCTTCCCAGAAATCCAAACCATTCTAAACTCCTTGTTTGGAACCCGCTGCAGTTTCAATCAAAATCATAGGTCTCACCATTGGATTGATCACATGTTTTACACGTGATTAATTCCATTTCACTTTTCAGAGAACAAATGGATGTCATCACATGTAAAACATGTGAACAATCTAATGGTGGGATGCAATGAGAATGACTTAAACTTTTGGGCTGAAGCAAATACAAGGGAAGTAAAACTTGTGAACAATTTGGATTTTGGACAGGAGAGCACCGCCTGGGCTTAATGGGGTATTGCTCTTTATTAGAGGGTCAAATTACCAAACGGTGCCAAAGTTTCGAAAAAGGAATATATACTGATATCTGGGATGCCGGCTCATGTTACATCACAATAGGATTAAGCCTCTCATGTTAGATCGAGATGATTTTTCTCAAGGGCAACTAACCAAAGGGGACATTTTTAGACAAATAGTGGGAAGTATGAAACATAGAACAACACCACACTTACCCTTGAGTTGGGCCCAGTTCCACAAGATTTAAACCGCCTTGTAGTGGCAACAGCTACAATTTTACTCAAAAAAATCATGAGTCCCACAATTGGACTAATCACATGTCTTACACGTGATGAATTTCATTTGCTTTTCTTGATTTTATGAGAAAACCAAATGGAGTTTGGTTCATCATATGTAAAACACATGAATAATCTAATGGTAAGAGAAATGTAGCAGATACAAGAGGTAATAAAACATATAAACAGTCCACAATCCACAATTTAGAGAAATTTTCCAATTCAGGGGGGTTTGATGTGGTTTTGCGCCTCACTAAAATAGAACTTCACTACACTGCAGTTCTACCCATAGTTATCAATTCTGGTCTCCCCATTCCTGTTTAGCCCTATAGTGGGATGTTCCAGCTATCCAGTCAATTCTGGTGTTTTGTTTCTCAAAAAACTCAACTTAAAAAGAAATATATATATATATATAAGAATACCTAACACTGAAAAAAAAAATAGTATAAATTTGGCTAGGGCCAATTTCCCGTTTAGAGTGATATTTGACACGGGCCTATTTCCTATTAGAGTGAAATTTGGCCAAGGGCCCAGTGACCATAGATGAGTGAGATATTTGATATTTATTTTAGATGGTTTAGATTTTTAAAAAATGAGCCCTACTATAGATTTTCAATGTCCCTATTAGAGTGAAATATGGCTATGGCCCATATATGAGCGGCCGGTCAGAGTGTCTAGATTTTTTAGATGGTTCGGATTTTAAATGGGGTAGGCCTCACTATGGGCTCCACGCCTTCAATGCAAGATTTCTCTAAATCATTGACTCGCAGCATCCATTGATGCTTCTTCCTCAAAAAAAGAAGACTCCATGGTTATTCTCTTATCTTAAAAAAAAAAAACAATAATATCACTTCTCATAGCCTTGCTCTTCCTACTTTTCAATTCTATGTGACAGCTCTTTCTACCTTCTATTCCATTTTTTTTTTTTCTTTTTAACATCTCCCCCTATACAGATTGGTGTTTTTACTTTAACAAACCAAAAAAGTTACATATTTCATCGATAGATTTGTGCATTAAAAAAATATAATTTTTATTTTCTATAACATCTTCCTAATAATATGGCAAGAAAACCCCCCATATTTAATAATATCCCAACAGTTTCCCAAAATGATCGAAACCCCACAAGAGATTCGTGACCCTGATCTGGACAACTCATTTCTCAGATCATTTACCAGAAGGTCACTCACAGAGACTCTGATTTGATAGAGAGCTCTAAAAGATAATATGTCAATCGAAGTGCCTAATGCATCATATACCCCGTAATGTAGTACAACTGAATTGTGTTGCTTGCAATCAAACCATGACTGATGAACCCCAAAAAACTTCAAAAACCGGCCGTATCCATCCCATTATCCCATAACTGGGCATCAAAGCATGCGAACGGTTAATCAATCACTATATGACAGCAATAGCTAAAAGAAACATTGGGTTTCACTTGAACAAATGAGATTTTTTCATACCACCAAAATCAACCATGCAATCAAACGCAGTCAGTCGCATCAATGGATGAGAACGCAATTAATTAATACAGATCAAGGTACCTTTGCACAGTAAGAGATCATACAGTATAATCGAGGACCAGCATAAACTACTGTTCATCTACCAATATTGCATGCAAAAGGGGATGGGAAAAAGAACTGAATTCAACAATACCTGCTGGAAGCTTCGATCTGTCGTCCGATGAAGCACATTGAAATGAGACGAAGCCGGAATGATTCCTCCAAGAGGATAAAAGTGAAAAGGGATCAGGATGAGAGAAAACCCTATCGCACAAAACCCTTTCTGCGACCCTGATAGAAATCTAGGGTTTTCTATCAGGATTAGTGATACCTGTCAACTTGTTCGACAATGCAAGTGAATGGAACTATTATTATATATTATATACGTAGGATTCAATTTTGATATTGCAGTTAAATTTATAATCGATTGCAAAAATTGGATTTTATATATTAAGTTATGAGGTTTTAGATTCGATTTTTACCGACGATTATATTTTATAGCGACAGTTATGTAACTACACATACAACTACCTACTAATTTTTCTATCAAACTATTCATAATTCAATTATTCCTGCATAACTATATTCTTTTTGTTCGGTTTTTTAATTTCTATTTTATCCAATTTATTGCACGGAAAGAAGTAATTTTTGTTTAATATATGTGATTATTTATTTTGTAGTGCAGGTTAGTAGTATTTATGGAAGGCAACAAAAAGGTAAAATATTAGAAGGTTAGTTGCCACTTGTCACATGCTATCTTTTTTTTTTTTTTTTTTTTCGAACCTTGTGTTCATTAGGTCTACCTGATTGTGTTCAAAATTCCTAAATTACACGGGTTTGTAATTGTTTGAATGAATTGGATTGTCTGATCAATTATATGCCCATAGTTAACAGTGAGATTCTACCAAAGGATTAGGATGATCAAGGGTCATTTTTTTGTATATTGATATGTCACAAAATCAAATCTTTCAAAACCAAAACCCCTCAAACCCCACCCTGGCCCTGACCCAGCCCCCATGTGGCCCATTGGTACTCCACTACAATCCAAACACGTGAGCATGGAACGGTAATTTTGGTTACCAAACACGCTTTAGAATGGTTTTATCCCATGGGAACACGAGAACACCACAGTGGCACGATGCTAGACAGTGCCTAATTTTGCAACCAACAGATACGCCTTTTCCTCATGACAAGTTGTGTGAATAAAACACTAAGCATGTGAGCATAAGAGCGCGCGCATGTTGCCCACACACATGTAGGAAAACGATTCCGATAAAATGTCCACTCAAATGAAAAAAGGTAGCATGCCCACGGTTTCAACTCTGCAGCCACGTGAGAACAGCCATTGATGTAAGGAAAAAAGGTCCACTCAAGTAAAAAGAAGTAGCATACCTACGGTTTCAACTCTGAGCCATGTGAGAACAGCCATTGAGGCAAGTGGTCATTCTGAAATACAGGCAACTTATTAAATGTTGTAGTCTGATTACAATAATGGCAAACTAAGTTATATAATAGATCAATAAATGGTGTGATGGACCAGTTCGAGTTGTCAGTAAGTGAACTTTTTGCCTTAAGGCCTTTAATTAAAAGGGAGTTCTAATGTGTTCCCACTGCATTCATAGCATAGTAAATATTAACCCAACAGCTAGTAGTATAGTCGGTGGGCACCTAGGAATCAATCCCTAGTTGTATGTTGATGGTGAGAGACATGGGTGAGTGTGTGCGCTTTTGAGAAAAAAAATATAGCAGGAATCTTACAAGGGGAGGATGTTGGCATAGAACACGAGCTAGGGTTGCACTTGCAGGGGATATGAAATACGCATACCACACCATATGCGTGTGTATTCTAATTTCATCTACTCGCTCACTCTTTGATTAGTTTTTTTTTTTTTTTTTTTTTTTTAATGTATGGATGGTTCATTGTTCCTTCTAGTCACTTGTTAGTTTTCTAGTTTTATGTTTAATGCTAATTATAAAGTTACAAATTTTAAAGAAAAATGACTCCATTGATTTGTTCTTTCCTATATAGCCAACATGCATACATTCTAAAAAAGTAACTAAGAACTCTAAGCATGTACCATGGAAAATGATAGCTAAGTAGTCATTTATCTTTTACGCATGGGTTATGAAAATAAAATTTACATATATTTGCCTCGTTTATTTGGAATCATCATTATTACATGAGCAAACGCATACAACTTGGACTTACACGTATTTTCATGTAGATAAAATTTTGGAAAGGGTCAAGATATAAATTTAACGTTTTGGAGTCTATTGGGTCAAGACACAAAAGTCACAAAAAATAAAAGGCAATGAGGGATTTGCATAATGCAACCGTTTTAGGTGAAAATTATATTGATGCCTCTCCCGCCATTCCACACCTTTTTGGGTGTAATTTTCATACGAAATGGCTTATTTTGATTTTTGAGTGCCAATGTATGCATGTATAGGCTTTGTTCTAGGGATAATTGTCCTCACAAAGTCACCAAGGCATATTTGTGGGTCGCATATAGGAATGAAAAGATCTATGTGTGACCATCCAAAATATCAAGTTTGATCTCAATCTCATACCCTTAACCCCTTCACCCGTGTCCCACAAATTTATTAAAAAATAATTAAACCAACCATCAATCCAACGGTCGAGTTCATTTGGATGGATGTCAAACGCTAGTACTATAAGAGGGTCCCTGTTTGTATATGGTTTGGATTGATTGCTTAGGTGGCCCCACCAATAGTTATCACGAAAGCACAGTGTTCTCACTCGAATATTTCCTTACATATATACACACATTAGAAAGAAAACGTTCATCCCAGTTAGGCCTACTATGATGTATGACAATTATGAAATGTCGTTGAATGGAAGAGCCTAGATGAGATCTATCAATGTGAACATATTCAACTTTATTAATTTATCTTAACTCCTTGATCCATGACCCACATAGTTTTATGGATTTAGAGATATTGCTTTCTTGCGATTCCAAACTATGAGCAAAAGCTGGATGAGCCCCAAATTTGGGCTTAATACCAATTCACGGTGGTTAGCATCCGTGAAGTGATTGGATTAACTCAAGGGTGCTTCACGTACTATAAACGTACTGAAAGAATAAAAAAAAGGGGAGTTTTCGAGAAAAAAGTATTCTCAAGAGGTCTTTTATAACAACTTGAAACTTTTAAACTGCTACCAAGATTCCATCGTTCCTAACTTCAAATCAGAAGTTAATTTAATTAGATTTACTTTACTTATATTTTTAATTAAAATCTTCACCCTCCAAATTCGTGGCACGAAAAGCATACCATTTGACCACGTTCTTGGTTTTTTTATTTTTTTATCAAAATCACGGAAATGGATTCCATGTTTTATCCAAATAGGGTTTTCATCTTTGGACCAATCAGGAGACGCTACATGAGAGAGAGGATGTCGGATCAGTTACATCCCATCTCCTATAATAAATAAATAAAAAAGGGTGATTCTATATGCACACATCCATTTTGATGAGCAAACCCACATCCCTTTATGAACGATGATTGTTTTTGGGTGGGTGTGCTCAGCAAAATAAAGGGTGCATTTAGAATTTTCAAAAAAAAAAATTATTCTCCCCCATGTGGTATTTGACCACCTTCTTGTTTTTTTAATCAAAATTACGGAAACGGATTCCTTGTTTGGTACAAATAAGGTTTTCCTCTTTGGACCAATCAGGGGCGCCATATGGGGGAGAGGATGTCAGATCAATTACATCCCATCTCCTCTAATAAATAAATAAAAAAAATCTTCTCCCCCATGTGGCATCCCCTGATTCGTCCAAACAGGGGATCTGGGTCCTCAAAATCCAGGTGCAACTAAGATTTTCTGATGGAGATGGGACCCACCCACCCACTGCAAGCTCTCACCTTCATTAGCTCACTAATCAGTAATCATCATCAATCATTACCACTAGTCCACGACCTTCCAACTTCCCAAGTCCGCTCTCCTTCCTTCTTACGTCTCTCCATCAATCGTTTCTCGCTTCTTCTTCTTCTTCTTCTTCTCCTCTCTCTCTCTCGCGCCATCGTGCTCTCTTTCTCTCCACCTCTGCTTGAATTCATCTAGGGTTTTTGCCACCCTTTCCATCTCTCTCACATGGCCTTTTCGATCTCAAGGTCATGGATTTCTCCTTCAAACCTCACCAATTACACCTCATCTCTCCGCCACAAGAAAACGAGCCCTTGTCGAATCCCCTGCTTCCACGACGACCCGATAACTGGAATTCGACGATTTCTTCTTCCTCCAGAGAGACCGCCATCTATCTTTCCTCTTGGAGATGCAGATTTTTCCATGAAATGCAGCTTCGATCACTTCAACGGTGAAATGGAGGATGATAGCGGCAGCGACAGTGATTTCAGTAAAGAGAAGGAGAAATTCGTCGCATGGTTTCGGGAAGCGTGGCCGTATATATGCGGGCACAGGGGCAGCACGTTCGTTGTCATAATCTCGGGAGAGATCGTCGCAAGTCCGCATTTGGATAGCTTATTACGGGCAAGTCAACCTCTCTCTCTCTTTCTCTCTCTCTCTGATTCTTAGAAACCAAATCGAAATCGGTGGATATTGATTTGTCCCCCATGCAGGATATTTCACTTCTTCACGGCCTAGGAATTAAATTTGTACTTGTTCCTGGAACCCATGTGCAAATTGACAAGCTTCTGGAAGCAAGAGGTGAGCAAAATCATTGTGGCTTGCTGTGGGTGCATTTGTGTTTCATCATTGGGTTGTGAAGATCGGTTCTTTAGTTGATTGAACTCCATTTTCACTTGGTTCTTCTATGGTACTATCTCTGGTTGTAAGTATTATCTCTTAGATGGAGAGGCTAGAATGAAATCTCTCATTATTAGGATCCAATCCAATTTGTGTTAATTGTCCATTTGCTAATTGTTACTCCACTTCTGTGTGTGCGCACGCGCGCGTTTAGTTATTTAACTATACATTTCTACCCTTCATGAGTGCATATGCATAAATTCATGTCTGCATGCAGATGTGTGCCAGGTGTGAAACATCACTTTCGCTAGTCCAAGCTTGATTCTCTTTATTATGGAGGGCAGAGAGAAACCATCATAATTTGGTTTTAGAGTACAAATCTAGTTTGTGTACATCATGGATGCAGACTAGAAAAATTTTATCTGCTCATGAGTAGGGTTTTGACCTGACCACTACTAGCAATTAAAAGGAAAGGCTTTATGTACGAGGGTAAACAATGCCTTCATCAATACTGGGTTGAAGCACATGGGGAATCAACTTGTGAGATTTCTGACAAAATGTTATAACACCACTTTTTGGCGTGACATCCGTCGATCAATCTGTTTTCCCTTGCATGTGAGATTGCAGAGAACTGAATGAAATTTGGTTGTCTTATTATGAACACATGAATTGGTTATCCAGAGAATCCCTGCTTTTGATTTGGGATAATTTCCAAATGCGGAGCTAATGGTGTTTATTTTCTCTTGCAATCTCAGCATTTTTCTGGTATTACAATTCAAGCACCACAAACAGATTATGAAAAAGGTTAGCCATTCAAGTGTAAGAGTTCAGTGAATATCATTCTCTCTCTGTGTGTGTGCATTTTAACAATTTTGGTAAAAGAATATCATTCTTGTTATAACACCATTCTAAATTGTGACATCATCATGTAGTCATGCTGCTACCCGTATCAATGATCTAACATCCCTTGTCATTCTTATTTCCTCAATATCGTGTGTCTTTGAGTCATAATTTGTAAACTGAAGGTATGTAGTTCGATCCTGCGTGAGGGCACCAATATTGTGGGCCACGTGTGGGACCCAAGAAATCCTAATTATTATTAGTTTTAGTTTTAGCAAATTTAGGATTAGTTTCTAATTTGAATAGGATTCTTATTTTTGCTTCCTAATTTGATTAGGATTGTTTCTTAGGGCTTAAGTATCTTTTTATTATATATATGGCATTGTAGAGATTGGTAATCAGAGATTTTGAGTGAATAGAATTTCCCCTTTGTGGGCTTATCGTTGGAGAGTGTCTTCATCGTGTGATTGTTCCATCGGAACCCTAATTGTGCCCCGGCACTTGCGATCCTAACCCTAGGATTGCATCACATGCCAAGGATATATGCACAGGATTGAGAAACTGGAACCTCTTTTTCATACATGTGCTAGCAATAAATGTGATAGACATGTTTAAAATTTGTGTCATTTATAAATGGGCCAGTGGGAAATGCGCAGTTAACATATTATGTAATTCTTTCATCAGATGGCCATGTTAGATAAAGGATGTTTGAAATAAATTGACCAACAATTTGACTTAATGTGCTCCGATTTCATTGAGTAACTGAAAAATGAAATTTATCATTTGGAGATTGGATATCATGATTTGAATTAAATCGACTCCAAGGTCATAGTCTAATGTTTTATTTCCCCCTTCAAAACTCGGAAATTAATGAATACTTCCATTGTCATTAAAATATTATTTTCACACGAGTCCTAGTAGCTTTGAGTGGTTAGTCTTGGGTTATGTTTTGTTGCTTCATTTCAGCGTCTTTATCCAGTTTTGCTATTTATCAAATATGTAAATTATGCATACCTTCTTTCTTTTTGGACATTCATCTTGCAGGAAGCAAGGGAAAATATGTTGGTCGTTACCGGATTACAGACTCTGATTCACTAGAAGCAGCAATGGAAGCAGCTGGGAGAATTAGGCTGACCATAGAAGCAAAGCTTTCTCCTGGACCCCCCTTATTAAGCCTTCGGCGACATGGTGAGAACAGTCGCTGGCATGATGTGGGCGTTAGTGTTGCGAGTGGCAACTTCCTTGCAGCTAAGGTTAGGAAGTTTGCATTGCAGATCATAACAGTCTCAAGTGTATATTTTTCCTTGTGCATTAATTAATTTGATTATGCATGCTCGAAATGATTCACTATATTGGGAGGTGCTCAGAGTTGCAACCCCACAAGGTTGTGGGTTTGAGTTATTTTACCATTAAAAATAGGGGTTCATCACATTGTCTTTGATTGAAAAAAAATAAAAATTCATCAATCTAAATACCTTTTGCAGTTTCTGATAATTTATAACTAGAATCTCACTGACGATGTACCTGACTGAAATAATAGGTCCGAGGTTCTAAAGGGAAGACTAGCATCATAATATTATTGGGAAATTCAATATTCGTGGAACCCTTTTCTGAAAGTTCTGTTTACTCCCATGAAACTTGCATCCTGACTGTTTGGGGATTACTAGTCTACAGACTACGCAGATGGTCCTCTGTATCAAAAATTCTTGCAAGAACATGTATATGTGAACTGCCTGGTTTAAAAATAATCATATCTTGTGGGGTGCTTTCATCACCACTACCATCATCATCATCATAGCCCTACCCCACCTATTTGGGGTTGGCTAAATGAGTTCTACTTTTTTACTCAAACACATGCTATGCCAATATTCTTTTATTTCTAATTTTGGTGCATAAATTGAGGTCCTTATACCCACACAATCCCCCTAAGGGAAAAAAGGGATTTCTTAATTTATTAGAACATGCAACCCCTATAAATTACAAAACAATATCATGTATACTCTCTTCCTATTTCTCGTGTTAAGCATTGGTTATGTTACCCCTATACTTGTCAATTCTTCATCAAGGGTTCATTTATATCACTTTCATTGTAGCCTTATCTAACCATCTAGTAGGGTTGGCTTCATGGGATATATTTTCCACTCAACCTCGTTTGAAGCCTTATTGCTACTTTATTTGAGGTTTCCACCAGTCCCACCCTCTAATTTCCTGACCTTGTAACCCTTTAATAATTGTTAAAGGGATATGTCCAAACCATCTCATACAACGTTCTCTTGCTCTCTTCCATTTGGGCTACCCATAAGTTTCCTGTTATATACTCATTCCTAATTCTGTCATTTTTCTTGACTCCACATATTTATTGTAGCTACTAGCTAGTGCATCTCTGCCATGTGTACTTTAGCTTCTTCTCATTTCTGTCATCCATCATTCAGTTCCATACAACAAAGCAAATCCAATACCTTCTTATAAAAGTGCCCTTTCAGTTGAAGTGGATCACTTTTTTTTTTTAAATTGGTAATTGAAGCGGAACTTGTTGATCGCATGACACTTCATTACTTTGTTTCACTTTGGGCACCCACCCTGTCATGGGTACCTAGATGCTTCAAAATAGGCAATTTATCACATCATCTCCTATATTTATCCTCCTTTTTTTTAAAATCCATACCTTGTCATATGATGGCATGTCTCTAGCATATTCATCCTATATTTGGGCATAAGAGCACCCACCCTGCACTGATCCTATTTTCGACATCCAACTCAAACCCTTCATTTTGTTCTATAATTGAATTTAGATATTGATATCTATCGCACAGTTGTACTAAGTTATTTTCAACTTTAAGCAACTCATCTTTTTAGTTTTTATATGAATATCCACTATTCTTGTGCTCCATATATTTTTATGTTTGATATGCTAGTTTTCAAATTTGAACCCATTTGACTCAAAAGTTCTAGTATATCATTTACTTGCTTTTTTAGTTTGACTGACGAGTACCACATCAATTGCAAACAACAAATACCATAGAACTTCATTTCGGATATTTGTTGTTATGTAGTCCAAAACCAAGTAGACGCTTCGTTCTTCTAAAGAAAAAGGCATCCCTAGGATGGGTATGTTGAAATCATTAAAGGGGCAGTCAAGTTTGTGAACAGTTTGGCGAGGCCACATTAGAGTTACTCATTGCAGTTGGTATGCACCAAGGTACTACTTTGAGCCCCTATTTGTTTGCCTTGATAATGGACTACTTAACGACAAATATCCAAGATTGAATCCCATGGTGTATGTTGTTTGCAGACGACATTGTGCTAATTAGCCAAACAAGAAAGATTGGAACTTTAGAGAAAGGTGTTCCAAGTCTACGTTAAAAATTAGTGCAACTTTAGTGGGTTAGAGAGTAGAGAAGTTTAGTCAAAATCTAAAACATCCTGGTGCCTTAGTGTGATAAATTTTGTTAATTAGGAACTACTGTAGAACGAAATAGAGGTTTTCGTCAACTAAAACTACTAGAATCAGTACAAAGTGGACAAGCTAGTGGAGTGCCATGCAATCAAGGAGTGTTGCTTAAATCAAATGGAGTCAGGGACCCTTTTATAAGACAACAGCCAGGCTTTGTATTTCATATGGAACTGAATTGAGAAAACAGAAAACAGTAAGAAGCTGAAGTTCATTTGGCTATGTATCCTTAGAAGACTATGGAGTGCTACAAAGAGAATTGAATTAAAAACGAGTACCGTAGACGTAATTTCGGATAACTGCAACTGGTAAAAAAAAAATAACAAAGAAAAATCAGAGGATATCATTTAAGATGTTTTGGGCATGCTTACAGAAGTCCGTGTTACATGGATAAATGTATGGTGTCATAGTGTTGGCATCCGATATTGGTACAAGGAGTCAGATTTGGCATATCCAAAGAAATAGGATTCCCAGATTTCACACCATATATTAAATATTTTTAATAAAAATAAATGGTGTTTTTAATAAAATCCAAAGAAATTGGAAGTGATCTTGTTAGAAGGGGCTTGCAAATGAGATGGTCTATTTTGTGAGATCACAAAAGAGATGGGTGATTAATTCATGTCATGCACATGGCAAACCAAGATCCTAAAGACAATACTGTAGGGCTCGAGTTGTTGCTATAAATCAAGTAGTGGCCAGTGGGGCCTACCTTTGAAGTCCAAAGCACTCAAAATCACTGTACCACATTGCTTTTTTTCTTATCTTTGAGCCAATTCAGTCCAATCAGAGCCATTCCCTCTATTAGATTGATTGCATGTACCTTTTACTTTTTTCTCATTTTACTCATGTGTTTCATACATATCAATCTGAGGGCATAACTCAAATTGGCGTGACATTTAGAAATAAAACATGGTGGGACAATGATTTTGAGCAGTTTGGATGTCAAAGGTGAATCTCATTGATGGACTTACCGATGGCTTGGGAATTCTCTAAACTCTGCCCTCCGAAGATTGGGGCTCTCATTGGTCACCGTTATTGGACATAGGTTGCTTTTATATGGGTACACCGTCTAAATTTGATACTGGCACAGGGTGTCTGATTTGACAAATTACAAAACATATGGTTCGTGACAAATATTATTTAAATTAGTTTTATAAATGTATATTTTAATAACAAAAATTATGTAAAACTAATAAAAAATGTAATAATCGCACTTTAAGCACTCAAAATAATAAACATTTCTATGTGTGTGTTAGATTTGTAAAGTATTGAAGAGCAATGGTATTTTATCAACTGCAAAACAATGTTTAAGTTATTATTTATTGGAAGAATTTGTAGGGTGTCTGACAGGATTTCATGTCTGATAGTGCCCAATACCTGTGCATGGCTTATTCCAAATAATCCATGCAGCCAGTGCTTCATAAATGGTGTGTTGATTCCATTTGAATCCCTTCATTTCTGCTAACTTATAATTCTTTTCAACTGAAAATGTTCTTTCTTTGATTAGATTCTTAACCAGAGTAATATTAAAAAAAAATTCTTAACCAGAGTACACATTTGGCTTGTATTCATATTTCACCATTCCTGTTAGGCAAAACTCATTTTGTATATATAGTTCTTCCCAGAGAAGGGGAGTTGTTGAAGGTATTGATTATGGAGCAACTGGTGAGGTGAAGAAGATCGATGTTGCTCGTATACGTGAGAGGCTTGATGGAAATTGCATTGTTATAGCAAGCAACTTGGGCTATTCCAGCTCCGGTGAAGTTTTGAATTGCAAGTATGCTTAATTATCTTCTTTTTCTGTGGGTTTATTAATTCTTTTGTGAGGAAAATTTGTATGGATGCTGTTGTCTTGATATTAACAGTGGAACAAAACACATATTTATCCATACATATTAGCTGATTTCTTGTGTGTACAATTGCTGTTAATAACTTGGTTTTCCAACTGTAAATTCAGTAGTCGTATCAATGAGTTAATCTTCTTTTTTTTAATGCTTCCCAAATTCATTGACCTTGTCATAAGCCTTCTCCAAATAGATAAAAATGTTTCTAAGTTTTTTTCCTCTTTAAACTTTTCCCATGAATTGTATATTGCATGTGTGCACATCTAGCAATGAAAATGATGACCCATTTGAATGAGTGCCTATTCATGGGGGCAGTGGATGTGAAGGGTAGCTTTTATCAAAGAGGTGGATAAAGTTTCACCCAGCATCTGATTACCCTAGGCCCTTAGTGTCAGCTGTCGATTTTTACAACTGAGATGATCATGGCTGTTTACATCAATGCAAAATGATTGAATGACAGGTGAAACTTCATTGACCCCTAGGCTATAATGATCTTCACATCCTACTCATCCCAGTGTCATTCATGTTGTTGGGCCCCAAAATGTTGTCTTTTAAAGCGCACTATCATAGAGGGGCATCTCTCTCTCTCTCTCTCTCTCTCTCTCTCTCTCTCTCTCTCACACACACACACACACACACACACAGAGGGTCATCATTTTCATAGCACCATCATACAAAATCATCTCTGTGTTTGTCTGTCCAGGTGTGACTCCTGTTTAAAGAAAAAAGAAAAAGTTGCCCCCACCCATTATATCCTGCTCCTAATATATCCTGCTCCTCTCTTATTCTCTAATGGTTGCTCAATCTAGCAATTACATACACCTCATGAGTATGGTGACCTTTGCAGATTCTTTTAAATTACCACCAGCTAATGGGCCAGAAAAGTAAGCATGATAATCTCCATTTGTTTTAATGGCCCCACCAGTACCTGCCACCATAGACTTCCTACCACACTGCCATAAAATGTTGACTTCAGTTCAATTTGCCTTTCACAAGGGGCTCCATGAAGCCACCTTAACTTAATGCAACCTGGCTGACACTGAAGCATCTCATCATACTAACATCAGTAAACTTCTTTAGTGATCTTGCATATGAAATTGCCATCCACCATACCTTCCTACGTACACCTTCTGCTGGATCAGACTAGTTTCAAAAATATCAGTCATTCCCCTTAAACCAAAGGGATGAAGAAATGCAACAATGGTTAGTTCCCATATAAAACTACATTAAGGGTTTCATAACCGCTATGAGTTCAGAAGGTCTTTTCCAAAAATAATCAATTTACTTTTCTGCCAACTCCAATCTGATGGGGATAAAGTTCTGATGATGATGATGAATTGATTTACTTTAATCTTTCCTCTTCTTCTTCTTCTTCTTCTTCTTTTGCCCTCTTTTTTCCCACCTTTTGTTTTATATTCTTTATAATGGTTCTGATGGCATCTGGTGCCTAAATCCTGGAATGATTCCCCTTTTAAGACATCTATCAAACTGCATTCAGCTTTAGATGATTTTTGTATTTCTTAAAATAATGACTTAAGGCTAAGCCTACTCCTAGCTTGCAAATCGCCTAGCGTCTTTGTAGACTATAATAATCTCTAAATCCTGTGGGTATTTCTCTCTTTTAAGACGTCTATCAAACTGAATTAAACCCCAAATAAGTAAAACCTAGTGTCATTGTCATTGCTGAGGGTGATAACACCACATCCTTAATCCTTTCCCCTTTTTGCCTACTGTTTTATTTTTTATTAATTCTGACACTTTTTTTGAACGAAGTTCCTTCCCAAACATCTTTTGCTGCTTTAGTAATATAATGGTTTATGCTTTTTATTGTTGCAGCACGTACGAAGTTGCTACTGCTTGTGCGTTAGCTATTGGGGCGGATAAGCTTATATGCATTGTAGATGGTCCCATTCTTGATGACTCTGGACGGCTCATTCGCTTCATGACTCTCCAAGATGCAGACTTGCTGATTCGGAAGCGAGCTGAGCAAAGTGAAATAGCTGCAAACTATGTGAAGGCTGTTTGTGAAAAGGATGTTGTGCATCAATATCTTGATTCAAATAGAACTAGCAACCCTTCCCAGAATGGGAAGGGCTTCAGTGAGACTTATAATGTGACATTTCAGAATGGTGTTGGTTTTGACAATGGGAATGGAATGTGGTCTGGCAAACAGGGGTTTGCCATTGGTGGTGAGGAACGATTGAGTAGACTAAATGGGTACCTTTCGGAATTGGCTGCAGCAGCTTTTGTATGCAGAGTAAGTTCAATGCAGTACATAATGCATAATGGATGTGTTGTGTATCCTTTCTTTTTGGAAACTTCTACTGTTTGTAGTTTGTACTTATTTTAATTATCGACGAAATTTAGTTGCATATGCCTTGGGAAACTGATATATATGGAAATGCTCCTGATGGGGCCCACCCGGGACCCTACTGATCCCGGGACCCAGGGGTATGGAAAGTGCCATCTTTGATGGTCCCATCTATCAAGTTTGGGTTTTATCCCATGCCTCGAATCCGTTGATCCGTATCCCACAAGTTTAACGACTTATATTGAAGAAAAACAAATGATCATTGATCCAACGGTCCAGTCCATTTGAATTGGTGCAAACCCATGGGCCTTGGTGTAACTCAATGGGGGGTGGGTGGGGGCGTGTTCCGTGTGTATTGACGGTTCGGATTGGTGTTAGGTGGGCCCCATTATTGTGTTGACTGTTGAGAGTTAACAAATGCATGAGCATTTTCATATAATATTTTATATATATATATATAGGTTGTGATCTTGTGCGCCCAGGGCCATGCACACCGCGTTGTGGGGCCCACATGTGCCCTACATTGGGATGGGGCCTAGGGGGTTTTAAAGATCTGCCTGGGCCCCTCCTATGTACAAACAATCAGCCCCATCTGATCATCCTAACCACAAGTTCAGTCCATTCGAATGGAATGTGCAATCGATCCAACGGTCGAGCCCATTTGGATCTATCAAAAGTCAAAATCCGGGAGATCCGTGCAAAAAAAAAAAAAAAGGGGGGGGGAAGAAGGGGTGGGTTGGGTTTTTTTTTGTTTGTGGGGTGGGGGGTGGGGGCGTGGGGAGGTACCATCAGGTTAGGCTTTCTACTCAAAATCTGCAATTGCATTCATCTAATATTTGCCTCTTGCACCTGTGCATTGTTGGTTGAGATGTTTTGTTGTTCCCTTTTTTTTCATCAAAGGTAAAAGATAAGTTAGTTTTTGCCTACAAGAAGTTGTATTGTGAACCCAGTTTTCACAGACATGCTTTTATGACACCTCATGTGAGAACATTGTCATTAAATTGCTGGGTCCAAGAAAACCTTCCAATGATGTGTGCCAATACACACTGTTTTAAATATTGGTCCTCTTTGATATTCATTGTCATGGAATTGGAATTTGACAATTTCTTATGGTTATGTCTAGGGTGGCGTTCAAAGGATTCATTTATTAGATGGCACAATTGGTGGAGTTTTGCTACTGGAGTTGTATAAAAGAGACGGAGTGGGGACAATGGTTGCTAGGTATCCAGCCTTCTTAAATGCTATAATGTTGAATTACACCCTCAGTCTCTCGTCAAGATTCGCAGCAGTAAAATTTTTCTTTGTAATGTCGACACCTCTATCAAATTCTAAGTTGTTATTTTCAGTAAGTGATGCATATATACTAATTCTGCCTCTTGTATTTTGTTCCTGACTCTCGTCCATGAAGAAGTTACTAACTATTCATTTTGTCTTTTCTTGTATTTACATAAGTCTCTCTCTCTTTTTGGGTTAGATTCAATCCTCATTAATCATGGCTAGATATTAATGCATCTATAGCCTTTCAGGGTTGTATTTCTTTCTTTGTTGTGGATTTAATTCAATGTGTTGGTTACCATTTTTTTTAAAAATTTCAAAATCGAATTTTTTGGGTTTGAGTCTTTGAGGTTAGCTTTACTGATATACATAGTAAAATCCCCCAAGGGACATGATTTAATTCAATTCTTTCTTGATCGATAATCTTAGATCTTCATTTGTTTCCTTATGGAGTTTTCAGTATTGCTATGCAGCATGGATATTTATGCTTGCACTCGAGTTTTTAGATAGATTCTCCAACATCTTGTTCCAAGTTCCTCATTATTAAGATACTTTTTTTTAACCATTGTTTCTTAAGATACTTTGAATGAGATACTTGGTACAGGATTTTGTAGAATCTGTCTCAAAAGTGGAGTAGCCTGTGGCCCAGTTGGAAGGTTATTGTCACAACCACATGCAGGTTCAAGTCATGTTACCATTAAAAAGCTACGTGCTGCGAGAATCTGTTTTTGTTTACCAGTTTCTCTGAGGTTCTTATCCTTCCTCAACCCTTGATCCTACATTGTGGTTATTAGTGGCTAAGTGAGAGCGCAAGACTGTTTTTATGCTTCTGTTTTGGTTTCATTGAGTGGCTGCATTTTTCCATACCACCATTATTCAATAACCTGCACTAATGCTAGATGATTTCCTGACTTCATTTAGAGAGAAAGTTTTGTACAATTTACCCTTAGGATATCATAGTAAGAATCAGGTGAATTTGCTGCTGTTGGGATGTTAATTTTCATTAGGTACATCGGTCCATGATGGCTCTTTGTTAAAATGTGTTTTCTGTATATCAGGGTAGTTACCTCAGATAATTTCAAGATCCACTTAGGGTCTTCTTGGTAGAGAAGTTTGGGGAATGAAGTGAATGGTTTCAGCTGAGCCAACAATAAATTGGTGGAATTTTCAAAAAGACGATATCAAATTGTCATTCCCAATTTTCTTCTTGAGAGCAAAACGCAAGAACAGAAGGTTGGTTGGGGAAATTCCGTAAGAATTTTTGGAATTTCAGGAGTACCATTCCACCACCAAACATGGAATTCAAATACAAGTTTCTTGTACCCCCAGGTTTAGAAAATTCAACCACTCAACTTTTCCTTCCCAAATTCCCCTACCAATGGGCCCTCAGAACAAATATTTTGAGTGTATTTAATATGTTCAATACTCCTACTTTTAATCCTGATTTTTCCTTTTCCAGTGATCTTTATGAAGGCACACGGATGGCTACAGCTACAGATCTCCCCGGAATCAGAGAAATTATACAACCTCTGGAAGAATCTGGTGCATTGGTTCGAAGAACAGATGAAGAGGTTTTGTCTAGACACACACGTCATCATCATCATTGCCTTGTCCCAATTATGTTGGGGTTGGCTACACGAATTATTTTTCCCCATTCCGATCTATCTTGAGCCAGACACACACACACACACACACACACACACACACACACACACAAATGCACAGACACATATATTAGAAGTATTCAAGAATGAGAGAAACATACCTTTGAAGTTATAAAACTTGCCAAAAAAAAATCATTTAAAAATTCTAGAAACCCCAAGCTTGCTGTTTTCTAAAGTCTCTTCTAATCTACAACCCTTGACTTCAGATGCAGAACCAGGAAATTTTGCTTGGGGGGCACTATATAAGAAAAATTTCTTGGAGGGGCCAATATGGAAAAAAAAAAAACTCTGACTATAACCTTCGTGGAGGCAACATAAAAAAAACAGGATTTTTTCATACCTGAAGGTGGGATTTCCAAATTCCTTGGGGGATGGGGGAGTGGGGTTGGTGGGCATGGCTACCCCCGGTCCCCTTCTAGTTCCGCCCCTGCTGGACTTACAGCCTGCAACCACATGTCTTCTTTCTGAGCTTTAGAGCCTGACGAACTCAATGCTCTGATATCAATGTAGATGGTAAACTGGGCCATTAAGCACTGCTAAGTTTTGAACACTTGTATCAACCCAAGAAGAAAAGAAAATGGTTATTTATGTGCATGTCATAGTTGAAACCTGCAGGGTCTTTTTGGATCGAATGTTTTCTATTAGTTGTGGTTTGTGACTTAACGTAGATATCACTGAGATAGGAATGATATTTATTGTTGGATTGAAGTCACCATCTTCACAGGATCATTTGGCATTTTATTTTCTGATGAATGAATGACATAATCCATAGTGAATATCAATCTGAGATCTTATATAGAATGGTTCACCATAAGGAGTGGGCTGCCTCATTGCTTATTTTGCTTAACTGCACAAAAAATTGATGTACTGTTGCCTTTTAATCACGCCGTCTTTATCAGTGTCTTTATACGAACTTTTAATTGTCTTGACATGATCAATTAACATTTTATCTTCCTACGAAGGAAATGACTTCACTCCATTGGTGAACATCACTCTGAAATCTTTTCTGAATGATATTTGGGCCAGACCTCAGATAGGGCAGTTTTTTATTAAACAGTTTACCATGAGGAGAGAGCCCACTTACTGTTTATTATGCTCAATTTTACCACAACTTGCCATAATATTGCCCTCTATCAGTTCCTGTTTTTATCATTTGCTACATATACACTTCCTGTGATGTGCTCTCACTGAACTTTATTTTGAGGGCCAGATCTTGTGAGCATACGGTGCATTTAGTAAGTGGTACCACCCCTATAACTGGTATTTTTGCATATACCTCAATCAATCTGGACTGGGTACTTGATAGACCACCTCATGTATGATGTATGTCCTGATACTCAAAATTGAAGTACCGGAACTTATTTCTTTTCTGATTCATTTGTCTAAAATATTATGAACTATCTAAAATCATTTGATAAATCAAATTCTTATTAACTTTAATGTAATGACATGGCCTTTTAAGTCTGGCTGATCCAAGGAGGGACCACTGATTGGATGTATCATGTATATATCCATCACTGTTGACGTCAACCAAAACTGAAGTGGTACTTGATCTATGTGGCTGCTTTTTCTTATTATTTGGTAGATTTTATTTGGTCTAAGCACAGAACAATGAAACTGAGGAAACCCAAAGCCATAGCATCGCCATTGCCTGAGCTTGACAAGTAGTACTTCTCTAACATATACTTAATGCTCTCAGCTACTTGAAGCAATTAATTCATTTATTGTTGTGGAGAGAGATGGTTCGATTATTGCCACTGCTGCTCTTTTTCCTTACTTCGAAGAGAAATGTGCGGAGGTTGCTGCTATTGCTGTGTCTCCTGAATGCCGTGGACATGGGCAGGGTGATAAATTGCTTGGTATGATATGTCACTTTGTAGTTTGTTGCATTTGCATTTGTAGTAACTGCATTGCTCAATGATAATGAATTGAGTTTGCCTGTGGTCTTGCATCAACTCATTTGATGAGGTGGTCTTTTGGAAGTATACTGGCAACACAGGTGATGCAGTATTCAGCGTATGAATCCTTATCTTACAATCCAAACTTGCTTAATATCACTCGATGAAAACCAACTAGATGTCAGAGCGTAAACCAACTAGATATCAGTGCGTAAACCGGGAAAACTGAAACTCATTGTTAACCAAACAATAGCTGATCATCCTGATTAGAAGTGAGGATCAGTCCAAAAGCATCAAAATGAACCAGTAGACTCTGGACATTACATATTGCTTTAGCAGTCAGCAACCTATTTCTAAATCTGAGCAACTGAGTTATCTGAGTTTATATTGAATCAATTTGAGGACACTGAGGAAAATCAATAAGCTAGGAGAATTTTATGTGACCAAGGATCTGAAATGAGCCCTTGATTGCTAGTTTCCCAAAATCTTTACAAAACTAGTCCATTAAGCATGAACAAATTTAGCAATTATTCATAACAATAACAGCTTAGTAAGGCACAATATTACAGCCCTGAACTATCAGCTAAGTTCATGCAAATCAATGGACCCAACATACAATGAGGACCACCAAATGTGTAACCAAAACCCAACAATAAAAGAACAGAATATTCCAAGTTTAGCGATACTAATTCTGAAAACAGAACAGACCAATACACAAGCGAGTCAGTTCCTGAACACATGAATCAGTTCCCTGCCTAGTTCAAAACACCTTGGGATGGACATGGTTGCTGTTATTCAATGCCTTTTTAAAGTTTAGGTCTGTATTACAACAACAATCAAAATGATCTCTGGAATCATAGCTGTTGCTTAATACCTGGTTGATCTTTAACTTCTAATAAAGATCATTAAGATAGCATGCCATTTGTACTCTCAAGTCATGTGCAATATGGTCACACCATGGTTCAAAATATCGGTATTGTCTATGAGAGCAATTATTTTTTAAGACCGTGTAAATCTACTAACAAAAATTTTCAACAATCAATAAATGATTGAGTAGTTCAAAAATGTGCAGAAATAATCAATAGCACCAGAGAAACTGGTCTCAATCAGTCCCGAAAAGACTATCCTCAGAGTCTACATTTTATCTAGAAGCTATCCCTGACACCATAAAACAGAAGGGAAGAAAACACATACAAAAAGGAAGAAGTGCAGAAGAACTCTAACCAGAGTACTAGGATCCCCTGCTTAGAGGTTAACTCACAGTAGGTACGAAAAAATCACACCCCCATACCACATCTAGTTGGAAAAGAAAATGGGGGATCTGATTAGATGCTAGATTAGTTAGCTGTAATTACACATGTGAATTATAGCAGCTACATGTATTGAGCATAGGGCTATTAAGTAACTTCTGCATCCTAATTCCTAAACAATCTTCATGTTTTCAATCAAATTCTGCAGACTACATTGAGAAGAAGGCATCATCCCTTGGATTGGAGAAACTTTTTCTGCTTACAACACGTGCTGCAGATTGGTATGTGTTGCAGTCTCAAATACATATCTATCATCATCTTCATCATCGTCATTGAAGCCTCATTCCATTTCAAATATATCTGATTTATACATGCTGTGTGTATAATGAATTCGATAAAAATGATCCCACGCTTTGCATTGCGATTAATACACTTCTTTACATCCATTTTCTTCTTGTTTTAGTATTTTGAATCTTTCGTTAAAGCACTCTCTTATCCTCCACAGCTCTATATGTAGATGTTTTGCGTAGTTGTGGTAAATTATTTATGTATCAGCTAGATGGGCAGTGATTCAGATAACACAAAAGGCAATGCTTTGGAGGCTGACCCTATGTTTGGAAGCCCATTTGAACAGTGAATTTCTCTTCTTACATAAAAACCTTGAGCCTTCATGGATTATAAAAAAAAAAAAAACCCTTAAGCCGTAAATAGACAGCTGCACAGTGCACAGTCTTAATGTTAATTTGTTTATGTGTTGCCAACAACCAATGCAGAAGAACCTCCTTACTTGCCTAGGGGATGACATGGATGAATTTCCTCCAACTGGTCCTATTTGCTGTTATCAATTTGATGATTCTGCCATTCATTTTATTCTCGATTCGTTTGGATTTTATTCTTGTGAACATGACCTAATATTGGTTGGTAATGCGTACACAATGTTTTAGGTTTGTTAGACGTGGTTTCTCAGAGTGTTCCATTGAGGCCATCCCAGAAGCGAAGAGGAGAAAGATTAATCTCTTGCGTAGATCAAAATATTATATAAAGAAGCTGCAGCCAGATTCTAGTGGGATTACTGTTGATAAGGTCTCCTTATGGTAATTATACTGTTGAGCATTGTTTGCATGATTCTCCTTACACTGATCAAGTAACAGCCCATTTTGTTTGTATTTTTATTTAGTTAATGTCTTGCCTAAGTCTTCAGTGATGATGGTGATTTATATATCGCTGCAAGAAGGATAGTTGGCAGTGCTTGAGATCAGTCTTGATTTACCAGCCATTTTGTATTGTATATTAATATTGATCTGATTAATATGATAAATTTTCCAATCCCAACCCAGTCTCTGTATGGACCATACAAAACCTCCATACACTGCACGAGCCCATCATTCAATATCATCCAATCAAACGGCCATGTGCCCATGGGTTATCCCATAAATTGAAATAATCTGATTTTTGTAAATCGACAAGCAATTGCTCTTGTAAAGCCTTCCTAAATAACACTATTACATGTTGTAGGTCTTCCAAAGCAAGAGGCCAGAGATCAGATCCTGATTGCTAACTGAAGCTTTTGACAAACTGATGGTTGGAGAACTGCTGGTTCTCTTTGAGGTCAAGGTTGACATCTTTCAAGTGTAGCACTGCTCTTTGCCCACCATTTTTTTTAATGGTCAGCGACTATGGAGATTATTTCATGATCTATGCAGTGTGAGGGAGGTGATACTTTAACTTGAGGAACCAGGGATCATTTGAGTATATTATCTAGAAATATAATGAATACATTATCTCTCAGTACCCAGGGTTCATTTGAATATACTTTTAACTTGGGCTGACCTGACCCCTTTGTATCCCTACCTACAATTTTATTCATGCTTGGGCTGAACTAGCAAGCACTTCGCTCGATAGCAGGCTTAAAATTTACATAATGTAGAGATTTTAGGTTTCACAAATATGATCCCTCACACAAAATTTGGCCACCATTTCCCAATAAATAGCCCTGGGTGAGGCTTCTTACTCTAATTTTTATCTAAAGTTGGAACTCAAAATCCTCTTTTATAGGTTTTCCCCCTTTTACCAAAATCAGTCCCAAGCTCACACGTGTAAATTTTACATTAGTACACATCCAAATGGCATTTTCAAATCATATGGTAAAAGATAAATGAACCCTTAGTTTATAAGGGGTCCTCCTTCACAGAATGCCTTTTTTTTTTTTTTTAAAAAAATTTAAGTCGTCCTTTTACTGATGCAATTCATATACATCAGACTAGGAGTCACATTCTATAATTTGTCAAGTTCTCTCTTTTATTGATACTTCTTTCAATTGATTGATCTAATTAAAATAGATTGAGTCGATTATTTTCATTTAGTTAGAATAGAAATCTTATCTTAACAAGTGATTAGAATTTCTTGGAGGATTTGTATTTCTTTATGCAAATTTTGATTTCATTTCATCGGAAATAAGAAATATCATTTCCATGAGATTTTTTTTTTATTTTGGGGCATAAGACTTGCAGAAGTAATGTGAAAGAACCTGATTCTTGCTGTTGAACTTGGCAAAGACTTTGGTCTTTTTTCTTTTCTTCTTCTTTTTTTTTTTAAAGGTAAATTTGAACAAGACTGTAATCTTAGCTTAAGTTTATTAGCAGATTGCTAGAAGGGAAAGTACATTAGTACGAGAAATGAACACTTTCCTAATAATAATGACAATGCTGATCACGATTGACTTATATGAGTTAGTACTTATAAATCCAAATTATCCATATCACACTAATCCTGCTCCTTGTTCATCAAATAGGCCCAAAGCAGTTGATAAAGAACAGTGCACATGGTAATTGTATAAGTGATGCTTTACATACGGGTCATGTCGGTGGAATGTTATTAACCTTATGGATAATATCGAGTGGCCAAAATCAAACATGTGCATGTGGGACTCCTCATTAATAGCTAAATCATTGCAAAGAAATTCATTCGTATGATACACTTCAACCCATCTCTATACAGATTAACTTTTGTTTGAGTAACATTCACCATCGATTGAGTAAAACGTGCTCAAATTAAGAATGTGATTATTTGTAAGAGACCACAATTTTCATCTTCTGTGACCAATATTTTAGTGTCCAAACCTTCCATTTGATAGCAATTTGTTTATCCAGCACCCTTTGAATTTTACTGAACACATGGTGATATTTATCGTTGGATTATTGAATTATCACTATTTGATTGCTTTCTCTTAAATGCTTCCATTCGAACTGTTAATATTTGTTACGATTGAACAAGAATTTTGAACATCCATCAAATGAATGATGACAATTTGAAAGGGCAGTTTGAATGTGCGTAAGGAGAAGATCGAACTTTTCAAGCTTAACGTTAGCCTTGTCCTATCACTCCTCTATATAATATATTGTATAAAAGTATATATGACCTTATTCTCAAGCCAATTTCAAGCTTAGGGTTAGTCCTGCTCGACTTCTCTACATGAATCTTAGCTCGCGTAAGCTCAATTTAAGTTTGTCAAACTCTGGCCATCCTGACTTGTCGCATCCCTAATTCAAATACAGACCCCAACTAGGCTTAGACCAGCATCCAGACATGTTCATCAGTAGAATCCCAAACTGGTCCAGGTCTTTTTTTGGGCCAGATCGATTGGCTAACCGGTTTGCAGGAGCTCTATTTATAGACAAGGCAAAGCTGACACTTACCCATCACATGATGAGTACGGCGAACCTAGACAGTAGCCAACCCTCCCCAACCGGATCCCTCTCAGCTAAAGCTCAAACGCAAGAGGAGAATATAGAGACAAAAGAACAGTGGCACGTTGCATAGGTCCTGGGACCACCTGTCAACCGAACCCCACCTGAAACACATGCAGCCTCACTCCAAATGACCCCACGACCCCCACTCCTTTCCTGTAACTTCCACCCACCACCCTGACATGCAATGCAACCTCTCTCAAGTCTCATCATCTCATATTTATCACATACAAATTGCAACGGTGGTGCATGTATTCCTCCTCATCTTCCCCTTTCACCCAGGGCCCAGAGAGAGAGAGAGATAGATTAACGAAAATGAGACCCATTTAAGTAATTTCACCAACCCCTGACCAAACAGACCAATCCCCTGATCCCTTTGTTATGTGTTTCCTCGCATGATCAACACCTACCACACGCGTCCCTCCTCCATTCGCTCCTCCCCCTTGCCGTGTCAGCCAACTCCTGCGCCTGTAACCGCATGGACTTTCCTCTCCTGGGGTCCTATCCCATTCCCACCCCACCACTCCTCCCCACGACTCCCATCACCGCCATCCACGTGTCCCCCCTTCTGCATACGTGTCTTCACAAGCAGCGTCCACCTTTGCCTTAAAAAACACCCCCCCTCATTCTATAAAAGCCATCCACCAGATCCACCAGCACCTCTTCCCTTTTAATTCCAAAAAAATACATATATTCCTTCCATTGCCTGTCCCCTACCACCTCCTCCAACCCCCACCATTCTCTCTACCACCTGTACTCAAAATTAGCATGCATGTGTGTGTACATGCATGCATGCGAGGAAGGTACAAGTAGGTGGAAGAACAAGGGAGAAGAAGAATCATGATCAAGACTCTAGACATCTTCTCTTCCTCCAAGACCGACGAGATCATGTCAAGATACAGGCCCATTGCACCCAAGCCTCTGATCCTCCAACAAAACCCACTCCTGCATCCCCAACCAAATGACAACGGCCAGCAGTCTCCTTCCCTTAGAAGGCCCAAAAAAAGAAGCAGAGCCAGAATTCCATCATCATCTGCCCACAAGAAGGCAAAAACCCATGTCACAAACTTCTCTTCTGGTGCAGCTCCTCCTCCTCCTCCTCCTCCTCTAGCCAAAAAGACCCAGCTGGGGCACTCCCTGCATGGATTTGGTCCCGGGTTTTCTGGGTTCCCCTTCCCAAGCCCTGGATTGCATGAGAACCCAGCTGATTCAAAGGACTTGGTCACACTCCCTCTCATGCCATATCCATGTCCTGTTTCAGCTCTAATGAGAAAAGAGCCTGCTTCAAATGACCCCGAGGACAAAGTGGGCTTGAGCCTGTTCCCAAGTAATCAATCAAGGGCACTGGATTTGAACTGTAAGCCAGAAATCCCAGAGGAAAAGGATCTCCTACAGAGGATGCAAGCATCCCTTCCAGGTGGGTCAAAGAATCCGGGGAGCAGTACAGTTATAATGCCTCAGCCCGTGAGGCCTGTGGGCTCCAGCATCAGTGTGGGATGCATCAACGAGAACACTGGCTCATACCCTGCAGCTCCTGTTTGTAAAAAAGCCGAGGAGGTTGAAGAGGAGGTGGAATCTGAGGCCTTGCCTTCTGTAATATCAGATTCCAAGAACAAGGTTAGGCTGGCTAACTCGGCCTACAAGGAGCTGGTGGGCCAGCCAGAGTGCCCTTGGCTCGAATCCATGGTCACAAAGGATGGAAGGAAAGGGACTACAGCACCAGAGAGAATCAGTGGGGAGGTGGTGTTGGATCTTTCCGAAGCTTCAGTGCCAGTTTCCTCAAATGGGTTTTCATGCAAGGTGAAGATAGAGTGGGCCAGCAATGGGCAGAAGATCTTCATCATTGCTCCATGCAATGTGATGAGGCTTTCTTGTCAAGCCAAGGACTACATGTTCACATGGAGGTTTCTCATACCGAATTCCATAGCTTAGACCCTGTCTTTTCTGTCATTTTGTGTGTATATATAATACAATAGAGAAAGGGAATCACTTCAAATGCATAGTCTCTGATGTTTTTACAAAAGTTTAATTGGATAAGAAAGGTCTTTTTTATGTTGCTATCATCATTGATAGAAGATGGACAGACAGACAAAATTCACAATCAAATGATAGTCTTTTCAATTTATTATTGGTGCCAAACTCTGATACAAGACTGTTTTATCAAAAACAATAGAAGGATGAGGAACGAAGTCAATCCTTCCCGGTATTTGGGGGGCCTTTCCACTTGAAATTGTCCGCATAAGCTTTAGGCTGCAACAAAGAGAGAGATACATTAGTTCTTGGTAATTGTCATCATCAGAATGGATTTTGGCACATTGGTCGCATCTATATGAATGGCAATTTCAAACAATCTCAGAAGTTGGAGATGCCAGGTCTAATTTTGTCCAACCCTTGCCACTCCTTCTGAGTTCTGACTAAGGAAGCTTCAGACCTCAGAACTCCGAGTACCAGCACCAAGCTGCTGGGCTTAACTGGGTCTAGCCAGTTGCAACTCAATGCTAGAAGTCCTGAAATAATGGTCCCGCCAGTTATTTAAGCACCATAAAGTAGCTCCTCCGGGATGGGTAGGGCATAGTATATACATAATCATGTTCTCCATTGTAAGAATTTCGGACTTAGAGCAGAGTTCTTGTTTATAAATGCAGATGAAAAGGGAAAGAGACAAATCCTAGAAAATCTAACAGCAGCAATAATCAATTCTAAATCTAAGTAATTTCAGTAGCGTATCTCACAATCTAAGACACTTGTCAACCTGTCTATCAATTGCTAAATAAATAAAAATCATCTGCTTTGGAAGATCCCTCAGCTGATGAGACCCCAATACTGATAATTAAAAAAAAAAAAAAAAAAGATTCACTCCATCATCCAGTCTAATCTCAAGCCACAGAGAGGTCTATTAGCTGATAATTATAAACATAGTCCACCATTTACTATGCTTTTTTAATGGAAATGGCCGAATTGGCCTTTCTATTGGTGGCTAAACCATGGAAACGCTCCTTTCCTTCCTATTTTGGCTCCCATTCAAGATGATTATAACATTCAGGATGACCATAACAGGGACTCTGCACTACTGATAGTGAGAGAGAGGTGTGGGAAAACTAAGTCGTCAATTCATGTGTAGGTGCAGGCACTGAGTGTTGCACCATCCTCGTGGTGCAAGCAAGTCGAAAGAGTTAGTATGATAAGTTGGATCCTATTCAAAGCATGGCAGATTGAAGCATATGGGTGGACCAGTAACCAAATAAGTAGTTGATGGCTCAAGGGTACCCTTCCAGGTGAGTTTGTGAGGCAGTAGTGCCCTGCGTAATAGGCCCATGGCCTATGCAGAGTTTCTCAGGAGCGGGCTTACTAGGCTTGGGGCCAGTGAAGATGCCCAAACTTGGTTGTCACAGTTTCAACTATCAACTCAGACCATGCACAGGATTGTGGCACTATAAGACTCTAAGAGGCTTGCAGATTACATCTAGATTGAAGAGGACCCAATCATAGAAGCCGTCAGGTTAGATTGTTGGCTTAATATGCCTGATAATAAGAAGCTGAGCAGCAGCAGCTGCTCATTTGGTTTGTGGGCATAAAAGGCATGACCAAGACCATGATAACTTTACTTCTCCACCTCACTTTTTCATCCTTGCCGGCTGAAGTAAAAGCACTACTTGTACCTAGTTTTACTCCATTTTTACTATACGTTTTGGTAAACAAAAAGGCCTTGGCAAGCAGTTTCTGCATCACTCGCTTAACTAAAATAGAAAATCCATGTAATGGTCAAAGTTGCAATCGCCACTCTTGCAACATAGCCACAGCATTTCCCAATTTCCTCTTCATCCCTATGCTTAATGTGGCTTGGAGACCTGAGTTAAAGGTAATAAATACACTGTGTTGACGATGGTAGCTTGCAGGAAAACCTTTCACAGTCTCACCTTGAGCTGCAGGAATTTTGTGCTTCCATCTGGACATTGTCCCCCACTCCCCCTTACTTTGCTAATGCCCTCCAGACTTCAGATCCCATTTCACTTCGATCTGGAAATTGTCCCCCTCACTTTGAATGTCCTATACCATATATATTTTAAATAACTTCCCCCTTTCCTATCTCCATATTATATATTTTTGAATGATTTTCCCCACTGAGTAAAGAATTTTATAGCATAAAAAAAAGAAGCAGAAATACTACCAATAAATCATATCACTAGCTTTAGTATCTGGATTCATTTTAATGATCCTAGATCGATAAGGCTTCAATGATGATGATGTTGGAGCGTCCAGAGCCATTTTAATTGTTGACTTAATTATAAACTATAACTGGTGGGATTACATCTCCAGTAAAATCAACATTTGAAATCACTGCATTGATAGAAGTATAATATCATAGGAATTTGGTGAGGGAAGAGTATCATACCTTCAAAAGAGGAGTATGACGCTTCTTAACCTATTCACAAGATTCAAGAAGTCGTGTCAAGATTATGAACACAGGGATCAAAGTGTCAAACGATATAAAAGACAAAAGCAACCACCAAACATACACAATAGGCATTCCTATCAACAAAGTTATCACATGCAAACCAACAATAGTAATGGTAATTAAAGTTTTATCATAATTAAAGATAATTATCTCCCTCATTTATCTTATTTAGTTTTAAGGTGGAAACTCATTAACAAATCTTTAAGCATGAAAGACAAAAAAGAAAAGAAAAGAAAAGAAAGTAGTAGTAAAATTAAAAGAAAGGAGACAAGGCAATGGAGAACATCCCATTAAAAATGTTTGTTAGTACTTTGTGAAGAAAAAGGGAATGAGAATAGATGCCCATTGCTGCAATCACGGGTTGTGGATTTGTCATGCTACCTATCATAAAAAATAATAATAACAATAACTAAAATGCAAATTATTGCAAGGTGAAAGGAAGCGATCACCCAAATTAACCATAATAACACAACATCCCATTTATTCACACTTATTATGATTATAGGAAGAATTCACACATTTTTAACAAATAAAGTGAGAATAAACTCAAAGTGCAGCCGCCACAGAAACCATTCCCTTGTTTGAAAAAAGAAAACTTCCTACCAGAAATCTTTTCATCGAGATGTTAGAGAGGACCGTGTTGAGTAGGCAGACAATGAAGATCATGTCTTTTATCAATCTCAATTTCACAAGTCCCGAAAGCCACACCCCGGAAATCTTAACTCAATGCCTCTGTTGCAATGACTAAAAGAGTCCAATTTGGAGATATACTTTCATATGATCACAAGGTTTTGAGTGAGAGTAAGACACAGATAAGCACCCCCAAGACACAGAAGAAAAATGAGAAATGTTCCAAGATAATATGGTATACAGGACAATAATTCTGGTGCCAAATATTTTTGAGCAGTAGAATCAATCATAAGTCAAAACTGTTTTCAAATAGCACTACCACACTAGGGCCACAGGGGATTTACCCGGCTCCTCCTGAGCCCATAGGGATTAGTCCGGCCCAAAGGGCTGGGATACCCTCAGTTATCAAAAAAAAAAAAAAAAACTGTTTTCAAACAACAAGAAAGAATAGGTCATGGGTGGTTTGACCCAGTAATCTCCAGTTTTGTGAGCAGCAACTGGCATACGTTACTAATTAAAAAAAAAAAGGGAAAAAGAAACGTCTACACATCATCATACCCCCAAAAGCAACTGCTTACAACATCAAAGGGGAAGAGGGCATAGGCATACACTTCCATCAGTAAAACTCTTAGTTCAAATTAATTTTCCCATGGAACATAGCAACAGAGTGGGAAAAAAGTAGTCAGGATTAGGTTGTACATTAATCATCCAGAAAAGTCTTAAAGCCTGTCATCAAGAATCAGTAAATATCTATGTTTTTAAAAATCAGGATGTAGATCGTACATTTATCATCCAGAATGGTCTGAAAGACTGAAACCCTGTTACCAAAAATATCAGTAAGTGCCAACGTTTTAATTTTAATGTTATTTGTTCCATTTTCTTAGTAAAATTGATGTGATAAATGGAAAAGAAGTTTTATGAACAACTAAGATGAATTTGAAAGTTCTCTTGCAGGCAGGCAGATGAGCATAAGAAACCACCATGATTTAATTGGCACAGGCAAGCAGAAACACCAACGAATAGGATTAAGCCTTTCTCCACTAAAAAACAGTGGCCGGTGTCTATTCAAGAAGATGCAAGGAGAACACTATTGGTTTTCGGTGAAGACTAGCCTCGATGCAAACTTTTCTAAGACACAAAATGTTGACGTAAAGGAGCTTTATTATTTCAGTTAAAGGGAAACAAAAATTAAGTGATAATTATCAGTTAATACATAAGTAACAACCAACAAGGACAATAAAGTTGAGTTGCTAAAATGCCAGTTATTAGTGATAAAAAAAATACTGGCCCAGTGCGCTGAATGTCTTTTGATCATGCTTAAGCACATATTGGTAAGCAATCATACAACTTAAGATAAGAGCAAAATAAAGTTATTTAGTGGGATTTTCTTCCATTTTAATTTTTTTTTTGTCCACACTGACATTGGTTTTTCTCATTCATATTATGTAGAAATCCACCGGTTAGAATGAATTTCAGTGAGATAGGCAGAAAAAACTAAATACACATACCACATACTCCCACCCATGCTTCTCAGCAAACGCCTTTGCAGCTTCTTCGCTATCAAAACCAAGTGCTGCCTCGCCTACATTGGCATATGGGTCCCCTGTGGATGTCCAGCCCATCAAAGGATTCTCCCACCTACAAGAGTACATGAAGTCAGTGACACAAAATGGGCATTCAGGTACAAGAAATTGTCCTGATTTGCAGAGTAGAATAAATTACAGCAAGTAAATAAACACCAGGAAGAAACATGAACTCAATGGTTGAAAATGCACAAGACACCCTTATTTACAGCTTTCTTCAATCAATATTTTCTGATTTAGCACTGCTTTTCCCCAGGATCCGTTGCAGGAAAGGGACAGTGTTAAAATATTAATTGTCAATCAGTCCTTTATGGAAATTAAAACCATTCAAGGAGTTTATCACGCAAGAAAGGATTCATTTAGTTCGAACAAGTAGAAGAAACTACAGATAAGAAATTTTTTATGAAAAAAAAAACACTGACAATGTACAATCCAAGACATCCATCACTGGAACTAGCAAACGAGAAGCAACAAAACTCAGATGATAAAGCATAAGCAACAAAACTCAGATGATAGAGCATACTTCTGGGTTGACATGAAATTTATCTTCCACTTTCCAACTTTGCCAGAACCTTGTTGGGTTGCTGTTCGAGCTGGTGAATAAATTACAACCTGCCACATGCAATAAAAAACTCAAGAAACAAGAAAGGAAATGTTTGTCTCATGGAAGTTCT
Organism: Camphora micrantha; assembly: GCA_003546025.1. NCBI lineage: Eukaryota > Viridiplantae > Streptophyta > Magnoliopsida > Laurales > Lauraceae > Camphora > Camphora micrantha. The sequence goes on from QPKB01000002.1 coordinate 73,670,233, forward strand.
TAGCTCTTGTGAAATATTGAGGATGATAATTTTGAATAAAGTAAGTGCATTTAATCGTAGCTGATGCTAAGTGTTTGTACTTCATATTTCCTCTTAATTTGCTACCATCTCAAAATAATAATAATCACAATGCCAAAAAATAAATAATGTAAGTGCACTTATGTCAGTTCAATCCTAACTGGCAGAACGAAGTTACAACAATGCCATGTATCAACATGTACTAAATCCTGTCTGAATACACTTTCAAATTAAAGTAAAAAAAAAAAAAAAAAAAGGAAGCATGAATTATGAAATTATTTCCGATATCAGTTACATGCACATCGATCATATTTTGTCGGTTCAAATTGTGGTCTATTAACTCAAATTGTGGTCTATATTTTGTCGGGTCAAATTGTCGGTTCACATTATAAAATGTTCTTTATTAGATTCCATAATTCAAGAAATGCTCCTTAAGGAACATAATAAGGGAACAAACTGAACTAAGAAAGGACATGCTTTGATCTTTCAAGATTCAATCACATTCAAGTTCCTTTTTTGACAATATATATATATATATATATATATATCTCTTAAGTCCAACAGTCCAACAGGCAACAGAAAGCCACTAAGTCCAGCATTTGATACTTGATGGTAACGAGACTATCGCCATGTGTTGCAAGAAAAGGCATTTAGAAATGTATGATGCATAACAGATGAGAAAGCTCAGAAAGAGAGAAACAAAAAAGAAAAGTGCTCAGCAAGAGGGAAATAAAAAAGAAAAGTGCAAATGGTTGCATGCCCTGTAAAATCACTAAGGTAATCAGAATGACTAGTATAACCAAGGCCCTATCCCATGAATGTTTTGGCAGAGGGAGTAAATAAATATGCACAAATGTAGTACGATAAATAAAACAACCGACAAATTGCTACTGAAACATGAAGTAATAAATGGAAGTACATTGTATTGTGACACTGATAACCCATACAAAACAATCGAATAAAATGGCATGTATATCATACAGAAACACCATTAACTGTCTTGTCCTTTTTTTTTTTGGAAAACTTTCTATATAGAATGAATGCTGCTTTCAACTCAATAACACACCCTGGAAACGCAACCAGCCACCGAGCCATTAACTCATTTCCTCTTGGATAAAGCAAGAATCGTACACCACAACAACAATTCAAAGTATAATAATGATAGTAACTTTGTAGTAAAATAGCAATGTAGCCATAACAGCTTAAATCCCAAGAACAATCTAAAACAAATATTTGCTAAACAGTATTAAGCAACAGATCTGTGAATTGATGGTCTTATTATATTGACCGCAGAACATAAATAAATTTATAGTCGGTGGTCAGAACTATTTAAGGATTTAATTAATAGACCTTCAACTGTTATGGGTGGAGTGATTTGCCCTTTAGCAATGGCTTTTGTGGATGGGTGACAAATTCTAGACAGCATGTTGATTGCTAATGAATGTATAGATTTAAGATATCAGCAATCTGCTGGTTAATGTGCTTACACAATGCATCCTACAAAACCTAAGAGAAAAGTGGAGCCACTGCAAAAATCCAATTGCGTTCTTCAATCACCGGTACCAACTGTGCACCAAATTTTGGCCTTAAATCTTAATTCCTACAATATTCACAATCCTTCTCCTTCTGCTTCTACTGATAAAATCAGGCATGTGTTAGAATTTGAAAATCTGCAATATTCTCACGGAGATGGAATTTCAGAAGGCTACATTTTGATGATGATAGAGCTCCAACAAACTTAAATCATGCTAGCTAGCCATGATTTACACATCTGCATCGAAAATTAAGAAAAATCGATTCTTGTATCTTCCTTATTGTCATTTGAGAATCCCCTGCTAAGTAGAAAAAATCGAATTACTTAGGATATAGTTTCTCCAACTTGTCTATATCAGATATTGATCCCGTACGTTGGATTCAAGAAAAAAGGGAAAAAAAAGCACCAAATCTCGTTGAATGTGAATTCGAATAGGGTTTCATCCAAACGCAACCTAAATTGCAATCCATATTTTTCATTCCATTGATTAAGATTCTATAACAAGATGGTTGTATTCAACAAGAAATACAATGAGACTAGAGAGAGATTTGGAGATTACCCTCCTGCGGAGATGTTCTTCAGGGATTCCAGAGACGATTCCGATCTCGCGCGGCTTCTGCTCTACCAAAGCATCCGTAGAGAGAGATCGAGATCTCCTACAGCACCAATCGTATGTAGATGATCGAAGTAGAAGACGAGAGGACAGGCGCTGCAACTGCAAGGAAGAGGCCATCTCCACAGCACTGGATCTCAACGCGCTCTTCTCTTTTTCCCCTTTTTTGTTTGCCGAAGAAGACGAAATGTGGGAATGAATAGGGAATCCAGGCCGTTGATCTGATTCAAAATGATCTATTTTGGTGATGGCCAGGCCATCTTCTCCTATCATCATATAACAATATATTAATAAGAAATGAAACTTAGAATAAGATGGAAATATGTAAATGAAATAGAATGTGCTTGTTGAAAACAACATGCCAATGAATTGTTTCAATTTTACATTGTTTTCAAAATAGAAAACATTTGTGTAAATTGAAAAAAATATATATTATGAAGTGAAGCAAGATATTAAAATTTATAAATTTAGAAAAAAAATGATTTCTCATCATGTATTGTAGTTGTCAATATCATTTCAATCTGGTCCAAAATGAAATATCATTTAGAAAAAAAATGATTTCTCATCATGTATTGTAGTTGTCAATATCATTTCAATCTGGCCTGATCCAAAATGAAATATTTCAGCATTTTTGAAATTTAGATAAAATAATTTCTATTGGATTTTCAAAAAAATAAAAAAATACATATATAATTAATAAAACATGTATAGTTAGAGAATTTTGAAAATAGTGGGCCAGCCCCTTTTTATTTTTTATAAAACATAGGTTCCAACCCCTTATGAAACCTACCCCTACCCCTAGGCCCTTTTAATAATTCATGCTCTTTTATGCAATATCTTAAGCCGAAAGCTAATTATGCAATACCCCAAGCCCTGAGCCAAGGATGAGGAGGAGGAGGAGGAGGACACCGGCAGCGGCATGGGCGACCATGATAGCAAGCATAAATGGCATCGGTAAACAAGTACTACACTTTCTCTCCTCCGTTTCCTCCTTAATTTTTTTTTTTTTTCCTTTTCCTATGATATTTTAAATATTTCATGGGAATACATGAAAAGGCTAATTTGAAATTCGTGATTTTTGTCCAAAATACGTATTGAGAAGTTTTGAGTTTCATTCTACTCCTTTTCATCCACTATATAAATGAATGGGATGGTATTGACAATGGCAGTACAAACACTCATATGGGATTGGTGGAGTAGCACAGGGTTTGGGGCCGTAGGCTTATTCCCACATACTGCGTTTGAAAAAATGCCTAAGCTTATTTGTTGTGCTCCTTCATGGATTTACAGGAGCTAACCAGGTGATTAACCCTGTGGGACCTCAAGATGCCCACGTCGTCAATGAAATTGAAAATGTTTTAAAGAAGTGACAAGATATTTACGATAAATGCCCCGACACAAACACATATTGGCAGCTTTGAATGCGCTTAATATCCCAGCTTATAGATAATGATGATCACCATCTTTGAAAGAGTGTCCTTATCCCCATCTGATGTTGGCATGTTTATTTAGATGAGGAGATGAGTAAGAACAAAATTAAGGGTAAAATAAAGCGAAATAAATAATATGATGTAAATATCAAATGAGAAGCAACTCCTCTTCTTTTATAAAAAAGTCAAAATGCTGCTCTCTTATGTAACCAAATGACAAAAATAAATAATATAGGAAAGAATAATATTTTGTCATTTATAGCTTTTATTTTGAATACCCTCACCGTCCTCTTTATATTGATTTTACCTTGAATTCTACTTCATTCCAATCTTCACGTGAACAAAATATAAACATCTCAAGGATGATTGCTTATTGAAAAGCAGGGGTGCTCATGGGTCGAGCTTGACTATATAATTTGGGTATGCTTTATAATTGGATTGGATTGGATTAAGTGATAGAAAGCCAAAGACCGGCCATATAAGAAATGCATGCAATTTAATTTAATTAGTTTAAACAATTGCTCAAGTGCCCACAAAAGGATAAAAAGTCCAGCCGGATTGGTTACATGTCGGGCGGGCTTGAGCCTAACTTTTATAGCCCGTGTTGGGCTTGGGCGGGGCTGGGGGCCGGGGACAGTCTTTCTAAAGCCGGGCCAGGCCTTAATGTGCCTTCGCCCAGCCCAGTTTGGCCCACGAACACCCCTAGTTGAATGGGCCCAGGGGTTCAAATAAAAAAAATGCTAAAATAGAAAAAAAAAAATCTTCCCCAAGCTATAATCATTTATAATTTATAGTGTCAAAAGAGAATAGTCTTTTATATAACTTTTTTTTTCCGCAAAAGGTGACAGTATTTTTTTGCCATTTAGTGGCATGAAAAATCTATTTTTTAACAATCAATTTTTATAAAAAAAAGAGGTGCTTTTTACGATTTAATCCCCATATTTTTCTTATATAATGAATTGATGATTCACTTCACACCACTTTACACGTACTTTTCCCAAACAGGCACGGATCCTGGATGAAAACAGTCGCGTTCATCCGGGTCCACAGCGTACTCGATCAAACCGAACCAGTGTCAATAAAAATACACGGTTTACATCTATGTTTAAAGGCCCGAACTGAACCAAGGCCCATAAATAGGGTAGTCCCAAGGCCCAACTTGAGGCCCCCAGGCCCAGTACTACTTATATAAGCTATAGTGGGCCCAAACGCGACCCGAATTTAAAACGCGTCGTCATTTGGAGTGCGTACTAGGTATCCGAATTGGGACCCGTCGTAGTCCCTATTCAAGTACAGAATCGTTTGTTGGCTTTTGGTTTTTGACCTCGGCAGGAATTGTAGGTGGCGAAGAGGAGAGAGGGAGAGAGAGCCTCTTGCTCCGATGGCTCTCTCGTCTATTATAAATACGACACGAATAATCTTCTCTCGACCTTGTTGCAGAACTCCTTCATCCACCAGCAACGAACATGGATTTTCCCTTTTTCTTCTCTTCTCCTTCTCCTGCTAGCCCTTTCGAATCAACAACACCGCCATCTTCTAATTTCTCTCGCAGGTCCGATTCGAAGCCATCTCCAATGCATCTTTCCTTACATTCCGGTTAAGATCGGTGGTTTATTTGCTTCTCCTTCTTGTATGATTTAGTATTGAATCTCATTAGGGTTTCTTGGATAGAGAATTTTCGCAGATCACTCTATTGTTTCCGGATCTTTTTTTTTCTTGGCAGAGTTGTTTGGCCTAACTTTTTAGATCGTGAGTTGGTAAACTGTCCATTGGAATTGGACTCGTTTTTGATATGCTGGGATTTTCTTCTTCCTGTTGAGATTTGAACGCCGTATCCATACAAACAAAGTAGAAAACTAAGTGTTTCCTAGGATAATCTCATTGCCAATTAGCATGGTTTTTGAAGCTGATTAGGTGGATGATTCTAATATAGCATTCCTGCTGCCATTCACATGTAGAAATCATTAGTAAATAAAAAACTGTATTATGATTTAGCCTCTTCTCTGTAAGTCCGCATCATTGTCTTTGCTATCTATTACTTTGAAAGAAAAAGATCAAACCTTTACATTGATTTTTGTCATTTTAATTTCCAGCTATGGAGGAAAGAGAAATTGACAGTGAATCCTCAGTTCATCGCATTAAGCAACTAGAACATGGTATGCACTTCATTATCCTTTCTAAAGGCTGTGAGCTGTTGCATGTGGAGTTCATTCCTTTTTCTTCTTGATCAATATGATAAATATTTACACTTTTATAGCTTTAAAAAGGTCATTTTTTATTATTATTATCATAATCTTTCTTGTTGTTAGAAGCTTGACTGATTTGACAGCTCTTTTAGAAATATATTCATGATGAATTGATGATGTTATGAAGAATTTTTCACCTTGTAATCTGTTTGATTTTACTCACCTGCTGTGCTGTTGGTTATGACTGCTCCAGTGCCCACCTATGTCAATATGAATATGATCAAGAACTGAAGCTAATTTTCTTTTGATCTCATTGTGGTCTCAAATCCCAATATACTGTCGTCCATCGTGGATAAATTGGATTGTGATTTTGATTAGAATTCTTTATACTTCTTCCAAAAGATGACCAAATAATAACCTCCATAATTTTTTTTCTCGTAGTCCTAGAGTTTTATATCTAAGAAGGGCAATTGAGTAGATAACATTCATGGTGAGTTGACGACATGAAGAATTTGTTCATCTTGCTCACTTCCTAAGATTGCCCCAACCAACAATATCAATTTGAACCTCTTTTAAGTGAGAATTTCAAGAATCCAGGGCACGATTCTGTGTCATGTTGTGATCTGAATATGTCTGGATTCACAAGAAGTAAAATGGATATATTTGAGTGTGAAACTCTTACATATTCCTTTAAGACAACAAAATTGCAATATATGTCTCAATTCATGAGAAGTAAAATGGATGTGTTTAAGTATAAGACTTTTACATATTTCATTAAGACAATAAATTTGCAATATGATAAGTTGACAACTAAGAAGGGCAGCTGATCCATGGCGTCCTTGACTTTCTTAATATATGGGTGGGCCAAAGTACCGCCATCTTACTGATAATTCATCACTGAGTCAATATTATTCGTGCCAAATTACTATCATCCTACTGATATTCATTATTGGGTTCAATCCCAATCTTAAGTAATTTCAATGGATGTTAGATAAATAAAAAACATTTTAATCAAGTTGGATGTGTCATGTGTGCATTTGTGTGTGTGTGTGTGTGAGAGAGAGAGAGAGAGAGAGAGAGAGAGAGAGAGAGAGAGAGCTGTTGTTAGGTCATCCTTGTAGGGTGGGATTGTATCATCAAGGTCATCATAAGAAGTGGGCTGCACATCTTGGAGTTAGTGCCAATTCATGGGAGGGTTGGTATCCATGAGTGCCATGTTCCAATGATTTTGATTGTTGAAATGACGTGCTCTGCTTCAATGGACTGTGCCAATATATGTGATGGAACACGACTTAATGGATGTAACGATTCAGGATCAAACAGTCAGTCATTCGAGATCTGTATGATTTTGGGGGAGTGGTACATACCTGTAGAATGTGCCTTAATAAAAAGAAAACATATATTCTAGCATTTTCCAATATTTTTTAATTTTTGGATATTTTCTTCAAATTTATTTTAGAGAAATGAAAATTCATGCTGCGACTGGCTACAACAGCCATAAACCACAGGGTATTGCTAGAATATTCAACTGGCTACAACAGCCATAAACCACAGGGTATTGCTTTTCCAGGCCAGCCATGATGTCCACTGCGAACCTGATTAATCAGCTCAAAGTATGGAAATTCTGTATTTTTTTCTTATGATGTATGGATTCTAATATTAAAAAAAAAAGATAATGTATGGATTCTGATTTTCTTTTTAATATTTCCAAACGGTGTGAGTTTTGATTTGTTTTTTGCTACAGGGAGAACTCGAACTGACCTCTCTCTCACACACACACACAAAGCACACTCATTATCCTAACCAGCTGAGCTTCAACCAGGGATGAATTTTGAATATTTTGCTTTCCATATGTAAGCATAGAATTTGTTAGGATGCATTTACAACTGATGTGTGCAAGCAGAAAACATACAGTGCCTTTTGAGGTTATCTGGATATTTTTTCTTCTTCTTCGTCTTCTTCTTTTTTAAATTCAGTTCAAGATCCATTCTTCATTAACCACCCCACCCTTATTCTGCAGAGCGTGACGAGCTTCGTAAAGATATCGAGCAATTGTGCATGCAGCAAGCTGGTCCTAGTTATCTTGCTGTGGCTACTCGAATGCATTTTCAGAGGTTTGTAGTTGGCATGTCTAGGTTTAATCAAGTGCCTTTTTTTTCACATAATAGCTTCTTCTGTTCAAGCAATGTCTGCTTAGTTAAACTAAATCCCTACCAGGACAGCTGGTTTGGAGCAGGAGATAGAGAACTTAAAAAAGAAGTTAGCCATATGCACAAGAGAAAATCGGAACCTCCAAGAAGAGCTTTCAGAAGTTTATCGTATCAAAGTGAGACTCTAGTTCCTCTGTTCATTTTATTCATCTCCCTGCCTTTCCCCATGTTTTAATCACTTGTATGTGTTTTTTTTTTTTTTTTTTGCAGAGTCAGCTGGCAGATTTACATAGCGTGGAGCTCTCAAAGGTAATGTATTTCTTTAATTGTCTTTATCTTTAATTTTTCTTTGTTGCTTTTCTTAGCTTCATTGTCGTTTGGGTTAAATCTCATTCCTTGAGTGGCCATAAGTATTCACTTGTGTGGGCCTGAAACATTCATTGACTATGGTCTTCTATTGATTGTTTTATTTTTTCCATGATAAAGCATTCATGAGGGCTTCTGCCTTTCTTCTGTCTTTTTAAGCACTTTTATTGGATACAATAGAAGGGCTACCTAGCCAGTTTACGCGAAATCTTTCATGTTGCATTCAGTGTTAGATTCCAGATAAGCCCTTCCTGCATTTCTTAATTTTACTTGATTATGGTTTGAAATTTTAACTTATCTTGCTTTGACTGGGATGCTGGAAATATTTAAATACTGGCATCTTGTTTATACCTGCTTTATGTTGACTGCGAACACTATCCAATTTTAGAATTCAGATAAGCTAGAGTGGATTGGAAGGTATGAATGATTGAGTTTATGTTAGAAACTTAACATATACACTAGGATTGATCCAAACCGATAGAAGAAAAATCAGACATCTATAGTAAACAATGGAGATGGGTATTTTTATCATTTTAGTTAATTCTTTTTACTGAGTCATTGCATAGCCCATCATTTGAGTTCTTATTTATAGTGTTGGTGCAGAATATGGAAGCAGAGAAGCAGCTTAAATTCTTCCAAAGTTGTGTAGCTGCTGCATTTGCTGAACGAGATAACTCTTTAATGGAGGTTTTGCCTTTTTTTTATTGACTCCTTAAGGATTGATACCTGAATACCTGAACCAATCTTTTGCATGCACTAGCACTTCCATACCTGTTTCCTCAATGGTTGTAGTTGCTGCATATCTTGTTACAGGCAGAGAAGGCTAAGGAGCGAGAGGAGGCAATGTCACAAAAATTAAATGATATTCAGCAAAGGTACCATTGCCTCATATTCTATTATTGTCAACTTAGTTCCATTTAATGATGCCCGCCAAATATGGAATTGGTTACATATATTTTAAAAAAGTGCAGCATTTGGTAGCTTTTGAACATTAAGATGTTGTGTTGGAAATATAGCATACAACTTGTGACCTTGAACAGTAAGATGGGGATCACATTTGAATCTTTATTATTACTATTATTATTGTTGTTGTTATTATAATAAATTTAGGCACATCTACAACATTGGTAACTTTTGATGATATGCCAAATATCGGAAAAGATCTTGAAATCTATGTTGCAACCTACATCAATATATAAAAAAAATCCATATCACAAATCACAATCGACAGTTGATTTTCAATAATTAAGGGATTTTGACCACTCAGAAGAAAATTGAAGGGAATTTAGGGTGAGATATAGAGAATGAATAAGAGAAGAGGAGAAATAGGAAGAGAGATTAGGGAGACTTCTGAGTCCACCCCCTATAAATCTATTAGTGAGGCACACCTTTGAAATCCAAAGCACTCAAAATTCCAAACCAACGCCACCACACCCACCCACCTCCAAAAAAAATAAAAAAAATAAAAAAAAAAATGCAAATGTTTAATTTTGGGAAATTTTGACGCAGTCTAGATCCGCGATCAAGCAATAGATCAATCTCCCGAAGGATTGATCGAATTCAAGGATGAATTCCAGCCACTAGGACACAAACATAACCATAAAGCAATCCATAACTCACGTGAGCAACTCAGATAAATCTGTTAATTAATTGAAAGCATACCTATTACAATAGAGGTCTTCTCTATTTATAATGTAATAAGGCTACTAAAACAGTAAACTGTAAGAAAAATAGAAAACTACTAATTCTCATCAAATAACAAAACAAGAAACAATTCCTAATCAATCCTAAGATAATTTAGAATTCCACAGTAGCCAATTTGGGTCAGTGGACTATACCCAAAGGCTGGGCTAGATGGGTAGGGGTGTACACGGATCGGATTGGTGCGGATTAGGCCAAATCCGTCACGAATCCGTTACATACGGATTGATGGATTTTTCATGGCTGTTAAAAACCGATCCGATCCGTGGAGGACCGGATCGGATCGGTTTAATTCGTTCAATCCATTGAATCTAATGTTAAAGAAAATTTGAAGAGCACGCTCTCAAGGCTAGGGTGAAATTTGGTCTAGGGTTTCATTTGTTATACTTATCTATAAAATTGAATTACATTTTGACCCCTGAAGTTTTTCCTTCTTTTATATTTAGACCTCTTAACTTATATTTAGACCCCTGAAGGCTCTTTTTTTTTTTAATATTTAATATCAATGGATCGGATCGGATTGAATCCACGGATTGAGGGTGAAATCCGTCACCGATTTGTTGCTAATGGATTACAAGATTTTCAATCTATCACCAATCCGTTTACCTTCGATTCAGTTAAAAATCCGTAGATCGGATCGGTTTTATGGATCGGCGGTTTTTTTTTGCACCCTTAGACTGGATGGTTGGATCCATCATGCGGGCCCAGGTCCTCTTCTGGACTTCCGTACTGCATCAAATTTGCTCTGATCAAAGTGGAGCCCATTGTTGGATTTTATCAATCATCATACCTGATTGGAGTGAAGTTTTTCTTGATGATAGGGAGAGAAAAGGGTGGGGTAGTTATAAGAGATGTATTTCATTTGTGGCCATGCTGATAAGTTATTATTTTCACTTTACTGTTTTTTCATAGTTTTCCTAAATTTTGTAAGCAGAACTCTGAAATGACGGGAACACACTGAATTGGCTGTGAACCAAAATGAGTCTGATCTTTGAAATGGTGCTGACAACTATTTGGATAGTATTTTGAAAGGTTTCAGTCCAGTCCGGCCTTTGGTCCATCTAATGCAGGATTGTACCAATTTAATGAAGTATTTGGCAAGTCATAGTGTGCATACCACTGATGCAAGTTGTAGGGTAGTTTGGATTATTAGTTTAAGTTTGTTGAATGCTAGGATTAGATTGTATGAGTGGTTAGCATATATGGTTAGCATTATTCTCTGTTTTATGGTGATGGCAAGCACTATTCATTTAGATAGAAAGTTCATGAACAATAGTTCCACGGATTTTTGACTATTGAAGAAAGGGAGGACTTCTTTCTGGCTATTGAAAAAAGAGAGGATTTCTGGCTATTGAACAATATTTCGAGGGTGTTGACTTTATTTTGGTCGATTTCCTACCCTATGCACACACTTGAGATTTGATTGTAAAACATTTGTATGGAGGCCAAATGTTCTTTATTTGGATCTAATTTCAGAATTTTGGGACTGCAGTTGTGAATTGTACGATGAAAAATATATTATTTTTAAAAACATTCCTAAAAGAGGAGTAAGGAGGTCTTCACTCACAGTTCAATAAAAGCAGGAGCAAGTGCAGCTCACAGAAAATGTGCTGCAACGCATCAGGTTTCATTTTCACTGAACGCATGCTGTCGCAAGTAGTTATACACTCACCATTTTGTTTGACTAGGCTCTTGAGTAGATAAAGGTGATGCATTGATGCAGGTTAAGCCCATGGTCCCCCATGGGTCGACCCTCCAACGGGCCCAACCCAATTATCCTATCCAAGCCTTTGGGCCCAGTCCATTTATTTTATATTATTTAGGCCTTTAATTATGTTTTAGGTTGCTTATTATGATGTTTTAATCCTGGCCATCAGTGTGTTTGGATGGTCCATATTAGTCTTAGAGTTATTTGTTTTCCTATATAATGGTGTAAGGCCTCTTTGGCTAAGGTATTGATTGATGATTAATGATTAATGAACATGAGTTTTCTTTGAGTTCTCCTCCAAGAAATCCTTAATGCCTCATGGATTGGAGTTTGGTGAGAGCCCAATTTTTGAGTCTCTTGAGCCCTACCTTACTCATCTGATGTAACGCCTCCGGATTGGAGTTTGGTGAGAGCCCAAGAAAATCATCTTCCCCATCTTTTTATATCTTCATCGCCCTCCGCATCTCTCCGTACCGTTGTCCGCACCAATTGATATCAGAGAATCCATCATTCTACCAAGCCAACACCATCAACATTTGCTAGTCTCGGCCATCACATATCTCAACACCCAAATCCATCGTCGTTATCCACACCACCTACTGTCTCCAAAACCCATCACCGAACCCTAACCCTAACCTCCAATCAAAACCCTGAAAACCAAAATCTCTGTACCTGAGCCCTAATCCAAGTCCCCAACATTTTCCCCAAATTCCTGAAACCCAACTTTGAACCAAAATCAGCCCTTCAAACCCTAAGAAGCCAAAACCCCATCATAGATCCTGCCCACCCGAACATAGTAACACATTCCCCAACCGAAAAAAAAGAGAGAGAGAGAGAGAGAGAGAGAGAGAGAGAGAGAGAGAGAGAGAGAGAGAGAGAAGAGAAGAACCAGAAGAAGAAAAAAAGAAAGAAAGAAAAATAGAAAGTAGAAGAGAAGAACCAAAATAAGAAAAAAAAAAGATCAGAGAGAAGAACAGAAAGTAGAAGAAGAGAACAAAGAGAAAAAAAAAAAAGGGAGCAGAAAGAAGAAGAAGAAGAAAGAGAAGAGGGCAGCAATGTACTTGGCACCATCGGTGGCGTCCATCACCATCGCTTGCACCATCACCATTTCCTTCTCTTCGGCGAAGACCAGGAGCAAAATGGATTCGATTGGAAGACCTCTCCCCCTCCCTTTCTTTTCTGCATGCACAGGAATCGAGAAGAAGTGAAGTGGGAAGAGGATTTCTCCTCCCTCACACTGTGAGTTGAGCCCAACAGTGGGCTTTAGTTCAGGTCAATTCAACTGGCTAACAACGCCCGTTTGGGCCTGAGTTCGAGTTTGGCCCAAATCCAACAGCAACAGTCAATAAAAAAAGAAGGCCAGCAGCCATCATCTCTGATGTCAGCCAAATCATGGTCCTCTTCGATCAAATCAGACGGTTAGAAATTGATTTGCTAATATTGAAGCCATCTGGCCTCCAATCGTTGATCTGTTTTCAACTGCAAATTCCTGAAAATCAGATCTAACACAAAGGTCAGTTCAAAATATTCTTTTTTTGCACATCAAAGTCAATATGAAGTTGGATCGCCTTGAACTTTCAATAAAAATAAAAGAGTACAGTATACGTGTAAGTATGGAAATTGGTATTGTGAGAACATAGTCTATTTTCTGCGATTCTTGAGTTTGCAACAAGGAGAACTGACTGTTGATGAATATTATGATAAATTTTCATGGCTGGAAAAAGTATGTCGATTAGTTAAAGATGACACACATTATTGTCTTAGCTTTCTCAGTGGCTTGAGACCAAGCATATTGGAAAACATGAGAGGCTGTATGACCCTGTATGAAGCACGTAGAGAGGCAATTTGTGTTGAATGCAAGCTTTATCAGTCCCGCATAGAAATTTCTAAGCCTCTAGCAAGAGACTCTCAACAACACAAAAAAACACATTGTGGAGATGGTTTCAAATGAGATCAATACTGATATTGAGAAGCCAATTCATGTTTCCTCCCAAGTTGATGCTGCTACCTTCTATTAACTTGCCAAACAAATTTAGGACTTGTTTGCACAAATGATTGCTTTACAACAGAAACAGAATGAGCAACCTGAGGCAATCACTAAAGCCATTGAGAAAATGGAGAGGTCTTGTCAAGTTGATATGGGAGATCACCATGATGCCAATATGAACATTGAGGTACAAGAACAACATCCATAAACTTCCATCAATACTATTGTCTCCGAAATTTCTTCTTTGGACAATGTTGATCAACAAGTGCGAGCAACTCAAGAAGGAGACCATCACACTAAAGAATTGGAAGTAATATGCAAGTGAGCTTCTGATAGAAGAATCCATTACAAGCACACTTCCAAAACAGCCAGCTAAAGCATTAGAAGGGCAAGCTATTGATCAAGAGGTTGCAAATGAAAAGAAAATCAAGTGATTGAAGTTCCACATATTGATTTCGTCTTCAGAGACTGGTCATTAATGCATGGAGATTGTGTGCAGCTAGTTGAAATTCAGAAGTTGATGCATCAAATGTTTAGATCGCACTCAAAAGCAAGTTCCCGATTTCAGAAGCAATGGATTCCCCATTCGACATCTATATGGAAGACATGCTTGAAGTTGAAAGTATCGATTCCAGCCTCCAAGTCATGCCAAGAGGTTGAAGACCGAGAAGCACATCGAGGATTTGTACGCTTGATATTTGATCCTGGAGGACTTTTATAAAACTTGAGGTCGAGTTTTCTCCAAGAAGGGGAGAAATTGATGCAAGACAAGCCCATGGGTCGACCTCCAACGGGCCCAACCCAATTATCCTGTCCAAGCCTTTGGGCCTAGCCCATTTATTTTATGTTATTTAGGCCTTTAATTATGTTTTAGGTTGCTTATTAGGATGTTTTAATTCTGGCCATCAGTGTGTTTGGATGGTTTAGATTAGTCTTAGGGTTATTTATTTTCCTATATAATGGTGTAAAGCCTCTTTGGCTAAGGTAATGATTGATGATTAATGATTAATGAACATGAGTTTTCTTCGAGTTCTCCTCTAAGAAATACTTAATGCCTCATGGATTGGAGTTTGGTGAGAGCCCAATTTTTAAGTCTCTTGAGCCCTTCCTTGCTCATCTGATGTAACGCCTCCGGATCGGAGTTTGGTGAGAGCCCAAGAAATGGTATCATCTTCCCCAGCCTTTTCTATCTTCATCGCCCTCTTGCATTTCTCCGTACCGCTGTCTGCACCATGCACTAGTGTAGCTTATTGGATATTGTTGGATATAGTGGCTATATTTGTTGAAGCTGTGCTGAAATTAATGAAGTGTGCTCTCTTGTGCTAGCAAATAGCAACTATTCGAGTCGATATGACATGAAATATTGTATCCTCTTTATACTTCTCCTATCTGCGTGCATGTTTAAATCAACCACACATCTTTTTAGGTCCATTCATTTTTTCATTTTTTTTTTTTTTTTTTAAATCGTTACGTCTGTCTCACTTATTGAATGGCTTAGAAATTTCATCTAGGACTTCTCATCATGCAATTGTTAGTTAACTATGATCTACAACCGGAGACCAATGATTTAGGGGATTCTTAGAATATGTTTTGGGTTCCGTGATATTTTTCTAGAGTCTTCTAGACACTGAGGACTTGTTTGCAATGAGAGGATTCCATACACTGCAGATTTCTATTTCCATGGGGGAGAGGAATGCTGCATTCCTATTTCCCTACCCCTCCCATAGGAAAATGACAGTTCATTTTTTCCCCTTTTCTGCAAGGAAAATGTGTCAATTCAAACAACTAAACAGTGAGCTGCAACATTTTTCTTCTCTATTGCAGAATCCTCTCGTTGTGCAAACACACCGTGATCGTGGCGTTGTTTCTCATGTCTTATTTACATTGATTTTTTTATAGCTTTTGTTTCTTTTGTTCGAGGTGGCGACGTCTTTATTAATTTATTTTTATCTATATTGATATGTGACAACAGATTAGAGGAGCTTACAGCAGAGTTTCTCGAAGAAAAGAAAAGAAGCTCAGAGCTACAGGTTGAAGCTGTGAAACTGCAAAAACTAAGTGAAATTTCTGAAAGGGTAAATTTCAAAAGCATCTTATTTTTTTTATTGTCATTTCAGTTTATTGTTGTGCTTGACCTGTTTGATGAGAACGAGCAATGTATGGTAATGCAGCTAACATGCTATTTAACTGGATTAGGAGGATCCAATTGTTGCATTGCTCTCTTTGTGCACTGTTACTATTAACTACTACTTTTTTTTTTTTTTTTTTCTGTCTTTCATTTGTTTCGAACTATTGAGCCACCGAATAGTATGTGATCTTAGTTGCATCGAAATATTTTCCTGGGATGGGTACTTCCTAAGTTGTTGTGCTTTCCTGTCCTCGAAAGACACTGGTAGTGCTACTACTACCCCACACCTGACGAGGCTCCTGCTTCATTTTTCCCCTGACATGCTGTCGCCGTAGTCTTAGGAGGATAAAGGGGACCTGGCACAGCTCAAACCTGCACCACCTCCATAAAGTACGGCATGTCTAATGGTTTACCATCATGCCTAGCTTGGGAACACATTGGTAGCTTCTGCTTTCTTAAGGAACACATTGGTAACTTGGGAAATTCTCAACTGTTTTTTGTGATATCATAAAGGAATGGAAATAGGTAAGAGTTTTTTCATTCCAGAAACAACAGGCAGCCAAAGAAACCCATTGGTATTTTAAAAACTGTTCCCAAGTTTTTTCTCTTTGCTCTATCCTTTTGAAGTGTAGAGAAATCTGGTTTTTGTAATTTATTTTTTGTGGCAATTTGAGCCATAGTCACTTAAACTGTCTCCATTGGTATTACTTATTAAGTCTATCATAAATACAATGCGTGTTTCATTATTTGAATAGCAAGTGCGGTGTGGTTGCTTTAGGCCCACCTTGTAGTACTACTTGAGGTGCTTTAATATTTTTCAATGCTTTGATCAGGCTTCATCGAACTTGCATATTCTGTCTGTCCTCAAATGGAATAACTAATGCCTTTTATATTCTTTTTGTTTCTCAGCTTATCAACAAATTCTATGTGATCAGACAAGCTTCTCTTGGTTGCTTCGTGGATAGAAATGTGGAAGAAAAATGCACACATCTTTTAGATGACCCTCCAGAAATGTGGAGTTTTGATTGCCATAGTCAAACTTCAACATCTAAATATATTGTAAGTTTGGAACCTACATTCCATGCCCTTTGCTGTTGTGCTCTACTTTATTATTTGTGTAACTGGAAAATCTCTCATGAAAATGGTAGGGGGACAAAGGTTTAGAAAATGATGGAATGATGGTATCTAAACGTGGCATGTTTGACTCCAGGCCAGTGCTTAGAGATTTTCTAAGTACATGTTTATAAATTCATCTCGCCACATTTGAAATTGAAACCGCTTAAAATCGCTGTCCCGCCTTGAACTATCATCAAGTAGAATTTTACTCCAATTAGAGTTATGCCTTCCATTGGATTGATGATGTGAAAACTATGCCTCTTGTCTCATTAAGGCAGAAAACCAGGTAAACCAGTTAAACTGGTTAAGGTACCAAGAAGAAATAAGTAAATGGCATTTATATCCTCGAACATATGTAAATTCCTGGTATCTGTACTAGAGGATATTGGAAATAAACTCTTATGTTGCCAGATGGGGCTTGTTAAGTCCAGCTAGCCAACATCCCAAAAACTTAAGCAATTAGGAAGTGGAAAACCAATCTACTTAACAACCCCCCTCGAATGGGCCGCCATTCAAATTCGCAATCCACATGTGCCTACCCATGTGATACGACGTCCCTCCCCGTGCGACATGGGGAAATAATGCCTCCCTAGGGTTCAAACTTGAGACCTAGTGTGGCTTTAATACCATGTTAAGTCCGACTAGCCAATGCATCCCAAAAGCGTAAGCGGTTAGGAAGTAGAAAACCAATCTACTTAAGAGGGTCAACCTCAAATTAAACTGTCTGAGCTTGTTCAGTTCCCATGTCTGTCATTTGGCATATTTTGCTTTGAACAGAGGGGCCATCATCAAATTGATCCCGTGTAGATCACTTGATTTACTCTCACTCTCTCTTTCTCTCTCTCTATATATGTATATATATAAATCTTTTTGTGTTTATCACATATTATACTTTTGATCAATCCTCTGGTGGACCAAACTCTGGTTGTAGTGAAGTTTGGCACTTTGGCCGACCCGACCCATGGTATGGGTGATGGGACAACAAATATTTGAGTTATTTTGGAACTGGAAAGCTGTGCCCCATCCCATTTCCATGACCTGTGTTTGCCTGCAGAGGATCCAAACTAGGTTAGATTTCTGTCATTAGATGAATTATAAAATGCTGCTATCCAATTGATCTAAAATCATGAATGGATGGTTCTAGATTAAAAACGGATTTTCTATTTTAGGACAATCTTAGATCTGAAAGACTGAAACCGATAGTGTCCAATTGATCATATTTTTCATAGATAGCTAACAACACATCTTTCTTTAATCTGGCGGAGCCCATTTCCAGTGGGCCCCACTAATGTGCTATATGATATAGTGCGCCCATTTGCCTACTTTGTATTGAATTTTAAGGAATTCATAGTAAAGTAAATTCTAAGGACTATTATGGAGCAAGGAGTGATCGATATAAGGTGAAGATGGTGATGGGATCCTCACTTCCCAGATTTGATTTACTACGGTGATGGTTCAATAATCATATCCTACCAAATGGGAAACTATTTGATCACGTTCTTCAATTTTAGCCTTTTGATAAGACATTGTCTAGAATTCCTACGAAATAGGAACTCAATACTGAGCAAACAAACAGGCCTAGTGTGCACTGCAATTTTTTTAATACAAAGTGAATACAATGGGAATTGTTAAGATTTAATGCAGCTTAAATGTCACCTTACTTTGATAATTACGACCATCTCACAAGGGCCCTCCAAAATATAGATGGATACTGTATGGTGGCCTCATGGACTGTTCCTTTTGCATTGTCCATCTCGTGGTCTTGATTCAACCATCTCACCAATTCAAATTGAAATTAAGGCCATGTGGAATCTATCAAAACCCCTTCCTATCAATTGACAACAATCAGATGTGGGTAGCTCTACACAATCAATTTCATAAGTGCTTGTTTGCCATCTGATTGAAGGCATTGAAATGGACAACCATAATAAAATTAGTGAAGAATCAAAATACATATGGTTGGTTATGTACCCAAAATTCAAATTAGAACTCTAAGGAAACAACAAAGAATCTTTGGGACTGCTAGTCCATGCCAAGACCTATCTATATCTTGTCCCTTAGGATTAGCATGCAGCCATGGGGGCCGCATAGGCTCAATGTTGCGTACAAATAAAACTACAGCTATTGAGCATATGTTGGATGGTTTTTTTTTAGTGTTTGCTCCATTTATTATTTTTGGCTACACCTACTATATTATTTTCTTTTAATTTTGGAAAATTCTCACGAGAAAATGCAGCAAAAAATTACTTTTTTAAAAAAAAGACTCATATAAGAGGTGGTGTTTATGACTTCTTGGTTTTCATTGCATTAAAAACTTAAGGTCAATGTTGTGATTGAAAATTTCATGGTCTTGGCATAGTTGTTTTTCATTATTTTCTTTAAATTTGGATCATTTTCACAAGAAAATGAAGCAAAAAATTTACTTTAATAAAGAGACTCATATATATATATATGTGTGTGTGTGTGTGTGTGTGTGTGTGTATCATGATGTGCATTTAGCTAAGTTGATGTTTATCACTTCTTAGTCTTCTTTGCATTGGAAACTTAAGGTCCATGTTGTGGTTGAAAGTTACATGGTCTTGGGATAGTTGTTTTTCTGATCTAGCACCTCTAGTGTTTGACTACAACTTGGAGGATATATTTCTGTATAGGCATCCTTGGAGGAGGAATTGACAACTTTAAGAAATTCTATGGAAAATCTTCACAACAAATTGCGAATGGTATGAATATATGACTGACTGATAAAATGGTGATTTTAATTTGAATCCAATTTTCTTTCCTTTATTCAAGCAACTATTCGATTTCATCTTTGTTATATAGGGCTTGGAGATCGAAGAGCATCTAAGAAAAAAAGTTTCAACAATGGAAAAAAAGCATGTAAGATTATCTCTCCAAGGAGTGATTTTTAATTGTAATTTAATTTTCTTTGTTTTTGTATTATTAAGTTTTGTTTTTAATTTGCAGATTCTTTCAGATGAAATTATCAGGAATGGATTATCAACATTACGTTGGTTACATAGTCAGCATAGAAGTGAAGTTGTGAATTTACTAGAAGAAGAAAAAACTCAGATAAAATCATTGTTTGATGAGGCAAGTAAAAAGATTAAACAACTTCACATTGGCAGGATGCGCAACTTTGAGGCTCTTAAAGGAGATTCAATGTGTGATGACATAGAATGCAGGGATGTACATATAACTAATGATGTTAGTCCTAGTGTGGTGGCTAAGGTTTGTTTCTATTGCTCATGTCAAACTGGATTTACCTTTTCTTGTTGCTATTACCATTCTCTGTCTCTCATTTTATTTATTGCCTATTTTATCTGCCACTCTTTTTAGAAGTTGCAGAGCACAAAATGTATACATGTAGATGCTCTTGTCCATTTCACATAAAAATGGATCTAAATTGAATTTGTTGATACAAGCTTTTAAGCACTTGATTGAGTTACAGAAATGTCCTATAAAAATGTGATGCAAGTATTGTGAGAAAATTTAGATGTTAAACTGGGGATTCACTTACTGACTTTTCATGGAATGAATTGTTTGAGATAAAAAAAATGAATGCTTTTTTTTCAAATCTAGAGTTACGAACATTTCAAATTCAGTTCTTTCTTGGTTTTTATTTGGTGCAGC
Organism: Camphora micrantha; assembly: GCA_003546025.1. Classification (NCBI taxonomy): domain Eukaryota; kingdom Viridiplantae; phylum Streptophyta; class Magnoliopsida; order Laurales; family Lauraceae; genus Camphora; species Camphora micrantha. The sequence goes on from QPKB01000002.1 coordinate 73,690,800, forward strand.
ATAACAGCCTTGCTTCCTCAAGCAAAGTGGATGGCAGAATGATTGATACCTCAGATGCCCTTGCACAGGCATTGCAGGAAAAGGTTTTTTTCTAACATCTTTTCATGATCTTCATCTGAATTTTCCTCATCAAAAACCTGTAATTCATCTATTTTACCATTTATCTGTTTCTTTTTTTATTAGGTTGCTACTCTATTGCTTCTTTCACAACAGGAAGAAAGACATTTCTTGGAGAGAGATGTAAATGCAGCGCTTCAGAAAAAGATTGATGAACTTCAAAGGAACTTATTTCAAGTAAGTTTTTTATATGAATCATTTCTCTTGCTCTCTGAGCTTAATTCATACCGTTAGATAACTTCTTCATTTTCCCTCCTTTCGGATCTTACTTCTCAGCAGGTTTAAGTCATGCCATACTGCTGGTGCACGAACCAGCACATATGCACGTTGATAAACTTCTTCTTTTAGTTATAAAGAAAATAAAATAAACTGCTTCTCATAAACTTCAAGAAGTGTCTATTGAGGATGTCAATCACCCTTTTTGGTCTAAACCTACCTTGTGGAAAATAAATCAAGGAACTTTATATGCACAAAATCAATGCATTGTTGTTTTTCAGTATGAATGCACTCTGCATACTTTAGAGAGACATCGAGTATATGTTTTATCCATTCTGTGCATTTAGACAACAATTTTTTTTTTTTTAGTTTTTATTTACTGATAGCAGGATACTTTTTTTTATCAAATAAACAGATGACAACAAAGGAATGAAAAGCAAGAACACAAAGGCATAGGATCGTTATGGCCCATTTCAAAACATGAACTTATTATTATCATCATTATTATTATTATTATTATTATTATTATTATTATTAATAAAATGTTGGGCGGCTGCACACAGTGTTGGGTGATTCTGCATGCTAGAAAAATAGAAAACCTTCCTCATTTCTTGTTCGATTGACGAACAATCATACCTACTAAGGTGGAAACATTATCTTCTTCTTTGGTACCCAATACATTGAGAAAAATAACTTCTCACAAATAAACTCCTACACAACTCTGAAACACATCAAAAGCTTTGTTAAACAATCACACACTACTCCTAGGATGCTGATGTCAGCATGCGCTTGGCTGAAGATGGCCATGAAAATTAGTACACCTTGGATTCTGATAGCTGTGGAAATGAGGTTCCTCAACTGTTTGATGAACCCTTAAGAGTTGAGCCACAAGGAAATTCACTTAAAAGTGAACTTTATTTCTGTTTGTATACAATTATGTGCAAGGATCAATTATTAGCTGCAGCGGGTGTAGCGGTCAATGGCCAAAACACTATGTGGCAGGCGATGCATAGTGGTTGTGGTGATACGTAGTGGCGTGAATTTTTTTAAGAGGTTAAAAAAATTCAAATCTTGTGTAGCGCCAAGCGTGTGTTTTTTTTAATAATAATTTGGAACCATATAATGGTAGAGTCAATTTAAGGAAAGCCTATTGACGAGTATAAATAGGAAAAATAGTGTTTTAAATTAAAATTGCTTGGCTCTACTAGATTTTAGATTATAGCGCCGCTATTTTCAACATAGCGTAGTGGCCTCAACTGCTACGTCCAATGATCGAAACGGTTACTATTTTGAACCATGTTTCAGCTCATGGGACCCACCTAGATGCATACCTATAAGCGGCTGTAGGGGGATGGTAAGCTCTCATCATGGATTTTGCCTAGCAACAAAATTAACCCCATCAAATTTATATTAACCCTCGACTCTAACTCCCTTTTTTTTTTTTGAAAAGGTGACTGTATTACAGGAAGAAGTCTATACAGTATAGGAGGGGTATACTGTGACAAAAGAAGGCTGAAAAACAAGGCCCAGACCATAAAAACTTTGGGACCCAAGCCCCATCCCAAAAAAAAAAAGACTCTTAACACCCTTAAATTTCAATTCTTTTAACTATAGATTTTTTAGATTCAATCCAATGGTTAGTGCGAAACCATGGCTGGTGCCAAATCATGAGTAGACAATGTGTGAAGGTGCTACACTGATCAAAGGTGGCTGATGCAGGCCCTAGAGTTAGGGCTTGCGTGGGAAGTGCTCAAAGCACAATGGGCACCGAAGCGCGCGTCCAAAGACACAATAACAAATCTCCACAGAGACGATAACGAGGACGCACCTCAATTGAAAAACCCAATTTTCATTAATTAACTCTGTTCAATTCTTCACTACAACGCCATATAAATAAGAAAGATAGCTTAGGGCCTAAGAAATCTAATTAATCTAGGAAACTAAATAAAATGGAAAACTAATCCTAATTACAATATTTAAAGAAACTAATGACAAAAATAAATTCCTAAATCTACGTGGGCCCTATACATGTGCCCATGAGATCTATGCTACATCAGTGGCCCCAAGTGGGGCCCATAGAGCTGGATTGCAGATGCAATCCACTCTTAGGAGAAAATTTCTCCTATTTGTTAGGAAAGCTTCATTTCATCATGGGAGATGACTTATTTTGATGTTGGAGTAGGTGTGGAAGGCGAGAATGGTTTAGACAATCAACAAATTATATGGGACTTATCTTTATTCACAAAATTTTTTTTTTTTTTTGAACTGTAACTTTCCTTAATTATTCACAAATCTTCACCCATGTAATTTTGGAGATGTCTCATCTCTTTCTTGGTCCTCACGTAGTCTTGTAGATTCTACTTTGTTTATCATGCATTCAGTTGTATAAGCATGTGTCTGTTTATGTGAGCACTTGTGTGTATTTATAGACACTTAAACTTTAAATGATAATTTTTCTTCAAATTTTTTGCAGTGTGTATGTGAAGTGTCTGTCTTAACTAGTTATGTAATTGTAACCTGAATTTAGTTATGCATCTAGCATCACTGTTGATTACTAGACTCTAATTTTGTTTTTGTGGTTTAGGTCACCAATGAAAAGGTGATGGCTCTTATGGAGTTGGCTCAATTAAGACGAGACTATCAAATATTACAAGAGTATGTATTTAATGTTCTATTTAACAGAATGAGCGAACACTGTATCTATTGGAATTTGGAACTTGCTTTGAAATTCACTTTTCAACTACATGCACACTTTTGGAGGTTTTTTTTTTTTTGTTGACAATAACAAAAATATCATTAAGAAGACAATGAATCATCAAAGAAGCTATAAAGTATAACAGAAGTATGCTGTGAAAAAATGAAAAACACCTAAAAGATAATTTTTTGTTTTTAATAACAGATACTTCAGAAACTGAACCTACAAAAAAACTGTCTCATGCAACAAGACCAAGTAAAACTATCAATTCTGCCCCATGTACCCCCAATTTAGCCAAGTTCATCTCTTATGTTTCTCTTAAGAAATTAATTTCGCTATCTGTTAATTTAAGGTGCCAAGTTTGGGATTCTCATATTTTCACCTAATTGGTAGCATTCCCAGAGCGTCTGACTGAAGTGTGATGGGTAGACTAGTATCAACACCTCCTTGATTGTCAAAATCTCAGCTTCATTTGACTACCTTAAGCCTGCCAATCCATAGAACATTAAGAACAACAACAATGTATCGTTGGAATTGCCAACCATTGCTGCCAAACCCGTCAGGTTTTTCTCTACCTGCATCATACATGTTAAACTTCAGTGAACATACAAGTGGGATGATCAGCTAACCATCAGAGTATAAAGCATCTTATCACCTCCCATAAAACCTTCCATCGATCTAAGCCATCCACATTGGTCTCTGACATAGCCCCGGATCTGCGAATGGAAAAGGGACCAATTCCACGAAGGTTTTGGCTGAATCCACACAGGATTCAATGATGGGGCCAAGCTCCAAATAGGGCTTGGCTGAATCCCAAAGGGAGATTCAACACGAGCATTCTCAAACCAGAGCAAAAACTCACAATCATAAGGCAAACCACTCAAATCTTTTATTCAATAATCAAAGGCTGGCTCTCTCAATGAAAAGATTACAAATATATAGGAAAAGGATGGGAGGTCTAAAAAGAAACTAAAACTTCTCTAATAAAAGAAATTAAACCGCTAAAATCTTGCAAGACAATCCAAATAAAAACTAATCCTTAATAAAAACAAATTTTCAATTAAATGGCTCATCCCATTGCGCCTGTGACCTAGGCCGAATTGGCTGGCCGACCATGGTCCGGCCTTCATTAATCTCCTTGCATTTTTTTTTCTTGATCAAACCTTTCTTTCTAGGCATACTTTTGAATGTTGAATACTTAATCTGCTGAATGTTCCTCAAGCTTAAACAATGAGATTCTTAATTTTTCAACCTCAACAATTCACCTGAAGTCTTTACTTTGGCTGCAGAAACATCAGGCATGGGGTGAAACAAGGTAATTCTTTTGCCAATGACGGGGACAAAAGCATTGTTTTTCATGAAAGAGATGGAAAGTTGAAAAGTCTGCTGAAAAGAACAGCCCTGAGACGGTGGGTTGGCAGATTCGATCTTATGGGAAATGAATCTGGCGTTCTTATGAATAATGATGAAAGTGGTTCCACAAACAAAAAAACTGACTTTCCAGTGGAGATTGCAAGGTCTGTAGATTTATATACTTGCTAGATAATAACTTAGTTCACAGCTTATGCTAAAGAGCTGCATCTTTCACTCACTGTTCTCCGTAATCGTAGTTCCTTATTCTCGAAAAGGCTGTTTCTCAACTAAATGCTGCATGCTCACTTCATTTTAGTCATATGATCCCTCATCCACTTCTTTCTCACATTGTGATATGTTCTAGGTCAGACAATGAGTCCAACCCCCAACCCCCCCCCCCCCCACCCCCACATCCCCGCCCTCCCCTCTCGCTCTCTCCCACCCCCACACACACACACGTTATAAAAATGAGAATGTGATGAGGCCCTATTTAGGAGGTTGACCGGCAAATCAGGTCCATCCCGCTGTATCTCTGATATTTATCCCACAGGGTTGCATGGTTTTCTTAAAGGGTTAAGTGCCCATGCCCACTTTAGAGTTTTGTTGACAAAACCTTAGAATGACTTATTAAAGATGACCCTGAGATCACGCTGGTGCATTCAAAATGAACGGTTGGAAGTTGGAGCAATTTGCTCCAACCATCCATTTTACAAGTTCCTTACCTAATGGTTGCTATCATCCATTTTGGTTGGGTTAATTGCTCTACAATCTTTGGCAGGCCTTTCTATCCCACCAACCATATTTGTGGTCCTAGGTGGGCCTCACATGTAAGTCCCTTACATAGGCTGTCTTACTTTTAGTTGTCAATTTTCGTTTTGCCCATTGTTTGGAGTTGTCACAAGGAACATAACCCTCGGTATTATTCAAAAAAAAAAAAAAAAAAAACCACGGTACTCTGTGATCCATTCCTAACAAGGAGTGCTGGGGAAGAAGAGACTAAGTAATAGATAAAATTAGAAAAATGAAAAAGTAGAAAGTTGAAATGGATTTATGCCCTTGGCTTTAGGATCAAAGCAACAGTAAAAAATAAAAAAGAAAAAGAGAATTTTGTTTAGACCCAGACATAGCCCTGGAAATTTGTTCGATTCGGGTTGTAATTTGCTTGATTCTTCAATTCAGGCCGGCAACATTCAAAATAGTGGTATTGAAAGGCATATTGACTACATAGAACCTCAGTTTTATCTAGGGGTGTAAAGGAAAACCATAAAACCATCTAACCGAACCGCGGTTAGTAACCGTGTTTCAAGGTTTGGTTACGGTTATTAAAATCAGAAAACCACACTTCATGGTTCGGTTACGGTTTTCAGTATTGACTCACGGTTATTTACTGAACCGTGAAGTGTTGTTCGGTTAACCGGCACGCGGTTAAATGTGTCATTATATTAATAAAAGTAAAATAAAGGCCTAAATGAAATATTTATATATTTCTTAACGGTTTTTAACGGTTAACCATATTGACAAAACGATTTTTAACGGTTCTTTTGAATACGGTTCGGTTATGGTTTTTAATGGTTAACTACGGTTTGGTTTTTAACGGTTTTTCCGGTTATGGTTTTCAAAACTAAAAATTGTAATTCACGATTTGGTTAACGGTTATCCCAAAATGAACGGTTAACCGAACCATTACACCCCTAGTGAGGCGGCTGCCCTTTCCGCTTCGATTCCTTGGCGCTCGCCACGCCCAAAGGGTTGTTTAGAGCTCGTCGGGACACGCGTCCACGGGTCATCCCCGGGGCCACACGCGGCGAGCGACATTTTCGCGGGACTGGTTTCGCTGGTGGTGGTTCTAGAAACGACAATGATCCTTCCGCAGGTTCACCTAAACTGTTATCGTCTGAAGGTCATGGGTTCGAGTCATATAGATCTCGGTCACTTTTATCAGTCACGTTACTTTTTAATTTAATTTGTAAAAGAACAAATCTGTGCATGATAACTTTAAAAAAACATAATAAAGAAAGTTCATTATAAAAATAACCAACAAAAAGGAGGATAAGGCCCAATCATGTCCATCTAAGCCATTCATAGCCATTACTCACCAATTTATTTAGAAGCCAAACGGTAGACTCTAGCCTTCTTAGTGGGGTGAGCCTAAAACTGATAATTATTAGATAATGGGCTTGGTAGATTAAGTGCAATTCCAGCTGGAATGCCATCATCATCATGATCTCAGCTGGAACATCAACTGCATAGTTACCAGTGTGGAATTGACGACTAGGATCACAGTACAAATTGTGCCATGAGTTTCAGGTTCCAGATCTCACTAAGCATGTGTCTTTTCCCAAGTGGGCTGCATAGTGGCTTTCACCATACTATAGTGAAGCCAACATTAATGAATCATTCTTCTGTTTATTGAGATTGTGAACAGTGAGAGCTGCATTGTGGGATCAGGAGCAACTGGATTACATCACATGATTGGTGGACTAGGCCGCTAGGCCCACTGTGGATTGTATCGGCTCGCAACTCTTGTTGAAGAAACCGTTACAGCCTAATATAGCATAGGAATACGAATTTCTAGAACTTAATAAAATTGTACTGCTGAATCCAGAAAAGTTGTTACTGTTACTCTGTCATTGTGCTTGAATCCAAAGATTTTTACTGGTGTTTGGAGCTTCCCTACACAATGATTGCCAAATAACTGCTGATTTCTCTCGAAAAGTCTCTTAGTCTGGACTACATCATTTTCAGGTTGAAGATTGAGAATGCAAACCTTCAAGAAAGCGTTGCAAGTATGGAGCATTTGACTTCTTCAATTCACAAGCTTCGTCTCTCACTGCTTAAGGTCACCCCCGCCACCCCCAAAAAAAAAAAAAAGAAAAAGAAAAAAAAAAAAAAGCATCTTTTTTTTTTCATTTTCTGTCAATTTTACTTGCATCTTATTGCAATATTGTATGTGCCCTTGCTCTCTCTCTCTCTCTATACACACACACACACACATATAAAATATTTATCTATTAGTGACATGACTTTACTCACAACCCTGTGTTTGCGACGATGTGCAACTTGCAGAGTTCTCTTGATCAAACTAGTTGCCACTAACTTAAAATTATGAAGAACCATGGTCATGATGTATGTGAGTGTGCTGCTGAACACCAGTGCACCATTGTGCATGAGCAGGGCCTGAAATTTGGTGATCTAGACTGTCATTGTCATGGGACGCTTCAGAAGTGGGTTTGAGTCGTTTGACACAGCGGATTGGTAAAGCTCAGATGTAGGCACTTCCAAACCAAGCTTAACACTAATTCTAGAATTAGAAGCCCAGAAATTGAAGGAATCTCAAAAGAGAAGAATTTCTGATTTTTTTTTTTATAATAATTTTCTAGAAAATACTTACGTGGACATACTGAATGTCCACATTTCATATTGGGCTTGTGAATAATTTTCTTTTCCTCGAATCCCATGACCCCCGCTTTCTAATTCCATCTTTGACATTTATGCATTCTTCTTATTTACATTGAATTACTTGAATCGTATGGAAAGCGAAAAATGGAAAGACAACTAACAGAGATATCTAATGAGATCTATGCACTAACAGAAAGTACAAATATCCAAATGAGATTTATTGGGGCCCACTTGGGGGCCATACAGCTTGTGATATGCAGCTGGAGCTTTGGGCTTGTGGCTGTACACAGCTGGGCTTGATGTGGGGCCTGGTCTCAGGACCAATCGGCCTGCTGGTCCTGGGCCTGGCGTATGGAATTGGGCCCTCTTGGATGCACGTCCTGCATCAAGATTACATCTAAAAGTCATTCGGGGTGGAATTTTTTTTTATAATGGTTGGAAAATATATTTTCATAGTCTTTACAGGAGGATAAGGGAATACTACATCTCTAGATTCTTTGAGGCATCATACGGCATACATCCAGAGTAGGCCACATCAAGTTAACCATTTAGATCACCAAACCATGAGGTATAGTTTTAAGGTCCATGCATAATCTTCATTTTTAAACATAATTATCGATCTGCAAAGATTTGGTTAGTAATTTATCCTTTTTTTTTTTTTTTTATTAACATTGTCTCAATCACGGTAGGCTTTTATTTTCATAACCTAGCATCAGTTGGATGTTTCAACCAGAGAACTATCAGGACATGCAACACTAGGACATGTACAGTGTCATGCTACCGTAATTCAGTGACGTTTCCTGTCGATCTATATGTTCCACCAATGTGTTTGTGACCTTGTGGCTTTATATGTTGTGTGTGTTTAATTTTTCCTTTTTGTGTGGGGTTAGGCAGATGGGTGGTTGTTGTAATAGCTCTTCCTAACTTTGTTTGTCAAATCCTAACATTTCTCAAAAATCAATTTGACTGGAATCCTTTTGGTGAAATCGATTTTGTTGTTTGACAGACCCAATTGATCTCTGTGGATTTCTCTTAGGGGTTGAAGAATTGATCTTGATGATCTGGAATTCCATGTTCAATTATTTTATCTGAGAATCTTGCTGTTTAATGAAATCCTTGTTGCTTGAATCAAAATTTGATCTGTATATTGTTGCTTAATCTAGCTTCATGCATAACTTAACTCGTAATTTCTTTCATTCCAATGATTGAACAAATTCTTATCCGATGGTCTACCTTGACGAGAAGTGGGCCCTCACTTAAAATTGACTGTATGAATCTCTTGTTGGTATATAATTCCCTTTTTCTATTCTTTAGTCATTAACTCATGGTTATCTTCCACTCTGGGTATATTTGGCATTTTCCCACTGGTTACATGGTGAAGTGGGGTATTTGTTGAAAAAGTGAAGAGTCAAGAGGTGCAGTCGAGATCTCTAGCCTTAGGGGGACCATCGAAAAATTTTCTCATGCTTGAATTCATTTTCACAGATGGTGGGTGGGAAACCATTTGCTATTAAAGGCGATCTGTGATCCATCCTTGAACTATGAGTATGACCATCGCCCCATTGACAAAAGCCCGTCTCCTATGTAACCTGTTAGAATATCATAAATAACCATAATTGTGGCCCCCACTAGTACTAACGAGTGTATAGGAGACTTTAATTGTCCTGATGTACTTCAACCAAGATATGAACTTAAGGATTTGTAAAAGGAAACTGATTTAGGATTACACTGCTACTCTTGTAAACATTTTTTTTTGTGCTTTTGTGCCTTACTTTTTATTATTTTAAACTAAACTTGTGCAAATGAGGGGAACCAATGTAGTTTTGCAGTAAATGCCAGGGATCTAAATAATTAGGGCCCTTGATGTAGTATGTCTGTATTTTTAATCTTGTTGGTTTTCTTGGTGCTTTTTTTTTTTTTTTTTTAAATTTTTCTTGGCGCTATCTCATTCTAGCATGTTGTGTTATGTCTCTTATACTGCCACGTATTTTTGTATCTGATTTCCTATACTTAAATGACATATTACCTTTACTGATAAAATAAATATAAAATAATGCAATGGGAGCATACTTGGCCTTGTTTAAAAAAAAATTTAAATTTTTTATGTGATATGTACATGACAACTAGTACTTTCTCTAATTCTGCAATCCATCGTTCAGGCAAGAGATACTGCGACATTACAAAGTCCCGTGAATAGTTTGACAAAAGCATTGGATGACATTATTTTTGAGGCAAAGCTTGTTAAGACGGCCCTTGGTAGCTCACTTCCTCTTAGCTGGTCAGCTGATGGTGACCCTGGATCTGTCATCAGAAATCTTGATGGCTCAACTGATTCCTTGGAGGACTCAACTGGTGGGAAAGTAGATTATGTTTCTGCTGCTGGATTTGAGATGGTAGAGCTCTTGATACTAGCTGCTCATCTTCAGAAAGAAAATGTGATTGGAAAGAGTTGTCAAGCAGATTGATACTCGGTGGTCGGTTGGGCACAAGATTCTGCACCAAAACGAGGATAAAAGCTTGGACCCATCTATGGTTCTCGATCCAAGGGGGCCTGCGCAATATCATTTGCTACTTGTCGGCAAGTCTGTTCCCTCACATAATGAAGGTGGAGGTTGAACTGAGCTTTGTCATTCCTCATGTTCAGAATGGAAGGCGAAAAATGGTTGATCGGCTGTCAGATCTGTCACACGATGTAAGGGAAGATTTGAGGTCGCTCCCTCTTATATTTATATCTTCATGCCTTGCCCTGGAATCCTCCAATGGCCTTGAAAAGTGTTTATAACACCTTTGTGTGTGATTTCTTTAGCATTACAGAAATCCTTTATCCAAGTGCCTTTGTGTTTTGGCATTCCCATACATGTTTATTGCGGTGTATTTGTATGTAAAAATGTACAGAATTTGATCAGCGTTGAAAATGGTTATATGGACTTATGGACTTGTTGCCATATTGATTGGATTTCAGTGAGCTTATGTAGAACAAAGTAGGGAAAATTGTGGATTGTTAATAGTTGAGTGCCTACTTAGAAAAATGTATATTTTTTTTATAATGATATTAGATTTGCATTTCAAATGGAGTTATGATTATGTGAGTATATTTACGAAGATCAGGTTGCGTCCATTTAAGGTGGTTTCGACCCCTACACGTTAGGGGCGAAAGAAAAGAGGAACAACTCCTTGTGCAATGCATAGAAAGGCTTATTATAAATTCAGGAATGATGGGAAGAGGAAGACTAAGAGTAAGACCAGTCATTATCTTCATTAGCATATCTTTATCTCATCAATATAGGATCATTTTCAGAGGAAGGCCAAAAAACGAGAAAGGAAAATCCGGATTGTCCAGTTACAAAGAGAGCATGACTTTAAATTGGGTTGATTAAACATCTAATACTTACAAGGCCAAACACGGTAACTGATTATGATGATGAACAACTTGGGACTATTATTCGTAGAGATACATTTACATGTCCCATGGGCTTGAATTTTTGGCCAGTCTCAATCTTTGTTAGACTCACTGCCAGTAAATTGAAAGGTCCCAAATTGACGATATTTTCCAACGGTGAATCAGAGTTAAATCATTGAGATATTAAGCCTTGGTCCTTGGATATGGATCATACTGTCGCTTTTTGCAGATTTTTGTAACAATGCATATAACAGAGTTTGCAAGGACCTCCAGCTCCTTGATTCAGATCTGAAAAAATGTGGGAAATTATTGGGTCCTCTGTTTAAAAGGCTGCAGAGGAAACAGTGCAGTAAGCAGTAGTGGATGGCACGATCAACCTTTAAAGCTCGAGTTGTCCATGTTCATCTCTTCCTCCCTGGTGTGGTGCACCTCCAGCCAGATGTAAAAAATGACATGTAAATATAGCATTTGATTATCTTCCCTTGACCCCTCACTCCTAGTACACTCTCTCTCCCTTTTTAAAAAGCCCCTGGACCTAATTTGACATTTAATCCGAAACTTTCTAGGCTTGCCAATTGATCATGCAAAATATGACCAAGATCCAACCTTATTTAATGTTTTAGGGCATGTTTGTGTTGCACTTTTCTGCCAAAAAGTGGACGGTTTTCCACAGAAAGTTCATTTTTCAGGAATTTGTTGCTGAACAATTCCGCGAAAGCGCTTTCCTACCTCGTCAGCATTTTCCTTGATAATGGTGGAAATTGATTTCCTACGTGGGGTGGGGGGGATGGGAAATGGATTTCCTTGGAAGACTTCTCCTTCTTTTCCTCACTCTTGTCCATTTCAACCCAAACCACTACAATTCTTTTATTTTTTATTTCTTTAAATAAATTATTATTTGATGTTGAATAAATAATATACATGTTATGTTATTTTTCTTCAAAAAATTATTCCACCAAATAAAAATTTTGATTTTCTATAAGGAATCCATAGCCGCACCAAACAACATTAGCATCAATTCAATGAGGAATTTTTTTTTTTTTTTTTTTTTGCACCAAACATGAATTTTTAAATTCTACGGAAATCATTTTCCGAGGTTTTCATTTCTATGAAATTTGCTAACATGACAGTTTCCCCTTTCTGCATAAAGGGTGTGTATACAAACGTGCCCTTAAGATTTTGGATATACCCTCAAAATAGTATTGTAATGAAATACATTCGTTTTCTACATATAAATAGGTCATTATTCATAATGAGACTTTTCAAATTCCCACCCCCCTACATGATTATTTTGCTTCTAGGTGGGCGAGAAAGGATGAAGTTCCTTACACTAGAAAAATTAGGCCATTGGTGAAGAAAACCATGAACGAAAGTCTGGAAACATTAGTTATAGGTCCTCCTTCAAGACTAGTGCAATAGGGACCATATTCTCCCTTCGATGTTGAGGGTCTCGGCTTCAAAGTTAAGTGAGGGAGAATCTTGATGCCGATTGCCAAACTGACGAGTCAATGTTTCACGGAAAAAAAAAATGAATTTGAGTCAATGTTCAAACTTTGCCTTCTTTCATTGTCATGCATTCACTTGGGCCGCCTATGAAAAAAAAAACTTAACATAAAAAAAAAAAACGCCCATCCATATGTGGCACTCCTTATAAATGTGACGCCCTGCTCCTGTATATTCCTATGGTACATACCACTTACTGGGACCCACCTTACCACCCATCCAACTATACCATACACACCTCTTATTAGTCACCAATCCCATTGATTTGCACTAATCCAAATGGACCGGACCATTGGATTGAGGATAAATCTTTTCTTATATATAAGGCCATTGGACTTGTAGATTACAAATGAATGGGTTAGGAGCATCAGATTCACTTCAAGTTTTATATCTGGGGTGGTACTACTTATATCTTCAATCCCCCTTATCCCATGATCTTTAGGGTCCCACTTCTCCCAAGTAGGCCTTAACAACTGGTATGTATAGTGGGTTGTACCATAAGGATGTACATGATCATTTGCCACGTATATATAAATACATATAGGAATTCTATAAAACCCTTGTCATGATGAATCTAGTAGCAAATGGTCAATTATAATGGTTTATGGAGCTCCCATGCAAAACAGTTTTATATCAAAGAAGAAAAATTGACCCTCAATCCAACAGTCTAGCTCCTCCGAATCCATGCAAATTCATGGGACTCAGTGCTTATAAGGGGGTTATGAATGAGTGATCACTTTGGATAGGTTATAAGGTGGGCTCCAGTGGGCATTCCGAATGGTGCGGACCATAAAGATGGTCCTTACAGGACCGCCTCTCATATATATATATACCATTTAATACAAACGCCCACAAATTTGAAATTATCCTAATGTTATCTTCAACTAATACATGGTGACCTTTCAAGAGAGCTAAGTTTTTGAATTTTAAACCATGGGGCTCAGATGGACCACGCCCATTCAGATTGTTTGTTTTAGCACTATCTTTTGACAGCCTAGTTACAACTTACAAAAGAGAAAATGAGAATGGAAATGTTCCCCACACTTGATCCATAATAAACATTGCCAGTGGTTAATGCACATGAAACCCTAGTCCTTTTGTACAACATCACTGGCTGGTTATGAAGTGGGATCCAATGTCCACACTACTCCGGACCACCGACACCACATTATTGCTTGCATGACATGTAAAGATATATACAGGGAGAGAGGGGAGAGAGATGAATATATCAAGTTCCATAAACATCAGTTATATTTTGTTAATATTGTGATATCTATTGTCATAATGTGAACCTAAAACCATATCTCCAAATAATAATCACAATAAAAAATGAATTAGTTGACAGGATTCTATAAAATAATTTTTAAAAGTAATTAATATTGTTTTAAATTTCAGTTATTCAGGGGTTATTTGCCTTTTACATGTGATCGGAAAATGAGTTTTACATTTGCAAGTGTTACGCACATTAAACATATCACCATATTGCCAAAATCAGCATTTTCACATGTGTAAATTAATACATTCAATGGTTTAAAATGTATTTAGATTTTTTTATGGACTTCTCAAGGTATATAAAGAATTAAAAAAATTAAATTAATTGTTATGGAATTCACCATTAATACAAGAATATTCAATGGTTTGGACATGAAAGGAAGCCAAAAGAAGTGAAGAAAATCAAATCCATCACTTGAGACTCTTTTCATAAATTACTCAAAATCTACGAAGACTTAAGATAATTAGCTACAAGTTGGGGTTTATTAGTTCAAAACATAGATTGAATAGTTTAGATTATAAATATGGAGACTATGGGAATGAGGAAAAAAAATAATAAAGGGGGTTGATGGGGCCAACAAGAGTGCAATCACCGTAAAAGAGACTTTACCAGCGCCTTTTGCAATAGAGGTGCGAAAGTGATTTTAGCCCCTTTTTAAGAGAGTAAATGACTTTATTTATACATCATTTTCACAGTTTGTTAATTCATCATATGCATAAATGAGAGCAAACAAACTCGATGATAAGTTAACCATTATGCATATGAATTAATCATATTAAATATTTAAATCACTGCAAACAAGACCCCTTAAGAATTAACTTATTATGTTATATTCTCAATATAATTTCCTGAGAAATACTCCAGAGTTTTTAAATATCCCAAACATTTGGCACAAGAATCATATTTGTCCCACTAACAAATCATTTGTAATTGAGGATTAGATGCATCAATAAGTCCCAATACCCAAGCCAGATAAAAATGTCAACGTTATGAGCTGGATATGGACATGATTGCATGTGGGTGTGACCTCAAAAGCTGGAGGAAAGTGCTTTTACAAATGGGTCAGTTTGGTGGCATGTTAGTATTTATCATAATGGTGATCAGGAGAGTTTGGATGCACCCCAAATTGCAAGAATCTTAGACACTGGCCTTGAGTGGATGGCTTTTCATTAGACCTTACATTATTGATGGGAAATCATTTCATGCCTGTTTAGATCATTATCATCATCTTAGCTTTATCCCATCAATTTTGGGTGTAGACAAGTGTGGCCTATTAGATAGTTTTGTTAGATTATGTAGGGGCTAATATTCGAACATATTGTGATTTGGAGTAAATTGGATTTCTCATAAGAACTAAAAAAAATGTAGTATTCAGACAGAGCAACTGAAAGGACAGTGTAGAGGTATCAACCTCACATAATCAATTGTGACCCAACAGAAATCAACCTTCACTGAGGCTTATTCAATATGTAACTTCATATAAAATCCAAGGGATCATGTCTAATATAATAAGCTCCGGAATTCTCATGAAGAACCCAATCAAGGAAAAAAAAAAAAGAACATGTCCAAACTCGACGTCAACATTTCCAAATTTGAAAATCACAATCCCATAACTTAAAATTCCACTCTCAATAGATATGAAGAAAACCCAAAAGAGGAGACTGCAGCAGAGCAAAACACAGCAGAAAGCATCTGGTTACATGAACTACGACTGGGTGGCTTCAGTTTCTGCATTATCATTGTCATTCTCAAGTTGGCTGTAGTTTCCTTTCTCCTTGAAGAGTTGTTGATGGTGGTGCTTGCAGTAGAGCCTCCCCTCGTGCGCAATGTAGTTGGATGGACTGATCACACACCCTCCATGAGTGCATTTGAAACAGCTCCTATGGTATGCACTTCCATCCACTGTAACCTGTACACAAGGATCAGATGATAGAACCTTATTACAGTTCTAGAATTCATCAACTCGACATAAAAAGTTGCCTAGGTTGATTGGAATACAGTATCAAGGTTAAATGGTTATGTTCAAGTCTACAAACAGTGGGGTTAAGGACTACAAAATGGTTGAAATAAATATGATTGTTGCAATGGACATGGAGAAAATGCAAATCATTTTTTCTTTTCCTTTTTTCTTCTTTACAGAAGACACAAGCTCATGCAACCACACGCACACTACACAATGTCCTTAACCAGCCAACCAATTGCGTGGAACAAGAATGCATACTTTTTCTGTTGGATACACTGTCCTTTTGCATCCCACACATTTGTCTCTAGTGCCCGCGAACATATTTGAGACCTTGTTGGGTGTAGCATTCTGCACACAGAAGTCCAAATACAACATTAGTAGGCACCCAAGTATTGAAGCTGCTATGAATTTCATCGACTGAATTGAAGAAGTTAAACATTCTTAGTTGCACTAAGTAGATGGGAAAAATTCTTTTTCATGTATAATCACTTAGATTACTTAATTAAGTTACCTCATTTTCGGAAGATTTGTCTACTTTGACGATTTTTGGGGTTCCTGAAAGAAGATAGCTGGATTGTTAATAGATGGTGTGGATACTGACGGTAACTAGACTAATTAATGAGTTCATATTGCTCATTACCTTCGAAACTTTTGTCAAGGCTTCCAGTTCTCTTGAAGATTTGATCAAAGTGAGGCCTGCAGTATAGAACCCCCTCAAAAGAATTGTAGTTGCTGAGCTGTGAAGAGAAAACCCACAAAAGAATAAGATATAACAAGAGCAATATTAGCTTTGAGTTTGTAAAATTATATTTTCCAAATAGGAACTCTTCCAACCCCAACTTTAGTCGTCTTAAGTTGCAATGAAAGGAAAGGAAACACAAAGTATATTCTCTTCAGGAAGGGAGAGACAAAGCATCTCTGTTCTTGAGATGGATAAAACTAATCAATCTAACAAACCTATTACTGTGGATCTGGATACAATTGTTCAATTTGAATTTTACATGTTAATCTCCATACCCATATTATCATCAGGCATGAAAAATGTGATTATTTGAAAGATAAGCAAAACCATTTGCGGGTAGTTCATAATAAAACTACCATGATCACATTTAGATCAATATTTATGTATGAAGAATGAGTCAATCTTTCGAATCCAACCCCATTTAGATCCTATCCCATGTTTGAGCTGGAGGATTGATCAATCGATATATCTAGATCTAATATCTAAATTATTTTATCTATGTAAGTACTCTGTTTTATGTTTAGAAATAAGCAAGCAAACATACATTGATACATATGAAAGGTATTTATATTTTAGATTCAAGAAAAAAAAAGATTGGATACAGGCAATCTCAATTTAAGATTTGGATTTTGAAGGTACATATATCCATTGCCTTGCATTTTTCAGGAAGACCAATGTAGATTGGATCAGAGGAAAACAAATAGGAAAAGCATCAGACAAACAATATTATCAGTTGTCACTAGGCCAGCCTGAAAATTTTCATTATATATTTAATTAATCTTTTTCATCCGAAAGAGGCGAAAATGAAATACCAAATAATTTTTTTATGCATATGCCTTTCTTTTTTTTTTATTTTAATCAAAGTTAGACTACTGGTAAGGAGTGATACTTGTGTGTGAATCTATGGTGCTAACACCACTCAACCAAGAGTGTGTTGGCTTTTTTTTTTTTTTTTTTTATTCATGCTTATTCAATTGATCCTATTGGATCATGAAGAAAGAAAAAAGCTAAAAAAATTAAATCCTAATTACCCCATAAAAAATGCATTAAAAAACCAAAAATTTCAAGACAAAAGGAACATGCACTAACAGCAACCATTGAATGATGCTATTCATGATGAGGATAAATGAAGTCTTCTATGAAATAGAAAAAAATTTAAAAAGGAAGATTTTGACAGAAACCCATACAAAAAGCTTCATGAAAAAAATCCTGACACCTTTGATTTTAATTGAGAAACTCAGCCAATTGTAACATTGAGAAAGAAGACAAAGTTTTCCCTCGATTATCAACTAATTGAACATTGAACAAGCTGATAATTAATTAAGAACATGAAAGACATCGACGACCCCTTGATTTTGAAGTGACAATCCAAGATGGTAGAACTCTAGGATCTAGATGATGAAAGAAGCTAAAAGAAACTGAAATGTCATTTTTGACAGAGACCCATAAGAAGGTTTTTTTTATTGAAAACTGCAACTTTCATGCAAATCCAGAAATTCAATCAACTGGGCTTTAAAGAGAAATCAAATCAATCTCTAAAGAAAAAAGAAAAAAGAAAAAAATCAAATCTCTCCTTAACAGCCACAAGCCTCAATCATCTAAAAAATAAATTAAATCCAACCATCAACAACAAGATGCAAATGGCAGTTCATGGACCTTGAGAGTTCCTTTGCAGTGATGGCATCGGAAGCAGGCCTTGTGGTAGACACGATTATCCGCGGTGAGCTGATCCACAAGATAAACAGTCTTGTCACAGGCCATGCACTTCTGGGTTGTTCCAGCAAAGGCCATGACTACCAAAACTAACTCACAGCCCCAGATGATCTCTCTCTCTCTCTCTCTCTCTCTCTCTCTCTCTCTCTTTCACACACACACACTCTCTCTCTCACACTTGAAGAGAACAAAGGAAGAGAAAACACACTAAATGAAAGAAGAAAGAAGAAAGAAGAAAGAAGAGACACTGATTGAAGGAAGAAAAAACAAAGGAATAGGAAAAAGGAAGTTACAGAGAATTGCGGATTGTAAAAGCAAAAATCATGAGGAGGCTGTGGCAATGATGCTGTCCAAATTTACAGAGGGTAATGATCTCCTTCCAAATCAAATCCAATAAAATACAAGAAACAAAATCTAATGCAATACGAGAGAGATGCTGTGATACCTTCCAACTTGTAAATGTGTGTCCCACTGCATATTGAATTATCGATGGCTCAACTCAACAGGTAAATCAGATTTTAAAGAAGGGGCTTGTGGGTTGGTCAAGACTCAAGACTAAAGACTCAAAATTTAAAGACTATATCCATAGCTGACGACTAGCTTACCAATTTATTTGTCCAATGTGCTGGTCAACTTTCTGTGATCAACCTAATTATTAGTGATATTAAGAAGTTAGTGTTGAATTTTGCTCATATGGAGTTTTTTTTTAATATGGCTTACCAATTTAATATTCCTAGACTTTCTAATTCAACAGCTCATTTGTTTGCAGACCACTGTTATCCAAGTAATCAGGATTTAGACCGAAAAAGGGCGTTGTTGTTCTTAGGTGTAGGGGGCTAATTGTTGATCTTATTTTGTGATGTCTTTTTTTCTTGTTTGGAGTCTGACTTATCTTCTCTTATCGTTTTTTCAAGACTTTGTGGAGTCTTGTTTCTTGCTTGTTTTTTTGAATGAAAAGCTCCTCTATACAAGGAGGAGGAGGAAAAAAATAAAAAACTTTCTCCTTAGAATTGAAGACTTTGTGACAAGGAGAGTATTATATAAATTTACGATAGTCTTCTTGAAATGATACTTTCCTAATAATATTCTGATATTTCAAAACTTCACAAAACTAAATTTTCACTATAAAATTGAACTAGGTAGAAGAGAATTAATAAACATGTTTTTAGCAGTAATTCATATTATTTAAAAATTAATTTGTTTCCGTAGCATCTTCCTGATAACATCTCAAGATGATCTCAAATTGGAAAATATCCTTATATGGTTCATTTGAATGGTATAAAGAGAGTTCTTATGGGAGCAGCCCATTGGTAAGGGCATCCCATCTCACAGATCCTTGGGTCGATCATAGTCTCACAAAGTTAGTACCACTCACCCAACTAGCGAAAAAAAAAAAAAAAAATGTTTCTTTCTAGGGGTGCACAAAAGAAGCACTAAACCGATCTGGATAGGGCGGTTCAAATCGATTTTGTAATAGATCAGTTTGGTCACGGTTCGGATTTCCTCTAAACTGTTCGGTTCGGTTCGGTTTTTGGTTTGAATGTGTGGTTAAACTGCTCAAATCGAACCGAACCAATTATATAAATAAATATATATTTTTTATAAAATATATAAAAGAATATGAAAAATTACTTGAAGAAAACTCAAACCCTCACTTTGTTACTTGAAGTCCAATGTCTCTCACCAATTGAACTGTCATTTTTTTGTAAAAACAAAATAAAACAAAAAAACCGTAACAGAACCGGTTCCTTTCGGTTTCAATTCGGTTTGAGTACATAGGCAGTTCGGTTTTGTTAGTGAAAATAGAAACCCGATGGTTGATAGTTTCCCCTCTAAAACGATTCAAACCGCCCATGTGCACCCCTAGTTCTTCCTTTGATTGAAAATGGGTCTTCAATGGGCTTGGGCCTTTGATGGGTGGCCATTTTTGGTCAAGTGGGACTAAGGTCCATGTTGGAACCATACATAGACTCACGGGCCTGTACATGGGCCTAAATCAGTTCGGCCCGAACATGACCCGTGGACAGCCCAACCTCCTAATTAATACCTGCCCGGCCTCCACTTATCCTAATTTTAATTTTTCTTATGGTGGCCATCCCATGTCCTCAAAACTTTATTTTTCCAACAAAATTTGATTGCTGCAGCAGAGGAGCAAATGTTAATACTAAAATGGCAGAAGGAGCCCAGATCCCATCACCATCTGCAGCTTGGTTCCTTTGGGTGAGATCAAGATGTGTGGAACTTCACTATGGGACCATTTATTGATAATTTAGACGGTTCAAAATGAATGTCATCCCTTTAGTGACATATCTCGAGTTTTGTCTTAACAGGAGTTGGTCTTTTAAGATTGAGCACATAATTGATAACACGATTTAGTACACGATCTTATGTTTATCATAGGCATTAATCATGTTATCAAACATGTACCTAGTCTTATGGTCGGAGACATTGAGGGGATCCGGATTCTGTGCAACAATCATAAAATAGTATGCGAGTAAAATTATAATAGAGAACAAGAACAATAGAGAGAAAATCCAAATTATAAGAAAAACTCTAGAGCTCGGCCTATTTGTTTGGACAAAATGCATAGGATATCATGGTGAAATGAGCTCCACCGAAGGAGTCTTAAAGAGGCACAAGAACCTTAGCTTTCCTAGATATAAAAGTACTTGGGTGATGACTAGGTATTCATTTCTCATCTTTTTCTTAGTTAAATTTTCATTAAAATGGAAGTCAATCAATGTTTATTTTTGGATACTCACCTTTGGTTCTTCAATTTTAAACGTACCCAACATTTACAGAGACAATAAAGTGCCTTTTAATCTTTACTAGAAAACGGAAATTTTGGCTGCGCTTGGTAAGTAGCTGCAAGCTTAGTTATGGCCCCGTCTTAACTGACCTTAATCATAAAACTAGGGTGGGATTGGAAGATCTCATTATAGATTATTAGCGCATCTCACATGGCACAATTTAATAATTAAAACCATCTATTTAAAGGTCTCAAAGTTAAGCTATTATATAACCCTTGATGATTAGGATGACAAAGCAATAACCTCTAGGGAAATTCTAAAGGCACCCACCTCTTTTGCTGACCCCACCTACATTTTCAAAAATACCCTCATCTACTCTCCTCTCCCTCTTCCCTTCCCTGTTCCCTGCTCTGGCCACCTCTGCCCAACTCCGCCACCGCCGATCCCTCTCCCTATCTATCTCTCTTGCCCGTTGCCGGCAGCCCCAGTCCCTCTCCCCCGTCCCTCTTTATCTTTTCCTCTCTTCCGCTCTCCCTCTCGCCTGCCGCCGGCCCCTGCCCAAAATCCCTTCCACCTCTACTTCTCCCTCTCCTTCTCCCCGTCTTTCTCTCCCGCTCTCTGCCTCTCGCCTGCCTCTCCCTCTTTCTACCTTTCTCCCCCTGCCTCCCTCTCCCCCCCTCCCCACCGGCCCTCCACCCTCTTCATTTACCTCTCCTTGCCCTCTGCTCGCCCAGTCTCCTTCTCCCTCTATCTCCCTTTCTCGCTCTGCCTCCCTCTTCCCCGCTCTCCTTGCCTGCCTCTCCATCTCCCTCTCCCTGCCTAGTCTCTCTCTCCCCCTCTCTCTCCTGCTCTCTGCCTCTCGCTCTCCGGTCGTCGTCGTAGCCCCCGCCCGCCCTGTCCCTCTCCCTCCCCCTCCTGTCTCTCTCCCTCTTCCTCCCTTTCTCTCTGTTGCTCCCTCCCCTTCGGCAGCACCGAGGGGATGGTGGGGGTGGGGATGTGGGTGGATGCAGAAAGAAGTGGACCAGAGTAGGGGTCGGCGGAGGTTGTCAGAGCAGGGAGAGGGAGAGAGAAGGAAGGAGAGGGAGAGGGGCATTTTCATCATGTGTAATTTTTATTTTTATTTTTTGAAATTATGGGTGTGCTTAGAAAAACCGGTGGTGTGTTCAAAATCACGCATATTGTTTTATCTTCTTTACTTTAATGTCAAAGCTAACAAACAAGATGTAAAAAATGAAAATGTCACTCATGCTGAGTTTTACAATCATAGTAGTTTTCTTTACATTCTGTTTTACCCCATTGTTTAATAGGCTCGTTTGTTTGCTATTATGTTATTTTATTCAGCTCTGGAATAAAGTTTGTGCCTTGGAGAGTAGAAATATCATTTTCATAACTAATCAGATTATTTTAACTGTTCACCATTTATAGTGACCTGAAAAGTGAAGGGTAATGAAAGATGCAATGCCCTGCTTCAATAGTCTGTTTGCAATCCTGATCCGCGTTTGGTTCGCATGCTGAACATAAATATACATAAAGGCTTAAACTAAGCCCTTGTGGATCATGAATTGATTTGTATATATACTGATGATTGTTGATTCTCATATCTATATGTGAATGTGATTTCTTTGGCTTTGTTGTTTCTCCTGTAACAATACATCTTTAACTTATGGAGAAACTAGAAAATCCATTCGACCCGGAACTAAAGCAGTCTTGTCACATGGGCTCAGTTTGACCATGTACTTGTTCAGGTTCAGATAACCTCGTTTGTCAACGCAAGTTAATCATTGATTGAGTCAAATTATGCTAAAAACTATCCAACTTGTCACATGCGTTGAGTCAAACTAGTGGATACCTTAGGCCCAATAAACAATCGGGTCAAACTTGCGCTGGTTTTTTCTGAATCCGACCCACCCATAGGGCCTGTTTCTTTTCTGGAATTTATGGAATTCTTTAGCATGGTGAAATTATTAAGTGATCATTCGTACTTAAGTATCTAGAAATTCAAAAAAAGAAAAATGAAAAAAAAGAAAGGATAGAAGGGCCGGAAGTCAAGATTTTAAAAGGTCATTTGAGTGGCTAGAATTTTAGAATTCTCCTGGAGGAACATGATATTTATAAATAGTAACGCAGCAAAATGCCGCATCATGTTCGAATAAACTTCATGACAAATTCTTATTGAAAATTCTAGCAAACAAATGCGCCTATAAAGTGATTTGACGACCTCCTCGGCTGGTGGCAGATGTGTGGAGTATTATAACAAAAAGGTGATATCAGAACCATAAATTCTAGGGGTTTAATCATAGATAACCCTGTCTCTTGATGAAAGTTGTAAAAAATTCTCCATAGGTTTAGTCATAGATGACCAAGATGTCTTTGATTGTGGGATATCACATATCAGATATTTACAATTTTCTAATTTTTTAATTTATGCGATATCACACAAAAGTTCCTTACTTGTTTAGACAAAAAGGGAATATATCCATGCTATGGCCAAAACCAAGCATCATCTCCATCTGGATGGTATCATATTAGCCTGCGATCCTCCACAGCTTCCACTGCAGGAGTTTCTCTGATCTCAAACCCTACTCCTTGATACAATAAAGTTTGAAGACTGGCCATGTACAAATACTTGATGCTGCCTTCTGATGTAATGTGATAAAATGTAACGCAGTGTACAAAATAAAATGTGCTAGATGTCTACTTTAAAAGCTACAAGAAAGCTTCAAATTATGTATCTTACTAAATTATTGGATGAATGCTAATGCCAAGTTAGACATGAAAACTCAAAATATGATACAATTTTATTGCTGTCTTTGTGTCAGGGCATGAACTCACCTATTTTAGATTTTAGTCTAGAAGATCGCATTTAAAGCCCACTGAGCATACCAACCACGGAACCTTGATTCATGTTTATCACGCTCCTCCTTTTTAACTGCTCACCCAAAAATATCATTTTTGTACCAACAAGAACAAGGAAAACATTTAAACTTCACATGCTTTAGCGCAAATGCCAAATTCAAGCGCGGTTGTATGACAATAACCTTTTAATCAAGGGGTAAAACTCCAAAATCCTGAAAAAAAAAACCCTATTAAATTGTATAAGTTTTTATAAATATTTTTTTACATATGGAACCCCTGAATTTTCAGAAATGCCCTTATGTATTTTGAAATATATATATATATATATGAGAGGTGCTCCATGTGTATGGATGTGAGGGCCCCCACACAATCTCTCTTATAAGGTGAGAGATATCTTTCATAAGAACATCTCCCTATATATACAATCTCTCATATAAGGTGAGAGATATTTCTCATAGGAGCATTTCCCATACATAATATATATATATATATATGGGGGACATTCATGTGCATCCATCCCTCACTATAGGTGATTGAACTTTCCCTTTTTGCACATGAATATTCCTTTTAGATCATATATGATTTTTCCTTTTTTGCACATGAAAATCTTCAATTATGAAAGTGTCCCTCACTCTATGGTGAGGGATGGATGCACATAAATATTCTTCTATATATATATTTTTTCTATGTGGCCCTCCCACCTTTTTTCGCATAGTGCCCCCCCCCCCGCCCCCCCCGCCCCCGCCCCCGCGTCCCCGGAAAATCCTGGCTCCACCCAAGCTTTTAATCACCATTGGCCCATAAATAACAGCACTAAGTACCAGCGATACCACCTTTATTCAGTGGTCCGCGGTCGAAAAAAAATATTTCTGGTGTAAATAAAACTTTAGCCCATTTCGCGAGCAGAGGGAATTGAGAGCGAACTTTCTAGAAACTATTTTACCTATCAGCACTAATAATTACAACTAACGTAGGGCAATCTCATTTTAAAAGAACGTATGAACAAGAAGGTCAGAAGAAGACCCTTTCAAATTTCAAAGGTTTGAGATCGAGTTGCAGCTCCTCCAAGTCATGCCCCCATCCTTCCATATCAGCTTTTCTATTACGACGAGTCAACCATAGAAAACAAACCTGGAAGCTTCTCTCCATCTGCCAACACGCTTCATCTGACCATCTTTGCATTGATCGGGTCTCATTTCAATAGATCCATAAATACTTCTCCACATCCACCACTCACCCACATACCAAAACCACCTCAAAAGTCCGATTCAGTTATGTTTTGTGGCAGTTTCTCACATGTAGATGATGATCCCTTGACCCCCAGATCATCATCCTCCTTCACATCACCATCATCATCACCACCAAGAAAATCAAGAAGAAAGGAGAAGAACCCATATGCGAATCGCGGGCGTGACAAGTTTGAGGCCCTATTGGCTGATCTTGAAGCTAGAAGGGAGAAGATCATGGCAAAAGTGGGTGACAAGGATGTCTTTCTAGTCCGGTTCGCACAGTCGGATACGCGCGATTGGGTGCCAATTGTTGTCAAGGCAAAGGATCCAAAGCAGCTGAGATCTAATGCTATTGAAGGTAAAAAATGGGCAGTTCAGCACAAATCTCCAGTTGGGTCTTCGAGCGCAAAGGAAGTGGGTTCAGCAGCAGCAGCTGTTTCAGATGGAAGAATGAATAAGACATTATCATTGAAGGAGAAGAACCATGGTGTGTTTATGAACTTGCAGTGGCCTTCTTATTATTGGTCCGCGGTCTTGATCATGATTCTGTTGTGTTTGGTAATGTTTGGACGTTCATTTGCTATTTTGTGCATGTCTATATGGTGGTACTTTGTGCCTACTATGAAGGGTGGAAATGTGAATATGAAGAGATCAAATAAGAAAGGCTATGGCAGAGGATTGAGTGGGAAGAACTTGGCTGGTGATGTGAGGTCTCTTCAATCCAAAAAGGGTCAGGGAAGGATGATCACCTAGGCACTGTGAAATAGGGAAATGGTAATGGTGGTTTTTTTTTTTTTTTTTCTTTCAAACTGATTTTGTTGACTTGTAATTGAATTGAACATTAAAACCATACTTTATTTTTTTTTGGATTCATGGGTTGGGCAGGAAATCAATCTATTGACATGTCCATGTTCATTGATGTGCATATACAGTTTGGATTAACTTGAAATTCAATCTAGCTTGGCTGACTGATTTTGATTTTAAGTTTGTTACAAGTTCAATAAGTTTGAAAGGAATATTCCTCTTGTTAGCGTGGTTTTAGAAAATTAATCACAGAAATGTAGAAATTTCGAAGTCATGATTATGCCGACGTTCATGACTTTAGTCTCAGACACGAAATGAAATGTATGAGAACTCCATAGTCACCAATTTTGAATTATTATAATTTCTTGTTTTGTTTACAAAGAGACTCTAAAAGCAATTAAAAATGAAGATTCAAAATTTTCCAGTTATATATAGATTTTGAAAAAAAAAAAAAATTCTTCTTGTGGAAAGGGCCATAGGCTACTGTGGTTGGCAGTTCTCCACTGGCCCATCCCCCTAAAGTTGGAATCGGGATCCTCTGAGTGGATCTACGCATGATGACTGTAAGTGGACTACAAACTACTCATGTTCACTGTGAGGTTTTACCTTACTAGATCCGGACTCCTAAAGCTGGTTAAAAAAATTCTTGCAGTACGAAAGGGTCAATATAATATCTGAGACAATGTTTTAAAATCATGCTTACTACTAATTGGAGGCAAGATCCCGTGTATAGAGTTTATACTAGATTGTGTATGTCAAGATGGTGGGTCGGCTATGCCATAAGGCCAACAAAAGCCCTTGCGTTGGGCCCACAAAAAAAAGGCAAAAAAGGCCTTATAATAGCAGCTAACATCTTTTGAAATTCCAAAAAATCAAACTTGTCAGTAGAGATTCCTTTTTTTTTCTCTCCAAAATATAAGGCCTCATAATAACTCTCTCTTGAAAAGATACGACATAAGATTTCTATAGGGCCTTAAAGTGTCATTTATGGCTTACTATATTTCCAAATTTGCCTCTTATATTTTTATTACTAGGAATCCAATTGATTTTAGCATACAATTATATTTCTAGCAGTCTATGTATATCAAATCTCAACTATACATTCAGTCATGAATTTGCTTTAAAAGCCTTTTTCATTATTTTTGTGTATCCTATTTCAATAGGGGCCCATTGATCTATGATGTGGTTGTAATAGATCAATAACTTGAGATTTCAGCCCTAATAATAGATCTTAAAACTTAAGATAAACAATGGGCCCTCGCCGAAATTTATTTACTTGCCCACGAAGTATATGAGCACCATGCATCTAAAACATCCAATACGTGGGGCACACCTCTGAAGTCCATATTGGATGGTCCTAACTCATGGTGCATATGCGCATCGTGTGCAGGTGAGAATGCTTCGAGCTTTTTTTTTGTGTGTGTGTGTGTGGTGGGGGGGACTTAATAGAGGTAGTTGGATTTTGTGACCCAAGATTTTCATGTGAGGTAGGCTTAAAATTTTCATGTGGTTTTTGGAGGTGGACTTAAATAGAGGTTAGCAAAACTTGAATATAAAGACTTAATTAGTAATTTTGCATCACAAAAAAGCAAGGAAAATAAGTTTTAAATAAAATATTTATAATAATATTAAAATATAGAAAATTCCTCATTTAGGACTGTCGCTTAAGGCCTCGAACCGTCTCGAGCCGGCCCTATCAGGATGGTGGTCATTTGATCATGAATCCACCATTGTACGTGGGGCAGACAAAGTAGACCCAAACCTCTGCCAGGCGTGATCCAATCTAGCCCAAGATTATTTACAATAATAATAAAAAAAAAGGAAAATAAAAAACGTTGAATGTATAATAATGTGGTTCATTTACCATATTCGTGCACGAACATTGTAACCATGAATCTAAGCAGGGAAAGTCCATTTCGTGTAAGGAAGTTATTAATATGATTTCATGTGATTTAAGTGCATGTCCTTCGATTTATTTGTTGGGTTTCAGTATCTTACCTAAACGTTATTTAAAGCCCTCAGGTTCTTGGGAAAAAGTGCACTGATATTACCAAAATGAAAAGCTTTTGATAGATTGTGAATTCGGTTTTGGGTATGATTGCCATATTTTAAGCTATTTAAATTTCAAATGTATATGTCTCTATATTAACAATCTACAAGCATACTAAACATTGCTAATATCCAATCCATCCCATGGGCCCCAATTAGAAAAAAAAAATTCTAATGGGAGGAGCAGATGGGAAGGTGGGCCCAACTGCCCAAGTAGACACCAAAAAATCAATCCTACCGGATTATCCTTGTCCTTTATTTATCAGGCCTAATGTTTAATGTTGACATCTTAACCATAAATTTCTTTTGAGATTCAATTTAAGAGTGAGTGGATGGTACAATAGGTGTAAGAATGGTCATGCCGTCTGATTATGAGATGAAAAAAGTATGAAAGGGATTGCACCAATCAAAAGGTGGCCCCAAGTAGAGAACATTTTCCGTTTCTATACCCGTAAAATCTGAAAAAATGATGGGAGAAGATAAAAGGGTCGTATTAAAAGAATGGAAAGACTACAAACACAAAGTTAGAGGGGACTCTATTTTTAATATTTTAATAGAAAGGTCTTACTAAAAAAACAAGAGCGAATTGAAAGTCTTATGAATTCTTGAGGAGTACTCCTTCTTTTAACTCTAATAATAAAGTGACATACGATTTGAAGTTTCGTCCCATTCAAACTCATCCATCCCTCCTGTTTGCCCTGATTGTATCTTAGGGTGTGGGTCCAGCAATGGCTAACAATGTCCTGTCCAGTCCAGTCCAGCCCATTTACTTATCAAGCCCAAACTTAACCCACAACCATTAAAAAATGTGCCTGCCATCCAGATCTGCAGACAATATATACAGACATACCCTTTGTTGTAATTATGTCAGGCCTAGCCAGGCTACAACCAAATTGAAGACAGCACCAGTGCCTGCCCAGCCTTTCTCCTCTCAGCCTCGTGATTCCTGTGCATATAGAAGCACTACTTGGTACTTACAGTTCAAGTGGGGGCAGAAGGCGAAAGAGCACGAAACTCACGTGTCTCGCAGTGTACGTAGTTCGACGCGTACCTTGGACTTGGAGGGTCAAACCTTGAAGTGGTCCGTCCAACCGTCTAAGCAAGCAACATGCGGAACGTACGTTTTGCCTGTTTCTCGTGAAGTTTTCGTAATTCCTCACGCCAACTTGTATTGTTCTCAAACGTACTTTTGGCTTTTGCTCGTGGGAAATGGGACACCATGGTCCACATCCAAATCAACGGCTTGATTTGATGAGCCATTAGGTGGGTATGTATGTATATTATTTTTTTAATATGGACTGCAAAACTCTTTTGAATAGAAGAAATTGAATTAATCATATAACAAAGAAATTTATTCCTACGCTAAAATTAAAAAAAAAATAAAAAATAAAGGTGAATATTTATAGATGCCCGATATCTTCTTTAGTGAAAAATGAATACTGATCCGTCAGACTAATAATTTAGATCATAGCACTGTCGAAGTCGCACCTTCATCTCCACCTTGCATCCTTTATCCTTGGCCTCTTTAATAATCTTTTATATTTGTATTCATTTTACCCTAAATTCAATTCCTTGCGAACATGCCCTTATGGCTTTTACAACCATTTCTTCTTATACTTTTAGGCACCGATATTTAACTTTCTCTTCATTTTTTTTAATAGGTTCATGCTCATTAGATTCTTCTCAATAGCAACTCAACAGGTGCCCATGTTTTTTTTTTTAAATGATCCAATATTTTTT
This sequence comes from Camphora micrantha, assembly GCA_003546025.1. Taxonomy (NCBI): domain Eukaryota; kingdom Viridiplantae; phylum Streptophyta; class Magnoliopsida; order Laurales; family Lauraceae; genus Camphora; species Camphora micrantha. Next base: position 73,720,602 of record QPKB01000002.1, read on the forward strand.
TTTTTTTGAAACGGTAGAATCTTGAGAATAATATTATGACAAATTACTTGGAAATTAAGACTTTATTAGGCAGGACTTATTTGCAAGTTTCTATCATCCGAAAGGGCTATGTAGGTGTTCAATAATCCAATTGGTCTTACACATAAATAAGGGATTTGTTGTTTTGTAGACAAGGACACCCATTCTCACCTTATATTTTGTTGTTTTGTAGACAAGGACACCCATTCTCACCTTATATTTTGTTGTTTCTGCACATCTTAGACCCAAATAATACAAGTCACGAGATGGAAAAAGATCAGCACACATTTAATTTGTAAATGCCATCATCCTCCTTACCAAATTAAAGAGGAGAACAGCAAGAAGATTAATCTAGGTTAGCATTTGAGGAGGAAGGCAGTAGCATCCCAAATAGTGATCTATAATAACTAAGAAGCAAGGAATCATTTGTCTGTGGTGCCCTCTTCTATTCTGAGGAGAAGAAAGGAAGATTTTGACATTGTGCATGATAAGATTTGCTATGAACTTTTCAATCTCTCTTTACGCAGCCGGGACAAATTACTCTCTTCTATTCCATATTGATATTATCAGGACAAATTTGTGAGACACTGACTCCACAAGAGAGGATTTTTTTTTTTTTTTTGGCTTCAGACACTGCTAATTTTTGCCAACATGGTATAAAGCTTCTTCATGCATACAAAAGGAAAAAAAAAAAAAAAAAAACGAAAAAAAAAAAATCATTTCCCATGAAAGGTGCAAGAGGATTTGAACTTGAAATGTAGGGATATAAATAGGTCCTTGATACTCCAATTATCCGGAGGTTCCGACCAGTTAAAAATCAAATTTTGGTCATTATTTAGGCCCCGCTAAGTCCGGGTCCGAGTCTTTTTTTGGTCTCGTGACTTAATCGGGTCCGATTCTGGTTCCATGTTGGTTCGGACGTATGGATCCAGGACTCGACACATTATCTCAATTTTCGAAAACCTCTCTTTAAAACTAGATCTTTTTCCCCATACCATTCTCTATCTAGACCCAGATCCGCCCCATATATGGTTTTGATTTCAGATCCAATTCCACCTTCTCCTTAATGGTTGCGTGTTAGGAACAAAAAAAAAAACTGCCCTGAGACGGTTCCGGGTCCGAATAAAAGATCCCCTAAGAAAACATGTGACAGCCACTAAACTAACATGGAACATCATCGTCGTCGACATCGTCGTCATCATCAAAATCTTAATCCAACTACATTGAGGTGAACTAACATGGGACCTAAAGAAGATTAAATCTATCTTGAATTTTCAATAGGCCAGCTCTAGTGTAGAGTTTCACTCTTTTACTCTCATGAAAGAGTAGGGAAAAATTCATATAAGGCTGTCACTCCGGGGCCTTCCTATGAGGATACACAAAATTTTACACGCTTTTTGAGGGCCGGGCCGGGCCGGGTACTGTTAATAAGAGGGCCCGGTTGACAGCCTAATCCCATTTGATGGTCATGAAATAAATGAGAAAATAAAATTTTGAATAGCGCTTGCCTAGAACACTTTGCAGTGGGACATCAAAACTTTGCTCAAGAAAGTCAAGTTTGAGCCATATAATTTGAAAGCAGTCATTCCCTGTTGCATTCTAGAAAGTTTAGAATATTAGAATGGCATCATTATATCTTAGCCGTATCATAGCTGACTTGGACCGGATCGGATCTAAGCTGACTTGCATAATCCCTAAAATTAAAGGGAATAATTGTAATGTCATGTAGCAAACCGGGTTGACTGACTTTAATTAGAGAATATGATGAATCTTATAAAGCCATGTGCCGTCAGCCCTGTCGTAAGAGAGGGACAAAAAAATTTCGAGCGATTGTTTGACTCTTTTTTTTTTTTGACTTCTTTCTTCTTTGGCTCGTTAAACTTGTTTGGCAACTCTATTAATAGAATAAAGTGAAATAAAGCTCCTATTCTAAAAAAAAAAAGTCACAGCAAAAACACTTTAATACAAAATTTCCCGTCATTTTTTTTAAGTCAAAAAGTAAAAAATCAACAACCTTTTTCCACTAAAAGATAAAAAAACTCCTCTATTCTATACAAAAAGTAAAAAAAAAATTCATATCAAACAACTAAAAATAAAATGTCATCATAACCCACTTATATTTTATTTTTTCTCCAAAATAATATTTACTTCACTACACTATATTAGTAAGTTTCCCAAACTGATTTTAGATAAATGGGATTCATACTTTGTGTTTTTCAAATGATTTCTCATTTTTTCCAATTAGATCCGGGATAATCTTAGTTATTGAAGTCTTAAGGTTTAACATTTATATGAGAGTAATGAATGGTTCAGATGATAAATTGTGGGCCCGTAAAAGTGCAGATCTATAAGTTGGGTTTTTTTTTTTTTTTTTTTGGTGTGTGTGTGCGCGTATTTTTACATATTTCTCAAAATCTGTAAAGATATGAGATATGAAAACTAACCAATCATCTTAGGGGTTTATTAGTTCAATAGAACATTTAAATGGCTCGGATTGTGCTTTTGAGGCCCACAAGACTTTCAAAAAAAAAAAATGGTGATTGATATATTTTTATTCGGCACCCATTAATTGCACGCAATAATTGTGTGGGCACCTTTTTCAGGTGTGAGGTTAGTGATGATTTCAAAAATGTCCCAATTTCTACATCAATATATACTAACATTTACGCTTGCATATATAATGCATAAAAGAATTTAGAACAATGTGTTCATACACAAACAATATATTTGTATGACATTTATACATGTAAATAAGTGCACACAAACGACCTCACTCTTTCAAGCAAAAAGTAAAAAAAGGACTCAGAGAGCTGAGTCGGTCCAGTAGCTAATTAGAATATATATTTACTTTGAGTCCCGATCTTCTAAAAACTTACCTCATGGTGACTGTGAGTGGACCAATCACGGTCCGCCACATCAGTGCGGGTAACCCGCAATGCATGCGGGCAGCTTGCTATACATCCAGATAGGGGTTGCCTACGGTGACGTGGCAAACCGTAATTAATTCACTCACGATCACCATGGAGGAAATCCTCAGATGATCCCAATTCATTTATTTTGCTTATTAAAAACATGAGTGGAGCCGACCCTCATAAAGTCCAAACCACATGTCAACCTTAACACCCATTGGAGTGTTAATATATAAACTATCACTCAAATCAACAATACGACTGTAAATGGATTTATTTATTTTTTTGGTACCTCAAAAATCCAGCCCTCTGCTCAAGGGACGAACTGAGGGAGCTCTTAGGGAGAGGAAAGTAGATCTTGAGTGAGGTAGAACATCCCTAGGATGAGTAAAGGTGGGCTCCTAGGCTCAAACCCTAAGAACTGACGTCTCTTGCCAGTAGGGTATTAAATCTTATATACAAGATCAAATTCCTTTGCTTTTTTTTTTTTTTTTTTTTTTTCTAGATGAAAAGGTAAGCCCCTCATATTTGTTTAATCTAACACTTGGTCCATTGAAATTGACTTTGAGCATTTAGATAAAGATAATGCAATGGGTTTTAGGGCTGTTAGGCGGTTTGGATTTTTGCACCACCCATTAACAAAGATTGCCTTTGATCGAACAGAGTACAAAATTCAATAAGCCCTCTTGTATCAATAAGCCCTCTTGTATCAGTGTCCCCACAAGCTTTGCCATGTTTGATATTTTAGAGGGTCTATAACCCATGTGGCATTGACTTAAAAAATACTTGAGTTAAAAGGAGTAGAACTCCACAAACTGTGCCACTCAATAATTTCACCTTTTGAAAAACTGAACCAATTAAAATAAATTCACTCCCAGTGCATGAAGTATCCTCAAAGTTTATCCCATTAAAACTAAGTCCGACTTTAGGATTAACCATTTGATAAAAAAAAGAGTAATGAAGTCTCAAATATCATTCATTAATCACGTTTGTTCAGGAAATGCTTGATCCTATCATGGAATCAATTCAAACTAGGGTCAAATATGGGGATACCGTTAAAGTAAAAAGAGGATGTTTATTTTGAACGAATCGAATTTTAAAAAGGTACTGTCCACCTTCTTGAATATCAAAAAGTCTAAACAGCCTGGGATTTTTATCCTGGGCTGTGATCCCAGGGGAGCCTGGAATCCATAGGAGCCATGCCACAGTCCAAAACAAAATCCGGGCTTTGTAGCACGGCTGCTTGAATATATACTCTCTCAACTCAATCTCTAAAAAGTCAAAAGCCTTCTAAGAGGATGGGATGGCAGGATGTTGACTCCGATTGTGATTTTAGTAGCAGAAGAGGTTTCTTGATATTGAAGCAAAGAAGATCCGAAGATATCAGATTGTATCCATGTAGACATCCCTCTAAAAAGTCAAAAGCCTTCTAAGAGGATGGGATGGCAGGATGTTGACTACGATTGTGATTTTAGTAGCAGCAGAGGTTTCTTGATATTGAAGCAAAGAGGATCCGAAGATACCAGATTGTATCCATGTAGACATCCAGAACATGAGTAGTCTAAATGCGAGCTTACGGCTGGCTGCAAACGGGTATCAAATTCTTTAATTATTACAAAGTTCTGACCCATAAAAAAAGTGAATTTGAAATATACTTTAGGTTTATATTCTTAAACGGGTCCGAGTCCGAAATTCAATTTAGGTTTCGATTGATAAACGGATCCGGTTATGAGTCTATATAGGTTTCGACCCATAGATGCGGGACCTGGTTTATAAACCTTTGATATTGTAGACTGTATCTGAAAATTCAACTTTTTGTTTTTGGATTTTTTTATATATATTATACTAGAAGTAAGAGACTTAGTGCACTGTTATAATTTGAATGATATGCATATTAAAAAAAAAAAAACAATAAAGAGAAACTAGAATTTGTTTTGGAATGAGATTCCAACCCCCTGGGTAGACCCGATTTCGAAACCGAATCTAGGTTTTTTTACCGGAACCGGATTTGAAACCAACAAAAACAAGTTCCGAATTAAAACCGGACCATAATCTGGAACCGTTATTTAGAAACGTGTCCGAGTCCGAATCAAATATGGTTCCGACCTGAAAACGTCCCGTTTGCAACCCTAGCAGCCACTTTTCAATCGTGCCTTCAATCTTACAGTGGGCTCCACTTCTATTAAAGATTAACTTAAGAATTTGTCACCTTAGGAGATAATATTTATCTTGAAAGATCGGATGATATTTATATGGGACCACGATGGAGATAATCAAATAATGTGAGAGGAGCATCCGGATTCCGGATCCTATTGAAAGTAGACTTCTCTAGGTGGACGCACCGAAGAGCAATCACATGATTTTCTATTTTGTGATTGTCCCCGAGGAAGAGTATCGGAGGAATCAAACTCCATACCAAAGCGAAGTCGAAAAGAAGTAAAAGGAAGGAGGAGAAGAAGAAGAAGGAGGAGGAGGAAGAAGAAGAGGGAGAAGATGGGGTTTGCGATTTGTTGCCCTTGTTTTGGTCCATCCAAGGAGCAGAGAAGAGAGGAAGATCGCTTGGCTTCTGAACAAGCTCGTGCAAGTGCCGCTGAAGCTGCCCAGAAAAGGCAATTAATTCCCTCTCTATCTCAATTTCAATGAAACTGCGTAGTACATGGTGATTGAATTGTGTTTTTTTTTTTTTTTTGAAGATCCCTTGAGTTCTATCGATTGGTTTTTGCATTGAATGTTTCTCATATACGTGGAATCGCCTCGCCATCTAAGATCTTTAGATATGTATATTGTATTAACTGTTTCTATGGGATTATACTTTAAATGATGTCGAATCGTGGAGTTTTTGCTGTCTTTTTTTCTAATTAGTAACATTACTTGAACCTGCAATCTTGTGGTTGCGACAATTCAAATTTGCTGATTGATGCAAACGAAATACTAATTTTTTCAAATTTGTGTTGTTTATGTATAGCGATGTGCTGTTTTGGGTTTTCTCCTGAATTGGGTTTTTCATGGTTTAACCTAGTTGTCTTGAATGTGTGAAGATGGAGTGAAGGCTTAGGGGCCATTTGTCTGATGAGTACTGAATTTCTGGGATTTACTAGGTAATGCCTTTGAATCAAAGGGGTTGGGGCGTGTAAGAATTAGAACTGTGGATATAGAGGGGACCATTGAAATGTATCCTTTTGATTGTAAATGAGTGCCCACACTTTACTGCGCAGCGAACTAAATCTGAGATAGATCTCCAATCTTACCTTTCTTTCCTGTATATCAGCATCCCTTGCATAGAAGTGTCTTTCCCATGAATCCTTTGGAATTCAATACGAAGTAGGCAAATGAATTCCACCCAAATTAGCCTACAGTGAAATAGGAATCCCCACCTTTGAGTTTGGTTGTTGTTTTCTGTTGTGTGGCATGAATCTAGTCTAGAGTGTTTCTAGAAAGGTGGGGGTGGGGGATTTCTGTCCACCCAAATTAGCTTTTTTCATTTGTCTTGTGAGACTTATGACATAGCAGAAATTGATCGTGTAATGCTGGCATTACGAGCTCCTCACAGAAATCAGTTTGATGTGGGGGAAAAACCCACCCTAGCAGAAAAACTGAGCGTTTTCCACTGCAAAGTTGAATCTTCGGTGTCACACAAATATGACTGAGGAGAAACTGGAAAACTGTTTCCTCACTTAATGCAGTTTTTTAATATTTATGTCAAAACCTTTCTAGTTGCTCTCTTTCATTTGCCTTTCTTTCTTATTCTTTTTTATTTTTTGGTTCATTGTCAAGCAATTGCAATTATTTAAGTACTCGTTTTGATAAGTATTCTTCCATTTCATAACACAATTAATGTTAAGTTGCTGCAGGCAAGAGCAATTTGAGAAATCCCCTGCTGGAAGAGCAGCTCGTGCTCAGTTAGAAGCAGAAAAAAAGCAGTCGAATAACCCTAATAAAGGAGAACCAGTTCTCAAGGTATTTTGTTATCCTTCTCACCCAATCTTTTATTAAAGATGCAACTTTGGTTACAGTTTGAAAACATTTTAGATGTTGAGCGTCTTTGTTGGTTTGGATGTAGTGGCAAATCGGCTAGAGTTGTCACTTCCATGGCTGTTCCAGTGTGAATATTGTAAGTTCAATCTGATTTATTGAGAAATAATCTATTGTTTGTTCTCTTTGATTTATCCTCAACTTCATTGTCCGTGATAGACTATGGATGAAATCATTTGTTGAAGTTTAATTTTAGTTCTTCATCATCCACATCCTTTAGAACTCTTCTTCTTTTTTCTTTTTAACAGTACCAATAAATTTTATTGAAGATGAACTATATGTAACAGCAGAATTCACAAAATGCAAGTACCAAAAAACAAGAGAAAATAAGAAGGCTGCAAAACTATAATAACTGTTTCCAATAGGAAAAATCTCTATCCACCCAAGACTTACCTGAAGAGTTGCCTGCAACATTTGTCTCACTTAATGTGTACATAAAGGAGACTTAAATGGAAAATACATAATGTTTGAATCTCTTTGATTATGTAATAAGGCTTCTAAGGAGAGAAATGTTCCAGATAGGCCAAGCTATGGAATTGTAGGAGTCACTTTCCATCATTGGTAGGCTTGAAAAGGAGTTGGAGAATATGTGTGAGGCTTCTCAAATCACCTATAATCCAGCTTTATTAGGATCCTTAATGCTATAGGACAGGAGAACACCAAAAGGTTGTCCCCTTTGTCATTGTACAGGGCTTCCTCAATCCTTCCCACCAGTATCCAAGGCATTGGGCCTAAATGATCTGGCACCATCCTCAGGAAGGCTGTTGCCTTTAAAACTCATTGTTGCTGCATTTATTCCATTGCTTCTTAATTTAAAAGTTACCTTTTCTTTTAATTTTATTTGTAGTCGGATCTAGTTTTCTCTACTATCCTGGAGGTGACATTTCTATCATGCAAATTTTTTTCCCTTTGCATCTGTTTCTTTCATTCATTATCTTAAGTTTGAAAATCCTTACGTAATCTTGGACATTCTGATGTCATTGCTGCTCTTGGAATTGTTGGTGGAATCATTACAACTTTCTCCAGACTGATTGGGTTATTCTAAAAGTGGATTCAAATTTCTTCCTGGGGATTATGTGTTTTTCATCTTCAATTTTGAAAAAACAGTTTCTCTGCCCATCAGCAGCAAACCCGGTCACAACTTTTGAAGTTGCAAACTGCTTTATAGGCCACTTTCAATTCATGTCAATCACTGGCATAAGAGGGGTAGGAACCATTAAAACTTTGGGGCCATCAATCAGATGGTTATGATCATTGGAACGTGCCCCATGTGGGCCCACCGTCATCTATAGGAGACCTTTTAATCCTTTCATGCCCAGTGTTTGTCATCAATTGAGGTGCACCCCACAACTGGGTTTGCAACCTACAAAGTTGGGGTCGGTTCATAGCCGGTTTATCCTCCTCATCTTTTTTTTTTTTATTAGCCCACGAGGTGGTTGGTTTTTTTTTTTTTTTTTTTTTTTTTTTTTTTTTTTTTTTTTTTTTTTTTGAACTTTCAATGAAATTGATAAATTAGCTTCTAGACCAAAGGTTCCATTTGTCTAAGTGGGTGGAGCACAGGATGTTACAAGGTCCAGAATTTTTATGGAGAAGAGAGAATGGCTGAATCTACCAAAACCAAACTATTCAGATGCCATAACTAAAATAAATTGGTACATCTTTAAAGACCATAGATGCATGGAAAAGAAAAGATGAAAAGATCTTACTAATGAAGGAAAAGTGTCTAGAGAAAATTAGTTAACCTTCCCATCACCTCCTGTGCTTCGTAAGGTTTTCCACCTATTACTATTCTCTCTGTGCATGTTAAATGCGTATTATGAAAAATCCATATATGATGTCGTGGTCTATATTCTATGTACAGTGAGTGCTACCAAGCGTAACCTACTTTGAAATAGGCAGATTCATTCTAGAGCTTCAGCCAAGATGATATCCAACTCATGTATCTCTTGTTTGTAGTGCTTTCTCCCCACCATTCCTCCAAAGGTTTCAACAATCAGCATTTCATATGACCATCAATCTAATTAAGGTTGAGATGTCAAGTGGAAAACCAGAGCCTGAATGAGGAGTGTAGATGTAAATTTGACAAATGAATTGAAAACCCCTACTGGCTTTAGATGTGTGTGAAATCTAAAAACAAATGCCTCCTATGTGTGTACACATGCGTGTGTTTTATTTCTCTTTTCTTCATCATTATACAAATGGATTTATGTAGATGGGTTCATTAGCTCACATCATAACTAATCAAGATTTTTATCCAATCGAATGCAGTTACTACTGTTAGTGACAATTTTGGTCAATTTGATAATCAATGGAATCAAATGAGATTATAATATAATTAAAATTCCCATTTTCTGGAGATGTGAATTTATTTCTTGTATCTATTGTAGATTTGAAGTACTCTCATTTTCTATGTTCATGTTTTCTTATAGAGGTTTTGGTTACAGCTTTCATCACAATTCTTGACATTTGATATGCCTGTGATGAGTGCACATGCATGTTTGCTCTTATGTTCAAGTGTGGAAGAAGTTAATGTTTTGTGGTATCTGTTGTAGGTTGGAAGAGCACTTGCGTTTTGTGTTTATGTATTTTTATTTAGGATATAGGAACAGCTTTGATCATGGTGCCATTTACTCTCGTTCGGAGCAAACAGGCTGATGTCTGGAGCAGATGCACTATTCTTACAAATAATACATATGCATCTGTACAGTGTCCTTAAGTCATGCTTTAGCGCCCTTTGTAATGTTTATCCCCTTTGAAGCAATAAGCAATATCTTTTTGATGCTTGAAATAGGAGAAGGTTTATTCTGTCCTGTTTATATGATGTTGAAATGATGGAAAATAAGGTGACAGTGTTGGGCTTTTGGTCAGCTGCTCAGGGATGTGTAGTGCGTGTAGGTGCGTTAGTTCGAGTCCCTTGTAAAGCAGAAAAAAAGAAGAAGTTGAAAATGGCATTTATCTGTTCTTGTCTAGTGTGTTTCTGTAACTTGTATCTTAGCTGAGTTTGCATGACATCTTTACATTTCTCTTACTCGGGACATGGTGTGTGTGACCGATGTCTTTGCTTTACCCATACACCCGAGTTTCTTGGGGCAACCAAAATCAGTCTCGTATACTTTCCTTGGGGGTGGTCAATGGGATTTTTGGGCTGTTAACAGGTGGATTAAGATTGGACCGCGACCTCCCTGTGCCTGATTCAAGAGCCAATAAGAATTGAAGGGTCCAGGCCCATGTCTAAGCCTGACACGGACCCTATATGCTACTACTTCGGATGTTGAAAGCCCGTTTTGACTCAAAGCTCTTATTGTACCATTTAGATTATTAACATTTAAAGACTAAATTGTATACATTTTTAAAAATAAATAAAAATGTATGTCAAAATGCACCCCATCCTGCAGGAATGTGCATCCAGACCGTCTCCAAAGGCGGGCCCTCCTGAGTTTCACTAGGTCCCTTGTGACCAATGGGACGATGTGCAGTGCACGGGTATATATATGTATATGTGTGTGCGTCCCTTTTTTTTTTTTCATAAGGCTCACTTTGAGTCAATCTAGTCATAAGTCCAAATTTGGCATTCATCTAACTTATAGTTACCATTAGATTGAAATCATAATAAAGTGATGTTTCTAAACCATAAAATTTTAGTGTCATGGATCAAAAGATAGGGATGATCTTATGGAGTCAGAATTTTGCTTATAGGTGATCTCATATAGATCTATCCATCCAATGTATTTCTTTAATCATGATGCACCTTAATGGGTCCAACTAGGAGTGTTTTTCTCCGAAAATATGTCCGGGAAAAAAAATGCCCCACTTCAAAAAAGAGAGGCTAAGAGACTCACGCCTAAATCTGGGCCCGGGTCCCATCTGACGGGCTTGTAAAGCCTGAATAAGAATGCCATCAAGGTGATAATGTAATTTATCAGAACATTCTTTAATAAATAAGATTAGCCTCATTTACAGTCAGCCGTGCAATTGTGCAAACCTACATTTATGAACCCGTCCTTTTTTTAGTCTAAAAGTTTTACAACAAAGTGCAACCAGCTGGGCACTGTTTTTTGAAGAAATCATGATGTTCATGACACTCTTTCGCATGAGGCTGAATTTGTTATCTATCACATACCATTAACCCATCATGGGTCAAGTCAGGTACAGCTCTGGGCATGTGAGCCCATAGAGGTATGGGTTTATGCCAAAACCATACTAAACCTGGCCCTTTGCCATCCCTAACACAAATTACTCTGGAAGAGTTGGAGATGTACCAAAAAAAAAAAAAAGGCAGCTTGTGAGAAAAATGCATGTCGAGAATTCACTACGTTAGCCAGTGTCCAACCAGATCACATGAACATATGCAAGCACTGATCGATTTTGTTATAGCTCGCTTTTCCATTTCCTTGGTAACATACTCAATAATGCACATCTTTAAATTATAAAGCAACAGCCTTTTATGCTATGATACAAAAGGATATGAGAAGCAACTTATTATGCTCTCAGTAATCAGATGAAAATTCCATTTCATAGCTGAAAGGGAAAGATGCCGTCCTTCACCTGGCTTTCCCTCCATGCTTCCAGTATCTCAGATGCTGAGGGTAACTCTGAGCTGCCATAATCACTGTTCACATTGTTCTGTGACTGGCGATTCTCATTATCATCCTCATCTTCGCTGTAGTCAGTATTATAAAAAGGAAACATGCTGGGTATAAGATCGTCGTCATCGTCGTCGTCATCATCCACAAAATTTCTATTGAAGCTGTGATTTTCTGTTGCCAAGTTGATCAAAGAATGTTGTTGCAACCGTTCTCCAACAGTGGCATCCACATCCCCATCACTTTGACAAAAGCCTGAACCTTCAGCGGATGCATCGCTGAGAGCAGTTACTTCAGAGTCTTTGGATGGATGTAATCTGCAGAGGCATTTCAACGATTTTAAGAAATTAGAGACAATGGCCTCTTCTTTCATGATATTACTATTGCAAAGAGTGTCTGACAGCTCCATCAATTTCTGTGCAGTAATCCGGTCTTGATTTCTGATGAAAAGGTCAGTCCACTGCTTTTCACTCATTTGCAGTGAGGTATGACCCATACTGTTGACAATAGAAACAGCTCTTTCATACTCCTGTCTTGCTATATTTTGACAAGTCATTTCAGTGAACAATGACAGATGAGGAATTTCTCCAGCTTCCAATATTGCATCAAATGCATGTTCCAGCAAATGCCACTGCAGCAAAACAGAACACATAACAAAAATTCAGTGTAACAGTGTCTATATTCTATTAGATGGTAATCTAACTGCCTGCCAATGTTCGTAACTAAAGCAATAAAGCATCTTGAGATAATGACGAGCTCATAGCAAAGTTGGAGGATAAACAGTGCTGCAACCACAAGGTTGATGGCTCGCCACTCGAGTCATGTCACCTTTCCCAAAAAAAGAAAAAGAAAAGCTCTCGAGAAAAATGCATGGTAACGTTGACGCTCATTATGTTGAAGAGGAGCACATGTTTAGGCATTGGCGGACCCAGGATTTTTAATTAGGTGGGGCGAAACTTTTGCTAGAATTTTTTCACATTAACAATAGCAAAAGAGATAATGTATTCCATTTAAATAGACGCAAAATATTTAACTACATCAACTAACATATAATTTTTGTTTGAAATGATGACAATATTCATTTCTCCAAAATTTACAGTATATCTCTTACACTGAAAACAAAAGGCCCCCAAAAAATATGGGCAATCCAATCACCCCCAAAAAGAAAGGGTTGACAACCTCCAAAAAATCCGGGTATCAACCCGAAGAAAGAAGTACATATTAACGATTGGCATCAACTAACATATACTTCTCTCATCAAAAGTCATCACAACTCCAAAACTAAGTTTTTACAATTGCCCTCTACGATTCTTCATGTTTTGAAAGCATTGCATGATCGCCTCATCGTCAATGCTATTGAATATGTCCTTTTCGATATATGTAAGCAAACAATCATTCATCCACTCATCTTCCATTCGATTGCGCAGTCGATTCTTAACGATTTTCATAGCAGAAAATACCCTCTCAACAGTAGCAGTGGCAACTGGTAGGGTTAGCGCTAATTTCAAGAGCAAATAAATTAAAGGATATGCAATGTCCCTTTCTGTTTCAACCATCTTCTGAGCAAGGCCGCCAATTCCTTTCACTCCGACAAAATTACTATTGGTGCGCATATCAACGATATAAGTCGCAAGCTGAATATCAAGTCTCGCCCGATCTAAGTTTGAAAAATCATTTGGATATAACTGAGCAAGGCGGATCAATTTTTCCTTATCGAAAGCAGAGAATGAATCCCTTGGATCCAAGCATGCTACACAAAGAAGCAACTCGGTGTTCACCACATTAAAGCGGCGATTGAGCTCTTTTAGTTGCAAATCAATAGTAGCATAGAATATGTCAACTCGAAAATGATGGAGATTTGTTAATTCAGCTTTACGTCGTGATCGCTTTCGTTCAACAAACATATCACTCATATTGGGAATGAGGATTTCATATTTATCACAAAATGAATGGACTTCAAATAGGAGAGGTTCCCACCCATCATCTCTCATCATTTGCAGTCGTTGCTTCGACACTCTCACTAGTTCCATGGCAGTGATAATATTTTGATCCTTTCGCTGCAATAACTTTGATAATTCATTAGTGATCCCCAATATATCTCTCATCAAATGCATTTTAAATGCAAAATCAAAATCGCCCAATACACACAATAAGTTAGTAGCAGAGCCCTTGTGTTCACTCATATTATCATCTGAGATAATTTCAAGCACATCAACCACAGAGGAGAACATGTGTATCAAGTTAATCAATGTATCAAAATGCGAGCCCCAACGTGTATCTCCCGGCCTCTTGAGGCTTGTCTTCTGATTCAAACCTCGTCCACTTTCAAGTTCGCCCGAATTGAGAGCATTAACGACTTTAGCTGCTTGTATATTTTGGAGCATGTCGTGGCGTTTGCAAGAGCCTCCAACGACATTCAACACCATAGAAATCGAGTCGAAGAAAGCGGCGATTAGTTTGTTATCTTTTGCAACAGCAACGAGTGTTAACTGAAGCTGATGTGCAAAACAATGAACATAGAATGCAGTTGAGTTCTCATTCTGAATGAGCCTTTGGAGGCCATTAAACTCACCCTTCATATTAGCAGCCCCATCATAACCTTGCCCACGCAAACTTGACATGCTTAATCCATGTTTGGAAAATACTGCTTCGATGGCCACCTTAAGTGATTGAGCTTTAGTGTCCATAACATGTTGTATGGCTAAAAACCGCTCAATCACATATCCCCGTTTATCCACATAGCGAATAACAATGGCCATTTGTTCTTTGATAGAAATATCCCTAGATTCATCCACCGAAAGGGAAAATGGTGCATCTCCAAGCTCATAAATGATAGCTTGAGCGGTTTCTGCGGCAGCTGCATTCACAATGTCTTTTTAAACCTTTGGGGAGGTCAATTTTAGATTCTCAGGAGCATTTTCCAATACAACTCTTTTAATAGCTTCATTCTGATTGGCAAGTACTTGCAAAAGCTCAAGGAAGTTACCCATATTGTTTGAATCTTCAGATTCATCATGACCACGAAAAGGCAATCCTTGGCGTAGAAGAAATCGAACAGAAGCAAGAGTTGCCTTCAAGCGGATTCGATACTCTGTTCGAGCTTGACTTGATTGTTTGACAATAACCATCTCAATGTGTTGCTTCTGATTTAATAAGTTCTAACACTTCTCATATGCTTGATTATGAACACTATTCGGCCCTCCCACATGATTTTCAATTCTTTCTTTTTTCCTCCAACTTTTAAATCCTTGAGTTATAAAAGCATCATAACGTGTTTCCTCTCCAAAAAGATAACAACAAAGGCAGAATGCAGCATCTTTTTCTACGCTGTACTCCAACCAACTGCCGTAATCCTTAAACCAAATAGGATTGAATTGCCTCTTATCTTGTCCACACCCCGTATAAGGAAATTTATGGTCCCGAGGCTGACAAGGGCCCTTTCGTAGATACGCTCTTCGAACTTGGTCTCTATCTGTAGGATGATAGCTTGAGATTGGATTCCGCAATCCAGGATCTGCGGGAAGATCTGTCAAGTTAACCTCAACACGCCCTTTCTTTGAGGATGATGGCATTTCATCATTCTTATCATTCTCTATAGTCGGAGGCGGTGCATTGGTAGGTGATTGTTTTTTGTAATATTTTTCCATATCTGATTCAAAGATAATGTCAATTACATCAGAATCCTCGCCAACAACCAATGATCACCATTTATAACATAGTTTAAAGACATGATTTTAAATAATTTTTTATTTTTATAAGGAATCCTGCTACTAACACACAATTTGTAAATAAAATTGTATAATTAACTACCACATTCTTTGATGCCATTATTTTTAAATACCAATTTGTCTTTATATTATCTTGTAAGCTTTTATCTGATATTTGAGAAATGCTACTTGGACCGAACATTTGGGACCGGTCTGTAGACTGATCCCAATGTTCAAATCCAATATTTGGATTTGAACATTGGGATCGGTCCACGGACCGGTCCCAATGTTCAGGCCATTTAGACTTTTTCCTGATATTTATCTCTAATAGGATATTGCTCCTTAACGCTTCTTTATTTTCTAGCAAAACTTGTGTTACTAATCAAAGAAAATCAACAATAACCAAGAAGAAACCACACCCAACTAGTTGCTAGTGTCCCTCATCAATCATTCAATCAAAACACAAAATAATTATGATGATCACAACTGGGTTCAACATTAGGCCTGATGCAATTTCAAATGAACAAATACTAATTGCTGAATGATGAATGATAATCACAATTCACAACACTACTATCAACTACAGAATTAAGTCAACACTACTATCAACTACATAATTAAGTAACAGAACTACTTGTGGTTGTGGGAAGACACCAACTCCATCAAACAAGATGTCAAGACATATACATGAAGTCAAATAATATTGCCCAACCAGTCAACCCTTATCCATGATTGACAAATCTCATGCATTCATAAATTAAACAAGAACACAAAAGAAAACCACAAAAGAAAACCAGCTCTGAAGTTACCAGTGATGGAGGTAAGCAATCAAGATGTTACATTAGCAATGGGGAAAGGGGCGGCTATGAAGGAGCTGCTAATTCTTCCCCTAGCTGAGCTGGAAAGACGCTGCAGACATAATGGACTTGGCTGCTCAATTGAAGATTTGATCCCTTCCTTTTGATCTTTTCTCCGACTAGATCGGATCTTGGGCTCCTTTGTTAAATCATGCTGATCAAGATAATCTATGACCTGATCTGTCACATTACCACAGGGAAGCTTGACCATACACTTTTTGCTTCAATAACTTTACCCAAATGAATGGTTGTGCACTTGTGCTAATAAAAAATTGCTAGTTCCAGGTGCCACCCTATAGTATGATGCAGTTCAGGGACTGCATGTTCAAAATTAATTGTTTTAAAGATTCACGACATTACAACAGTTTTTTTATTTTATAAATTGTTACATATCCTTTCTGCTAAATGGTTCTGATTCGTTTGTGAGCATAAGATGTACCAAATGAACAATTGCAGAAATAAAAATGAGCTAGTCCGGTGCCATGTCTAAACTCGTTGAAACAGGGCACGGAAGTCAATCTAACTCCACTAGTATTCAAGAGATGAAAGCATTTGGAATGCAAAATTGCAAATATTGCCAGTAGTAGAGAGAATGATCTTGGACTGGAGCCATCAGGGTCAACTAGTGTAATAGATTAAACCCAAAAAAAAAAAAAAAAACCCAAAACACAAGAACCATAAAAAATAAAAAAAAAATAGAACCGTAACATCTATGTCACAAATCTCACTCATTCATAGATTAAACAAGAACACAAGATAAAAAAATAATAATAAAGAGAGCCATCAAACATTAAAAAAAAAAAAAAAAAAAAAAAAAAAAAAAAAAAAAAAAAAAACCCTAACTTCTCTATGCAAATGCAATGCCTAAAATAATGAATGATTGAATGGAATCATTAATCATAGAAGATAGGAAGAGAAGGGGGATAGGGAGAGAGAGAGAGAGGCTACAATGACATAGTCACATAGAGAGAGAGATTCCACAGAGAAAAACGCAGAGGGAGAGTGACAGGGGAGAGAGAGGCAACAAAGCTAAAAAGAATGAGATAAATTTACCTGAAACTGAACGACGATCGATTGTCACAACCTCACAAGCATCCGAAGAGAAGCCAAGAAGCCAGAAGGGAAGAAGAGGAGTGAAGAAGAAGAACAGAAGAACGAAGAACGGAAGGGTTTTTTTTTCTTTCCTTCATCCATCGATTTTGATATGGGGAGATGGACTTTTAAGACATGGGGCGTGGGCTTAAATCATGTGGGGCATGGGCCAGTAGCCCAATAGAACTCTAAATGAGTTTTCAAATTGGACCTGGGGCGCCCGCCCCAGGTCCCAGTAACATGGGTCCGCCACTGTGTTTAGGCTGTCTGGATTATCTATCTGATGGCCCCATATAGATAGAAAATTCCACATCTGGCCAATGACTCCTCACCCTTCAGTTAAGGGTCAGCAAAAGTCCATATTCAACAAAATGAAGGCCAAATGCTGTTGTCATGGATTTTTTTGGGTGTTCCATCCTATGGTGACACCGTCAGATGAATGATCTGGTCACCACGGGCGCACTATGACTATCCCAATGACAAAGGACATAATGCATATACGCAGATCAAAGGTTACAACTATAGCTAAAAGAGCATGTCACATAGTCGGAAGGCGCACAGTATCTCAACCACAACGTTGCAGCCCCAGTGGTTTCTAATCACAATACCCACTATAAGAACATGTGAGCGCCTACAAGACTATAGAAGCAAAAATAAGAGAACAAATCACACATGTATACATTTTTATTATGAGAAAGGGATTAAATCAAGTTGATTTTTTATTGGTGCTTTTGTAACTGTGCACACATATTTTAGAGCTTTCTGAGATGATTTGCATCTAATTACCTTGCGACTGTAACTGCCTAAAAAACCCAGCAAAAGCTGCAAGATACACAACTACTAGAAAACATAAGTGGATTTCTGATGGCTTTCTTTATTTTAACAGTGAAGTTGGAAGCAATTTAAAAAAAAAAAAAAAATCAAACAAAGAGGAATAACGAATATGAATAATGAATATAACTTACCTTTACAGCTCTGGATGCTTCGACAAGTACCCATGCATGTTTGTTTTGATCTATCTGGAAGCCAGAGAGAACCATCTCCTTGTACACATACTCAAAGTATTCCCATTGGTGTGCACTGGCCGATACCTCAAGCATCAAGGTGTATGAGTATGCATCAGGAGTATCGATTTTCTTGATTTCTTCAAACAGTTCTTTAGCTTTTGCAAACATATCAATACGCCCATAAACTTTCAACATGGCATTTATGGTTCCAACATTAGGAGTACAGTGATCTTTCATGCTTTCAAAAATGGTGATGCAATCATATGCATGTCCACCATCCATGCAGGATTTAATCATGCCAGTGAATGCTACCTCCAATGGTTTAGTCAGTGGGAGTGTTTTCAGCTTCTCAACCTGCAGACATCAAAAAGCAATACTACAGTTTAAAAAAAAAAAAAAAAACACAGCATATAAATAAATACCAAAAAAGACATATTAAAAAAACATGAATCTAATAAGTGGGCCGGCCACCTATCTCATGGGTTACTCCCCAATGGTGTTCGGAAGCTGAATGTCATGGTAGCGTTTCCAAAGAGTCTACAAAGGCTGGAACAGGTGAACACTGTAGTCCATAAGTTCAATGGCCTTCTAAACTCTCAAGTTTCATTTTACTCGAGAAGGGTAGGCAGGCATTTTATTATATTACATTATGTTATGTTATGTTATAGATGGAATTTGAGTCAGGGCCAGTCCAGTTGGGCCCAGATCCACACATAAATATTTACCTGAGTTCAAGTCTGGGTCTGGGTTCATTTCCACCAAGGACCCAACCACCAACCTGTTTACATCCCTACTAATGGGCCTTCCAAGACAACCCATGATCAATCTACCCCCTCACAGTTAAGAGCACCCCCGCATTGGCCCTTTCATCAAATTGACACTCATCCAACTATTACTGATGGATTAAAAAAACTGATTTATTCATGCCATAATCTTGATCTTTGAGGACAATAGAATCCACTTTAATTAGTATCTGATGGCGGCATGGTTTTCAAACTCTGCTGGGTCTAAGTTGTATCAGATTCGATCTCCACAAAAGACAGCATAGAACGAGTCCCATGTGTATCAGCCAACTCTGACTTAACTAATCATAACAGACTTGGCGGTGATCAAGTTGGTGAGGATTCCCAGTTTCTAAACCACAGATTGTGATGATTTTCTGGGGCATCCCTAATCCCCACCCACAGCTCCACCCCCATGATTGGCATGCTCCAAGTGGCTCACAAGGTGGCTTCTCATGTACCGAAACGATCACATAAGAGATAGTGCCCAAATGAACAAAACTATAAATAGTAATATATGTATTTATATATAGGTGTATAGATGGATTAATAGATGAATAGAGAGTTCTTCCCGAGGGTCATCCTTCTTACAAGGTATGACAAACCACCTATCCGGCCCACTCAACTGCCACCAGTCAAGGGGAGAGACATGGAAAGGTCTACGCATTAAAATAAAATAAAATAAAATAAATGACATAAGGATACAGTGAAAACATATGAATAACTGAAAGGAACAGACTTCATTTTTGGTTAGTGCAATTGCCTCCTCTGTAGAGTGTGTAAGGTGGGGATTGGATGGGACATCAGGTGGTCCGCACAAAGTGGCTTGCATACATATAGCTTATATGACAGGTGTCCCTCATTTAAGTTTCTGTGTTTGCATGTGTGCCTGTTTGGGAACTAAGGAGAAAAAAATATTGACGTAGAACTTGAATAGGCCCCACAAATTAATCCATTGGTCCAATATGAGTCCCATAACTTGTACTATTGTACATTAAACCCATGTTTACAGTAGAATTTTCATGCTTTTTTATAGATGGGAAGGTTTCATGTATCAAATGAAGTAGGGCAGCCTTATAGGGTTCACAAAAGTGGAGAAACTGCTCATACTTAACTGGGAATCTTCATGTATCTTCTAACTAGACTAAAAGTTTCTAAAAACACTCACCTGAACCATAGCTTCTTGCCATCTCCCATTGTGGCAAAGACAACATGCTAATTCATAATAAACACCTGCTGACCCAACCACTCCTCTCTGCTCCATATCCTTAACTGCTTCAATAGCTTCATTGACTTTACCTTCTTCCCAAAAAGCCCTTACAAGAACTGTGGAGTTTTGCAAATAAAATAAGAAGCCTCAAACAAAAACTAAAGCCAGTACTAAAAAATGCCCAAATAACACTACCTTTATATGTGAGAGCTTTTGGAGCAAAACCATTTCCCATCATTTTCCCAAAGAACTTGTGAACAAGGTCGTACTTCCCAGATTTCAGCATCACCTTTCAACAAGCATCTCCTGTAAGACTCAGTTACAGGTATAATTTGAGGACAACTGTATACTAGCAGACAAGTCTCCATATACACAAGAAAAATGCCAATTACAGTACAGCAGTGCAAGTATGTATCAACACCTGGAAGTGCATAATCCACCAACAATATAGACATCGTATATAAAGTTCCACCATTGTTTTTTTTCTCTCATGGAGACCAAAGCTTGTGCAAGATGCCTCTAAAGCTCATACTCTTATTAGAATCACATAGGAAATGCTGTTTTGATCCTATAAAGGTAAGAAAGATATGTTCATTTTTTTTACAACAAGGTTTGGACCTTAAAAAAACAAAAAACCCATCTTTTCCCTTCCAAATCTCTCTCTTAAGTGAAAAGAGGATATATATATATATATATATTAGAAAAAGTTTTTTTTAAGCATTAGAGTATAAAGAAACATAAAAATTTAAATTTAAAAAAAAAAAAAAACCAGTTTCAAGTTTCAACCAGTAATATTCAATCCTATACAAATGCGAGGATTCATGTGAATAATAGGATTTGTCTAAATCATAAGATTCTTTTTTAGTTGCGACTCAGATACACAATAGAATTGTTATACACGCAGCTAATCAGATATGATCAGATCGTCTCAACACTGATAGGAATTTGGGAATTATGATGTGATACAACTTCTAGTAACTATGGTTCAAAATTCAGATGGACAAAAAACTCTCTATTAGCTAAGGCGATCAAAACATAAAAGACATTGAGCATTCCAAATGAACAGTGAGAAATGATTGGTCAAGCAGGTTAGGTGTTGTAATTAAATCATTAACTAAAGATACAAATTACTCTATCGAAACTTGCTAACCTCACAAGCAAGGGAACAAAAAAAATATTGTCCACATGCAATATTATTTGTCAGAGGTGGCCAACCCAAGAAGAAAAGCCATCCTATTCAGCCTCATGACTCCTACAAGCTATGCAAACCAATCGAACTGCATGTTGGCACTTTTGTTCACACTAAATACCACCTTGAACATCCATGGACTCTAGTCACCCACTTGTATTTCAAATGAAAAAAATTTCAGTTCCACCACATGCTGGGAGAAGCATTTGGCACAAACTAAGATAAATGATTCATGGAATACCTCCATTGCGAGTCCGTATGTTGCTCCATTAGGTTTTAGACCATGGCGCCTCATCTGTCCCAACACCCAAGGTACCCCTTTCCACTGCTGGCATGACACACAAGCATTGAGAACCTGGCAATCAATTGCAAACACAATCAAGGAATTGACCAAATGTACAAATCTTTGAAAGAGCACTCCAGAAAATTAGCTAATACATAGGAGAATTGAAGTTCTCTTACAGCATTAAATATCACCACGTCAGGTTCCAAGCATCTATCCCAATTTTTCCGACGCATATTTCTTATTCTTTTAGAAGGTCTCTGCCTCATGCACTCAACAATGTTCAGTAATTCTTTTAGCTGACCAGCTTGACCAAGCGTGACAGCAATACTGTGATATGCAGCCATGTCAGGATAAATCAAGTAGTCTTCCTGAAAATCATCGGTGGTTAGAATTCAGTGATCTGCTAAACCAAGTTAATACGAAAATTCAATAGAAAAACAGCATGTCCCAGCATATGATGTGATACGATATGATCATCACCCTCTTTTTTATTTATTTTTATTTTTTGAAAGGTAATCTGATCATCACCCTCATTTTATTAAAAATGTGAAGAGCTTCATTGGGCCTCCCAGCTTTCCCAAGGACTGCTAACATTTTCGTATAAACAAACCTACAGTCAGAACAGGTCTTATCAGAAACAGACATCTGGCAACTAGCACCATTTTCCTTTCAAATAGCTATTATCAGACAAGAAGATGCATGTTCAAAAGAATCTTGCTAAAGTAGTTACAATTGGAATACATACTGAAAAGGAACACAAAACCATCATATCCAATTTTGCTACGATCACAACACGCATGCTGCCTAACAAATAGCAGAACTATGTGCATTGTGGAGTGGACAGAAAAATCCAGAACAGCTGTAAAAAAACACACATATGAGAGAGAGAGAGAGAGAGAGAGAGAGAGAGAGAGAGAGAGAGAGAGATAATTAAAACATCACTATAAGTTTGTGCTGGTATTAACTTGTGCCATTGTGGTAATCACCAACACACCAACATAAGTTTGTCTGATAATAATTGACACTGTTGTGTTCATTATCAATCAGTGTTGGCCCCTCCAGTGTCAACCATGGTTGGCTCAAGTTTCACAAACCCTTCATATGAATTTGATGATAGGGGAACAGTTACAGAGATTATAGCACGCATGCTTCCACATTCTTTATAGTTTAGTGGGTGTTTGGAAACAAGGTATCTGAAAAGATTTCACAATTTAAACATTAGATTAGAATAAACCTACCCACCACAAAGATAGGTGTTTAGCTAACTTACAATGTATAATACAATATGTCAAGTCCTTCTAAAAACGTTGCATCACAATATTCAGGGATATAAGACAGAAAATCATCCTTCACGGTACCATCCATGTCTTTTATTAGTTAAAAACATTCACATATCATAATTGTCCTCCTAGGATTACCAACATTGGATGATTCCTATTGTGATTACCGACAATAAATGTCTTCCACTGTGACTCCCAACATTAGATTGATCCAACGGTGACTACTAACATAAGGTGGATCCTATCATGATAACCAAAATGTAGACCCATTGTGATGCCAATAACAGGCGGGCTCCATGTTAATTACTAATATTAGGTGGACTCCACAATTTTTAACATTAGGTGGGTTTCATTGTTATTACTTACATTAGGTGGTTTCAGCAGACTAGTGGTGATTATCAACACTATATGGTGTGACCGCGATGGTCAGTTTGCCATCATTAGATGAGACCAGTCATGGTAACTAACGCTTGATGAGTCTCATCATGTACCAACATTTGGTGTGTCCAACGTGATTTCAAACATTATTCAGCCATATAATGATTATAAATGTTTGACGAATACCACTGTATTTTTTTAATGGATAAACCCCATTGTGATTACCAAAATTAGATAGTTTCCATCCTGGTTACCATTGAGGGTCCATCATAATTAGCAATTAGTGGGTTCCCCCTGTGGTAACCATGTCTCTATCTGTCCATTAGTTGTTCTGGTCAGAACATCTGGTTCTAGGGCCTTTTTGGCCTCCTTTTTTGTAGCACTTGGGCTGCACCGGGTTTTCTCCTTTTACTGGAGTGGAGTCACAACTCCATTTCCAGTGCCTTGATGCAACTTCGAGAGATATGCAGCAGTTAGAAGACCGAAGCATGACTCTGCTAGTCTGCATGAGAGGGAGACGTGAAAACGAGAAAGAGGCTGTAGATGACAAATGAAATTCAAAACCCCGGCCCTAAATGTATAGATGACGAAGGCTTTGTACGCACAGGAACAAATGGCTTGCAAAATCCCATCTCTTTTTTATTTCTTTCAACAAAGATGGACCCGGCTATTTAAAAAAAAAAAACTTTCTTATAATATTGAGAAGGGCATATGTATTGCAATTTGCAATCAACTAACATTGACCTTATATTTAGTCTATTAATGGAATTATCATCATGAGCAACAAACACTTTCACATATCAAAATAAGGAAACAAATGAAGAAAGTTGCATGTTGAACAAACATAAGATACGGCAAAGGTTAGGAATTACAGGCTCTTACTTTGAATGTACTAGAATGATCCATAAATAAGAACAAAAACAGATATCCTTGTGTTTATT
Organism: Camphora micrantha; assembly: GCA_003546025.1. NCBI lineage: Eukaryota > Viridiplantae > Streptophyta > Magnoliopsida > Laurales > Lauraceae > Camphora > Camphora micrantha. The sequence goes on from QPKB01000002.1 coordinate 73,744,873, forward strand.
TAGCTAGATGTTTGCACTTTGACAGCAGGAACAATATAAGAAATATCAAAATAGAACTATAATTAACTTGCCTGCTTTTATAATCTCTAGAGTCCCTTCCTTTGTATACCCATTCCACAATAGACAAAGCATGTCTCCAATGGCCACGAGCCCCCAGTCCTCCAACTATTCTGAGTAGATTCCTTTCAGTGAATTGAATCCCTGACTGATTCATCAACCTAGAAAACTTCCAGTCCGACATGCTGAGGTTCCCAGTGCTTAGCCTATATTTCGCATAACCCACGTTAGAGAAAGCCTGAATTTCTTTGTTTCCAAAATGCCTGAGCATTTTAAATAAACTAAATACATGTAAATTGCATCATCAAGCAGTGGAAAAAAGAAGACAGGTTGTCAGACAGTAAATGGCAGGCCACAATATCATTCAATATTCAAAATAAACGACAAATGGATTCGCTAGTATGCCTTCCATCATAAATTTAAATTGGGTGCAGGTTTACATATGAATGTCAACCATAGATGAGCACACTACATAAAATCCCCTGAACAGCAGAACCAAAAAATATGCTTTGTAGGGATTAGTTGATAAGTTGCCCAAACTGCTAAAATTATTTCAAGCTATGCCAATTCTGTCCTGCTTGCAAATGTTTAACTCAAGCAACTCTTTAAAGCAAGCACAAAACACTCTCATCAATTTATAGCAAAGGAGCTCAAATTCAATAATTTTAAGCTACTCATCCACATTGAAACCCACCCAAATTCACAACATAAAAGGATACATCCATCTATGGAATTGAATTCATAAAAATTACCTGTCAATAAGCATTCGAATCCGTTCATTATCTCCAATCTGCCGCTTGGGCGAGAAATCTTTCTCTCTCTTGATGAGATTCTGCTCCTCCTCAAAACCCTCCTCTTCCAAATCATCATCCAGAAGCCAGCGATAATCCTTGCTCTTCCTCTCCGCGAGCATCTCCTTCAGATCCACCAAGCCCTCACCCTTCAGCTTATCCCCTCCAAACTCCCCGTTTCCGCTCGCCAGCTCTCTCAGAGCGATCCCCTTCGCCCCCTCCCACGGCAGCCCGAGCGCCGGAGGAGCGTTCTTATCGCCCTTGAACGCCCTCATTACCGTCCGATACTCGCGAGCAACGGTCTGAAAGTGAGCTTCGTCCTCCATTTCCAGCTTCTGAGATTCAGGGAGGGGTTTTTCAAGGCGCTTGGATTTACGTATGAGTTTTAGGGTTTCCTTCTTTTGGAGGGTTCGGACGATTTTGGGGGTGGGAAAGACTCCCTTTTTGAGGAGCCTGCGTTTGATTTTTTCGGTGTTGGGTTGGAAGGGACTAGGGTTTTGGGAGGAGAGAGAGAGGGAGATGGAGGTTTCCATGGCGGGAAAGAGAGAGGAATGGGAGAAGAAGATGAAACAAACGAGGGTGAGGTTTTCAGTTTGAATGGTGGGGCTTTAGCAGGGTTTTACAAGATACAACTGTGGATTGGGGAGGGGTATGAATTGTTTGGTACTCCTCGAGAGTAGATTAGGTCCCGACTTTCCTATATCAGTAAATGTCAAGTAAACCTTCCATTTTATAATTTACTATACTTTATTTTACATGTAAAATTACCATACAATCACGCTAGTTTGGTAACTCTACTAATTGAGTCAAGTGAAGTAAAGTTGATTTTGAAGAAATAAAATATAAATTGGTTATGATGGCTTTTTGTTTTTAGTTGTTTGTTATGAAATTTTTTTAACTCTTTATATAGAAAAGTGAAATTTCTTTTATATTTTAGTAGATGAAGATAATTGCTTTTTAATTTTTTATACGAAAAAGATAGATGCATGGAATTTTGAATAAAGTGCATTTGATGTGATATCTTGTCTTCAAAATGAAGGCTTTACTTGACTTTTATTGTATTAGTAAGGCGGCCAAGACATGCAGAACTGGCTGGCATTGAGATATAAATTTAATAAAAGTTCTACCATGAATAATCAAAATGAAGCAGAATTTTAGAAAAATATTGCTCCTCCATTTGGGTCATCGGGCGCGGAAATCAACGGCCGATGGTAAGCATACAAGAAAAATAAAGACCTAATCTGGACCATTTAAAATAAATGTCATACTTTCCATAAGATATTCTTAAATTTCACTTCAATAGCATGTAACTGACCACACTAATAGCGCACAATCTTATGCATTACTAATCATATAGGTCTTGATCGCGTTATTAATCCAAAATACTTGGAGTTCCAAATCGGTCCTGAAAAGGTAAGATTTTGTATGGAGAGATGAAAGTAAGTAATTTTTCACAAGCCTTAGGTTAGAGTTTGTTCGTAAACAAATTACCAAGTAAATTGGTGAGGTGCTTAAAATGGAATTTTAGAAGAAGAAAGTAGAACTGTGTATTGAAGAGGAGCAACTGGACCAGTAGAGCTCACCAAGCCAACCCCAATGACATGGGGTAAAGTTTCAATGAGGATAATGACTTTACATGTATTAGAATGAAAATCTTCATCAGTCCTTATGAGAGCTTCCATGAAAGCTTCATTATCTTTGGCAAAATATAGGCAAAACACAAGTGTGCAAGAAGCGCCTTTGCATTGATTCAATAAAATGTAAGGAAAGAAACCGAAAAAAAAAAGAATAAAAGAAGTCCTTGGAAGAATTATTAATTGAGAAATCATTGCATCCCTAATTATTGACTGCATAAATACTCTTACAGAGGTTTACATAGATAAGATGACCTAACCCAACTCACCAATTCTGTTTCTTCCATGTGCTAAAAGTTTCTTCATTCCAATAGGATGCTCTTAACTCTAAATCTATGTACATCTTGAATAAAAGAAGTGACATTGAGGGCATAACAAGTACGCAATGAGACATGCAGAGCTCATACAACCCCTCTCATCTTCCATTTCCAATTTGATGGAAAGTACGATCATCATATTCATGTTAAGGATGCCTAGATAAGTCACACAAAATCCTGTACAGGTGATGATTGCTTGAGCTCGCATGCAGCCTGAAAGCAGTCCGCAGCTTGTTGTAATGATCCTTCCATCTTTGACACAAACCCAAGGTTCAACCATGCATCATGATTTGTGGGTTCTACTCGCAAAGCATTCATTAATAAGCTTCTCGCGATTGGTAGTGATTTCTCACCATTCTTCATTAGTAATACCGCTGTCGAAACCATGCTTGGAACATGATCAGGGTCCATTGACAGTGCCGCAGAGAAGGCATCAAGCGCCTCTTTGTTTAACGATTGGGCTTCAAACAGCATGCCTACAATGCATACAGTATGGAGAATGAATTTGAAATCTAGAAAATAGAAATATAGACAGGAGTTGAATTAATTTGTTGGGACTTGGGACAGACAAAACATTAGCAATAATATCAGGAGACAGTTGAATTTCTAATTGGAAAAACATGGCGAGCATTATCTTACTCTCTTGCAGTATAATAGTTGCAACCACAGTGAATCTAGCTATGTTAAGAATGATAGAAACACCTTATGTAAACAAGTTAGATTTAATTTTCATTGACTTCTTTTAAAAACTAAATGACACCCCATGTGTTTGAGGTCTCTTGTACTTGATCTTCTCGCTCTTGGGCTACCCTGTGCTAGCAGGAAAAATAGTTTTGAGCTTTAAAAATGGTTGTATGCATAACAAAAATAAAAATTTGATAAAGTGTGTATCAGCAAACAATTAAGTTACATTTAAAAAAAATATATATATATATATATATATATATTGCCACAGATTGTTTCATCATGATTATCACATGAGTGGCAATGCGTATCATCAAGCAATTCATTTCTATGAAGGATAATAGATAGAAATGAGGTACAAGACCATATGAGGGCTATGCAATAAGGACACTCCATTATCCTACAAACTGCCTTGTCAGATGAAGAAGCCAGTCATAGGACACGTTATTATAGAGCTACATTCATCTTTCATTTTGTTTATTTATTTGACTATTATCATCAAATTCCAATGTATATAGTTATATAGATGCAATTTTCTTTGTGAGGAAATATTCATGTGCATCCATCCCTCACTCTATGGCGAGAGACACAGTGGGGAGACCGTGGGGCTGACTCTATGATCCATCCAAACCATCCACAAACACGAGACCCCCTGAATTACACTGGATTCATCGAGTTTTCACCGATCCGAATGGACTGGACCGTTGGATCGAGGATCAAATTTTCTCTATAACATAAAGTCGTTAAACTAGTGGGCCACGGATGAAAGGATTAAAGGCATGTGATTGACTCCAAACTTGATATCTGAGCCCATAAAAAATGTATCCCCCCCCCCCCCCCCCCCCCCGGTGCGGAGGTGGGCCCCATCAAGTTGTCCCTCACCATAATATGGTGAGGGATCATTGCATTATGCATTTATGATCTAAAATTTTCAGGTGTCTGAGTGTATTGTGTGAGTCTAAGACCTCATATTTCAAGTCAAAAACCAAAATGACCGTTAGCAAGTTGAATAGGATGAGTTAACATAGAACTCCAGTAAGGAGAATCTCACAACCTGTTGCATGCCAGCTTCTTGGAGCATAAAGTTCAATTGACCTGGCTTTTTCCAAGCAAACTTTTGCATCCGACCATGATCCAACTTTTGTATATATCGATGCCAGATCCTGCCATGCTTCCATTTCAAAAAAATTTCTCACTATCAACCTGTTGATAAGAAAGAAAGCAGGAAAGTCAACCAATGAATTGGAGAACACCACAAAAATAATTTGTAATAAAATCAAAAGAAAAAAGATAACTAAAAACAATGGTGCACACACTTCATAACCAGAGCTTCCGTTTTGAAGTTCCCTTTGTGCATGAACCAGAGAGAGCAAAACCCTGTAGCTTTCTATTGCGCGTTTGGGCTGTGCCTGAGCAACTTGAAGTATAGCTTTCAACCTTAAAAATTCTATCTGATCTTTCTTCCCCATCTCATCTAAAGCTATATCAAGTATACCTTCAGCATCTTTGAAGCACTGTTCTGCTGATATTATAAGAGCCAATAGCTTCCAACATCGTGCAGAGCTTCCGCCCATCATGTGCAGATATTTTTTCGCATTCTCTAGAGCCTCATCCAAGTTTCGCTGCACAGCGTTCTCAAGTCCAAGGCTAAGTATCACTTCCAGATTATCTTTCTCAATCATGGTTGCCTGATGCAATGATTCCAAAGACTTCTTCTGAAATAGTACCCTTTCAGAATCAGAGACTGTTAATTGAGCTGCGCTTCCATAACAAACACCAAGCAGGTGATGTGAAGCACCAATAGAATGATGCCCTTGCCGACAGTTGCTGCACTCAATTGCTCGCTGAGCAAAGTCAATTCCTTCGAAAGCATGCTTTGAATTTTGAGAACACAACTTCGCTCCTAATAGGAGTGATGGGAGATGGGTTTTGTGTTTCCTCTTGGAATGAAAAAATACCTTCCTTAGCAGATTCAAGGCTACATCATTTTGGCCTGCAGCACTATAACAGAGGGCCAGAAAATACCATCTTTCTGTTCTACTGTATATACCAGGCAGTGCCTGTTCTATATGATTTGCCAGATTTTCAAATTGCCCCGATGTTGACAATGCAAAGGTCAGATGATCCATGACTTCCGGATCCCAAGGTATTTCATCAAAGGCTATCTTCCTCATGACTATAAGCAAAAGAAGAATTGCTTCCTCTATGTTGCTTTTAGGGGAACCTGAGCCCCAAACTTGCAACTGAGGCGGCAGGTTGGCTTCCACACCACCATAAAGTAGAACTGTTGCCAATTCTTTCTGGATGCCAGCCAATCTCTGGGATTCTAAATTCCATGGTTTGATGAGAGCCCGCCTATATGCATAAATTGCTTCATCAAGATATCCAGCTTGTTTCCACAATTCCGGAAGCAGCTCAAGAGCTCTGTGAAACATCTCCTGCAACTTGCAGTCCTCGCCAATCTCAATGGGCATTCCATTAGGCAGTGCAGCTTCAACTGTGTCCAAAATAACTTTACATTCCTTTGCAGCTTCTGCCAAAATCAAACACCAAAACTGTATCAAAACCAAATACCATTTTGTTGTAAGCATGAAAGGCCCAGTAAAAGTTGAAAGTGGTTTGCATGCTAGTGTATCACACCAAGCTTAAAAATTTATTGAAAAACAATGTATAAGACAACGCAACCATTCACTTACAATAAGGTGTAGGTTAATTTTCATTGACTCCCAAGACATAGGATTAACTATATAACATATAAATATTCACTTCCTTAACTATTTATTAGATATATGTTACCATTTTGTCATGTTGATGAGCCTGTTTTGCTTGTTTCCCATTTTCTTTTCAATCTCATTTTTTGTTTAGTTTAATTTAACCGATCACGACTCACCATAACTGCATCGACTTCCAAGTCAAAATCACAGGGAGAGACCCTTTTTGGATTCCCCAACAATGGAAATTATTTTCATGATTCTTTTCCGTGTAAGTTTCATAAATACCGAATTGATGTCAGCTAAGTGGAAAAGAAGAGAATAAAGTTTAAAGTATCTAACTGACATTTTGATTTTGGACGTGCCCAAATAAACAAAGTGGAGCTCCTAAAAGTCAGAGTGTACGATGCACATCCAACAGCCCAAACTAGGGAGGGATCTTTTTGGAAATCTCAACATATGCAGAATGGCAACTGGGAGCTTTGTACAATATCTAATTTCCACAACTCCAGTTCTGCTATTAGTATTTATCTCCATCAACATCTCCCGTAGGCTGTTGATGACTGGCGATTAACAGAAAGGGGTATGCATGCACGTGTATAATTATTTCTGAAAGGACTAATAGCCATACACTAACAATTTATATAAGAGCTAATACATTGTGTGATTAGCTTAAGTTTATAATAAACATCTACTTAATCAAAGAAACTTCCCAAAATTAAAGTGATTTATGTTTCATCTGACATCAACTCCATGCTTATATGACTCAACATAGCAAACTGTCACAATCACCGGGTATCAGTAAAATTCGCCTCTAAATAATTAAAGAATCTCTTCTAAAGTTGAGTGCATTGAAATCATGAGGAAGGAATTGAGTGCAACGGTGATATGAGAGTACATGGATGAATTACTAGTGGATAGATCAATGAGTATTGAAATACCACCAGTAGAGAAAATGATAGCAGGAAATTTACGCATTGTCAAATTTGACTCCAAAGCGTAGATGTCAATTTCATTTCATTTCAGTAAATGGACTACAAAGCATAGATGTCAATTTAGATTCGTTTCAGTTTGGCTTGGCCAAACTGGTTGAATAGTTTTTGTTTGGCTAGTGGGCCAAACTGAACATTTCCTAAGTTCCTGTTCGCACAGAACTGGATTTTGGTTACTTAAACAGGTCAATCTGATTTCATCCAAAACTCCTCCTGTTTTAGGCCTGTTCGTTTGCATTAGAATACATAGGAATTGAATAACTACAGTGATTAAAAATGAAGATCAAATAACATTTTCTTTCAGAAACACAGAATCAAATAGTGTAGATGTCAATCTCAGTTCATTTCAGTAAATGGACTACAAAACGTAGATGTCAATCTCGATTCATTTCAGTTTTGCTTGACCAAACTGGTTGAATAGTTTTTGTTTGGCTAGTGGGCCAAACTGAACATTTCCTAAGTTCCTGTTCAGCCAGAATTGGATTTTGGTTAAACAGGTCCATCTGATTTCATCCAAAACTCCTTTTGTTTTAGGCCTGTTCTAAAAGAAGATGCTATTTGATGTTTATTTTGGACATTCACCTTTGATCTTCATTTTTAACTACCCTATGTATTCAATTCCTATGGCTATGTATTTTAATGCAAACAAACAGGGCCTTTATGTTTTATTATTTGTTTCATTTTTGTTAATTTATGAGGGCATTTTAGACTTTTGATGTCTTTTAAAGCTCCATCTTCTTGTGCCAACTGAAAGAAGGGCTTATGAGGGCAATGTGTTTAATCAGAGTGATAAAGAACAATGTGTTATAAACATTACAGTTGTGGGCGACAACAATATGTTGTAATGCTTTTTGTACAATATTGAAGTAGAGTTACGTGATCTAACTTTTTAATTATGATTTTAAGAAGTAGTTTGCTTACCCTACTCTAGTAGTGTAGTCAGTGAACTTGTGATTGTATTTATGTCTGCGTTTTTCCAATTTTAATTTTGGATTGATAATTGGAGATGTGAATTGAGAATGCATATTACAACTTCACATTGTTACGTGCACAAGGTTTACAAATTCTTCACTTGATATGTAGAAGTAACATATTGCATTATTGATTTAGTGGAATAAATTGAATACGGGTTGTGCTCTAGTGCAGATGTCTCTCATGGACCTCCTCTGCAACTCCCTTGTGAGGCCCACCTGAAGCCACACCAATCATGGGGGAGTTGGGGGATGGAAATTTACACGTGCAAAATTTCAACTCGATAAGATAGTCCTAATCCCTTGATCCATGGCCCTTAATTTCAATGGTTTTATTAGAAGGCATCATCTTTTTGAAGTTCAATACAACAGTAACGGTTGGATGAGTGTATAATTTGGGCTTGTGCCTTGTGGGGGGGGGGGGGGGGGGGGGAAGGGGGGGTGAATTTGGATTGATCATAGGGGCCTCCACGGGCTTAAATAAAGGGGTCCATGTGATGTCGACTCACATGAAAGACGTCCTTGAGAAAACCTAGGCCATCAAATATATATGTAGTTTTCTTTTTTACATTTTCATATATTTCCAAAACTTTTATCTTTTGTTCTTGTGTACTTTCTCGAAACCTAACCCCTAAATGAAATGCCATAACAACGAATCAGCCAAAATTTAGCAGTTTGGAGTCATAGAGAAATAGGATAAAAAAAAATGCAATTAACAACTATACTACAAAGTATATAACAAAGGTGCAGACCCAATTTTCAAATCCAGATATCAATGATCTGGAGTGACCTCCTACAAAGGTCTCATTTAATCCAATCCAGTTTTCAGGGTTCATAAAGTTTTAATAAACTCAAGAGTATAAAGAAGCTACCACTGTAAATTACACCATAAGAATCATACTCTGACATGAGAATCTCCAGTAAGTAGCAAGTCAAGTAAAACAACCTGAAACAAAAACATACCTTTAAAGCGCCCAAGCGCCTCTAATGATTTTGCTTTAAGTAAGATTGCTTCAAGAAGCAAGCTCACAGAATGCATTGACATTGTAGGTGCCCGCAAGTTCCCACTTTTGGAGCGAGGTTTCCTTTGGCGAGTTCTTTCAACAATAGCCTTAGTCATCCTCGGTGTTAAAATGCGGATCTCAATTCCCTGAAACACCTGAAGTGCAGCATCAAAGTTCCCTCTCTGATATTCCAGCCGACCCAACAATGCCCTTGCTTCCTGAAAATAGGAATTGGAGAAAATCATTGAAAGAAAGATACAAAGAAGTACACTTGAGTCAATAACAAAGCAAAGAAGTGAAGAACCAACCTCATAATTCAAAGAGAGAGCTTCTTTTAGAGTAGATTCTACATCATCAACTTGGGCATCATCAAATTTTGATTCCCAATCCCCGGTCCTTGATGAGAGTCCACTAGCTGAAAAGTCCCTTGTTGCTAGTGATTCTGGTGACTGAGGTGGATCCTCAAACTTAAATTGCTCTCCCGAACAAGCGCACAACATTGTGATAATTTGAACAGGAAAATCTCAATCTCAAGTCGAAAAAAGAATGACCAACAAATCAATCACCACTCAGAAAATCCTCCTTCTAAGATACCTGAAAAATGAATGAAATGTATAAGCATTGGAATCCATTTACAAATTCTAAACCAGTCTAATTCATCAATAAGCAAAAGGGGTAAAAATAGCAACAAAGTCAGTTACAAAATCAAGTTTCATATTGTCCCAAAGAAAACAAAAAAAAAAAGGCAGTATATTTTTAAAATGGCATTTTCAGATTTTAACTCAATCTCATTCATAGTTAGAAAAATTATTTCAAAGATATAGATTGAAAACGAAATCCCCCAAGAACCCCGAAAGAGAAAGAAAAAAAATAACGAAAATGCACTAATATCAACTTCCAGGTTTCAAATGGCTATAAAAGCTCAAAGATTACACTTGAAATGAATCAGATCTCCAATCAAAGCATTATTCTCTTACTATCAAATGGAGAAGTAAAACCATAAATCAAGTTCGAGATTAAACTTTCACTATCACCCATCAAATCCCAACTCAGAATGATAACCTTCAACAGCGTATGAGACCCATTCAACCATTCAACCACCAGAAGCAATTTTCTAATCCCAATCAGCATCATTTGACTCATTTCTCTACCCAAAAACCATTTCTAGAGGAGAAAACAAATCCAAAACAACAACAAAAACATGAATAAAATAAAACTGTTTTCAACAGAAATCATATCAGACACCCTGCATTACCTTACCATTCACCAAAATCAATCAGATTGTACTCGTCAATCGGAAAAAAAATCTCCTTTTCACAGACCCATTTCCAGAAATCCATTAAATAAATACACAAAAACAAAAAGATGCTTACATCATCTCCAATATCTGAAGAGGATCTTCAAATAGATCTTCCTGCGTCAGCAAACCAATCTAAGACATAAGACTACACCAATGACCAACAACTAGCAGAACAGAAAAAACAGCAATAAATTCAAGACCCAGATGAGAAAATCAACCAAGTCACCGAAAGTAACGTCCTTTTTCAAATGGGCAAGAACTGTAAAGCAGAAGCGATGGCAGGAGGAGAGACAGAGGGGCAGCAAAAAAGACAGAGAGAGAAGATAACGAAAGCTATTACAATGAAAAGGGCGATACAGAAGAGAGACAGCGTAGACGGAGCTACAAAAGAATCAGGAAATGTGTGTGGTGGCATATGAAAGCAACTTTCTGGAGATTTTCGCCTTCTGCATTGCTGCTTCTCATTGTAATACCATAGAATAGAGAGCCTTTCTCATTTGAATGTCTCTTGCATTTATTAATGTCAGATGAGAACGAGGACTTTTCACACGTTTTGCTGTTTTCACCCGCTACTTTTTATTCGCTACACCTACTGATCAATAAAAATATTGGAATGCTCCATAGGTAGGTCCCACATGTGGATTGCCTATGGTAGAGAGAGGCCCAATAAGTACATGTTATGTGGGCCACAAGGATGGTTTGGGCTTGCACATCTTTAGTAGAATAATAATATATATGTTATGTACCCAAATTTATGGGACCCATTTATATATATATATATATATATATTTTATCATTCAGGTAGGATAGAGATAAGGGTCGCGGTTAGATTATCTTAACTCTTGATTTAACAGTCTCAAAATTTAATTATAATTTAATTATAAATAATTTTATAAATCTAATTCAACGATGAATAAAAGTCCGATGAGCATACACAATGACAGATCATGGGTGCTCCGATAATGAAATGAGACAAGTGGCCCCATCTGCCCCAAGTGCTGGTGGGGAAATTTTCTCCCATAATAGCAAGACACTGGTAATACGGGGATGTAGGTGCAGGAGAAAGGGGTTGTAAAAAATCAATTTATGAAGAAGACAACTACCGAACGACGTGATTTCGGACAGTTTCTGGTCATGGATCTTCTCATATTCTCTTTTCTTTTTTTTTTTTTTTGGAGAAAGAGTAAATTTTTTAAATAGCCCCGAGGTTTGGTCTAATCTAAAAAAGGGGCTCAATAATTGATGACATCTCAGTCATGGGTCAAATGTTTTTGAGACTTCTCACAAATAGTTTAATGCATCGATTACTTAAATCCAGTGAAATGGGCACCATTAGAAGCTTAGACCCTTTAAATCGTTTAACTCATCATCATCAATTAAAAATATTATCATCTTCCCTTCTCTACCTCCAACTAACCATTTCCATCCAAGCGTCATGTGGTAAGTTAGATATCACTTAAATTCCAAGTGGTAGCTCAGTGGGCTAGGACCACAGTTTGCATCTGAATGTTGTGGGTTCGAAACTGCACTATCAAATTGGAGCTACATGGGAGTTTCACCCCGCTTTCTCTCATGGGCTCGTAGGGATTATTTTTGCCCAAAGGGCTAAGAACCCTGCATTATCCAAAAAAAAAAAAAAAGTTAGATATCACTTTTTTTTTCACAAATCCAACCTGTACGGTCTAGATCTAATCAAATTTTACATTAAATAGGACCCACAAGGTGTACTGCACTTTCATTGATCACCTCCCATCAAAATTAGCTCGGGTGCACCGATATTTGCTAAAACTTATCACCCAAATTGATATGTATCCTTAAGAAAAACAAATCCCAACCATGTTGTCATCTAAACCTAAGAAAAACAAAATCCCAATCATGCTGGCATTCAAAAAAAAATAAAAATAGAAAACCAAATTATGATTTGATCTCTTTTTATAACAACCCAAGTTGATTTAATAAAAATCCATCCACCACTTCAAACTGCCTACATTCTTCCCTATTATCATCTATGGGAAAAAGAAAATTAAAAGGGAAAAGGAAAGCAAGAGACTATAATATTCAAGGATTGGCCAAAGCTCTTCTTAGCTCCACTTTACTGTGAAAATAAAGATAAACATAAGCTTGAATAGAATATGCAAAAAAGTACACATGTACAGGATTTGAGTGACCTAGAGGAGAGACTATGAATCCATTTGAAGACCTACACATGTACAGGATTGATGGAAGCCAAGAGAATAAGGGTAGATGTTTTTACTATCAAGTTAACATCATTGACTTTTGAAAGCCACCTCAAGAACTTTGGGACCTTTCTAATGTTATTAACATTAATTCAATAGACAACTTTGGTATTAGATCATAACATAAGAATAATCTTGAAAACTTTCTCTATGAAAGAAAGGTGAACATAAGAAACAAGGCAAGAAACCTATGGATACCACTTTTTGCGAATATAATCAGAGTTGGGTCATAGATTTTGTTTGCACGAGAAGAGTAAAGAAAGAATTAGATGTCAAATTATAAATATAGTTAAATTAGAGGAGGTTGATAAAAGTTTACTTTCACATTTATTGGCCTGTGAAGTAAAACTCCATTATCATTGGTTTTACTCTCTTTTTACTTTTCCTTCCAAATATGGTATAAAATTTTATGCCACATAAATCACTTTTCTTAACCTCATTCCTATCCACTCCTACAGTCCTACTATACGAATAGGTGCTATCTATGCTTACCTCTTAAGTGAAAAACTGTTATTAGAATTCATTCATCAAGCTGGCTGTGTCTATAGGCATTAAAACAAATGAAATGACGGGGGAAAGGATATCTGAAATCAGCTGAACTTACCTTCAGGTGGGTGAATTGAATTCCTCACCTGACAAGGATAGTCATTGACTTTTGCAGTGTGGGACATGCATTGGAATATCTACTTTAATTAAGTCAAAGAAATGCAATCACACTTTCGGCCCTTTTAAAAACCTAGTCATTTTGTTTTATTAATTTTATGTTTTCACACCGGGTGGGTGGAAAGGAGACTTCCCAAGGGGATGAGTGTCCATGGGAGCTCCACCATTTTAGGGCTTTTGTTTTTATGTTTTTTGGTATTCAAGCTAAAGGGTTGAGACCCTTGAGGCTTGCATGTGCAAGGTAATGAAAACTCGCATATACAATTACACACAACCCGCATATGGAGGTGGTGATGGAAACTTGTACATACGAGGAGACACAACTTACACATGTGAGGTAATAGCAACTCACATGTGCAAAGAGCGGAGAGGGCAGGTAATCCACGACTCTAGTATTGAGGCTCGGTTTAATTCATGGGCCAAACAATCGGGCATATACACCCTTTGTAGAAAAATGTTGAGCCAAATTGAACATCTAAGTATAAAAGAAAAGGCTCGGCCTATTCAACACTCTGGAACATAAAATTAGACCCTAGCATACTCACAAGTCTAAATTTGATGCCCAAATTTAGCCTAATATAAGCCGAAAAACTCAGCCCATGGGCGCTTCAATAGGGAGCGCTAAAATAATCAAAAGTATAACTTCAAGAGGTAGCTCAGTTGGTAAAGGATCACGGTTTGTACCCGAAGATTATAGGTTGTAACTCGATTGGAAATCCTTCGATAGCTGAAAAAAACCGCATAACCAAAAGCATAAGTTATGAACACGAGCTTGAGTCGGACCCCAACGGTCATGGGTGAAACTAATTAGGATGGAAATGGCGCATATCCAAGATTTTGTGTGATAACGAATTACCACCTGTGTGATTTCTTTATTTTCGTATCTATTGCCCGGGAATCCTACTTGGGGATTTTGAATTTGAAAAAGTACCGAATCGAGCTCCAGCCACGACGGTTTTCAAACCGAGTTTGAATCTTAGGGCTACGACAGGGTCACATGATGGGTGAGAGGTTGGTGAAGCCTCCAGTCCTGGCCCCTACTAGCATCTTTGTGTGACAAAAGTACCCCCGCTTCGTTTTTTCTCTCTATTTTTCTCTAACCGCAACCAACGGGGGTTCCGATCCTCCGACTTAAGAGAGCCCACACAAATAGAAAAAACCCACAAACTGTAAAGAGAAGCTCACAAATTGATCTTCGGACCGACTGCAGGGTGATAAATGGGGTAGTGGTTTTAACTTTTAACCATAACAGCACAATTGTATAGTTTGAAGATTTAACCAAGGTGAGAAAATTCAAGTCAGTTTTTTACATGGCTCAATTTCTTCACAACAGGCATTTGTTTAAATTATATTATTTCATGGTAGAAAAGAAATTGAAATATGGTGAAACAAGTGAAGAGGTGAATCCCATGCTCATGCGAAAAAATGGAAATCCATGAAGCATTGAATCTTCGTGTCACAAAAATGTGCATGCAATTATATGAGAATTCTTTCAAGAACAAAAAATGGTTGCAAGGTATTATTATATAGGTAATCTTATGCATGGGAGCAATTTCACTAGTTTTGTAAAAGAATATAATTTTAGCCCCTTGTTTAGCAAGTCAACAATGTATGATAATCTTTGAGAAAGTTAAAGCAATGAAAACGTTTTATTTTAAAGTAGATTAAGGTAAAATATTACGTTAGATTAAATAATTCTAAAACTTAGCTTAAGAGTCTCAATTTTTGAAGCTTTATTGAATCAGGGCTTTTTTGATAAGCCTTCTTTATTTGAAATAGAGCTGAATGAAATAAATATGTTTGAAATGAAGTTGTTTCATATACACTTTTTATCAATAAATTGGCATGTCTAATTCAAATGAAAAAAAGGTAAACTCGTTATATCAGAAAAGCTATATGTCCAAAAGTAATTTACATCAAGAATATTATAGATAAATTCAATATAAAGTACAAATAAACTCATTATACTCTAAAAATTATATGGGTAAATTTATTTTAAAAAAAGAGCAAAAAGTGTTGAGTTTGTTTAAAATTTTATGTCCATTTGAAAAGGTTAGATTTTAATATTAAGAAACATCAATTGAAATAGGAAACGAGAATTGAGCAGGCCTTAACCGGTGTACGTATAAGGAGAGAGCCTGCATCAAGAACGGTCCAGCAGAAAGAGTTTGCATAATAGAATCTATATGATGGGCCCCACCTGCAGTACGGTTTAAACGGATATAGATCTGACACATACGACTAAAAGATATTTGACAAGGTACGTACAGAGCCCGTATGCACAACATAGAGGGTGCCTTGGAAGTTGGAACCCACCATGCATAAATAAGTTTTGTTTTAGGAGTGCATGATCCCATAGTAAGATTGAACATAGATTTAATAATTTGTAAATTTATATTAATGATGTTATTTATCATATTGTTGAGTATTTTTAATTAAATGGGAAAGACAATGTGGATGGCCTAGATGTCTAGATGATGCTTCTCTACAAAATGCTATACCTATCTGTCCTACTATATTTTCGATTTGTTGGAAATACGGAGATGAAGGAGTTGTTAGTTGTGTTTTTCGCCTAATGGTAAGGGAAACAATTGATTTGGAATGAGATATGTATGCCCTCTTATTATATTTTATCAAGGCTTTTTTATGATGATGGAATGAGATATGTATGCCCCGCTTACATGAATTTGAGTTTTTTTTTTTTTTTTTTTTTTTTACATTAATATGATGGTTATCTTCTTAATATTTCAAATGTCATGTTTTTTTTTTTTTTTTTTTTATTTCGTTGGAATTTTGAATTCCTCCCCTTCCAAGTCACCTACAAAACCATAAACAACCTTTGAGATTCTCAAAACTCTAGCATTTAAAATGCTAGATGGACCAAAGAGAATTTGAAATTCCATGCGAGGGACAATATTTGGAGAATTTCAAGTTCTCTAGACACGAATTTTAAGAAATATACTAAAAAAGGCCTTTAGTGAGATCAAGATGGTTCTCAACTTGAAAAAGGAATTTATCCAAACTTAATATGTTATCGGTTTTCCTAATTTATAAATTGAGTGATTTTTAATTAACCCATATTCTCATTTTCTTTTTTCTTGAATAGTATGTGTTAAAGTGATATTGGTCCGATTGTTATTAATGGAATAGAGAGTATAAACATGGTGAAAACTGAAGTTCCAATTTAACACATGGGGGAATGTTTGCCATCATTCGGGGAACGAACGAAGAAAAACTTATATGGTAGAGAACTTATCTCCCTTTTCACACATCCATGAGTTTTCCTTCATTCATTCTTATGATAAAATGATTCCAAATGAGCCCTTAGTTTCAAAAGTTTCAAACTGAATGCAAGAAAATATAGAATCAATCAAACTGATTCCAAATGAGCCCTTAGTTTCAACTGAATACAAGAAAAAACTGGTATTCAATCATGGCCAAAACCTTATATTTTTTAGGCCAAACAACACAATTGGACCTTTCCTTGTGAGGGCTGAGACTTCCAATCAAACCCATCTTTTTGCCAGTCGAGTGACTCGGGTCAGCTCCACAATGCTGGAACCAATTAGAAAGTAGACTTTTCGACCATTTAAATATTTCTTTTCCCTAACTCATTTTTTGTCATGTTGATGTCACTAGTTCATCATCCTTTAGACAATTGATCCACTCAATTTGGATCTTCAACTGGGTCCCAGACCACCAACAGCTTCACTTGGAAAGATGAGAGTGAGAAAAGGTGCTTTTTAGTTTTTACCTTCTGCTGCTTTTCTACATGAAAGGCATCATACATGGAAGAAGGGGCAGTGGAATAATAAAGTAATTGACTAGTGATGCCAAGTTGGCTGACACTGTTAACTGGTCCTCACTCCACATCTGACTAGAGGCTTACAAGTCATAAGTGGGGTCTGTATTTTTCACACCACATTGCCTCAAAAGATGTGACCTATTGGTGCTTCTATGGGCACTCACTCTATAGCTTACACACACAATTCTACTGCTATAACTTTAATCTTCGATCGCATCTTTACCATGGTCCCAGGAATCTAGCAATAGTAATGTAGTAGAAAAATGTACTAATAATGACAAGTGCATGAGGTAGGCCCATACATGCATGCATGAGACTTGGGAAACATATCAAAAACTGATGGGGCATGTGGAAGTTTCAGCTCCACCTTGTTCTTTGCCCCAAAAGTCAAGAACCCATGATGGGTTGGGTACTTGGATTCCCATTTATTACATTCTCTAGGACATGGCCCATGGGGCATGACATCGTCCACAGAGATTTGCTTTTATTAATAATAATGCTTGGGTGGTCCAAGCCCCATTTTATGGCCTACTACATCTCATTCTTAATTAATAGAAATGTACATGGGCAGATAGGGTTTAATGGGAAATGGGTAATGTAGTTCATTCTTGATTCTTACATGGACAGAAATCCAAATGGTGGTTTGGGGCAGGCAAAGGGTGCAGGGGGCTTCAAAGGGGGTAGTTGGAGAGAAAAGTTGGGAATTGTAGAAGATTCTTGTCTGCTAGCATTCGGTGAGAACAGTGTTTTTCTTGTTTCTCTCAGACACTGCCAGTTCACACATCCCATTCTTGGGCTGATTGATTGGACATCTCCTGTGGCACACATTCACCAATAACAACCTATCAGGGAATGGTTTTGTGCAGGGCATTTTTATGTAGCATTGTTTCCTTTTTCCACATTAAATTTCATTTTTGCTGTAATCCACAGTTTTATAACTACTGGGATGAAATGTTTTTTTAACTCTTGCAAAATTATAAAAATTGGTTCTCTACCTCCTGACTCTGAACTGAAGCCCAAAAATTTACAGGAAGCGATTTCACCATAGAAATGGAATTTCGAGAAAATATTAACTCTGAAAAACAACAAACAGCAAAACTATTTTGTTTTATGCAGAAAATACCATGTAGAGAGATGACCTTCTAAATGAGTTTACGAAGACATGGGAATATCGATATATTTTTCTCCATCTATTTCGACTACAAAGACACATTTGTATAACGTTGAGAATGCATAATAGTCTTTGATTTTCTGCACTTACCCTATTTGTTTTTTTTTTTTTTTTGGTGCAGTGCTTTTCGTATGAAAAGAGAAATACTTCAAATTACCTGTCCTTGACTATGCTGAAAACCTTTTTCTCACAATTGCTTTTCCACGACACCATGAAATCTGTAGAATCCTAATGTTGCACAAACACATTTAAAAGTCGAGCCCAAGTCTAATTTAGTCCATCACATCAGGAAGAAGGCCTGGACATGAAATTGGATCTAATGAGCTGGAACCCATTCCAGCTTCAAGGTTTGAATTTACCACGTCTGATCCGGACACTGTGTCACGAAACACTTCGACACTTATGGCCCATTTCCCACATATTATAATGGAAGTGCCTAATAAGATCACATGGTATTATCATAAATCACAATCATGTTCTTGAATGTTTCAAAAACAGTGTCTTCCCCTTACACGCCCCGACAATAGAATCACCTGAGGACTACCTCTCTCATAATCTTCTGCAATCTCTACCTTTCATATTCATATGCCCTTTCCACCCTCCTGCAAGATTTTGGTGAGTTTGGGTGATTCTGGTGTGTACAGTTTAAGAATGGGGACCTGGGCCCTTGATTCTACAAAAACATCCAAGAAATAAGAGAAAAGGAAAAGAAGAATGGGAAACCAACACACAGGACATGTAAAAAAGCAAATGGGATATTGCTTCTGTGAGAGTTGTTGGCCCATAGTTTGGCAGTACAAGAGGCTCACAGGTAAGAGATGCCCCATTGATGGTACCGGCTGGATTCCTACTAAAATTCCCACTTTCCTCACACTTTTAGTTAAATCATGGTTGCCCGAATCTGCTTTTAATCAAGTACTGATTAAATTATTAGATTTCTCACATCAAGTATATATTAATAGAGAACCAACCATCTTTTTTTTTTTTTTTTTCCAACTATCGAAGGTTCCCAGCCCAGCCCTTTGGGCTAAACTAATCCTTCCGAGCCTAAAGGGAAGCCGGATAGACTCCCCTATAGCCCCAATGTGATAATGCAGTTTCGAACCTACAACCTTCAAATGCAAACCGTGGTCCTAGACCCACTTTACCCATCTTAATCAAAATGGGTATTGTTAGATGAACAACTATTTCGATCCCCACTTGTAGAAGGACACAAACACTTAGGGACAGGTTCATAGGCCTAATTGGTCCACTTATTAGTATAATTACCAAGGTAGTCTGAGGGTCCTATCTGAAAAAGGGAATTGCGAAGAGGAATTTAGGCTCTGTTTGAAAATTTTAATCATGTCTTCCGAGTTCTCCAAATTCAATGTTTGATGAATGATTTTTATAAACCAGCTACAATAAAATGGTTAAAACAGCATTTGGAATTTCCAAATGTCCTTTTTCAAGAGAGTTGTGTTTGGAAATTGCACTTCAGAAAAATTTGAATTCCAAGAAGTTCAAGGTAAAACCGGTGGATATAATGAGGTGATGTGAGAAAGATATAAGGAGGAAATGTGGATGCGACCATGTTCTGATTCATTTTCCTCCCTCAATACAGTTTCCATTGAAAGGGAGATTAATGATGGACATTTATAAGTTAATAATTTTAACCTTCCTTCAAAAGTAGAATTCCTAGGAAGTCAATTCCATGCAAGCGAAAATAATGTGCACCAGCATCAAACAAGAAATATCTAACACAAATTTCATCACATGCACGAGTGCTTATTATTATTTTTTCTTTTACCATTAAAAAGATCAACATATGTAACATCTCAAATATCTCATTTTGATCAAGTGTGGATTTGCCTTTTTACAAATCCATGAATTCAATCAATTTCTTGTATGGATTTGGACCATAAACAAATCCAAGCCAAGGTGTGAAGCCCTCTACCCCATGAGACATGTATTGGTCAGACAAAAACAGAATGATCAGACAAAAATAAAAATAAAAATTATGAATAGAAAAACTTCAGAAACTCCTCAAAACAAAAATCCAGCTGATACCCAAACATCATGTTTCATTACGAGGAGGTGAATTTGAAATTTAAAATCTGAGCATCCCAGATGTACAATTATTCCAAAATCCAATTAAATCTACATATCTTGACTGATATACGGACTAGTTAGCAATTCTCATTTCTATTTAACAAGTACCACAGCTAAAATCAATGTTTATTGGTCCATCATGCAAAATAAAACAATACCAAAAAAAGAACAACCTACATTTGCTGAGCACACATGAAAACGTCCAATAACTGATCAAAGAGCCTTCCACCCCGACCATGTTTTTTAAACCATGGTCAACGGAAAAGAACCAAAGTGGAATGACAACCACCATTCAAGTCTTGTAAATTAGTTATTTCTGAGCTATTCATATGATCATCTCTCACTAACACAAGGTGAAAGTTCAGAACTAAAAACCCCTAGCACCCACACTAACAGGGCAACTACACACCTAGATTCCACCTGACTGCTTAATTTCTGGAGTAAACTTACAAATGGTCTATATCCACTAGAAAATTGATGGCCACAAACCACTGGACAAGTGAGTTAAGTCTGCAAATTGGTAGATGGTACTATAATTTCATGTTCACGCAGTCCCTCAATTAATTAATCCAGCCTGCTAAAGCATAATGGAGCATATACATTGCTCCCATCTCTCCCTGCTTCAGAAACAACATAAAAAACAAAAGTTTCCCATCCAGATATCTCAGAAGACCTACTACCAGAGTATCATTTAAAAATGTATAATTCAATTAGCCGGAAACAAGAAGACAATCAACAGGTATCAAAGACAGCCTCGGAAATTATAACCAATAATCTCTTAGCAATAGAACCATAACTAATAGTCTTCTTTCTAACATCCATGCATCATCATAACGGGGTAAAAACCAAATCCAAAATCTGAGAAGTCTCACCAATCGGGTACACCAAAACTCTATTTATCAATTTAATGGGACTTCACATATTCTTGGACAATGTGAAGACCCTCGGATTCTTCGCCGTAATCCTGCAAGAAGGAACAATGCTGTTAAACAATTGATTATATTTGTTCAGATGCTAGGAATTTCACTTTCATGTCTTCTACCTTGACAACGACACAAGAACAGCCAACCACCTTCCTGGCCTTTCCCTCAGAATCAATTTTGCACAGCTGCATCAAAAACCAAAAACAGCCATGAGAATACCCAAAATATCATGAATTCAAGATTTTGCCAAAAGAAGAAATAAGAAACATAGCACTCTTGTTCCTTCACAAGTTATGAACATTTACAAGCGAAAGCCGGTAGTGTAATTGGAAAGGACAGCTCCATAAGAAGTGGCTGTCTTAGAATATGGATGCACCCCAAAACACAAGCAGCCCAAATACATCGGCAGAAATGATGAATATAAATTCCACATTTGACGATTATTTTCTGCATTCTGCAACAATCAATCTAAATATTGATGATTGATATTAATTTGAGGCAACAAAAATTGATGGCTTGTATGGTTGCATAGTTGACTTTTCTTCTTTTTACCTTTTCTTCTTCTATTCTTTTTTTTTTACAATTTTCTTTTGATAGGTAATGTTCACTTTTCTTCTTTTTTAGATACTTTGGATTTATAGTGCAATAGGATGAAGGGATTGATACTGATGTAAGTCACAGGATTCAGGGTGGACCAAATGGAGGAATGCTTCGGGCGTTTTGTGTGATCAGAAAGTCCCTCTCAAGGTTAAAGGAAAGTATTATAAGGTGGTGGTACGCCCAGCATTGTTATATAGATCAGAGTGTTGGGCAGTAAAACATAATCATGTTAAAAAGATGGAAGTTGCGGATATGAGAATGCTAAGATGGATGTGCGGGATCACAAGGAGAGATAGGATTAGGAACGAGGAGATTAAGGGCAAAGTAGGAATAGCACCGATTGAAGATAAAATGAGAAAAAATCGACTGAGATGGTTCGGCCATGTTAGAAGGCGTCCAACGGAGGCACCTGTTAAAAGGTGTGAAAGCATGGAGATTGCGAGGAGTAGGAGAGGGAGATGGAGACCTAAGAGAAGTTGGAAAGAAACTATTAAACATAACCTTGCCTACATAGATCTAACGGAGGATATGGCCCTAAACAGATTTAATTGGCGTCGTCAAATCCATATAGCCAACCCCACCTAGTGGGAAAAGGCTTGGTTTGGTTTGGTTTGGGTAATGTTCACTTTTTGTTGAGGAGTGAGCAACACCCAAGGGGGGGTACTAAAAAGTATTTATGTTTACCTCTACTAATGCCTCGAGGTTTTGGTAGGAATGATTAGCTAATGAAACTTAGTATGGTATCAGAGCCAACCAGTCATGAATTTGAATCCCAAGAAGAATGACTTGGCATGGGAAAAAAATGGGTGAAAAAAAAATATAAGTGTTGCCAAAAGTGCGCCGACCGGGTTCCACCTGAGGGGGAGTGTTGAGGAGTAGGCTCTACCCGAGGGGGAATATTGAAAAGTATTTATGCTGCCTCTACTAACGCTGGTTTTTGTTAGAACGGTTAGCAAAGCACCTCGAGGTTTTGGTAGGAATGGTTAGCAAAGGAAATTTAATAACTTAGATACTTACAATCAATTGATGGTGTTCTAATATATCATAAGACTGACTCATCTAGCAATACACACACACACACAAGCCTTTACATGCAAAGTGATTTTCTCTTCTTATAGATTACTCTATGGGAAGTATAGTTAAATGGGTAAGGACATTATATTAGCATGTGCTCGATACATTTTTTCTAACAAGAGCTTTCAGATCAGCAATGGAGAGTTTTTTTGTTGGTGTGTAGCGTACAAGAGTGGGGACGCCAGCACCCTAGACACCTCAAGCATACTTAGCACTTCACACTATTCACTGCAAGGAGCTGAGAGCCCTTCCTTATTTTGACCCAATGAGTTCAAGTGCACTCAGGACCTGCAGGGTCAAGTGGTGAATCAAGCAAGCCATTGTGCACTTGGGTCATGGCCAGTGATCCTCCACAATTTAGGACCAGTGTCTGCTTATAGTTCAAACCAGAGACGTTTCAGCTTTCAAACATCAAATTCACTGGGCATTGGTTGGGGTCCTTGCCAAGAGTCACAAAGTTCCCTTTACTTTGCAAGTGCCCTTTCCCTTGAAAAGGACCATCAAAACCTTATATGAGGTCACCTAAGCTAAACCTCCATTGTGGCCAGTGGTCCTTCACCATTTAGGACTGCTGTCTGCTTGGTTCAAAACAGACATGCTTCAATATTCAAACATCAAAATTAGCTGGGTATTGGCCGGTGTCCTCTCACTCTAATGGTCACAAAGTTCCCTTTACTTTGCAAGTGATCTTTCCCTTGAACAAGGACCATCAGAACCATATATGAGGTCACCTAAGCAAAGCAACCATTGTGGCCAGTGATCCTTCAGTATTTAGGACTGGTGTATGCTTAGTTCAAGCCAGATGTGTTTCAACTTTCAAACATCAAAATTCACAAGGTATTGACTGGTGTCCTTTCACTCTAACAATCATAAAGTTCCCTTCACTTTGCAAGTGCCCTTTCACTTGAACAAGGACCGTAAAAATGTATATAAGGTCACCTAAGAAAAAAACCCCTCCCCATAGCACCTATACAGCAAGCAAGCATGCACACATGCACGCATGTATGCTAGCAAGTAGCAAGCAAGCAAGCATGCACACAAATGAAAGCAAGCCAAGCTTAAAATCATCATTAGTTATGCTTGATTTGCATATGCATTTACTGTATATCAAAAATAAATTCTATTTACTTAAATAAAACATAATACTACATTACATGTGTAAGTATACACAGTTCTAATATAACACCGACAAAAAAATATTTTAATATAACAAGAATTAGTACAATTACATTGTATATATAGTATACATACCCATAAAAGAAAATATAGTATATATACTTATCTGGCCAATACCAGGCCCAGTCTTTAATGAGCTATGAGTTAATCTGCAGCTGAGTCAAGCTGAGTGGTGCTTAGCATGAGATCGACTTGACAGGAACCGAGCTGCCACTTGATCAACTCATTAACCGAGCTTGAGATCGAGCCCATTCAAGCTGAGATAAGCTGGCAAGGCTTGTTGAGATACCCTTCATTTCAAGCAACCCTGGTTTAAGAATCTTTTGCAGAGAGAATAGCAATGAGTTCCATGCTTCCCAGGAGAAGATCAGGGTCAAACTTCACAGTCGAGCTTCAGTAAAGTAAACTGCAATTCATTAACTTTAGTTGGGTCCGTTCTACCCAAGGAAAATTGCTGGAACCCATTGCAGTCTGTTTCAGATGGAGTGGGGTCCATCTAATACTATATTAAGGATAGGGTGATCCTGATCCCCCCCAACTTAGGTTATTCTATTTTCCAATTCATCTTCTTATCGTTCTATTTTCCGTTTCATTACAACTTAAACAACATTTGTTGCATTTACAACGTCATATAGAATGAATAAGTCAGAATTTAGAATTGAGTAACATAAAAGAAAAAGAAGCTAAAACAAAATGGATGATTCTTTTAATTCAAACTCAAGCAAAACAAAATGTGCACTCAAACACAGGCGGAAAATAAACTGAAAGGCAAAAGCTGAATAATTTCTATTTTCTAATCAGAAAAGTCAAAATAGAACAGAAATAAAAGGAAAGTTAGTATGAAAAGTAGGAAATGGAAATTATGTTTATAAGCACGTAATAAAGTAAAAATCAGTTTTTAGGAGGGAAAAACTCACCCCAGCCCATTCCCCAAGTGTTTTAGCGCTTGGCACAGCTATCAAATTTACATTGTGGTCAGCACAAAGAGCTTTGACAAGCTTGACATAGTCAGGCTGGTTGCAGTCTTCAGCCAACACACAGAGTTGCGCAGCATGCTTCTCAATCACCTTTGCACCCTCGTGAAGTCCACGAGCAAGACCATCATGGGCGAGTGACTTCTTCAGCACAAGCTGCAGAGCAGTCATGATGTCCATGGGCTCACCTAAAGCTGGGCCAGGTGTCTCGGCCACGATGCTAGTTCCCTCTTCACTGCAGGAGGCAAAAGAGAAGCTAAGACTTCAAAGAATAGTATACTGTAATCAGAAAATTGAGCCACAACACAAGGGGAAAAGAGGGGAAATAGAATCACAGCCAACATCAGAAATTTGTTCGTGGCAACAAAAAAAAAAAAAAAATGCTGACGTAAACAGGGGAAAAGGCTGCAAGGCTAGAGAACAATATTGGTAATAAATTCTAAAAAGTGAGTTTCTATGTAATTCTCACAAAAAAAAAAAAGAAGTCACAATTGACTTAATAGGTATATTACCATCCCTCTTTAGCGCGCCCCCCCCCCCCCCCCCCCCAAAAAAAAAAAAAAAAAAAAAAAAGGAAAAAGAGAAAAAATACCATGCCTTTCAGACAATACAACCTAGTATGATTGACAGACATTTACTTTCATTTTCTGTTTGCATTAGTCACTTTCTCACTAGTATACAAATTTTTTTTTTTTAAAAAAAAAAGAAAAAGCAGCTAATATTGACATGATATTCTTTGTGACAGAGTTCGATCTTCTACATCAATACTAATTCTGTAGTGAAGAATAACACTCATTGGTATTCATTTTTAGGACTGTAACTTTTTAGCACGCATTGATATTCATTTAAGAGTTCGGTTCTTTCTATGGGAGTTTGGTTCTTTCTATGGTTGTAACTTTTCTGCCAGCAATCATAAATACCAATGCTATTAATGAGTAGAGTTTTTGGATTATTGATCATTGACGACACATCCACAATGACATGGATGATATCGACCCAATCCACGTCAGATTTACGATCTGATGGCATTGGACCCTCTATTTAGCGGATTGGCACAACCAAGAGCTGTCCAATATACATCAACATATAACCAGCCAGTTTCAAGTATAAGTCTAGACAACTTGGATCAAGACTTGGAATGATGATATGTACGGGTGGATGCAAACAAAACCTGACTAGTTGCCATCCCTAGATAAAAGCAGCTTCATCTGTGAGCCCAATGCATGCATATCCTACATTTCAGGTTTAGAAGCAACTTTTCTCCCTTTTATGGCTAAACAGTGAGAATATACACACAACTCGCAGCCAAATATGTAACGAGGATGCCTCACAAAATGGGGACAGGTGCTGTTCCCCACTCTAAAATAAAACCAAATTAAAAAAGCCAATATTAATGAGATTTGTTAGTGCAATAAGTGCCTGTACAATACGAATCTAACAAATAAAAAAACTGTTAAATTGAACACAAGGCGTGTTGTGTTGTTTTGGGGTGTGGGCAAGCCAGAAACTAGAGGGTGCTGTGGATCAGTTGTGTACCAAAAGTCAGCTCATTTGTCATCATTAGCCATCTGATCTAAGCAAAGTAAAATGAAAATGGCTCCAGTTGAAATGAAAACCAGTGTCAGCTGACATTCTTCACCATAGATCAAACGGCAAGCAAAGTCGAATAGATCAAATTATTTGTAAATAACTGACCCACAGACCGCACTAGTATATAGCGAAGCCCCCTTTATGCCACATGTTCAATTTCTCAACAGGCTCTTGCCATGCTCACTCTTCCACAACAAATACACGGTTGGAAAAAACAAACAAGAGAAGGAAATTTGAGTTCCCCCATGATGCTAAACAAAAAGCAACAAACAAATCACATGGATTTCAGCTACCCCTCATTATATGAAGTTATGAGCTACCTCTAGTGTAATCTAAAAGTGACCGTTTGGAATATGGAATCAGATAACCCCTGTAAACTTCCACAACATCTTGCAGCTAATCTTAACTAGTGCTAATGAATCAAAATCAGGAAAAAGAAAACTCAATCACCCATCAACCGAAATGATTCTAAGCGGTTATAACACGCAGATCGATTTATTGAACAGGACCCAAAAAACACAACAACAAGAAGAAGCAGATAAGAAATCAAACCTAAAGCAATGGATAGTTGGATACTGTCGAATATAGACAAAATCATATAAACAAAAACGTAAATTGTTGTAAGAGGATGGAATGACATACCCAGACATTCTTGCAGATTGAAGATTGTAACGGAAGCTCTTCTAATCTGACGCTAGGAAAGGGGGAAAAGAGAAAGATTAGATTTTTATCAGAACGAGACAGAGATAAGAGAGAAATCTTCAACCATCCGCAACGAAATCAAACATCAGAAGATTGCAGTATAAACAAGAGAGAGAAAGAGAGAGACCTTGTGCTCGACGCCGCCGAGAAAACCCTAGAATTTGATTCTGCTTGGGAATAGGAAATGAGAGAGAGAGATTGGTGGGGTATAAGAAAAGGGTTTTAAGCTTAAAACCCTAGGCACGAGGCTGCGGATATAAACGGGTCGGGTTCTGAAAACCCGGACCCATGGAATTATGTCGGATTTATTATTCTGGGCATGCCCAGATTATTTATACCAAAGTATGATATGGTTCTTTATTTTATTTATTTTTTTCAATCCGAGGGTTTTTATCTCTTTGGGCTGGACTAATTCCTCCGGGCCCAAAAGGAAGTCGGATAAACACCCCTGTGGCCCTAAGGTGGTAGCACTAGTGAACTCCACCTTCTATTCCTAAAGAAGAGGGAATCGGAGGTCAATACCAAGACCTCTAACTCCGGAAGAGGGGGGAACCATGGTTCTTGCAATTCGGCCAACCCTATAGGCTTTATATGAGTTTGACCCACCAACTAAGCCAAAGTGATTATAACCCAAAGATCTCATGATGATGACTGCATGAGAACTTCCCATGATGTTATCTCATCTTGGCACATGCAGGGGATATCTTTGTTTGACCCAAGTCATTCATATTCATATTTTACGAGGCTTCCCCAAATTCATTGTGATCGAGTCACATACTCCATGCAATTGATCAGTCAAAAGATACAAAAAGGAGTTTAACCCAAAATTTGATATATGATTCCATGAGTTGATGAATAGGATGGTGAATCATCATAGCTCACGGTTCATGGTTTGTGGGATCCTGCTTTGTTGGGCCGTAGGATGAGATGATTTATATCTATACATCAATCAACCATTATTTTTAATCTACAAGTGAGATCCAGCTTTTAAGTTTTAGATTTAAAGCCATCGATCTGATGAGCCCAAGTCCAAACTCTAATGTGCTTTGCAATATGGATATTATTAGATAATGAAATACTGACAAATTAGATTTTGAACATTATCCAGATCGGTGGTGGGGATTCTATAGCAATCTAGGCAGCACTGGCTCATATTACTCCACAAGAGGATTGAGGTTAGTGCCCAGTGCCCAGTGCCCAGCCAATGGTGTCATACATACGTGTACTAATCAACTGAGAGAGCCCAGGCCTAACCTAGCCTGGCCCAAATTGTGATATGTTTTGAGGTCCATAAGTTGGATTCTAGCTTAATTTTCTAGCCCAATAGTTAAGTAAAGGACTGACTGAACCCGATATTTAAACAAAGTGGGCGTTCTTAGAGTCTGATTTCTGGCCAATGTTGGGGATCCAGGCCTAAATATTAAGTCCGATAATCGGATAGATCAGGCTTGGACAAGTTCATAATTGCCACCCAATAACAGATGCATTGCAAAGTTCATCAGATTTGTTTTCAATGGACAGCATTACAGACCCACAGACCCAGCTTCAGGAATTGCCCTGGATACAATCAGTTAAGAGACCTTTTCGCGCATTCAGCTGAGGAGAAAAGAAGTGGGCCGATGAGAGCTTTGATTCGGTGGCTCTTGGGTGGAAAAGGTTTGATTGGGAAGTTGGGAATGTCCTCTTTGTTTTTTGGCCTTTTTCTGTGCATCTTTAACACAGCATAAAAAGCAAACGTTAACAGATGAACTCAAAACACTGCAACAATTTATATCCCTGGTTTCTTGATCCTAAATTCGACACACTACAAGCACAACCAGCAGTGAGAGTAAATGAGATTCGACAAGTGCTGAGGGTAAATGTGTTGGTTGCTTCCATGGCCCATATGGATGAATCCAAAATCAACTTTGAATTTGCAATGAATATCTAATCCAGCCATGCCATTTAAAAAGGACTTCTCAACACTGAAAACCAGCAAATAATACAGCTGAACTCCTCCTCTATGTAATACAAGACAATAGCAGATGGTTCCTAATCCTTGCATGCGATAACATGCAAGGAGTCCAGTTTGGCAAATTCCAAAACACAAGATTCTTGGATTTGCATGTTATTTACATAAATTTAGTAAATCTTCGAGTTCAAATAAAAAATAATATGTAAAACAACCAGCAATAAAACTCTAACTTAAACAATCAAGTAACAAAAATCTCCACACCTAGATAGATTATGAAAGTTAAAAAAGGGTAATAATATATTTTATCATCTGTAAAACAATGTCAAAAAAAAAATACAAGAAATTTCTAATTTGCTGTCCATCTCCTACACATGTATGATACTGGTAGATAAATCATTTCAAAGGATCCGAATATGGGACTCTTCCCATATATAGACAAATGAGCTCACTAGACGTTGGTCTCATGTAGAAAGTTACTGGTACATACCAATTGACATGAATAATTCCTTTTTCAAGTATCATATACAGGAAGGATGCATATCTAGTCCAGATCGTGATCTTGATGACTTCTTAGGTAGCAGCTCAAGTAGGGCTTATAGTTATTTCTGGTTGAAGGGCAGACAAGCTTATAAAAACAGAAGCACGCGACTGGGATATTGTCGTACTGATTGTCAGATGAGCCCCAGAAACCATACCAGAACTGGGTGTTCAAACAATAAAGATATGACCAGAAAAGCAAAAAACTATGTAAAGCAATATATTCTCATTTCTCAACCTATGAACCAAAATGCTATAAGAACAGTGACAAAGGTTGGAAAGAGGAAATAACTGGAGGGGGGAAGAGGTAGAAAAGCATTCTAAAGCATGTATGAAAAAAAAAAAAAAAAATGGCATGAAAGTTTCAGAGGAACCAAAATGGCAAACAGTTTATAAACCTTTTTTTATTCAATAATCCTAAAATTGGAGATAAATGAAGGTTGTCAAGCTGTTGTTAACAAACCCAAACTCTTGCAGTGAAAGACTTTTATCTCCGGCTCTTCTTTGGGTTTAATCTCTTGAAAGCCATGAAAGTTACTGCAGCTGATAGAGAATACCTGGCAAATAGGCACAGAAATTAATCAGAAAAATCTCAAGCTAAGGCAATGTAAACAAATTGTCGGGATTCCCAGTACTGCATTTACAAGTGGGTACTATTATTTTGTGATTACTTATAAGCAAGATGAATGATATCAACAAGATCTAATACAAGCAGCTCCTACTACTTGTGTTGAGACTTTAGAACTCTCGTGGAATCACGATACTTCATTTACAAGCAGGAACTATTCTTTAGTGATTGCTTATAACCAAAATGAATGATATCAACAAGTTCTAATTCAAACAGCTCCTCTTGCATTACTTGAGTTGCGAGTTGGAGACTTCAAAATGCTGGGTTTGGAAGGCGGTAGTGGCCAAAGCAAGGGAAGGAGGGAATCATTACATGTACATGGCAACAAGCACCCATCATGTAAATGAAGTAATTCAATTAGAAGACAGATCCTCTTGAGTGAACCCATATAATCAGCAGTGGGACCCACCTTTTTTTTTCTAAACCGTTAAAAAATAAAGCACCCTTCATGTACTTGTAATGGTCAATATCACTTCAAGCAGATTGGGCCCACTTGTAAATTGATCATGTGTAAAAACACATTCACTCCTGCTTTTATATTTTTTTTTAGTCACATCACATGTTTTATAAATGACCAATTCAACTGTGGGCCAGGGCCAATGCAGGATAAAGCATTCTTTTAGGGTTTGGATTTGAAAAGGTGGGTCTCACTATAGATTTAAATGGCTGCGCAGAAAGAATTCCCCACGTGCAGCATATAGATAATTTGAATTCATCCAATTAGCATTTAAATGAAGGTCATAGAACAAAAGGCATTCAAATTCCCCACGAACAATTTGAATATATCCATGCACATCAAAGTCTAGGATTTAGGCATCAAAAGCAATACCAAGTCAATGTATAATTTAAATGGTCCTGTGGCATGACTGAATAGCGGATCAATGTGTTCACATCCTTTGGAATGGGATACGGTTGACTCGCACTGATATCCTCATTGGTATCTTCAATATAAATAGTATTCTCAGGAAGTCCGGCAGAACGTGCTATTGCTGGGACATCAACATAGAACCACTGACCAGAGCTTGGATCATTAGCTGGCACAAAGATGCTGGGTTTCTCACTTTCACGAACAACACCAATGACCTTTACAGGAGTCACAGCAGGCTTCTCGTCCTGAAGGTTGCAAAAATCTTCAGCATTCATAAATGGAAACAGCAAGCAGCAGGGTTATAGGGCCCCAAGCCTTAACAAATGAACAGCCTACAGGTGGTGGTATTCTGTACATGCAGGTTCATATTTTAGTAAAACAAACCATTAACCTGATGGTCCCCACCGGAAAGAGAAATTGCATAAAATATTTTCCAGATTGGAAGAGCCTGACACTTCAGTAAGAAGCAGACTCTTCAATTAATTCAGACAATTTTGCATCACTGTTTTCTTTTCTGAATCATCTGTTTGTAGGCCACAATAACATTTTCCACTCTCGGTGATTCTCAGGCATCTCACATGCACCCATCAGGTAACAGTTTGGAACACTGAAACATGTGCACACATGTAAGCTGTCAAACCTCTGCAAACATGAAATTTCTAATATTCAAGACCCTACAAGTACTCCTGAGTCCTGAATAAAGCTTCTGAAAAATAACCTTAACTGCTTTGATTCCTAAATAATCCTGCCTTAAAAACCTTTTCCAGACTTAATCAATGAAAAGTAGAGCTGCCAAAATACATGACAAAGTGAGAACAAATAACCATAATCGCTTTAGGTTTCTTGGGCCATAACCTCCTCCAAAAGCTTCTCTCTTTCTCTTCAATATTTTGTGATGCAACCGTTGAAGATTTCTCCACATCTCGTAGATCTTCTGAAGGCTTGTTTCGCCAGCTGCGGGGGACCCATCCTCTGTTAACCAGAACAGATAACTGTGCACTGACCAAACAATTCTCAATAAATAGATAGCTGAGAAAAAAATGTATAAAATTCATTATATCTCAACAAAGCCAGATCTATCAGAAATTTATGGTGAACAAATCCATGAAGCTGGTCATTTTTCGATATTACCAACATCAAAGATAATTGATATGTAGAATTATTGTCGATCAGGTCATTCTTCATAAAATGTGTTTGGGAGATTGTCTTCTTCCATTATCACCAGTTCCTCGGGAGTGGCCGTAGCCCATAGCTTCATAAACCAACTCTTAACAATGTAAGATTTGAACCATATTTCAGAGATCAAGGTAAGCTTCACCAGCAAGTACAGATGAATCACTCGAGCAGCAACCAAACAGCACCAACAATAGACAGACCATTATGTTTTAAAATCAATATTTAAGTCTTAGTCACATGATTCAATGGGATACCAAGTTCCTGCTAAACAACATCACATTTCATTGTATTGAACAAGAGAAACGTAAATGTGGCCATCAAAACTGCTGATCCTAGCATTAAAAAATGACACCTGATTCTTAAAAGTTTGCCCTGATTAGACAAAACCATGGCATAAGAAGTTTCTCTTTCTGCCAGCAAAACCTCATAAAATACAGAAGCAAGAAAGAAGACAAATGGAAAACAAAGGAGAGAGTACTGAAGAAAGACATGAAGTGAAGATGACATTTAAAAAAAATGAAGAGTAAAGAAATAGAAGCTAAAAGAGAAAAGGGATAGCAATAAGAAAAAAACAAGGAAAGATTATCACGAGAGACCATACTGTCACTTCCTGGAATGTCAGTAATCACATAAAAATCCTCTATTGAAACAAGAGAGAAGTATTAAGGCAACAAGCATCATTTATTAAAGAAAGACAACAAAGCTCTCGACAAGCAAAGGAAGCCAAACATGTAAATATTAGAATCACATTCAATAACAAATGGGATACTTCTGGACTCTGTAACAGTCCCAAAGCATCCTCTTCAATACTATAGCATCTCTAATTTGCAAGTACTATGAGACTGAGTTACCACTTACCATGAATTCAATCCAAGTGATACTGCATCTCTTATGACCTAATGTATTCTTTTTACTCCTTTTCATGAATAATGACCCTTGTTGGTCCTATGAAACCTTACCATTGTGTTCCACTTAAAACTGTTGGGCCCCTCTTTGTATATCACAGAAAACTTCGCCACCATGGTCAAAATGGAGTGTGTAGTGATTAGTGAGCATGGCAGTGTGGGGAAAATGACAAGGCATTAATGGACAACATGACATGTCTGTTGGACAAATCATAATTGGTCGACATGATCTACTCACAGGGGCACAACACTGAAAGCCAAAGGATGACATGTCTCATGATATGCCTACATGGCTATTTCACTCAATGATGACAAACTTTATGCGCATCAAGCAATGACAAGAACCCTCCTTGGACAACAAGATAATGACACATGTATGAGACCAAGAAAGTCCACTGGTGCAGAGGACTCCTCGTGATTCTTTGTTCATAATTCTGTAAGAACACCAGTGGAGGGCGAGGGTGAGGGGGCTCACCTCCAATTGGTACTTCCATTATTATTACCACCTCATACGGTGACATAGCCCTTCTCTCGCACTGGTCAGGCTGCTTTCTCCTTGAGACTGAAGGTGTCTCCTTACAATCAAGGGCTCAAGGTCGAGGTATTATATCATCACCATCATCATCAAAGCATTTTTCCAAATATATAAAAAATGGAAATACCCACTACATCTAGGAAGACCCCAAATTCATCTCTGACAGGAGATAAGAAAAAACAAACACATGAAAAAAGAAATGGGATCGTCAGTGAATAATTTTATTTCTTGAACTCCACTGTCACCAGCAGCTAAAAAGCAGAAATCCATAGATCCAGAAAAGAAGACAGAGTAGCAAACAGAGTCATTTGAGCCATAAATTTTAATGACTTTCTCAAAACAGAGGTAGTCACCTGTCAGGTTTGTTCAAGGACAACATCAAAGGAGTCACAACATAGTAGCCATTTTCAGTCACTCCAGAAATGCTTCTAGATCGTGGTCCTATAAAAATTGACTTAGTCTCATCAAAAACACCTTCGCATACCACCCTCCTGAATTCCGAAGATGTCAAATCTCCATCTGAAGGAGAAATGCTATTTAGTGCAATAGGTTCCATATCCAATCTCTTCTTTCTATATTCAATCATTTCTATCTGTTAAAGAGCCATATAGATAGAAACAAAAACCATCAAAACCCAACTGTGCCATTACAAATTAAATTCAAAATCTAAATTATGAAGAACAATAGACAAGAGCATATAATGCAACTAAATATATGAAAATCCATGTAGAAAATTGAGTAAATTGCATCAATCCTTTCCATTTGTTAAAGAAGCCAATTAAATAAATAAAAATAATAATATCACAATAAAAAATATATTATGAAGCATTTTATATGTTAAAATATGATTATTGCAAAACAACAACCCAATTACCTCACATGTTGACACTCTGGCCCCAGTCCCAAGCTAGCATGTGAGGGTTGCACCATACTGAGTGTTGGCCAATAAAACTTGCGAAGCCTTTAAAAAGAGTTTCGGTTTAAGTTTAAATCACAATGCTAGGGTGGTCTCCAGAAGCGATCAAATGTTTTCTTTGAACCTGTTGCATCTCCAGTTGTTTGGGCCTGACTTGGGAATCATGCAATCATGTATTGCTGCTTTTTTCTTTTATATTATTTCTTTGTTTCTGAGTAAGGAAAATGAGTCATATTTTGCTTGTTTTGCGGGCTAAAATGTGAAAATATTATTGCTAGATTTTTTTGTTTTAAGGATGAATTTTTCCTGCAATATTTAGATAATGTAAACAAAATGTGAAAGAACGGGTGAGCTGAGGTTAATTGAAACCAAACGTGTATCTATTAGAAATCCAGATAATGGTTCAAAATAGTCATATCTGTTGCATATCAACCAGCCTGAAGAAGCAGAATATATCAGTTATCAGCCATATTAGTCCATATCAGTGTTTTTTTATGTCCAAAATCCAAAATACTGTAAAGTCCTGGATTTTCTGGATTTAATTCGTTGTTGTGGTCCTTATTATAAAAAACTAAAAATAGAGGAGGAGATATTTGAAATTCTGACAACAACCTAACTACCAAAAAATCAAAATTCTGACTCCTACAATGGATTTTTTTTTTAACAAAAAGTAGTAGACAAACGCCTAATATACGAATATAAGATTTTCAAAAATAATTTGGTTTACACCATGGATGTCCATAACAGAAGCGGTTTTCCTATTAAAAAAAACTTATGGAAAAATTTAGGCAGATGAGGAAAACTTTAAATGACATTTTTATTGAAGGCCTACTATATGGTGTCAAGATAGTTAATTTTACGAGCATTGGAATCTATTGAGATTGTACAAGACACAACACATGCATGAAGAGCAGTAATGAGTGAAAAGCTGCATGTTGAGGAATGACCAAGTTTAAGTCAGGATTGGTTTGCAAGAAGGGTAAAAGGTAAGTCCCTGCCTATCTTTGTTGGTTATGTTCAGCTCGACGCCAAATATAAGATAAGAGTTTGTTGGTATAAACTAACAAATGATGTGATGCAAATTAGTTAATCAAGAAAGCACCTACATGAGGAACTAGAACTTTAGAGGAAAAAAAAAAGTTTTCAGTAATGAATAAAAGACCAAAATGGAGAGCTCATAAATAGGATCAAATACTGTTAGGCAAAAAGGGCACTAAATGTAATAAGCACTTCATTTTTCAATAAGATGTCAAAACAGAAATAGAGAGGGATATTCGGTATACCTTTTGCTGCCTCCTGAAAATCTGCCAAGTCCCAAGACCAAAAGTGACAGCCCCAGGAAGGAAAAGCAGCCATCTTGACCATCTTTTACCCTGCCTTTCTGGGTCAGTATAAAAACCCAGAAACAAATTACAGAGATCAAGTGAGAAGCAACCTAAAGTTAATCCAATGAAAGTTGATTCCTAACGAAAATCATGATTATACAAGCAGTATAAGAACAAAGAAAGAAAGGAGAGACTTACCTTGAGCTTGAGCTTGAGCTTGAGATGATGGAGACGATGACAATGGCAAAGATGAGAGATTCCTGCAAAAAGAAGAGAGCGGAGAAATGGGGCTTCTTGATATTGGGTTATTCCTTGTTGGGTTTGCGATGAAGGCTATGTCTATGTTGTGGGTTTTTCTTAGGGCTTTGGTGAGGAAAGGTGCCATTTGGGCGGCGAGCTAGAAGAAGACATGAGCTCTCTCTCGATCTCAAAACTTTTTCTAGTATTTTAGAGATTTTGACATGAGACATCAGGGTTTAAATTGGTGGGGCCTACCGCTATCATATGTATCTATATGAGGCCCCCTCTTGAAAGATCCTGGCTGTTGAAATGATGTGAAATCAATTGCCCAAAAGCTGTTCCGAGGCAAATATAGACCAAGGTTTCATAAGCTTATCTGCACTTTTTATGACTTATATGAGTCGTTTTATTTTTAGAATAAAATCTGCTATTACTTTGAGAGATCTACATATCTCCATTTTGGGGCCCACCTACCTCTATTCAAACAATTGGGTCAACTGTCTTTCTCCACGAATAGACAACAGTCGAGTAGGATCCATCCATACAATTTGAAAAAAAAAAAAAAAAAAATCATCTGTTGTGGGCTTTTGTTACCACATGTGTGGGCTCTTTTGGGTCTCATCTCCTGCGTGGAATACCGAAATAATAATAATGATAAACTTTCCAAAATTAAATCTGTATTGGCTTTTAGGCTCTTTTTTTCCATTTTTATATCCAAATCTTTTGACTCACATTGATGAATCTTCAATCTGAATCACACCCAAACATGTCTTCTTGTATTGTATTTTGGTATATGTGTAACTATATTATTAGCATTTTTTATGTTTTTTTTTTGTACAAGTTTCCTTGGCGATTGGTAACATCCTCACCATTAATGTGTTTGGATAACCTCTATTTCAATAATCCACTCAGTTTACTTGTAATTAGTTAATGAAAAGAATAAACAGTTCTTACAAGCAACTCAAGTCATCCAAACACAGTTCTTACAAGCAACTCAAGTCATCCAAACACATTTACGTACAGAATCCAGCCTTACGGCCTGTTTGGATATATAGTGAGGTGAAGCATCAAATCAAGAGAGAATAAAATATAAAATGTTATGATGTTGTTTTATTTTTAGTTATTTGGTATGGAATCTTTTCAACTTTTTGTATAAAAAGATGGAGTTTTTTTGTCTTTTAATGGAGAAACGATATTACTTTTTTTTCTTTTTTTTGAAAAATTTGGATGAAATTTTGAAATTATATACTTTTGATACAACCCTTTGTCGTTTCTTATTTGAATTCACTTTACTTCAATTTAACTAGTTAAGTGTCAAACACACCTTTGGAGTCTTCAAGTGCATTTCTCAGTAGAACTTACAGAAGTAAAAATCCACAAATCAGAAAACGATCCATGACAAGTCATTCCTTCCAACACAATTGTCACTCCAACAGTGACAAACTTCATACCCATAAGATGAATGCTAAAAAATACAAATAAAAATGGCACCAGAGCAGCAAGTATTGGCCTTGGCTTGGGGCCATTTGTCCATGCATCAGTAACCTTCTCAATTTCAATCCATTTGTATGAGTCCCAGAACTCGCTTGATTTGTTAGCACCAGCTCAACAGAGGTGATTCCAAGACAAAGAAGAGCAATGAATAATCATAATCCTGAAAAATTGGAGCACTGCCCCCACTGTTGTTGGATCTTTGGGGGGGATCACGCATAACCTTTATATAGAGCATGGAGAAAGGTGTACCACGTCAACATCCGAGAAACGATCGATTTGCAGAGAGTTTAGAGGTGGGAAAAATAATCAGTTTGGGAGGAAAGAGGTAAAATGTGGAGCTGAATACGTAACTTCCCCTAGCCATATCAACCCACTCCCCTCAAAATGGAGAATTAAAACTCCAATTCATCTAAAAGTTCTAAATCAAGAAATGAAAATGTTATTCACACCAATCAGTACAAATACACAATCATTTCCTAGCACCAACAAAGATACAAAGATACATACCATAAACCCATGAAAGAACCCACCAAGAATTCGTAGTACAAGAAGCAAACTACAAATAGAAAGACAACTGTCAGATGAATTGAACCCAGTTAGCCAAGACCCCATACCACAACTCCAGTAACACAATGCAGCCATCAAAATCCACGGAACATCAACCAACAAATTCACATCACAAGAGAGCAAATCATCTTCTCAGTTCTTTGACTTTGAATGTTTCACAAGCCAATCGATGACAGAGTCAATATTTGTTGAGTTCTTGCACGAGATCATGAAGCAACAGACTTCTCTGTCGGTAATCGACTTTAGATCCCTGCAGCACAGCTCTCATCCTCAATAAAAATCAAAATTCCACAAGCGTTTGGATGTACCCAAAGTCATGAATAATTTGGCAGAGTAGTGATCTGTTCTGCTGTATGCGCGGGCAGATCAGAAATCAGAAACCACATGCAGAATAGTGGTTTCCTCATTCCTTGAAACCAAATTAACATAAAACATTTATATGGTTAAGGATTTGTATTGGGGGCAGTATTCCTCCAAATGTGGTTTCAGCTTTCAGTCACCCCAAACAAATTGGCACCGATGAAGATTCTGCTCTTCCAAAATATTCACAATTCCAAATTGCTTTCAGATTTGGGTACATTGAAACAACCCACTACACAGTCTAGCCAGATGCTAGATTAGTCTTGGTATCCAGCTCAAATCACTTACATTTGATCTGTCAAACCTTGTTTTGATAGAGCTTCTGGCTTGTCAATTTTGTTTCCGAGTACCAGCAATGGGATCCCACTCAACGAGGGCTTGCTCAACAGGTCATGAAGTTCACTTTTTGAGATGGATATATTATCACGGTCGGCTGCATCCACAACATACCTGCAAGAATATGGGAAGTCAAAGACCACATGAATTGGTCAATATCTGACATGACTATAAAATAAAGAAGCTATAAAGCACTCATCTACAGATCCTAATTCTGACAGGCCAGGGATACTGAATATCCCAGAGCTGTGGATCATATAATTCATTTGGAACAAATGGAAAATGAGATGGGTTCTCTATGTTAATTCTGCAACAATGGAATTCCTCATAAAAACATCCTTTTGTCCCCATCCTAAGTCCAAACAGCAAAATTCCCATAAAATTTACATATAAGGCCCTTATGAGTAAAGGAAAAAGATATGTAAATAAATTAGGAAGAAAAATGTTGTTCTCCACATTTTATCCCATTAACAGTAAAATCATTTGACTTGAGACTTGACTAATAAAGCTTCAGATCCAGTAAGAAGAATACAAGTAATTCCTTTGTTGACCAAATCGAAGCCTCTAAAAAAATTTAAGAAATAACTTTAGAAACTACCGAATTAATACAAGTTATCTTACGAGAGAAACACCAGTCACACTACCATCAGATCCAATCTACATGGAGGCTAGTGAGAGCATTGTGCCTCAATAGAAAAGCCTTTGTTAAAATATGCACATAGGAAGATGTGAGATACTCCCTGTAAAACACATGGCACTAATTTCAAGTCCGAAAGAAGAAATTTTGTGACAACTCATCCAAGGCAGAAAGGAGATTCCTTTCATTAGAATTTTAGAAGTATATATTTATTAAGATTTGATTATGATTTTTTTAATAGGTTAGATATACTTTCTTATTTTGAAAACTTTCAGCTTTTAGGGTTTTTGTTCCTTATAAATACAAGGATATGTACCGCAGGGAAAGGGACTTAAAGATTAATTTAAAACATTTTTTTAATGGTAATTTAAAACATTTATGCAATTAAAATAATTTTCCTTCTTTGTGAGTCTCTAGGAGACCTAATTTCATGCTTTTGGCACTTAATTTTGCGCTTTGGCACTTGTATCCATCCCGATCAAGGCCTCCCCAAAAGGGGTTTTGAATTGTAACATGGGTAAAAGAAATGCACACCAATAGCCAAAGTAACAGCATTACAAGACACTTAAGTTCAAAGAGAAACTTATATTATATTCCACAAAATCTCCAATTTAAAGTGACTTTTTAAGTGGTTCCCAGGGATAATTTCAATGTAAGAGACAGGATTCTCAAGGAATCAAATAAACCACTCTGGAATGAAGCAGTTCACATAACCTTCACTAAAATAAGTTGGACACAAAGCCAAATAAATTTAGAATTTCCATATAAAACTAAATAAATTTAAGTAAATAAAGTATATACCCATAGCATGTTATAAGAAAAACACCCCATAGCATATTTCATCTGCAATTTGCATCTTCAATTGAATATGAAAGGCCACGATATCAATATCAAGCATAGAAATGATAGAATATATGATGTAGAAATTGAATCCAAGTCTCATATGTGTGGACCCAGGTATAAGGAGGTGGGGGCTGAAGCCGCCACTCATAACTGAAAAAAGTTAAAGATTTTCAAGAACCCCCCTGCAAACTTTAAAAATTAAGATATTTTTTTCACATTTGCCCCTTCCCTCAATATTTCTTTTACATAGAGCCCCCCCAAGTTGGATTTCCTGGGTCCGCCCCTGCAGTCATATGGGTAAAACAAAACACCTATTCCTTGTTCCCATATAATAGGTTAAGTATCTTCCCTCAAAGAATAGATCATGAGTTTGATAATATGCTACCATACTACCACTACAGTAGCATCTGCAAAAAAGTTTGCCAATCGCATCATGGACAATGCTTCTATAAACATTGGTTTGAAAGTGATGAACTGAGTATGTTATGTCTCAATTTGACAGCAACGAGTACCAATTTTAGTGGTACCGGTTGCTGACCCAATTAAACTCCATTTTTGCAACCCTTAAATTCTAATTTTGTATTTATTCTCGCCTAAGAAACTATAAATTCAGTTTTTTAGTTCAGTAATTTTTTTTTTTTCAGGAAAAGGAACAAATGTAATCAATTTTTTGGTTAAGACTGATATATCCAGCCAATACATTTGATATTGGCTTTGAACCTGGCTGATACACAGTTCAAAATCATGTTCTGAGACAATGTCTATAACTTACTACTCTAGGGCTCCCTAGTCATTTTTCACCAAACTCCATTTTTAGGAGGAAAGGCTTTTGACTAAAGAGATTTAGCTATCTGGCAAATCAAAGCTACAGATCAAATGTCATAACCAAGACATGTGAATTGCATTCATCATCTCTTATACAACAAAATAACAAAGGCATGCTTACGTGAGGTTCTAGCTCATTATATGTGATTAATACATCATCATCAATGCCTTATCCCATCAATTTTGGGGTTGGCGTTCTATCATGCAATTAATAAAATGCATTAGTCTATCATTTAGGTGTGCAAAGATGAGCCACATTTACATGATTCTCGAACAAACTATAACCAAATGCACTCGACTGCAGCTAAAAATTGCATTCTAAGGTCAATAAGATGATTGCAGCAAAAAATAGCAATAGAACAATAAAGCATGAGTGCAAATGTGAGCCTCAATGCCTCACGCATAGAGTTCCTGTACTAAAAGAAATAAGGTGGCTAAAATGAAAAACTTATGAAATCTTAGCACCTGATTATGACAGGCAAAATTTCTTACAAGGTATGAAAATCATCATAAGTATTGTCAATTAGGCAAATCATACAAGAAAGTTCAAACTGAGCAGGTTATGGCTGTCGACCAACACTTTATTATAAATATGACACATAAATCAAAATGTCAACCTGCATGTCCATGTAAATAGAACAAAAATTAACCAGGGAGAGCACAAGAATAATTAGATGTGGGACATACATTTTATCCAAAGAAAAAAGGAAGATGCAATGATGCCTACACAATAGCAAGTCTAAGTAATTAGTATAAAAATGAACCAGGGAGAGCATAAGAATAGTTCAATGTGGGAGATACGTTTTCTCCAAAGAAAAAAGGGAAGATGCAAAAGGAAGATGCATACACATTAGAATGTCTCAGTAATTAGTAAACAAATGGACCAGGGAGAACATCAGAATAGTTAAATGTGGGAGATACATTTTATACAAAGGAAAAAGGGAAGGTGCATACACAATAGCAGAGACTGCACGACAGTATCTCTCCCACATACTGCGAAACCTGGGCTGACCTCCAAGATCCCATAACTTA
Source organism: Camphora micrantha (assembly GCA_003546025.1). Lineage (NCBI taxonomy): Eukaryota > Viridiplantae > Streptophyta > Magnoliopsida > Laurales > Lauraceae > Camphora > Camphora micrantha. Next base: position 73,787,518 of record QPKB01000002.1, read on the forward strand.
ATCGTAACATTCCCCTTAGTTACCTTCCGCATATTGAAACCGACCTGTAGTACACGATGGGGGTATAGACAATTTATGTTAAATATGCAATTAAATGACGTAGGTTTTGAAACCTAGTGCATTAAGAAATAAGTCATCATGAAACTATTTTGCCAACTTCAACAAAGGTTTCCAATTAAAGCACATTTAAACTCTATGGGTTTTACAGCTCACTCACCGTAGGAATCATGTCCTCACTATATCCGCCAGTCTACATAGAATATCCAAAGCAGACACTATCAGCACTTCAGTAGTAAGAGAAAAAACCAACAATAAGATGAATTAATTATTTACGTACTGCAACGACGTTCACTAGAGAAGTTTTTCCAGCATTCTGAAGTCCTATCAAAGACAGCTCCATTTCTTGCTTGAAGAATAGGCTGTGATAAATAATAAAATAAAATAAATTAAGAAGATAAAGTAGGTGCATCAACATAAAACTCATCTCAAATAGCACTAGGTGGCAACAGGTACAGATTCACCTAAATAGACGAAAGATTCAACTCGAAAGAAGCAATGGATCAAATTTTCATACGGGTTCAATAATCAGGTGTGGATTCCAGTTCATGGATCTGAACCAAAATAGTGATTCAATTAGGTCCAGGTCCAGTTGAATCCAGATCCAGCTTCTCAATTGCCCAAAGGTTAAAATGATGAAAACAAAAAATGAAGCTTATTCAGTAAAACGCCCACATGGATAAATATATTTGGAAATATGGACCTAGATAAGATCCAAATTCAACTTAAAAAGCAGGTCCAGATTTGGGTTTGGATATTTAAAAGAAAATCAAATCTTGGTCTCCAACTTAAAAAGTTAAAATAAAATTAAGTCTGCCAGTCTGAGCCCAAACTGTTTAGAGCCCCCAAAAAAACAGAAACATGCATTTAAAAAAGAAAAAAAGGGGGGAGGATGTGTGGAAATAAGAAAAAAAGCGCTCTCCAAACACTAATTACAATACTAATTGATGGCGTAGCCCAGAGGCCACGGTGAAGATCACTTAGGGGAAGTACTCAAAACTCACGTATGAGAATAACTCAGAAATCTTATTAGAGAAAATAGCATGAATATGTCAATAAAGAGCTTCTCTATATATAGAGTAGCATTGATCCTAAATCAGCAATAAAGGAAATAGCTAATCCTAATCAACATAGAAATTAGAAAGAAAATCTTCCTAAACAATTAAGCAACCTACTATTCTAGAAATAAGTAAATAAAGTAACACTACTAATCTAGAGACTATCTAAACTAATGATAGGGATCCCAAATTAGGGATCATGTAGACCCCATCAAGCGGGTCCATCCGGGCCTGCGGGTCCTGATCTTGGATCTCACTTCATCACTAATGCAAAAGATGTATTCTGTTTATGGTGCTCTCAAGTCTCAACTCTCAAGTTCCTACCGTGGCAAATGTGCACAGGTACATCCAAAACTGCTTGCCCAGTCATTGATGAATAACAGGCCTATTTTACTCGTATCCTACAAAACTTGGAGGTCATGGGGTGGAAATATAAGAGGAAATAGATACTCCTCTCTAAAAATTTTGCATTTGATATATGCAGTTTTTTCGCTTCATCTCTCTAGTTGTTTGGAATTTTTACGCAAGTAATACCACTTGGGCTACAATTCCAATTCTGAACAAAATAGTCATATTATGACTAGTCACCAATTCTAGCCACAACCATCTATGATACCCAGGATATTTCAAATTAGGCAACTGAAAGAGAATGCCCAATGAAAAGGGAACAGCACCGTTACGCTGGTGATCACCGCAAAAACTCAAATTTGCCAAAACCATTTGATAATATTATTGTTACCCTAAGTGCTCCCCAGTAGTTACTACAGTAATTCACTGCCATCTTTCATAAGAAAAGAGTAGTCTTCTATAGGATTTCGTCAAATGGTCGGATCATAGGTTTTCTGACATTAAGATGTTTCCTAAGTGCGAACACTGGGGTTCTCGAGGGATTTTTGGTCCATCAACAAGAAACCCATGGGACCAAGTCCAATCCCATATCAGGGTGGGCCCCACAGGACCCACACAACAACAGCAGGAAATCCGCATGTCGTCTGGCCAATGCTTCATTTTTATGTGCAAACTTGTCAGATTCTTGTTATGACTGGGCATCAAATGCATCATAGGTATCCACATCTTTGAGAATTTGTAGTTTAAACTTTAGAGGATCCATGTTAGAGATCCTTGGGATGCTTGATAAGAGTACCTTTACTCTGGCAACTTAGGAACCGACCCAACATCCATAACTGTGGACATTGACCAATGGATGTTTACACAGGACTCAAAGTCCCTGTTGTAACCAATCATTCTCAAGTCACAGTTCTAAAATCTTAATTAGTTGAAAAACTATGATTTTGGCCCTTGTCAGACAACCATGTTTAGGCCTTTTGATGGGTACATCTAGATCAATGACTGTGCTACTTGTGTGGAGAGATCATGCAAGCACCACGTCATTGTCAAAAGTATGCGCATGTTTCAACCAAAGAATAAATACTACATGTGAGTTCATATGATTAGAACACCTCATTCCTGCCAAAAAAAAAAAAAAACTTGCTACACAATAAAAACGGAATGGGATGAATTCCGAAAAATCTCTTCTTCGATGAAAAAAAAAAAAAAAAGTTTCCGAAACAATAATCAAACCATCCGTAGAAGCATAAAGATCATAGTCTATCCATCTAATTCCACCCCTTCTCTTATGTTTCACTCTTCTATTCCACAATATAATCCATGGATCACCAACACAACAAAAGGCTTAGGGTGAATTCAAATGTTCCCATAAAACTAGTGGAAAGAACACTTCAAATGTTCACGATATCTGATTCGCCCGCGCAGAATGGGAAAAAGGGTCCACCACATGAATGCAGTCCCCCCATTTCCACGAGTTATTCCGCCAGCTAAATAAGGGTGCATCCAAACACACCCTTCCAAAACAGTAATTGGAAAAAACCAAATAAAAATCCAAACTTTTCCCATCACATAAGATTCCCCAAATCCAAACCCAAAAAAAAAAAAAACACCCAACCAACACCATTTCCAAACACAAACCAACCCAAGGAGCTCCAAATCAAAGTCGAACCTCAAATTTCAAAAACACGAAAGCATAAGAAGAAGAGGAGAAAGACAATGATATCAAACCCTAATTAAAGGAAATCAGAAGCAATCGAAATCAGGATCGAGAACACTACCTGCGAAGCCAATTGAGGAAAGCTTCCCACAGTCCCATCGATCGAAATCAAGAGAGAGAGAAGAGGAGAGAAGAAATCTAGGCTTGGATTTCTCTTTTTATAACTCTTCTTCTTCTTCTTCCTCTTCTGTGTTTCTGATAAGAAGAAGATCTGCAGAGACCAAAAAAAATAAATAATGCCCTCAGTTTATCTTTTTCACCTTTTAATCACAATGACGTTCTCAACAGCGGCATCTGAAATCTTCTTTTTTTTGTTTTTTTTCTTTTTTCCCTTACCCTGCGGCTGTTTGTATATAATTAGATTGAATAAAATAGAAATGAGAAAACAAAAGAAATGAAAGTATTTAAGAAAGGACATAAAAGTCCTCTTTTTCTCAAAGAAACAACAGAACAGCCAATGTTTGTAACTACTCATTATTTGCCATGTGAGATATTTGATTTGTCATTATTTGGCATGTGTGAGATTTGATTTGTGGATCGACTTATGAGGATGTAAGGTTGCAATGTAAATGAGAAAGCTTTCCCATGATTTGAATTAGTAGGGTGTTTGGGTTGGTGTTTATTTTTCACTTTTTCTAATTCAATTTTCATTTGGAGGTTATTTAATAGTCCTTTTTTATTCTTTATTTCTAACCAGTTACGACAATACATAATGCTAGATCTTGTGGAAATTTAATTATATTAAACAAACATGCCTTAAAAAATATTGCTTGTGACTCATTCAGAATGAGATTTTTTTGGTAAATTGCTATATAAATATATTACTGTCATGTGAAGGAGATTTATCACGGGAGAAGAATGTTCCTATTTGAGGTATGACTTCGGTGGATGTAATTAGGCATCTTGGCGCAATTCAAACGTGATCCAAATTACATGCAAGTAAATTCAAATTTGGCGAGATGAACTGTACAAATCCAACCTAAATACAGCTTGACTTAAATTGTAAAATTCCATACCTTGGTTAATTTTGATTGAGTCGTGCTGACTTGGATTGGATTGGTCAACCTAAATTGTTGGTGTAGATTGTTTTTTTCAAAAGGTATAAAATCTACAAAAATCTACAATATATATATATATATTGTTACATATTATACATGTGCAAATATGTACATCACTATCAAAGTCTTGTCCCAATTATATTGGGGACGGCTAGACAATGTTAAAAATTTAAACCCAAATCCAAACCTATCTAGTTTTGGTGTTTTGGTGTTGACTTCAAAATCTAGGCCCAAACTTGATTTAAACTCGAACAAGCACTGCCATCCAAATTTATTTGGGTCAAGTTGTGTGGGATCGAAATTAATGTAAACAAAGCAGTACTCTTAACTTTTCATTATCACCACAATGACTTAATTAGAAAAAACTTTAAATAAGGCCTTAAGTTTTTTACCTTATTTAAAATAAAAATAAAAATAAAAAGAACACAAGTTTTAAAACTTCTCCGAATTATGGCATAAAATTTCCAACAAGTTCTCAAATAAGTGCAAGTGGCCATTTAAAAGTATTTTTCTAGCGATTTTTCCTTCTAATTTTATTAAAATATTCAAATTACACTTTATTAAAATAAAATTATCTTTCACTTCCTCCATATTCTCATCCTTTCACTTACTGGCATTCATAAAGGTGATTTACAATAATCAACTTCTCCATATTGATCAACGACATATAGTGGCCGTTGAAAGCATGTGATGACTTTAAATGAAGAATAATTTATGTGCTTTAAAAAAATTGAGGACAAAAAGTCGTCGAAAAAAATACCTTCAAATGGCTGGATGTTCTTAATTAAAAACTTAAGCACCGATTTGAAAATTTTTTGAAACTCGAGTCATTTTTTGAAATAAGATAAAACATAATGCCTTATTTGAAACTTTCCTTCTTAACTAATCACCTAATTTCACTTGTGAGGTCTTGTATTTCCTTAATCTAATTTAGGGACGTCTCATTGTACTGTCAATAGTGGCTTATATTTCACTCCAGCTCTAATGACGTCAAACTACTGAAATTGAAACAAGTATGTGTAATGTGACTTACAAATAACTAATTCAACAATCCATATCACTTTAGAAGTGAAGATATTCGCTTGACAAGGGGACCATGTGATGCAAGTGGGCCAAATCAATCACAAGCAGATAATCTTCTACTGCCCTCTTTTCTCAGCAGTGTTACCCAAGAAGCTGATTCATTGCTGATTGGTTTTGATATTTTGGATGAAAACTAGGGGTAGTTTAGTACTTAACAAGGTTCTAAGTATTTAAGCTAGCTCCCAAGTTTTCAAAATTCGTGGCCGTATCTGAATCTGATGCGCGTCGGTAGCATGTAAAAATCTGGATCGGAAACATGGAAAGTCTTTTTCACGATTGGCAAAATATGCCGACCAATACCTACCTGCCAATGAAATGAAAACGTTTGTGAGCTGCCAACGGTCAAAAGTAACACTATCATGTAATGCGCTGTCTTGACTCCTTTTTTTAATCTAGACCGTTGCTCCAAACTGCTTTAGACACCTAAAAACATGGCCATCATGAGCTTCAGGTGGCCCACTAATGGATGGTTATGATCTGTCAACAAATGTCCACTACTCAGAAGGAAAAAATAAATAAATTGGGACCTTTCGGTTTTTGTTCATAATCCGACTTTGAATTCAATAGTGATGTCAACAAATCATACTCTAATCTAGAGTCATGATTATTTATTATTATTATTTTTTTGTCATTGGAGGGTTCCTAATTCTTTAGACTGGACTAATATCTCAAGGCTCTAGAGGGAAGCCGAGTAAACTCCTCTGTAGTCTCAGTGTGATAGTGCAATCTCGAACCTATAAACTCCGGATGCAAATCATACTCCTAAGCTAACTGAACTCCCCCTTGGGATTAAGTCTCGATTCAATGAGTTTTGAGTACTATTATTGCTTGTTAAAAATGGTGGGAAGGGAAATGAAAGAAAAAAAAATTAAGTTTTCACCAAGTCAACTTGAATGCACCTAATCCAACTATAAAATGATATTAGATGCTCAATTTTTTATTTCACTTTTAATCTTCACTTGTTAATTGCTTCAAAAATTTCCCATGTGTCAGATCCTTATGTATTTTATTGCAAAGTAACTGACACTAAAAGTCTAAATTATATGGTTTTAGTTTTTTCTCCCCCAACAAATCTTATCAAATCTATTCCAAAAACTCAAAACATAAATTCTTCTACAGTTCCACTCAACTTCATTCCCTGAAGAAGAATTAAGAAAGAGAAGAAGAATAATGAATTGAATGAATGAAAGAAGATGGAAGGATATGCCCCCACCTTTGACTGTCATTGATGCTAGACAATGAATAAGAAAATTGAATATAGACAAGTGGATGTGTCAGGGTCTTCTTGAACCTAATTAAGAAATTACTAAGCAGGAGAAGATTAGCAACATTGGAGAAGATGGCTTGGTGTTGACTGCATTTTCATCTTATGAGACATTGCTCAGGTAAGTTAACAATAATCACTTGTTTGGGAGTAAAGTCAAGTCCTTCTTTTCTTTCAAGCAAACTGAGAGAGAGAAAGAGAGTCCTTTTTTTTTTTTTTTTTGCCATGTCATCAGGATTAACTTGAATTTTCCTCAAAAATGAAATTTTAAACTCAGAAATGATGGTCCAGTGCTTACAATTTCAAAATGATGATGACCCTAAATACTAAACCAATCATCAATAAAAGTAAAATGGCAAACTTCCATGGCTAAAACTTACAAGTTCAATCATATCTGTAAGTTCTCAAATGAAAGAGGCCAAAGATTTGATGGCTAAACATTATAAGATCATCTTACAAAAAGAAAGCATGCTTGTAAATAGTAGGTCATATTGCCATTAGATTTTCTTTCCCCTGTATATGTTTTAAGTTTCAACTTTAAAATTGGATATGTTGTGATCAATTAAGAGGAATTTTATCACAGCAGACTGGACAGTACAGTGAACTCAAATGCATATTAATTATGCGAAAATGGGAGGTATAAGAAGTAGGGGTGTTCATGGATCAGGCTAGCCCAAGCCCAGCCTGGGCTCAGCCCGATTTGGTCCTGGCTTGGTCCTTTTAAGGCCGGGCCCGTACATTTTCTCTCAGCCTGCTTAATATATGGGCCGGGCTTGGACTCAGTTGTAGAGAGCCCAAAGTCCGGCCCGGCCAGATTGATAATATAGTGATGGAAAAATATAGGTGGGGGAATTCAAACATTGATATTATACTGCACCAAACATTGTGTAATCTTTCTCTTTTTAAAATTATATATCAATATCGGGCTGGGCTTGGGCTTCATTTTTTTCAGCGGGCCGGGCTTGGACATGCAGTTTAGAAGCAGGCCTGGGCCTGGATCTTCTTAGCCTGGCCCATGAACACCCCTAATAAGAAGGTCTTCATATAGCCTAACAGAAAATGAGGATCATCTAATCAAACACATGCTCTTGCCTTATTTGTAATTACCGCTGCCTTATCTTTATATCGAATGGTGAAAAAATGACTTTGTGGATATGATTAAGGAAGATAGCTAATCTACAAACTCCCTTATAGTAGGTGGGATCAATACAGAAGGTGGTAATTCCGGACATGGCCGGTCAGCTAGACTCAAACTTAGCTTAATAATATAGGATTCAGGTTATCATTTCGAATCCAATTGATAAATGAATTGGGCTTGGATTGAGTTCATTCCCTCATTAATATTCCTGTCAATGTAACCATTAATCCAACTAATTGCACTATGACCCATTAACCAGTCCAGAGCCAATGTGTAAATTAAGGGTTTACTTTACGACGGTATTTTCAACCTGATTGATAATTGGGCTGCACTTACACCTATTACAATGGCGGTCAACTCGGCCCATGCCAGACCCGACTCATCATGTGCATGCTTTTGGTAGTCGTCTCTTATTTTCCAACAGTATTTTTCATGCTTGCAACTCCTTAATTTGTTTAACATTTAGTATAATTTCTTTTTATTTTTTATTTTTTAGCTATAAGAGGGTTTCAACTTTTTGAGCTGAACTTATCCCTCCGGCCAAAAAAAAAATCAGTAAACTCTTGTATAATTCTAATATGGTAATGTAACTTCGAACTTACAAACTCCGATCCAACTGTTGTACCTCTCTGGGTATACTTTCTGTAGGTCATTGGGGGACATTTAAGCATTTTGTGCAGGATATTAATTGTTTGGTATCCATTTTAATGGCTCTATATCTATCTGGGTACCCTTGACAGGCACAGCTACCAAGTACCAGTCTTGTTTCTCAAATGGTACAATTGAAAAGCCCAGATGGAGCCAGTTGTCTGCATTACTAAATAGGGAAGATTTATTGTTGGTCAAGGCTGGTCACTTGCAATCAATGAAAGTAGCCCACCATGACTTTGCCAATGTACCAAGATTTGTTTGTTGGCTCTTTGTTTACATAGATTTTTCTACTTAATGTTCATCTTTTCCCCGTACCCCTTCTCATACATCCATACATGGTTTAATTTCTTCCGCGCACCAAACAGTTTTGAATTGACATTTTCCTGTCATAGATCATTTTGATACATCATTTGATGGGATAGGTATTGCACGAATACAATCTATATACATCCAAATCTATCCATCTCTTGCCTTTCCTGGTAGCCATGTATCAGCTGCACCTCTGGGATCTGGATCCCCTGTTCTGTCCAAATAGAAATCAGGAGGCAACACGCAAGGGGCGGAGGAAAGAGAAATTTTAGATGTGGCCTCAATTCGTTCAAACAGGGATCCCTTTCCACACCCCAGGCGTTGTCCAGTGACTTTAGGTAGTTAGAAGCTTTGTAATTGTGCCACTAAGTGAGAGAACATTTATCCAATAATTACAGGTTCATGGTTTCTATAGAAAAATATCATAAAATTGAGCATCTTGCATATACCCCTTTAAGGTTTCTACGATTTGTAAATACGTCCATGTGGTTTAAGTATTTTTAAATAGGCTCCTGACATTTCATTTTAATACATCCTATTTTCTCAAAATCAATTGTCCTAATGAGAATGGCCAAACACCATATAGTTTATATTTAATTTTTTATTAATATGACAGTTTTGCCCTTATATCCATTAAACAAAAATCACTATATTGTTTTATAGAAATAATATTATTGTATCTCGATTTTCAACGGTCTCTCTCTCAATAATGCTCTCGTACACATGAAGCCTAATCATTATTTTAAAACTTTTTCAATCCAATTGTGGGTCATGCATGGATTAGATCAATTATAATCAATTATAAGTATATCATTTTACAATAGTAACTTTAGTTTATGTCAATTCTTAATGGTCTCTAACTTAATAACTCACTTTTGCACATGAAACCTAATCATTATTTTTGAAAATTTCATCAATCCAACGGCGGGTTGTGGATGGATTAGATCAATTATAACCAATGATAAGTACAAGTGTTGATTATCTTCATGATCAATTTGGATTTAATGAAATAAGCCATGTATTAATAGAAATTGAATTTATGCAAGGTTATTCTCCCCCACTAAATATACTATAGTGACTATTAATGTTACAACTTCTAGAGAAAAACAAGTCCGAGCTTTTGAAAATATACATATAGGGGTATTAGAGAGAAGGGAAAAGATGTCATTTTGCTTTAAAAACTTTTGATGGTTGGTAAGCTACTAATTTTAGGGACATAGAAGGTATTATAATTAAAGAGTAAGGGGCTATCTATAAATAATAAAACCACATGGGCCTATTTTCAAATCACAAAAACCTCGGGTGTTATATACAAAAAAAAAAAAAAAAAACTCTAAAACTTAATTAACAAAAAGGAGGAAGGAGAGAGTCGATCAAGGCATTACAACATTATATTAAAAATGTTGTTGTGAGTTAATTTACTGTTCAACAGTGGTCAAGCATAGTTCATAAAATGTCTCAAGCAAATACATAGCAATGAGGAGATACATCTATTTTCAAATTCAAGCTTCTGTATATCTAAATTTGTGACTTTCACAGCTCTGATCATGTCATACTACTCCATGAGCTTGTGTTTGTCAGTGAAAGAGTGTGTAAGCCTAGCCTAGTATTTTACTTAGGGCCTACTTCTTTACAAGAATTACTAGAAATTATGTTCGAAAAAATTTTCAAATTCTCCAAAACGTGTTTCTTTGAGGTGGAATTCCAAATCCCTTCTATTGGTGGAATATTTGAGATTCCAACCAAATACATAGAAAATAGAATTTCAAGAATTTCAAAAGTCAGTTGATACATTTTAGGTGGCTAGAATTTAAAATTTTGGTAAAAGAAACATGATATTTTAAATGTCAGGAAATAAGACGTTATATTATATTTAAAAAACCCTAAGATAGCGAATTTCTGTTAGGAATTCCGATAAACAAATATGCCTGGCTCCTTTATTTGCATGGAATATAATTCTTAAAATTATTAAAAAATTATGTCAAAAGTAGTTAAGGTTTAAAAATAAAGGTGAATAACTCATCATGAATTGAGGAAATAAAGAGGCTTGTAGAGCAACTGGGCCAATCTAAACATCATTTTCCACCCAACATAAGGTGACAAAAAATTGACAGTTGGTCAAATTAAAACCTCACATGTATCTAATGACAGTCTACTTCATTCATATCCTTTACATAAATACAATTTATACACACATAACACCCGTAAGTGGCTGCAACCTGAATCTGTCGGGTTTGGAATGGGCCCATCAACAAGCTAGATGGCCCACCTTTTGGTTTAGCAGTGAGTTCAATTCCACTAAAAACAGGGATCCAAGTGTGGTGCTGATCTCATGATAATGGGTGTGGCCCATCTGCTGGGGCCCAATGTGTGGGCAGTCATAGTTGTCAGACGAGATGGAGCTGGTTCGGAATCATATTGGACCTGGACCCGTTTCTAAATAATGATTTCGGTTTTGGATCAAGTTCTAACTCTAAACCTATTTTGTTAGTTTCAGACCCTGATTCGGTTCTTGTTTTCATAGTCTAATTAGAGAACTTGAATCTAATTTCAAAGCCAGTTATAAATTCTCTTCGCTTTTTTCATATTTCTTCCTTTTTAAAATAAATATATCATATAATTCATAATACTGGATCAAGACTACTACTGATAAACATAAAAAATTGTTCAATAAAAGTTAAATTTGAGCTAAAATTTGGGACATTTAAAGCTTGTATGCTGATCCCAAATATACGGATCAAAACTTGTATAGTTCGAGAACTGAAATCGTTTATTGATAAAACCTAAATTAGGTTCCGGGCCGAATTCGTTTAGAAATGAAAACTAAAAACAAGTTCCAAACATGAATTTTTACAGATAAAAACCTTTAGATAATAAGGAAATTGGATACCCATTTGCATCAATTTTGTAGCCATGGAACTCCTTGGCCCAATTACAGTCCTACTTGTGGGCCCACTTGTTACTGCTGTATACAGCGTGCAGCACCTACTGTCATCAGATAGTACACCGGACTACCTACCATTTTTGTTTACACCCCTAATCCTCCGGTTCAGGAAGGTCCTTGCTTAGGGGCATCCTTCAATTTTAAGGAATCCATCCATATCACAGATAGATACAGTGAAAGAAAGAAGAGGAGGATGGTTCATGTAGCTGAAATTTGAAGGAAAATGATAGGTATCATGTGACAAGAGGATTTTAGGGAGATTTGCAGAGGAGGGGAAAATTAAGGTTTGGGTTCCTTGCGCTCTTGTTCTAGTCATTTGTGGTAAAATCACCGCCAACACCCATGTCTATAGATGCTCACCGCTTGATCCGGATCCTGTCAGGTAAGCTCTCTAAATTCCTGAGCTCCCCCAGTTTTTTTTTTTTTTAAATCTGATCATCTGATTTGATCATTCATAGCTTGTTGTTTTGTTTTTGGAAAAAAAAAAATAGTGGGGTTTTTTCCCCTTTTCTTGGTTTTTATTATCATTGCTTTTATGGGTCTGCAAGGGTTCTCTTTTTGGGGATTCTTCTTGGGTTTTTTTAGATTGGTTGGAAATCTGAAGGTGTTTGATTGGATGGTTACATATCGATTTTGAGTGGGTGTTCATGATATATATATATATATATATTTTGATTTCTTGCTTTTGATCTGATATTTTGCATTGGAGTTTTTGGTGAGGAATTAGTAATGTGAGTTGTTTCTTGTTTGTAATTTTCTTTGGCAGTAAGACATGAAATGGTTACTTTTGATGTATTTATGTATAAAATTTGATGATTTTAGTTGAGGTTGATTCGAACCAAGGGTGAACATCACTTTGATCCGAGTGAAGTTTTGGCTCATACCACTTTAATGTTGTTGGGGAGTTTGATTGAAGGGATTGGATTCATTGTTGAGGCCAGCCCAACATAGCCACATCACGAACCTAGACAGGTCTGACCTTAATTAGTGGATTGGTGTTCTCTGTATTCTTCAGCTGAATTCTTGGTTTGGGGTCGATTCTAGTTGCAGTGTGGCTTGTGTGATAAAAATGATTAAGTGGCCGTTGCTACTCCCATCTATTGCGACCCGGAAGATTCCCAAATTAAATTACGCTGTGCCATCTGGTTTGTATGTAAAAGATGAGTATTCATAATCTTTTGGGATTTCCATGTGACCCCCGGTTTGATGCTTCTAGAATATCTACGGTTGTGTCTGAACCCCCATATATCAATGGATGCATTCCTGCACAACTTTTGGTAGAAGTAGCTGTAAGGCTTTCACTGAACTAGAAGCCTGATGTATAATCATTTCAGATGTAGCACTATTAATTTCACCTTTAATTTGCATTTGGTCTCGTATGAAGTATGAAAAATGCATCCAATAAAACTATATTTTCTGCAGGTCAGGGGGTATATTTTGTTGCATATCTAAAAACATCCTCAGTGAATTTGGAAAATTTTAATAATTTTTTTTTTTTTTTTGTGATTTATTTTGTTAAATATACTTGTTATGCTATCGAATGCCAGTTTTAAGATATCAATTTGCAATTAAATAATGACTTTTCACTCAATGCCATTTGATTTTCCATGAAGCCATTTTCAGCTATACTTCCACAATAACTATCAGGTAGATTCTCTGGTTTAAAGTATTGTGTTTTGGTGGACATATCCTTATTATGCAATTCGTTGAAAAAGTAAAGTGCTTGGGATATGAATTTCATGAGATTGGGTTGGATCTATATAGGTTGCATTTTCTTTACTGCAGCATTTTCTTGAAGATAAAAAAGGAAGAAAATGAGGATGAGGCACAAACACAGGAAATCATCTGCTCTCTGTTGCAGTGCAGGAAGCAGATGGTCATTGTCTGCTGTGGTGTGGAGCTTGGTGGGGTGCATTCTCATTATCCATTTCTACTCCCTCGTGCATCACCAGGAGGAGGGAGAGGCCCAGGTGCGCTTGAGTCATTTTCCACTTACCAAGGAACTTGAAGAGATCGAGGAGGAGAATTTCCAGATCCAGCCCAGAGGCAAACGATCCCCACGAGCTGCGAAAAGAAGAGGGGGAAAGCGGCCATCACTGATTGATGAGTTCCTAGACGATTCATCTCAAATCAGACTCTTGTTTTTCCCTGACCATAAAACTGCCATAGGCCCGACAAAGGCGGCAGCAAATGAGAGCGGGTATTTCTATCCGGGCAGGCTGTGGTTAGATACTGAAGGAAATCCTATTCAAGCCCATGGAGGCGGAATTATGTATGATCAAAGAACTGAGACGTACTACTGGTATGGAGAAAACAAAGAGGGTCTCACCTACCAAGCTCATAAAAAAGGAGCTGCACGGGTCAGTTTAAAATACTGTTCTGAACTCACATGCCGTTACCTTTTAATATTATTGATTGGATTAGTCTTTTTAATCTAAATAGAAATAATGTCATTAATTTTGTATCCCCTTTTATGAAAGTTGGGTCTATAGCAACCTGGACTGTTTCTTGCAATGTATTTTGCTTGTGATTATGAATGTTGATTCCAAGTGTTCGTGTCAATCTGACTTTCTTTTTTTTTTTTTTTTTTTTTGTTTTGTTTTGTTTTGTGTTGTTTTCAATCTTGCAACGTACTGGACTTATTACATTTGCTTGTAACTTAGGCCCCGTTATTTTATTAGAATTCTTGACAGGAATTCAGGCTGTCTGGGAATTTACAATTCCTGTCAGGAATTCTGTGTTTCATTACCAGAATTCCTGGGCATTTGAAATTCTAGGCATTTGAAATCCCAAAAAACTCAGCATTTGAAAAACCACTTTAACAAGGAGGATTTGAAAATCTCACTTAGCACATGAATTCCGGAAGAGGGACGACGGCATTCCGGGAGCTCAAGCAAGAATTCAGGCCATGAATGAAACAACGAATTTAGAATTCCAGAATTTGGCAGCATTTCAAATACTAGCATTTGAAATTCCCAGACAACCATCAGACATGAATTCTATGAATTCTAGTAAAAGAACGGGGCCTTAATTCTTCTAAAAAATTGTTCTTATAGTTTTGAACATGACTAAAAAATCATTATTCATGGTTTTGATCGTGGCTCGTGGATGATATTCTTTTTTCAATGTCCCGTTTTAGAACATGTTTTCTGTAAAGAACAACAAAGAATAAGAACCTATTTACTGTGTACTTCTGTGGAGGCCATTCAATATCTTTGAATTTTTTTGGCGGGAAACAGATTGAGCTGGAAACTAATCCTTTTGGCGATTCTCTGAAGAGTTGAGAGTTTTACAGTCTGTACCTGAGGGGATATGGATTATCCTTGTGCCTTTAATTTGTACATGCGAGGTCATAGTACCTTGTCTTAAACCCCAGATTCCAGATACTTCGTCTCATTAGCGCCACCAGGATAAACATTTCCTCTTAGTAATCTAAATTTGGAGACATTAGCCATTCAATGCCTGTCCTTTTTACATTGAGACAAATCACTGTTGTAATTGTTTTTCAAAGGTCCATTTGAGGATCCCATCAGTAAAATTTGGTGACTGTCCATGTTGGGGCCAATCATATAAATAATATAACAAACATGGGGGTTGTTCATACATATTTAGTGTTTGAGGCCCTGAGGTTATCTCTCATATTCTGAGCTTGCATGTAAATCCTTCCCTCAGTATGTGTTCTCCAATAGACTAGAGATAACCAATGCCCGTACACAAATTGGGGACATGAAATGCATGGTATTGTAACATTTTGATTTGCTGACTGTCACTACCACTGATCTACCCTTGGCCAGAGCGCTAGCTCCTTTTGAGAACCACCAAGCTTATGGGAAGAGTGCCTCCCGTGTTTTTTTTCGATATGGAGCTAAATTATTAGTTATAATGTATTTAGAATAATTACTAGAGTTGAAATTGAATGTATTCATTGCTCGATATGTAAAAAACCAAGATAAAGTCACTCTCCGTTGAAGATGACCAATTTGATACAGCCTGCGTATGGGCCCACTTGACCCCATGTCTTACTTAAGTGAACCATCTGTAACTTAAACTAAATTGATTTTTGTCTTTTTTAATAATTCCAGGTTTCATGTGTCAAGCATTGTTAAAATGACTTGAAATTAGTTATGTTGGTTAGCTTATTCATTTAGCTTTCCATCAAGCTCAAGTTTCTCTGCTTCTGACTCGTATCGCGGCCAATTTTTGGGTAGGGTTAGGAGAGTTACTAAATTAGTAGTTATAAATTATAATGTATTTAGAATAATTGTTAGAGTTGAAATTGAATGTATTTGTTGTTCAATATGTAAGAAGGCAGATGAAGTCACTCTCTGTCGCAAATGAGCAATGAGATTCAGCCTGTATGTGGAACCACTTGAGCTCATATCTTAATTGAGTGACCTGAAGCCATGGGCTGTGAGTGGTCGAGTTGTAACTTAATTAAATTTATTTTTGCCTTTTTTTATAATAGCTGGATTTCATGTTTCAAACAATGTTATAATGACTTGAAATTCATTCTGTTGGTTAGCTTATTCATTTAGCTTTCCATCAATCTCATTTTTTTAGAGTGAACAAGGTTTGTACTTGTACTTATAAAAAGAGATATACAGTCTATTTAAATGGGAGATTATAATAAGATTTTTGTTTTCAAAAATTTTCTCTATTGGGAATTGCGGTTCTTGCAGATGGTTTACCCTATTCTGTTCATAACTGAAGCTAAGAATTGATCATAATTCATCCTTAACAAAAGGGCATACACATTATTGCTGGTAATCTGGATATGTGATTTAGTGGGTTGGAGGCTTTCACCTGGATACCCTTTTTCCTGCATCATTGGGTACCAAAGCTTGCCTCATACTGGGCAAGTTCTGATCTCATTGGGGTCTTGGAAACAAATACTTTTGATGGTTGGAAGAATCTGTTTTTCAAGTCATAGCTTGGATCATAGAGCAGACAAGTATCATTTGGTTGTTGGAAGAAATTGTGCTAAAGCACATGAATTATTTAAATAGGTCCATGATTGCCTCGATCAGGAGAAGGAACAAGGAGATAAACTGTTGCTAAATTTTAACTACTTGTCTAATCATCAACTAGTTAAAGATGCTCATACTTTGAATCTTGAGGGAGAAGATGCTGTTGTGGGAGAAAGTTGAGGAACATTCTTGTGTGGATTTGGAGGTAGATGGCCAACCAACTGTGATGGATGATTTGTCGAAGGTCGGCCATTACGAAGATGAAATTGAGGTAGATCTGCCATTACTACGCTCAGATTACGAAGATGACATTGAGGTAGATCTGCCATTACTACGCTCAGATTGGAGTTTCAGTAGATGCAAAAGCAATTGATTTTGTTATTGGTAAGTGAGATAGAACTGTTACATCATTGTTAAAAGTGAATGTAGCGGCTGAATGAGCACATCCATTAACTTCAGTGGTCAAATGGTGTCAAATATCAAATTAGATCATTCATCAACCATGGAAACTTGATGAAATAGAAGGGTAAAGATTCAAAGATCAATAGTGTATGTAATGGGAGATCTGAAAGAATCACTACTATGGATACTTGGTTTTGTGCCTCTGGTGTTTGATCACAGAGGACAATGGCGCCACTTGAAAAGCTGAGGTTGAGTTTCCTCCAAACGAGTGGGAATCATGTGGCCAATATACTTGGACTCACTTCTGCCTTTGTGTGGGAATCATGCAGCCTATATACATGGACCCTGAGTTGCAACTTACTAGATTTGTTGTCATCTTTTTGGATCATGACCAGATTTTATGTTTCAAACAATTCTCAGAATGACTTGAAATTGGTTCCATTGGATAGCTTACTTAATTAGCTTTCCATCAAGCCCAAGTTTGTGTCGTTTTGACATGTATTGGTAAAGTTA
This sequence comes from Camphora micrantha, assembly GCA_003546025.1. Taxonomy (NCBI): domain Eukaryota; kingdom Viridiplantae; phylum Streptophyta; class Magnoliopsida; order Laurales; family Lauraceae; genus Camphora; species Camphora micrantha. The sequence continues at coordinate 73,805,027 of QPKB01000002.1, forward strand.
ATGTCCAATTTTCCAATAGGGTTAGGGAAGTTACAATTTTGTGGATCCTTTTACCATTTTTATCTTATTGTGGTTTAGAGTTATTAGGATCTATTCCCGGGCTTATAGAAAGAGATAATATAGATTTTTGATAAAATTTATTTCAGGAAGATTATTATTATTTTATTTTTTCCTGGAGTTTTCTTTATTGGAAATTGTGGTTCCTGTAGTGGATTTGCCATAGTAGCAAAGGCTAAGAACTGGGCGATATACATAATTGAACAAATGACAACTTCTCATTATTGTTGGTAATTTGGCTGGTTTGGAAGCTTTTATCCGAAGGCTCTCTTCCTTATTTCACATGTGAAAGTAATAGCCACCTGCAAATGACTGAGGTCCTAGACATATTTTATTTGAAAATTGGAGAAATTTAGAAATCAAACCATGTGGAAACCGACGCAAGACCCAATTGAAATGCTTATGAGACCGCTGAATCCAAAAGTACATTGAAAATCAATTGCTCTGTATAATTCCTTCTGCGTTTCAACCGACGTGACTTAGATGCAAACATAAGGTGTATAACACGTGGACCTAGTAAACCCAACCTGTAATGTTATTAAATAAATTTAATTTTATGAATGTATAGGTATGTACAACTACTTATAGCATTTGACATATAAACAGTTAGATGCTGCTCTTCGTTGCTACCAACAGGTTGCAGGTTCAACTCACGTTACTAATCAATTATATGCATATATAATTATTTGTTAAAAGTGAAGAAATTGATCACTACAGCAATAAACTATCCTTGCATAGTAAGGGATGTCACTTCTAATATTTGAAAATACGTGGGCATCGAGAGATATGACTCCAACTTTCCTTAAGTTACCAACATATATTAGAAACAAAGCTGACCCCACAAATTAGTACTTTCAGGAGTCACCCTCAATCATGTGAATGTCAAGCTTGAGAAGTGAAATTGAATTTCCTTAGCTTGCAACAATCCAAAAGCATTTGAGTTTCTACTTCATTACAATCACAAAGTCTTAGCATCTTTGACAGAGATCATCAAACCTCTCCCTCATGGGTAAGGGTTTTTCCTATTATAAGTATATTTAAAATGTGTCTGGCAATAGCTTTGGATTTCTTTTAGGAAAATTGTGTCCTTGCTGCATAGGTTATTGTGGTAGGGGTTGCACTTCGATGTTGCTTTATTAACTTTTGGTTCTTACTTACAAGACCCTTTATTTGTGTTACCAAACATCTTATTTTTCTTTTTGATCGGTGCCCAACATTTTCTTCATGTGTTTGTAAGTGAAGGAACCGAGGATCATCTTTTTATTCATTGTGTTGCTCCATCCCTCAAAGCCATTTAATCTTTCTATCTTTCTTCGGTCATTCTGTATCCTTTAATTTCCTAATAGAAAGTTAGTTATTTATTATATTTTTTTGAAGGTTGCCACACTGGTTGGCACGACTACTAACGGGTTGAGCAAGGCTGAACTCTTGTATTCCCTATAGGAGTGATGTCCTACCGCCAAGCTATACTTACAGGGACATGGTAAGTTAGTTCATGCGTGCTTTCTCTCAGAGGGTTTTACTTTAGAACTGTTGCCTTTGGCTATGACTTAGAATCTGGGAGGAAACGAAGAAAATAATCTTTTATGGGAAGTGGCACATGGTGAGTTTTGTGGTGGGAGAAAATTATATCTTTGCTCTTTCATTGGGAGCTATTGAGGCGTTCATAAAAGTGTCCCATCTGTGGTTAGTGTGTGGAAACTGGACAGTGGTGTTTGGGGTCAAGCTATTCCACAGAGGAACCCTTGCCCTGAGAACCCAGTGCATGGTAGTTTGAAAGTTAGGATAGATGGTTGCACTTCAGGAATCTGGCCTGTTTAGGTTGGGTTCCCTTAAAGAATGACATAGGAGAGCTATTATTGTTGTTATTAGCTCATGTAGGGATAGGCTAGTCCGTTCGAACTGAGATTTTGGCTGTAAGGAAATGCTTGAGTCAGAATTCAGCATGTATATTACTCCAAGATCGCATAAAAAAGAGCAAGAAAAGGAGGAAATTCAATTGCCAATGCAGCACAAACCTGTGCAGATCTGATGAATGTACCCAAAATCCAATCTCCACAATTAAAAGATGCCAAAGGGCTTAGCCTCCAAGTCTGATGAAAATAAAAGAAAAGTGCACTGCGCAACTTGCTGCAAGTGCAAGCTTGTGTTATTTTGTGGTCAGCAGCCTTAATGGGCTGTTGGGCCAGGTCTGGACCTGAGTTTGGAACCTGCCGAATGGCCTACAGGGCGTGTCACATCGAGTGAGGTGGGTTGGGTCAAGTTCAGGTCAAGATTTGGGTATGTAGCTTGGGGAAAATTGCATGTCAGGCCAAATACATGGCTGTTTTATCAAAACCATCCTTTCAGTGCATGAATGGGGTTTTGCCCCCAAATGGATCCAATCCCTTTAAACATTGTCTGGAACCTATTGAATCAATTGCTGACATTACAAAATAATGAAGCCCACATATACATATTGATGGCATGATGGTGCAATTCAAGTCAATATAGTCACCTGGATCGATCTCTAACATTCCCAAAATTCCAAGAAGCAATAAACTAGCGAGAATAATCGAGCAAACTCAAGATGAAAATGCCACCAATTGTCTATTTTACACCAAAATCAATCCACACAAGGGACTTCATGTCAAAGTTGTAGTTTGTTTAGAGAAAAAAATATGGAGAAAGTAAAACAGTAGCAAACCCAGATCAATTTAGCCAATTGGACTGATGACATAGGTGCAACTACGGAGGAGCCAGGTCAATTTTGTCCATTTGTGTTTTTTGAAGTTCAATGTGGATGAAGTAGCTAGGGGAAGGTTAGGTCCAACATGCATAGGTGTAGTGCTCTAGAATAGCAAAAGGTGTGCAGACTCACCTTGATATTTCCGATAAGAAGGGAATGAAGGGTTCTAATGAAGCGGAGGTACTCACTATCTTGGAAACTCTTTGTATTTTCTGGCCTTTGTTTCATAGCAGGGTTACTATAAAAAGTGATTCTTCTGATGCTATTTCTTGGGTGTCCTCCTCAAGTGTGGGCCCTCGGAGATTCTACTTCCATCTTGTTGAGATTAAGTTTTTGTCTTCCTTGTCTCAAGTTGCATTCAAGCATTTGAGGGGAGTGTTAGTAGGATGGTCGGTACCTTGACCAAACAAGGGGCTGATAGTGAGATCTTTTTAGTTGTTAATAACCATTAACACCAAAATCTCAAGTTGTTAGTGAGCGATATAACAATTTATATCAACGCCTCCTCTCGAATGGGAAGCCGTTCTAATTCGAAACCCAACAGACAAGGGAACAGACTTCAATACATTGAAAATGAAACTAGCACAAAATGACATTTTCTGTATTGCTTCAACACATTTACACGTGTGTCGTATCTATAACCTAATTCTAGTTACAAAATATGATCACAGTAGTGATGATTCTATCGTGCATTGTTTAATTTTACTCCATTGAAGTTTTGAAACTTGGCACAACTGAAAATTCCCACTTTTCTGATATTGTTGCGCAGGTTGACATTATCGGAGTCAACTGCTACTCTTCTAAGGACTTATGGTCATGGTATAATGAGGGTATTGTGCTACTGGGCGAAGAATCAAATGTCACCCACGACCTGCACAAATCGAATGTGCTTGAGCGGCCTAAGGTGATTTACAATGACCAGACGGACAAGTATGTAATGTGGATGCACATCGATGATGAAAACTATACAAAAGCCTCTGTTGGTGTAGCTATCAGCGATTCAGCTACTGGTCCTTTTGAATACCTCTACAGCAAACGGCCCCATGGCTTTGACAGCCGTGACATGTCCATCTTCAAAGATGATGATGGCAAGGCCTACCTCATCTACTCCTCCGAGGATAACAGTGAGCTACACATAAGCCTCCTAACCAATGACTACCTTGATGTCACTAGAATGATGAGAAGGATTTTAGTGGGCCAACATCGTGAAGCCCCAGCCATTTTCAAGCACCAAGGAACGTATTATATGATCACTTCAGGCTGCACGGGGTGGGCTCCAAATGAAGCATTGGCACATGCAGCAGAGTCGATCATGGGCCCATGGGAGACAATGGGGAATCCTTGTATAGGGGGGAACAAGATCTTCAGAGCAACGACATTTTTCTCGCAGAGCACTTTTGTAGTACCATTACGAGGGATGCCAGATTCTTTTATATTCATGGCAGATCGGTGGAATCCAGCCGAGTTGAGGGACTCACGATATGTATGGTTGCCTTTGACTGTGGGTGGAGCAGCAGATGAACCACTGGAGTACAATTTCGGCTTTCCTTTGTGGTCAAGAGTATCCATTTACTGGCACAAAAGATGGAAGCTTCCAGATGGGTGGCAGCGAGCCTAACCCTGACAGTCATCTGTAATGGAATTATAGGGTCCTGATAAGTCCATACAAATGGGGCCTGTTGCTTGGGTCATGAATAACATTGATCTGACGGGCTCCATCCTTGGGGAGGATGCCCCCAAAGAACTCTTACACTTGAAGACCATAACCCATTTTAGGGGTCTATCAGATAAAATACAGATCAGGCTAGTGTTCTTCAGTCTGGGAAGAATTTGGGCAGTCCATGATATTTCCCATCATATCAATGATCTGGGGTATTGAACAATGGGCCTCAGCTGCATGGAACCAACTCAGGGACTTGTATATGAGCACAGTATGCACTCCCCTGATGCATCAGGACCCTATAATTCTGTGATCCAATTACTCACAGCACTCAGTTATTCACTTGCCGATTGCAGAGTGTATTATTTGTGCTGTCTCTTGATGTTTCTGCATTATACTGTGGTGGTTATGCAATCTGTACTGCCTTCATAACCTTTGTAATGAGAGTTGGGTTTTTTTTCGAATAATTGAGGTAATGTTTATATACTCCAAATCACCCATTCTCCTTGAGATCATTGAGCTTTCAAGTCTATTTTAGGACTGAACTTTATGGTGGCTTGTTGGTTGGTACTGGCGATTGATTTTGTTTTTCTTAGTGATGGATCCTTGTATGCCGCTGATCATGATCTGATGCCAAACACTCCAAATGGGTGCCTATGATGCCATAAAATCTTCTATATTGGTAGACTCAAGTTGTCCTATAATTGAATTGTTGGGGCATGTTTGCCTCCAAATTCCTGCAGAAATTCTCATCTTGGAATAGTGTTTTGGTGTTTTTGATTTTTCTGGATTTACTTTGGATGTTATTGAGAAAGCCCGTCGGAATAAAATAAATCAAAACTTGCAAAGTAGAAATTAGTGGTCAAATCTGAAAGTATTGGATTATCTTAATAGCCATTCTCAGGGCAAAAGAACAGAAACTATAATACAATATTGACAATAGCATACCATGCTTGTACATCTGCACGTCTGAACTTGAAAACACAAGCTAGCAGATCAACTTGGATGGGCCATACTGAATTGCCTACCTATAAGCTTTGATCATCAGAAGGGTGGAATTTTGGTATACAGCCAGCCATCTCTGACGGGACCCACAACGGCGCGATTAAAGTCATTGACAACGCAATTAAAAAAAAAAATGTAAGGGTGTAAACATCAACTCCTAATATTAAAAGCTGGTTGTCTGTTCATCGATCCATTCCTTAGGGTATTATAGAGCTATAATATCCCAAACGTGACGTAGTCCACTAGACCTAACCGACCCTTAAATTAATAGTAGATACTAGATAACATTGCATTATTATGTTAGCCTTAAATATACAAAGGCCTCACCGTGGGAGTATGTAATTTTGAAGAAGTGTCACTATGTTCTCATTCCACAACAACAACAATAATGCTCTTGTATGTTGGATTGAATCTTGATCCTTCACATCTTTGGAAAGTAGCTCTCCACAAATTTGAAATGAAGACACATTGCAGATTTGAAATTATTACCAGCCAAGAAGCAAGCAGCTTCGCCAAGTTTATATAGCATAAAGCATCATGATGTGGGGAATAGCCATCTGTGAAAGTCAGATTTATCAGATGTAGTCAATTGTTCTGTATAATACTATGAAGTAAACCGTTAGAATTAAAAAAAGAAGAAGAAGAAGCAGCTGCTTTGAGGATCTATTTCATGACTTGGATGAGACGGCAAGAAATATACTTGGACTTTAATTTTATAGATGGTCATCTCCAAAGTCACTTGTATCCAGATCATGGGCCAAGGAGCTCCACCTAACAAATAACACCTGCCATAGTTAAACATAGAAGTTTTTGGTGCCCACCAGTAGAGGACCTAGTTCCTTCTTAAACCAAGGAACATGACTCATATATTGTTCCTGTCCTGACCATCTATAATTTAAGCTTTCAAGATCGACAACTTAGAGGGCAAAAGAATCTTAGAAACTGTGAACTTCAGAGCCTCTCATCAGATAACACCATCTCTAATCAAGAGTAGTAACCTCGGCCTTTATTGATAGAATAAGGTGGGTCCTTCTACCCAAGACCAATTTTCATATATTTCTTACAGCTCTTGAAGCTACGCACTCACTCACACTAAACAAGTTTCTTATCTATACAACTCGACCCAAAGAGATGCCTATCCAGCAGAGTTATCAGTGTGGATTGCAGTGAGGTTCGGCTGGGAACCGAACATTCCCCTTGTTTTAATTGGTCTAAATGCATGTGGTGAGAGAGAGAGAGAGAGAGAGAGATAGAGAGATAGAGAGAGAGAGTTTAAAGTTTAAAACGTACGTTTGAACCGTACATCAGACCCAGACTCCCAGTGTACAATCCATGGCTAACCAAAATCAGTGCATGTGCCAGTCACCTTTTGGCAGTCCAACAAATGGGACCCCACCAATACCTGTTCCTAACCATTACAAATATAGTTGCCTTAGGGCGGTGGTCAACGAAAGTTACGTACCTAATAGTCTATCCAAAATAAAAAAAAAAGTCAAATCATTAAGATGCTTAGTATCATTAAAAAAGTTTACACTAATAACCCATGGCCCACCCATCAAACGGTTCTCACCAACAAAGGGCATATAATCAGCTCATTACACACTACAATAAGCAAATTCATACGTGGGATCATCTTTTTTCCCCCCTTTAAACACATCATATCATAGTTGCTGTCTATAGAAAAAGATAAAAGAAAAGAGCACGTCCACGTCCAAGACCTAATACAGTGGTGAAGAATAACATCAAATGAAAGTATGGACGTGGCTTAGTTTCTTGACAATAAAACAAATGAGAAATAAACCAACCAGAGATAAGAATTAGGAAAAGGAAAGAAAGGAGAAGTCTTTTGCAAAGCAAGTGGAGTGGGGGGTGTCTTAAGTAGGACATGTCTCATCAAAAGACTAAGCTAGAGACTCTAAAAAGCAGCTCCCACTATCTCTCTTTGTGGGCCAAAAGCTCTTCTTTCTCACCACGCCCGTATGGTCTTTGTGGCTGGCACTAATCTATTGGGCCCCCTATAGAAATCTATCCAATATCATAATATGCTACATATGAGAGAGAGAGAGAGAGAGAGAGAGAGAGAGAGTCACATTCACCAGACAAAAAAGCATTTGGCCATCAACACAATGTGCAGGCCACCCATGAAAATCCATCCTTTCTCAGATTCCACTTCTCTCATCCCAACTCATGCCTGAGATTCGACCCTTCTCCACCTGATAACGACACACCAATTTAGTGGGAAACTGTTTGATCCTGAGCCTCAGGATATATGCACCATGACCAAGTTTGCATCCAATCCAAGCCGTTGATATACTGGGATATCTTATCCCTCCATCCAGTCTATACAAGCAGGACAATATATGATGAAGTCAGTGCCATGAAGGGAATTTTTAGGGCGTCACATCTATGGCGAGGAACAAAAGATCAAGTGTCTAGATCATGGAACTGTGGGTCCAACTTGTACATAATAAGAGATTAGGGATGATAAACCCATCATTTGAGCAATCAAAACTATCTTATGATATCATCACAATCACCTAATCCAAACTGACTCTCTTTTTTTTCTTTTTGGGAAAAAAATCCTTATCTAACATGTGTAATAACAATAATAACACTCAAGGCAACAACCACTCCAAGAAGAACACCATCAATAATGTATCCTTTCTCAATGTAATCTATTCAAGCAAATTTCTTTTTTTTTTTTTTTTTGTTCCCCACTCACTACAGAATCCATATTTCCACGTTAATAAGACATTTCCATGCCGTCTACTCTTCGTACGTGCCAAAGCTTACCATGCACGTGCGCACTCAATCAAAGCACTGTCGCACGTGTCATGGCTTCCATGCACACGCCCACACTACCGGCTGATCTTTCCACGCCAAGAATACGCCGGCGTCAGCCGTGCCGGCGGTCATTGACCACCCGTCTCGATACCGCCGGAGCAGCGCCCGCACGTCGTCGGCCACATCATCACTAAATGCAGAAGGAGCGAAACCGGCCGCTTGCAGCCGCCTCGACCACCTCCCCGCCGTCTCCCGACGCTCCACGGACTCGGCCAGCGGGCATGAGACGAGGTCAACGAGTGCGCGGCCGGCAGCTCGCTCGAGCATCAACCGTTCATTGCTCGCACGTGGGAAGCTCTCATCCAATGACTCAAAGTAGACGGAAAACCACCGGAGGCATTCCTGGAAACCCCTGATGAAATCCGGACCGTCAGTTCCAACATCCAGATCAGCCTCTTCCTCGACAACGGTCACGATCTTCGGATGGAGCCTTCGGAATGCGGCGATCACTGCATCACGGTGAGAATCAATCGGGGCCGTCGAATGCAGCGTGCCGATGCAATTGACGGCGAGTGCCTCGTCGTCGTTGATCTCAATCTCGTCGAAATTCATGTCGGATAGGTCGCCCCCATGGTGCACCACATTGAATTTGAACGGGACGCCCATGAGGCGCGCGAATTTTTCCATCCTATTGCCGATCTCCTTCATCACCTTCTGCACGGCGGGGCTGCCGGCACCAGCCCCGCCGGCTCTAGCAGCGACGACGGTGGTGATGCGGAGGTGGGGGGTGTCGTCGCTGCTGCGTGTGGCCAAGGCCTCAAGCAATGTAGGCCATTGGGTGCAATAAGTGTTAGAGATATCTACTATGTGCAGCTTGGACTCCCCTTCAAAGGCCTCAAGAATTGCACCATTGCATGCCACATGGCCAAATGTGGCCCAAGGGCTCACCTCCTGGAACTTTAAAACCATCTTCCTGGTGGACTCAAAGGAGCACGTCTTCTCCGTGGCCGACGCCAGCGTGCGGTGGCACCGCTCGCCGGAGTCGGTCATACGGCAGAAGAGTGCTTGGAGGAAGTAGGCGCCGAGCTTCTGCTCGGTGTCTCCATACGGGGAGCTCAGCTCATTGAGCATCCACATGAGCTGCTGGACGCGGGGGCTGTTCTTTTCTGCGATGGCCCGGGCGCACTGGAGGAGGAGGTCAGAGGCCCACTTGCCGGAGAAGGAGGCTGAGAATTCAGCGTTGAGGTCGGAGGAGAAAGAGAATTGGGATGGTTCAAAGACATGGGTGGTGCTGGTGTGTGTAGTGGGAATGGAAGTAGTGGCGGTGGTGGGATTGGAAGAGGATGGTTGGTGATGGTAAGGGAAGAAGTGCCTGGAGGAAGAAGAAGAGAAGTCGTCCTCATCCATGTAAGGATTGCAGCATTCTTCTTGGAGGGGATTGTGGGTTTGCCTTGAGGATCTTGAGCTGCTTGAAGTTCTACTGGAGTTGAAAGATTGGTCGGATTGGAGACTGACTAGTCTAAACAAGGTATCCATCTAAACATACCCACATCAAAAACCCATGTAAGAAGAGACCTATTGGATGGAATGAGATGGGTCTTTTGTGTTTTTAACAGTGAAATGGGAAGTGGGGGAAAGAGAGAGAAAAGGGAGATCTTTGGGTTGGATTCTAGTTGGGTTTTTAACATTTAAGAGAGAGTGGTGAGGAATCTTGGTAATTTTGCACTTTCTTTTTATGTAATCGATGAGAGATGAGTGGGATTTCTTTTCTATTGGTAAGGACTGTTTTGCATCGGTGATCCTCTCTCTCTAGGATTGACTGATATGAGTTTTTGATAAAGCATGGAAGGTACCTGGTATTAAGAAAATGGACTTGTCTGACAGAAGTGCATAGAAAGATATGAGAGAGTCTAGTGGGCTCTTTCTATTTACAGAAGAAATAGTTCTACTATACATTATGGAGTATGGTAGAACTTGGACATGCACACCTTTTGTTGGGGCATTTGCAATGCAATTAGTAGTCAATCTGAACCATCCAAGTAATTAGCCCCACAGAGAGTACGGTAAATTGTGAAAACTGCACTGATAGGAAGATCTTGTTCCAAGTCATATTCCATTTTTGCTAGCTCAAAAATGGGATGATGGCTATTTTTATTTTTTTTATATAGATTTGTTGCCCTAGTAAGATGGATCAGATGATCCAAATGTAAAATGTTGGGACTTGGACTTTTCATAGTGGGGCCAACCATTTAAATAGATGGCCCAGAAAATGGGTGGATAGATCCAGTGCTCTACAAGCGTATGTTTTGTAGTGTAGTTCGAGAGAGAGAGAGAGAGAGAGAGAGAGAGAGAGAGAGGGGTAAGTGGGAGCAGGCGTGCCAAAGGGGTTGTGGGGAAGAAGGGAATGGACGTCAGAAAAGCCTGCCAGCGTGCATCATCGTCATCAAACCCACCACCACCACCACACCCTACACATTCCCTGCCCCCTAATCCCTCTCCAAACTCTGCCAAAATGCCCTCATCTTTTGCTTTTCCAATACTATAAAAGTCCCTGCATGTATAAACATGTAAAATAATATCTCCCACTTTTGGTTTTTGAATATTCATTTCTAAAACTACTCATCTCCAAAATCAAGGGGCAGGCTCTCTCTCTCTCTCTCTCTGACCCTTTAAAGCACATATGCAGAGCACCACAGAATGTTAAAAGCTCTAAATCAGGGCCGTCTTTCTTTAGATCTTGACCACTCTTTTGTATCAGAAATCAGAATTCATCGACCTCAGTCTTTAGAAGTTACTAAGTCGCTAACAAACCAAGTTTCACACACACTGTGCTACTGTCAACTTCCAAATTCTCCTAGATAAACAAGGATGACTCTTTTCAAATGACTCTAGTCTAATTAGTGATGGGTTTATCAATACATCCTTGGAGTATATCCTTTCTTTTGTGAGTATTTGTAGGCATAGCCTTTCTTCTAATTTCTTTTCTGGGCATTCCATGGTGCCTGATCACCTTTCATATTGGCCCATTTCCACTTGTCCAATGCAGAAGATCCCTCCACCTATAATTAAGACAGTTATAGTGTCACACTGCCTACCATACTCAGCAAATCAAATTGGTTCTACTTCTTTTAAGACACATTAACACCCTACCTTATTCCAAGTCATCTAGAGTTAATAACCAAAAATGATGAAGAAACATTAAAGTTGTAGCCAGTGCTCAAGGTTCATCCTTGCATCATCATTAGAGGCACTTGCTGAAAGTATACGAGTATTTCCTTGTCCTTTTCTCTATGTATGGACAAAAACTATACGGCCAGTTTGAATGGTGGGTGTGTGCATATGTATCTTTAATCATTAGGGGGAATTTCATGCCTGGGGCTGTCCTTTGATGAATTGAGAATTAGATACTGTTTCTTCCATGCCATCATGAATGACAGTCCTCTGTAGGGTGCTTACCTATCTTTTAATCCAAGGAAGGCAGAGTACATACACAAAAAAAAAATAGGGTGGGTCAGTGGCATTTAGGTCATTGAAAAATGCATGTAGGGACGGCTTTGTCTTGTATCAACTATTCAACTTGAGGGCATGTTTCTCCAAAGGATTATATCAACATATTCCCTCTCTAACCCATCCCTACTTGGATTATAAATAGTGGGTTTTCTTACACTACCCCACCTTTTGATGCTATACACCTAACTTTAATGCTTAAATTAGGGGATTGTTTAGAGGTGATTTGGGGCCCAAATGGTTACTAAATTGATGAAAGAGGCTGCAACAATCGCGTTGGTGAAACATCATTACCTCCAACAATTATATTGTTTTGATTTGGATTAGGATGGATATGTCAGTTTGTTGTGTTTTCAAATTTATTAGGTTCATATTATATTAAAAACAAGGGCGTGTTGATTGGTGTGGATGTATAGGCAGACGTGTTATGCCCGGAATCATGGTTTTCTTCTTCTTGCTTATTTATTTATTTATTTAAAAAATTGACTTGTGAATTGGTTGTGACTGGTGAATGTGGGTTTGAGGTCCCCCACATCCCTTTTCCTGATAATTCCAATATTTTCTTTCGGAAAGAGAGATATCAAAAGAAAGAAAATAACATTAATTCCAGCTCAGGAGCCTTTGGCCCTAAGTTTATGGGATACTCAATTCCGGATAGCCGAGAACTAATTTTTAGGGGCACATACAAACCTTCCTATCCACATGCATCGGGTAAAATTATGGGAGGTGTCCAACGGAGATAACTGTTGAACACAAGATCTCTCTACTTTCTTAAGCGCAGATTCCTACTCAATGAAAGTGTTGTAATAAGGCAAAAACTCAATACATTTTTAATCATGGCCCTACATGTACACACCTATCCCATGACTTGGTCACTTACCCCAATTTGGCTTTGATCCAACCATCATCTACTGTGCGATTGAATCATGATAGAAAAAATGTGTTTATTAAACCGTTAAAAATTTGAGCACAAAATCAATACTGGGATGATCTGATTAAGGTAATATCTTACTAACCCCTAATCCACATGATACCCTTGTTAGTCACCTACTTTTGTGATTGTCATCCATCCAGGTGTGTATCAGCAGTTCAGAGAGCTCCCCCCCCTTTTTTTTTTAAATAGAACTACTCTGTAATTAGAATAATTAGACAATAAGGAGAAATTGTATTATGTGCACAGCATGTTTGGCTCCCTAGGTCATGTCAAATGCTGTGAAATACATAAGATCCAGCGTCTTTAGGGGGAGTTGGGGAAACTGATCCAGTTGAGAGAACCAGTTCACTATTAACGGTCTGAGTTATATATATATATATATATATATATTGGTAATCCTGAGAGACTCGTACATACGAGGAAATACAACTCTCACATGCGAGATAATGGACCCAATTTATGCATGTAAGGTAATAGCAACTCACTTATGCAAGGATGGGGGAGGCCAGGTTAGATAAGATCTAGGATTCCTTAATTAAAAAGGCTCGGTTTGAATTTCAAATTTATTATGTGTTTTCTTTTTATTAATTGGGATATTTTCCCTTAATAAACCCAGGTGATTCTATACAATGCATTCGTTCCTTTAAAATTTAATATGACTTGGGTCGAACTCTGTGTCAAAATAGAGGGTTTGAACATCCAAACATGTTGAAAGTTGGAGTATAGTTTGGATTGAAGATAAAAAAGTACAAATAAGAATTTGGTCATACCAACGAAAATACTAATGTCAAATATGCATATGCTTGACTGTAGTTTGGTTTTCTTTGAAAGGATTCGGCACTAAAAACTTGACATATATGTGTGTATTTCTTGAAGTCTTTTGGTGATGAATATTTTATATTATTATTTTGCTGACGAGGGGTATCCTAAGATCTTTGACCCAATAGGCTAAATCCATGCAAACGTACACTGGATAAATTTAGGGCAGATCTCGAACGCAAGACGTGGGGAGCAACCCTACGCCTTATGATTATTGTTTAATATAATTGTTAAAACGATTTTTATATGTTGGGTGGGTGTGGGTCTTGAAGTTTACTTCTTGAAGATGTTTTATATTATCATATAGAGACAATTTCTGCATTATGTATATTAAATGCAATCTTACATAAAACTATTTCTTGAAGTTATATATATATATATATATATATATATAAAAAAAAATAAAAGAAAACGTTTCCAAGTTGTATGATATGTGTGTATTATTCTTATAAGAATAATATGATCACATTTAGAAATTCAAGTTCCATTTCTTTCAGAAGATTCAGCACATGAGATGTATTTTTAAAAGATGTAAGTGCATATGGGCATAATACAGTATATGAGATGCATTTTTAAAAGAGATCATTGTCTTGCTAGATCAAAGATTGAGGTGGGCCCATGGGCTCTAGGCGGTCAGATCTTCACCATCTCTGAGATGGAGATGGGCCCCATAGGCTCCTCCGGTGCACCTTAGGAACGTCACTCAGGTGAAGAGTAGTGCTACTTGGACAAATTTTTGGCCAGAATTTTGGACAAACCCTATCGTATGCCTTGAATATCCTAGAGAGGATATTCAAGGCATACGATAGGGTTTGTCCAAAATTCTGGCCAAAAAGTTTGTCCAACTAAATTTTTTGCTAAGGTGAGACCACATCTCACATTGTTGGTTTTAACAAATTATGTACTTATATCATAAGACTGACAGTACTATCTTTTATCTAAGTTAGGGTTATATGCTACTGCTACCCATAGAGGTTGGAATTGGATCCCTCATCTACAGAATAGAATTGGGCCCACCAGTCCGATTGAAATGTAAATGGGCAAAGTCCTTATATCTGACTCGAAAAAGGCTTGTGCATAGGCCCACTAGCTTTCTTCTTTCTTTTACAAAGTAACTTTCTTTAAAGAAAAAGAAATGTTCACTCATCTAATGGGAACCTCTGCAAAGGTTAAAGTGAAGTGTGTTGAATGCTTTTCAAATACCGGCCAGCTCCACTTGAACTGGTACCACTTCCACTTCCATTCCACCGGACGCCTTTGTCAGAATGATCAAAAGTGATGGGCCTAGAAGAGGCTCCCACTAGTTATAAGGAATTGGGCCTACATAAATGCATGCCAACATCGTACGTGAATAAAGTCTTCGTTTGCTTTAAAGGGTGGGCCAAAGTTATCTAATCAGATAATCTCAACCCTTTGTCCTAAAGACAGCTGAATGACTTTTTCAGTGCATTTTCTAGTGAGATTGCTTTTCAACAGTTGTCCGATTGACGCCAACTTAGGTGGGAATGACTCCTTGGAATGATGTCATTTTAGGTGAGAATGAAATGAATCCCTAGCAGATGTTTTATCCTTTTTTTTTTTTTTTTTTTTAACTTTTTACTCTCATGATTTCTCCTATTCTTTTTTAAGAATGAATGAACAAGAAGAAAAAGAAATGTGATAGAAGCATAGAATATAGAAATTTATGTTTGGTGCAACAAGAGTTTCCTCATTGAATTGATGCTAATGTTGTTTGGTGCGGCTGTGGATTCTTTATAGAAAATCAAAATTTCTTATTTGGTGATATATTTTTTTGAAGAAAAATAACATAACATGTATATTATTTATTCAATATTAAATAATAATTTATATAAAGAAATAAATAATGAAAGATTTGTAGGGTTTTTGGATTGAAATGAACAAGAGTGAGGAAAAGAAGATGAAGTTTTCCAAGGAAATTCATTTCCCGTACCCCCCATAGGAAACCAATTTCCACAATTATCAAGGAAAACGCTGACTGGGCATGAGAGCATTTTCGTGGAATTGTTCCGCACTAAACGCCAGACAAATGGATTTTCCGTGGAAAATCGTCCATTTTTCCGCAGAAAAATATTATACAAACATGTCCTTTAAGAATGAATGAACAAGAAGAAAAGGAAACGTGATAGAAGCATGAATTTTGTGGAAGAGCTACTGACCTCGCAAGATGATCTAAGACTTTGTAAAATAGGAGTCTACAGATAGTGGGCTTTACCGGTCATTGATGGCCATCCAATCTAATTAAAGATGTTAAAATGGAGAACAAAGAGGTGTCCGTAAAAACAATTACTGATGCAATGGTTAGCAATAACCATATGTCATCTTGCAAGGGTGACCACTCACTCTGTAATAATCTTCAACAACGAGTTGTTATGCTTTTTAATTGAACTAAAAATCAACCTCGCGACACATTTCAGTTAAGTGATCTTGATCACCTAGATACGAAAGGCCTTCAAGAGATCCATCCCCACATCTTCATCACTGCCGCCCATCCCATATGTGGGGCTCTCTCAAGTCTCAGCTCACCCATTGCATAGAAGAGGTAAAATTCATCTTGTACTGAACAGGCAACTATTGATATTTCTATTAAACAAGCAAAAATGCCTTCAATTTGTAAATTCACTATTGGACGTTTCAATAATAACATTGCGGACAATTTTATAAGAAGTTACTGGACATTCTAAAGAGATTTTGCTCTTGATTTTACCTTAAGAATAAGTTCTAGATTCATTTAGATCATTTCAATTTCTATATATAATAAAGAAAAAGAAAAAGAAAGCATTTTGGTTTTCATGGCCATTTGACACTTTACTAGTTTAGTAAAAGTCAACTAAATCCTCCATTTTTCAGACGAGGGGTCAAATCAAAAGTATATTTTTTCAAAATCTCCTCATTAAAAAAAATAAAAAAATGCAACTTCCTTAATCCACTAAAAAACTAAAAAACTCAACTTTTCTATACAAAAAGTTAAAAAGATATCATACCAAACAACTAAAAATAAAATACCATTATACCCCACTTATATTTTATTCTCTCTTGATTTGATGCTTTATCTTTATTTTATGATAAAATTACCAACCGGGTATGGATGGCATTAACAAGATTACCATTTGTTTTCCATCATCTCATGCACTGGCACCTTTATTATTCTACCTACACATTGCCCAATACAAATCAACATATCATTGAACAAACACTTATAGTACCAAGTGATACATTATAGGAGCT
Organism: Camphora micrantha; assembly: GCA_003546025.1. NCBI lineage: Eukaryota > Viridiplantae > Streptophyta > Magnoliopsida > Laurales > Lauraceae > Camphora > Camphora micrantha. Next base: position 73,821,767 of record QPKB01000002.1, read on the forward strand.
TTTTCTAAAAGGTCACGCCTGGCCACTTGCAAAAGTTTTCCCTCTTATCTCTTGCCATCTGTGTTCACCCAGTCCATCATCCATCATGGGAAATTAGAAGGGAATCTCCATGTAAATACTCTCTCATCACAAGCTAAAGCTTTTAATTCATGAAAAAAAAATTTGGAATCTGTTTTAGAGTAAGGCAGCAAGCTTGCAACTACTACCCACACAGCCTCTAACCAAAAAACAAATGAGATTTCTCTAGACATAAAAACTGCTTCTCATTCAGCAGGTGTTAGCTTTGCTAGGAACCTATGTCTACAATATAGACATGCATCCCAAGAGATCATGTGGCTCCAAATTCTTCTCATTTTGAACCACTATATTACAGTCTCTCTCCTTGATGCAGCATTTTTCATCACTCGTTATGGTACAACCCAAGGAACCCTTACCAAGCAGAGAAGTCTTTATATTCCACTTTAGAGTCCCCAGCTTTCCTTTTCTTGCTAGAGCCATTTGCCTCTGTTGAAGTGTTTGAAGCAGTGTCAGCTTGGGTAGTCCTAGCTTTTAAATACTTGCCTACTCCATTACCAACAGCTGTGGTTCCAGTTGTTCCTGTATTACTAAACCAAGAACCCAACCTCTCCTGAAAAGATTAAAAAAAAAAAAAATTCAATCATCCATTGCCTGTAGAGCAGAATACGCCAATATATGTTGCAAATGAAGAAATGAAAACTCACATTTTCCTCATCATCATTGTTCTTCTCATCTTCACCCTTCTTGTCCTCTTCGTCTGGCTCTGTATAAGGATTGACGAATACTGTCATGCTTGTTATCTTTATCTCTTCCTGCAGAAAGTGTGGGATAATACAAATTAAATGCAGCCAAACCACTTTGAGACCAAGTGCTGCTTTTTGGGACTTGGGGTCATGAAGATGACCCGCTTAAATAAGAACACAAGGTACAAAAGTAACGTGTCAGCAAATCAAGGGAGCTCACAGTATGCAATCCCATCAGATAAAGTTCTGTTTTTTTCTTGTTTGTAGTAATTGGTGGAAATCATCGTATTAAAATGGAGATCATTGTAAATATGGAAAAAAGGAAGCTCCGGGATCCTGTTGAAATATAAGGTAAAAATTGTCCAGAGGAAAATCATGGAATGTGTAGTCAAGACTTCCCTGCCCCATCATAGTTCAGAGCTAAGGTCCATTCGGTGTTTGCAGAAATTGGAGTCTCCAAGGCCACTCTCCAGGTCTAAATGATACAGACAGGAAAGATCCTGAGCAATTTCAGTTCAGTCCTGACCAATCTGGCCCACTCCCGACCTACCCCAGAAAGACACTGGTTTTATACAACATGAATGAAATTCAGAAATTTCTTTCAACAAGTGCTTCACACACATCAATCAATCCCCTACACAGGAAAATTAGTCACACAAATCAGGAATCTGGTTTTTACGTGCTCAGAACATCGTACAATTGGGCCCTTCGAACCTTACCTTCACAAAATAGAACTTTCAATTGGTTATGCAAATCCCAAACCATAGGAAAACAGTCCTTGCACACATACCGGATTGCATGTGTTTAAAAAGATGGTCAAATCAGCCCCTTCAAACTATATCTCAAGGAAATTTAGATTATGTAAATAATCCAAAAACCACAAATCTAAGTGCTACCCTAAGAAAACCCCACCCATAAACAAATACCCAGAAAAAAAAGGCCCTTATAGACTTAAATGAATCTAAAATTGTGAGACCCAAAAGGAACACATACTGTACTAAACTCATTACAATCAGATAAGAAAATCAAGAAACACAAACTCTAATTTTCATAGAATAAACTCTTAGAAATATAATGTTGTTTTGTGTGCTCACATTGACCATGCACACACAATTTGTGGGATTCCTATAGGTCAATTTGTGCAGGCCATGGGATGCACACATGGCCTTGAATCTACTAAGCTGCAGCTGCACCACTAAATCACCAACTAGACAGCTGGCTTTCCATAGGGATGACATCAATACTAAGAAAATAACTGAAAAGTAAAGTTTATTGACTCAACAATTTCACAATAATAAGAAATTAAATAATGTAATGTGTAAACAACTACAGTTATTTATATATGTATTAACTTTGCTTGGGCAGTTGGAGACCAGTACCACCAGTGTGCAAATATCAAGAATCATGATGGAATAACGAATTATAGGGAGACATTATTGAGTAGTCTACATTATAAATGGGAGGTCACACCTTTTCTTCAAGTGAGAGTAATGACAATGGGCTATTTGTTTCTACTCAGAAATTATTTATCATCTCTCCCATTTGGGCACCAATATTGCTAGAGGAACACTATAACATGGACAAAAAATAGAATTGGCCCATAAATGTTCGACAGCGGACAAGGGCCTCTATAACTTAAGAGGCGCAATAAAGGCTTTTTCTATTCTTTTATTAACTGATTTATGTATCGGATTCCACTCACCCTGGGGGTGGGAACTAATGATTGGTTCGGTCTACAAAGATTTTGGATTTGCTCATAACGATCAAATTATATCTGGTCTTGTTTCCACTTTTCCAGTCATTCTAGATACAATTTTGAAATATTGGATCTTCCATTATTTAAATTGTGTATCTCCTTCAGTTGTAGTGATTTCATAACACCCATTGAATTTGAATTGGAAGATGACAACAAGAAATTGGGTCTACATTGATCTGAAGCATCCAAACTCAATGAAGAGGTCTTATGTGGAACCATTGGAGGATGCGGTAACCATATGAACCTCAATCCTACGGCTAATCATGGTTGGGTTGTTGTGGGGTGTGTGTGTGTTTGTTTTGTTGCTGTTGTTGTTTGGTGGTGGTGGGTGGTTTTTGGTGTGGGTAGTGGGGAGGGAAATCATTAGTCTATTATATTTGTTCTATAAGATGCCTTTAATGTCAGCATATATTTTTCAACATTATTCTCTTAGTTAAGCTTGTCACTTATTAGAGTCAAAATGATCAAATGTAAAACTTGGTGTCAAATGAACCAAGATTTTGTGATTCCGATGTAACTTGGAAGAGAAATAGCTGAAATATGAAAAGGATAAAAGGAGGTGACAAGAATAACCAAAACATTTTTGTCATTGTTGTTAGTTTTATCATTTATCTTTTAAAACTGTTTGTATTTACATTTATAATATATAGGTTTTTCTTTTCTTTTCTTTTCTTTCAGAAGAGCTATAACATCGTAAAAGTTGTCTTTATAAATGTAAGTAATTGAAGATTTTTGCCAGGGTGACCTTCCTCATTCCTCTATAGACAGTCTTTTTCCTGAAGGTAACAAATTTTTGAATGAAGAACCATTGATTAACACTTTGTTACACACAGAAATAACCAAGAGGCATTCACTTACCAGGGGCTGATCGTTGTCATCAACGGGGACCTTCTCCATTGCCGCAAGGGTCGTCAAGCCACCTACAACTCCCCCAAACACAGTATGCTTGAAATTCAAGTGATTTGCAGACTTGTACAGGATGAAAAACTGAGAACCATTTGTATGTGGGCCACTGTTGGCCATACTAACAACTCCTCTTCCTGAATGAACCAATTTAGAATTGAGTTCATCTTTGAAAGGCTTTCCCCAAATAGACTCCCCTCCTTTTCCAGTGCCAGTGGGATCACCACCTTGAATCATGAAATTCCTACATAAGAATGAATACTGGTAAGTCATTTAAAAAACAAGGAAAGCAAGAAATGTGGTTTTATATTGGTCATCGCCATCATCATCAAAACCTTATCCCATCCATCTAGGGCCACCTTTGTGAGGTTTAGTTCTCCACTCATCCCTTTTAGGGCTACCTCACTCCTAAATCTAACAGCGGTTCTAAGTACTTCATTTCAAATTATTATCGACCTCTCCCGTCTCTTAGTGCATCGTACTTACTACTTGCAGCACTTCAATTTTAGCACAAAGTGTTGCAAGTTCAAGCTTACAAGGTACTGGGAGAAGAAATAAATTTGAAATGCAAGCCTCGGAAAACAAGGCAGTTTGTCATCATACCTGATGCTTCTGTGGAATGCTACTCCGTTATAATAGCCACGTTCACATAGTGTGATGAAATTTTCACATGTTCTTGGAGTAATATCACAATGCAGTTCTATGTTCAAATCTCCATGTGTTGTATGCAACTGAACATAACCTTTCTTCTTCGGATTTTTTTCCACTTTAATGTATTCAAATTCATTTTTGGTGACTGGATCATAAGAAGTAGAAGTGAAGGATCTTGATGCAGCACCTGATGTAAAACGACTTTGTACCTGAAAATATACCAAAAAAAGCCAAAATTACCTTACGAGAATCAATACATGCAACAAAGAATAGATGGATAAAGATGTCAGCCAACTAACTTTTTTAATTAATACATAATCAGACAACTAAATTTCAAGTTCTGAATTAACCATGATTTTAAATGTTGGAACCTGGTAACATTCCTGCTTGAGCTGATGTAAGCAATTGAGTACCAAGCCTGACTTCTAAATGTTTAAACATAAGGATGTGTGACATCACAACACTAAAGATAGTCTCTTTTATTCCTGAAAACTAACCAGTTTAGCATTCACAGGGTTGCGTTCACCAGCCATATGCACAGCTATGCGGGCTGCAGTTTTATCACTAGATGCAGCTTTGGCAGCTGACGCACTTCTTCCATGTACTGATGCAGATGCAGCATCTACAATGCTGTAGGACTGAGTGGTGGAGCTTGATTTGGAATCCTCCTTGATTTGAGATCTTGAGGATAAGATGGCAGCAAGTGCAGCAGCTCTTTCATTTTGTGCTTTGTTTCCACCACCACCATGCAAAGCAGTCAGCCTCCCCTTCTCAGTTCCAAGCTCCTGCAGCATCCGTTTGACATCACCTGATAGATTTATGTTGTAGGATGGATCTGCATTCATTTTTCCCAACTCTGGCAAAACAAAGGCAAAAATCAAACTCATGAATATAGAAAAAAAAAAAAAAACCGATTAAGAAAACATCACATCAAATCACTTACCTTCGTCATCAACTTTTAGACTATTCTTAACATGATCAAAATCTGTGAGGACCTTGCTATCAGGAGTATTTGGATTCTGCAAGTAAAACCATCAAAGAAACTAATGGTAAGATCAACAATTATAGGCAGCAAAATTCTAAATTTCTCTATGTTCCCATTTTAGCACAAGCAAGTGCCATGTTTAGATACTCCTGACTGTCTCTCCAATACATCCACTATAAATATATAAAATGCCCACAATCTGTTTCCTATATCTTTGAACTTCGACCCTTTTTTGGACCTTTTCTGTATTCTTAACCATCAAGTTGATGGGTGAAAATGAAAGTTCAAATATTGAATGTAGGGGACTGAAGGTTTGAACATTCAATATAGGGGGTCATCATTTGTACCTGGCCAGGCAATCCCCACCAGTCATTTGATAACTGAAACATGGGCCTCATGTGCACCAATCACAAAGGCTATATCGATGAATGAAACAACCATCCAATTATATCAAAAGATTAGAGTACCTGGATTGTTATCAGGTCCTCACGGGTAATTGGTTCATCAGTGAGAAGCTCTTTCCAATTCTTGTTTTTCACATTCAATTCTTGAACTGCCTGCAATGTTAAAACAACAAAAAATGTAGAGCTATAGCAGCCAATTTATTTTACAAAAGATATCCAGAAAAAGGATATCAGGGGAGGTGATCAGAGTGGCACTGGCAACAAACCTGATAACAGAACACGTTCCCTGTTGTCCTCACAGCAACTATGTGTGTGTAATCAGTAAATACTTTGTTTAAAACTGGGCAGTGATATTCTCCTGCAATGATTGACATCAAGGATAGATAAAACATTTTTACCTGTTAGCAACACAAACAAGTATTTGTCAACTGCTATACCAAAGAAGCCAACTGTTGGAGCAGTCAATGGTAAGGCATCACCCTGTCATGGGGAAGGCTAGAGTTCAAACCTTAATAAAGGAAGAAAATGCTAGCTAGTGAGTCAAGTGGCCCACCTATCAGGAGAAAAAAAAAAAAAAAAAAAAACTATGCAGAAGAGGCCCATAGACTTTTCTTAATCACGCATCGAAAAGGCAGGATCATAAGGCTTACAGCCTTACACCATTGATGTTGAGGCTTGCACATCATGGTTTGGGGCGATTGGAATGCCACACTTCATGCCTCAATGTTTTATAATGAACATCTCAAAAAAAATTATGCAAAAATTGGAAACGGTTTCAATAAAGGGGTTTACCATTTTGAAGGAGGCAAGAAGATTAATAAAAGCCTAGGTGAGAATTACATCACATGGAGTTCAGATCCGCTATTATGCGGTTATTATGTTGCAAGGAGGTATGAGGTACTAGAAGGAGAAAACTATTACCCATGGAACCATGAAATCATAAAGCATATGAATCCAAAGTAATCAAATGCATTGGTATCCAATTACATGCTTAAGGGGCAAAAATCAATGAAGCAATTGGGAGCTTTGTAGGAAAAGTGGTTTTAGTAGAAGGTATGCCAATTAGTAGTTTTGAGCAGTTGCCTTGAGTAAAAGTAAATGCAGGTTGAGCTGGACGCATAGGAGTTGCGAGAGCAAGATGCGGTGATGTGTGTGAAGATACCTTCATTGTAACGAGTGTCCTTTATTTCTTACGCCTTCTCCATCATCTTGATGGTTAGCCTTTCTATGGATTATTGTCTTTCTAATTACATAACAGTATTGGTGCATACCATCTATCTTATAATTTCATTTTCACCTTGAGAAATGGCCGCATACCCCATGCAACTAAAAGAGAGTGTTGGTATTCATTATCTATATATAGAAAAGGGCAAGTGGCTAAAGATGCATGTGGTTGGTCATACTTACTAATTATGCATATGTGATGCTAACTGCTCATAGTATACATATCCCACAATCCTGTTTTGACACAGATGCAGAAAGAGGAAATTGCTTACCTTCAGAGTTTTTGTGAAAAGTGAGGGAGATGAGATCAGATGGCTTGAGAGGAGCACCTGTGACCGGATGTTTGCCGTATTTCTTGATGTAGGGGACTATATTCCTGCAGACAAAAGCACGCAAAGCTTAATCCAAAAATGACATTTTCACCTTCTGGGGCAAAATAAGATGCACCAAAACCCTAACTATCATCCAGCAACGTCTTATAAGAAAGATTCAATAAAAATGATTTAGGAGGGAAAACCCGATTCACCACAGATAATATCCAATCCGATGGTGATTCCAGTGCATCCAAACAGCACCTTAAAAATCGAGAATTGCCAGATACAACATCAGACCTAAAACCCTAAGATTTTTTTACGGAATACATGTAATTGTGAATAGAACAGATACGCACATTACATCAAACACGCTACCATCCATCGTACAAACGGGATACTCGAAAGGAGTGAATGTAAGCCTGTAATTGAAACGTAAACATCGAAGTAGGTTAGAGAAAGAGGAGATAGGGGAAAGGAGACGAAGAGAAATTAGGGTTTCGTTAGAAGAAGAGAAAGGCGTACGCGCAGCAGTAGAAGGGAAGCTTTTTGTATGGTGTGGATGCGTCTTTGGACTTGGCACCGCCCCATTCCGTGGCCCACTCCGTTTTCGTGATGTACATGCGATCTTTGCTGTGCTGCTTCTTCCCCATCTCTCTCTTCTTCTCCTTCTTCTTCTGCTTCTGGTTTTGGCTGTGGAAAGAAGTGAAAGGGTCGGGTTCTGCAATAAATCGAGGTCGAAATTGGAGAGAAGGGCTAAAGGGGATTTTAGGCACAAAGGGAAGTTTCAAAATAAGCCCCAAGGTTCGACCTAATATGAAAAGAAAGAAGAAATCGCTAAAATATCAAAACAGACGCTAACTTTTAAGGGGGTTTCATTCGAATAGGCCCGAACCAAATACAAATAGTGTGTTTTTTTATTTTTTCTTCTGTCTCTAAGGGAATTCGGATAAATTCCTTGTGATTCAAATTTAATAGTACAGTTTCGAACCATTAACCTTTATAGCCATAGTGTGACCCGTACTAAATACAAATAGTTCACTTTAATGCTGTTGTGAAGAATAAAAAGAAGTAAATACAACGAGCATCTACTTATCTTCTCTTGTTCACATCTTCCTTTCTCCAATTTGACCGAATTCTCTACTGGTTTCTAATAAGTCCCACAACTATATCACTCCAAATTTGTTGAAAAAAAGGAAAAAATAATAATAATCTGTGAATATGCTTTTCTTTTCTTTTTTTTTTTTTTTTCTATTTTTTCCATCTATCTTTATATGTAGAGTAGAGTGAAGTAAAGTCTCAAAAGTGAAAGAATAAAATATAAGTAGGTCATGATTATATTTTATCTTTAATTGTTTGGTATGGAATATTTTTTTACTTTTTATACAAAAAGTATGCTTTTTTTTCTTTTAGTGGAGAAAGGGGATTGTTTTTTTATTTAAAAAAAATGACAAAATTTTGAAAATATGTACTTTTGGTGTAATCATTTGTCTTAAAAATAGGAGTTTTATTTCACTCCACTCTATTAGTAAAATTCCCAAACACGAAAGAGTTTCTCCCGCTCTTGGGACCCAATGCCCTTCGACGGGGCCACATGTATGACAAATACCGTATCTACAAGCAAAAACCCACACTTTCTAATATGATAATACGTCTCAAATCCTAGTTCCATTTCTCTATAAAACAAGTAGAAGAAGAAAAGTAACTTAACAAAATACGAATCCACAATTTCATTTGATAGAAAGTTCAAGGCTAGAATGGTTGCAAAAAAAAAGTTCAAACAAAAGGAAATAGTTGCTTCTTAATTTAATACCTATGCCACAATAATCAGGATTACTACCATGATAGCTTGAGCCATTGGATGCTTAATGTATATCATGAACTGCGCTAGACCTAACATTGCCCTATGCAGTAAGCAAATTGTGCTGGTATACGAGTAATCCGAGTTATGAACATTGGATGGCTGTGAACCGGGTGAGAAGTATCACAAAGGTACAATGATGTTACACTAGAGCTTAAGTCACAAGTAGCTATATATTTACATGATGAAGCACTCTCACTCGAAAAATTGGATCCACAAAAATCTTGGCAGAATCTTAAAATTTTATAAAATATGGAAAATAAGTTAATTAATAAAACAATTGGACCCTAACTAGTGTGGACTCACAAGGGGATTCCACAGGTGTGTGGGTGCAACCACGTGGATGTGCAGTCCCTGGGACGTATGGACCAAATTATAATTTTCCTCAAACTGAGGTTAAAACCTTAGAAAATAAAAAAAATACAATAATTAATCAAATAATTAGACCGGTGCGGATCAACAAGGGTGTCCCACGTGTGTAGGTATAGACACATGGATAGTTATTAATTTCGTTTCGTTTCGGCCGAAATGGCCGAAATTTTTCGTTTCGGTCAAGTGGCCGAAACTAAATTTCAGTCCAAACTTTTCCGTTTGAATTTCGGTCGATTTCGGCCGAAATGAAATTTTACATAATTATTTTTTTTTTTACTTTTTTTACACATATATTTTGTATTTCTTGTATTTTCACAAAATATAATTTCAAAAAAATTACTATAATGGATTAAATCTATATTTATTACTTTTTTTATTTTATTTTTACTTATATATGTATATATATTATGTTATATTTTCCCCGAAATGAAATTCCAAAAAGTTTCACCGAAATTCCGAATCGACCGAAACTTTTCATTTTGTAGGCCAAAGCGAAATGAGGTCCGAAACGATATTAACAACTATGCGTCCGGTCCCTTGTTTAGGATGTATAGACCAAACTGTAACTGTACTCAACATTTGGGGTATTAATGTAAATTTGAAAATTGGGATACATATTTACCTCTCTTGAGACAAGATGATATCATACATTTGAACCCTAAGGGGTTGGCCGAGTGGTCAGAACCACGGTTCCTCTCTATTTCGGAGTTAGAGGTCCTAGTATCGATCTCCGATTCTCTCCTCTTCAGAAGCAGAAGATTGAGTCCACTAATGCTACCACCTGGGAGTCAAAGGGGTTTTACTTGGCTTCTCTTTAGGTCCGGAGGAATTAGTCCAACCCAAAGGGTTGGGAACCCTTCGTTAGGAAAAAAATTCCTACATTTGAAGCTTTCCTCCCCCATCACGATATTAAATCAATATGAAATCAGAGTGTCCCCAGGGGTGTACACGGATCGGATTGGTGCAGATTGGGCCAAATCCGTCACCAATCCGCTACCTATTGACCATTCCATGGTAGTTAAAATCCGATCCGATCCAATTCGTGGACCACGGATCGGATAAATTTATTTAATCTAATGTTAAAAAAAAATATCAAACATGTTGTAAAAAAATTACATTTTGACCCATAAATTTTTTTCTTATTTTATAGTGAAAACTACGGAAAAAATCCCCTTAAGACCTCATAGGAATAATGAGGACCCAATAGCATGTTGAAGACGAGAGGTGTCATTTGTCCTTTTTGTAGGTTGGTCGATATTGACCATTTTGTAGTGTTAATGACGGTCTTTTTATTCCAGTTATTATCGAAGGGGAGTGAAGTGAGGGCGCTGTGAGGACACCACCGGTCTTGATAATGGTGACATAGCTCCGGGGTCATGTCGGTGATAGGCAGGAGCCTTGCAGACGCATGCCTAGGTTTTCATCCTAGAAAGCAACCCACCTCCAAATCATGGAGCCCAACACCATCTCTCCAATAGCATCTCATCATTCTCACTAAAAGGGGAAGTGCTTATCTTTCCACACCTCCCTTGACTCTTGAAATCACCATATTCATTCTCATAACAGAAACCTCAGTCTCAGTGAAGTGGGGTTTTGGATTTTCCTACAATATATTTGTTTTTGTAAAGGGGGGTATTGTGTTTTCCTTTATTTAAGATCAAAATACCTTAGACTTTGTGAAGTGGGGTTCTTCCCTCTAATCTCAGACATGGAGATCTTTTATGGTTAATAGAAAAGTAGGGTTTTGAAGAAATGTGTTGGGTTTTTTTTCTCAATTCAAGTTTGAGCCATATTTCTAGAAGAAGAATTTGGATTTTCTTTCTTTCCCTCTCTTGTTGTATGTTAGCCACATGAATGAATGAACTCCACATTCCTATAAAATGTTCTCAATGGGAAAATCAAATCAAGATGTTTGAGCCATGATTTGTGGAGTGTGCTGGGAATTTTGTTGCGAAATGATTGGGTTCTGAAGGCAGGACCCGCAAGACCATTGTCGGGTGCGGTGCTCACCGTTGCTCTATCCATTTCATTCATATGACCACCAACACCCAACATCGTAAAAACACTCCGAGCTGTTTACAACACTAGCTGAAATTTTATTTTAACCTGCGGTGGTTTTAAACTATGTGCTGGTCGTGAATTAAAAAAGCAACTGTCTTAATGTTTTAAACATGATGAGTGGGATGGTATGAATACTCTAGTTTGGTCTACTGCCTACACAGGGAGTGGAGTGTGCTGTGAAGCCCCCATGCCCATCCAATTGGTGGTCCCAAGTGGCAATAATCACGGAACATATTATTTTGGATGGTGGGAGTGGAGTTATCTTTTCCCCATCTTCTCTCTCGTCTCTTGTTCTTGGTATTCTTTCAATCATTTTATCGAACATCTCACCTGTGTTATTCTCGTTGGGTTGCAGGAGAGATAGAGGACCTTTTTTTTTTCTTGGCTCTAATGGTTGATATCGACCAGTTATATTTTCTCCAACCTATAACTGTCTTATTCTTTGAACACGACAAAATGGTCGATATCGACCATTATTACTTCTTTCTATTTATCGATATCGACCAATCTGTCACTCAGATTTGTTCCAACATGTAACTGTCTTATTTGCTAAACACTACAAAATGGTCGATATCGACCACATCGCAAAATGAAAAAAAAAAAAAGACTGAAAAGGAGCTTGAGGACCCCTCCCGTCTTCAACATGCTACTGGGTCCTCGTTGATCCTATGAGATCCTATGGGGATTTTTCCTGTAATTTCCTATATTTTATATTTAGACATCTTAATTTATATTTAGACCCCTTATATATTTTTTATTTATATTTAATGTCAACGGATTGAATTAGATTGAATCCGCAGATTGAGGGTGGAATCCGCTATCGATCTGTTGCTAACGGATTACAAAATTCTCAATTCATCACAAATCCGTTTAGCTTCGGATAGGATAAAAATTCGTGAATCGGATTTACAGATCGACAGATTTTTTGTGCACCCCTAATGTCCCCTTCATTTGCAGTTATCCTCCCTTATGACAAAATGAAAAGATCCGAACTGGTGTGGACCCACAAGGGCGTCCCACATGTGTGGGTGGCTAGAGCTAGAGCTAGAGCCACATGGACGTCCAATCCATGTGATATATGGACCAAACTGTGATTTTACTAAATATTTTGGGTATTAATGTAAATTTGAGAATTGGGTTGCAGGTTTGCCTCCCTTGAGACTAGACGAAATCTTGCATTCGAAGCTTTCCTCCCCCATTAGGAATCAGGACATGATATCAAAGTGTCCCCTTTATTTGCAACTTATCCTTACATGTAAAATAAAGTATAGTAAAGCATCAAATTAAAAGAGAATAAAATAAAATATAATGAAGTATTACTTTTTATATATAAAAGTGAAGTTTTTTTGTCTTTTAGTATAGAAAGGATGTTGCTTTTTCACTTTTTTTTCATAAAAAAAATGGAGAAAATTTTGATTTAAAATGCTTTTGATGTGACCGAAAATAAAGGCCTTACTTGACTTTTAGTAATCTAATAAAGTGCCAAACGGGCCCAATGATAAAATGAAAGGACCCCAACTGGTGTGGACCCACAATGGTGTAAGGTCCACAGGGCCAAGCCCAGATCCAATTCAGCAGTGACCCCATAAAAGCAATTTAAGAACCTGCTGTCATTAACATTAATCCCTCTCTCAAACTCCTAACTCACTGAAAAACAATGGCCACCCTTGATCCAGCAGAAAACCTCCTCTTCTCATTTGGATGAATGTGGCATATAAGAGCATAGGTACAATTAAATATAATTAAATTTCAACTCAACTATTACATGAACAATGTATTTTTTTATTTTTAAATTATTTTTTAATGTTAACTTTCATTAAAACCAAATCAGTACAAAAGGTTTATACTGACCAGGACGACAGAAAAGAAAAACAAACAATGATACAAAGCTTTAGACCACCATACAGAGCAAACTACTCAATGACAGAGAAACCAGAAAAAAGAGGAAGCTTTAGAGCACCATACAAAGCTTTATTACCTGAACAATGTTGCAAACATTGTATTGATTGCTCCCATTCTTGATAAGGCAATCTCCATATCAACACCATCACTTTCTTGAGTCTAATCCATAACAAACCACACGAGTCAAGAACAACACAACCATTAAACATTTCAAGTTGAAACTTGAACTGTCGGAGAGATTTTCGCGTAGCTAACCCAACATGGCAGGAGATCAATGAGGATATGCAAAATCCAATTTGAAGTCCCACATCATAGAACAATAGTGCTTAAGTACAGATAATTGACAGTGATTACCTAGAAAAACAAAAAAAAATGTTACATGAAGACATGTAATTTATAAAAACACTCATCTATCAGCATTGAAATCATCATTGTAATAGTTGGAAATCTATCCTACTTCAGTTATAAAAACTATTTATCATGAGGAATTCTACAATGCTCTAAATGACCTTTTTATTTGTTCTAATGCAAAAATTGGGAAGATCATAACACAATCAGATGATGAACTTAATCATAAGCATCATCATCAACAAAGCATCATCACATCAATCCAAGATCAAGATTAAAGAGTATTTTTAGTAAACTCTAAAAACAGTCTATCTAATAAGTGTATATTCTGAAAATTAGTGTACGAATATCAGTATATTTTGTAAGCCTGTAAACCTGTGACGAGGTTGATGATGATGAGTGATGATGACAGAATCCGGGAAGGATGGTCTTCTTGGCGATTGCAGGACTTAGGCTCTTATACCAATTGGTGCAACCCCAAGTAAGTACAAAGTATCTTCAAGGTACTATTAGTACGACACTATTAGTACACTTTGAAAAACAATGGAATTGAAGTGGAAAGCCTCTTAAAAGATTTTGAAATATTAAAAAAAATCAACAATATGATATCCACAAATTCTATTCTCCTATAAGCAATAAGAAGTGGGACTTTCCATCATACCCCTACATAAGTAGGGGTACCCATGGGCCAGGCCTTTATTTATATTTTGGGTCATTTAGTATTAGGCCGGACTTGGATTAAGTGGTAAGAAGCCCAAGGCCCAGCTTAGCCCTGGCCAAATAATGCGTGCCTGTAATTCGGTTCAGTCTAGCCTGATTGACTCAATGGGTGGGCTTCGCTGGATATGGGCTTGTGTTTCTAAAGTCAAGCTGAACCTAGGGATGCCTTAGCCTCGGCCATCTTGACCCATGAACACCTCCATCCATAAGGCAAGACCACAAGAGGCCCCCTAAGTTTCACATTCGGGTTTATGACATAGGCACCAACCTAATTCTACATGCATCTCGCTGCTAGACACATTTTGTGTCTAGGGTTCTTCATCAGGTGGAGGAATCCTTTTTTACTCTTCTTGGTTCATGATGCAAGAACTTGCCCTCAGGGGTGAGGACACTTACCCCTTGGTGTATGTTGATTTGACATGCGCAGTGTTTCTACAGTGTCTGCAAATGAGATGAAACTTGACCCAATCCTACCACCCTGTAAAGCTTACAAGTGAGCCAGATATGGAGATGGCGACTAAGTTTGTTGTTTCCATTATTAGAGAATCTCAAGACCGTTTCTTCTACACATTTGTCTCCACTGCATAATATAGAACATAATAGAGAATAGTTCCAAAAGTACCTTTTCGGAGTCCTGGAGAGGAAAATGCAGTTTGGGTTGACTTATAGTGTGACTTGTCAGACATATTGGGTCATATGGGATTTCCCCGTTCTCTCCCCCGATCGAGATACCTTTACAGATATTCCTTAATGGCTCGGCTCTTCCCGGAACGTGAGAAGCAGATGAATAATCATCTGCTTCCAGAAGAAATAGAAGAATTTCTTGGGAATCCTACAAGATCAATTCAAAATTCGAGACCATAGTCCCAATTATTCCTCTGATTGGATCATTGGCTAAAGCAAAATTTTGTAATGTATCAGGGCATCCCATTAGTAAGCCATTTCGGGCCGATATGTCAGATTCTGAGATTCTCAATCGATTTGGGCAAATATGCAGAAATCTATTTTCTGAGTCCTTATGTAAGGAATTACAAAAGAAATTTTTTCAACAAAGATGTGAATTAGGAAGGATTGGTCGACGAAATATGAACCAGAGACTTAATCTTGATATACCTCCAAACAATACATTCTTGTTACCACAAGATTACGTATATGTATTTATTGAATGAATAATACACTGAATCATGGAATTTATTGATATTTAATATGTCACATGGGAAGCCGTATAGTATATAGTATATACGGCTAGACGGATTCACTAATTACTTGACTGTTGGCGGGTTTCTTTGTATGTGTTGTCCGGATTGAGGAGGACTCAATGATTATTCGTTCGTTGGAACCAGAAGCAAAGATTTTAGTTGATAGGGATCCCATAAAAACTTCTTTCGAGGAATGGGCCAGACTCGGCCATTTCTCAAGAACAATAGCTAAGGGCCCTGATACTACCACTTGGATCTGGAACCTTCATGCTAATGCTCACGATTTCGATAGCCATACCAGTGATTTGGAGGAGATCTCTCGAAAAGTATTTAGTGCTCATTTCGGTCAACTCTCCACGGATCTGTGTCTATATAGATTCTGTTCATGGATCAACGAAAATGTGCAAAAGCTCTATTTGCCTGTGCCATTCTATGAGTCTCTTCCTTTTTGCGTATGGCATCACCACTCCTTTTGGCAGCATCCAACTCATTTCGTACTAGAAAAAATCGCAGGAAATCCTTTGAGAACACGGATTCCTATTTATCAATGATATCCCACGATCGAAACAATTGGTTGAATCCTTAGCGAATCTTTCTAAAACATTCTTTTCTTGAATATCATTCAAAAAAGTTTCGGATTGTCTGGTATTCCACCAATTAGTAACCCAAGGTTCCAGACTTTTATTAAATGAGAGAGAGATCAAGTTGCCCCTTTCCACTTCTCTATTCCGTGAGACCCGTTGTGTGGTGGCACCATAGCCTTCACAATAAATGTCATTCTATGAAAAATTTTCTCCAGGAGCACACATTTGGACCATCCCTTAAATTTCACTTGATCCCACTATGACGATGGCGTCATTCCAAATGGATAGGGCGGAGGTGAAAATCATCTGCAAGTTGACAGCTTCCAATAGACACAGAGAAACTCGCCAGTGACATGGTACGGCATGTGAGCAAAATTTATAGGGCCAATGTGTGCCAGCCATTACTGGACTAGTTTCATCCCCATGGACAAGATCCTAGCCTGGATACTATAGACCCAATAACTAAAAAGGGCCTTTACTAGGAGAAAGAAAAAGTGCTCCCCATTCAATGCTAATCTTATAATGTTATTTTCCGGCAGTACATTTTCACTATATATACGGATTTCTATTTTAGAAAACTCGTTCGCAAGCACATGCTGTTTATTTAATGGGCCTAATATTTAGTTATAATCCAGTACATCTCAATATAGGCCCAGCCAATTAGTAATTCTATTAGGCAATCAAGCTAGCCTTGTGTTGAAATATTATCAGGCTTTTCAGAAAACCCAGGTCCATTACCTCTCAGGCAAATATACAATCCCATGACACAGCTTACTCCAAAGTAACAGGTTCAACGTTATCTATTTCACAAACCAACCGATATACTGAAAAAGTTTAAGTACTACAGTTTCTTGAGACCATAGTTTTCAGCAATTTGCACACAATTGAATTTCATCGCAGCAATTCACTTGGAGATGGCATCCAACGGTTGCTTGTCTAGTCCCAGTGCAACCATAACTTCCAAATGTGAAGCCCAATTCACACCGGCAAACTTCACTGGCTGACCACCTCCATCGACGGTATCCACCGTGAGTTGGTGTTAAGTGGCAGAGCCATTGAAGGCCATATGACTGAGATATTAAGAAGCAAATTGAGAAGAGGAAGAAGAAAAAGACAGATTTTCATCATGGCTTGTTTTTGAAGAAAGAAATGAAGAGAAGAGGCTTCCAGGTGTATATAAGTGCACAAAAAATCTATTACCGCAAGTTGACAGAGTCCATGAATGATACAATTAGAGATCTTTGTCTGACATACTTTCTTAACTAATTCGATCTGGTTTGTAAATGTATACATGTATATTATGTAATTGATATACTTTTATTGATAGAGTTGCATTTTCCAAGAATGATAGAGTTATAGATTTGTCTTTGACATACTTTTGTACTAATTCTGGTAAGTTGAAAGTATCTTTGGATTTTACCAATTTCCCAACGTTGATAAATTTTTTTTGTACCCCAGCCGTGGGTGGGGCCTGCAGGGACCCAAGAGAGCCCACATGAGTGGGAAGGATGGCCTACACAAGTGGGAAGATTTAAAGGAAAAAGTGCAAAAAAAAAAAAAAAAAAAAAAAAAAAAAAAAACAAACAAACAAAAAAAGAAAGAAAACCAAAGAGAAGATTTGGAACACATGATTTCTCTTCCATTACATACTACTAAAATTGTATCCAAAGTATGTACCTTTTATCACCAAAGTCTTTTGGGTTCTGTTTGGTCACAAGGACCTAGCCTGAGTGGCTCAAGCAATGACTTCCGTACCACACAGGCCTGTTGCTGAGTGGAAAATGGATTTGTATGGTCTGCCATTTGAAATACCAGGGCATGCATTTTATGGAAAGAAAAAAGCATGTTTTTATGTTAGTAGGTCTTAGGCAGCATGTAAAATATATAAAAAATGTTCAGATCATAATACATATTAATGGCCCTTTTGTTTGATTGATATTGAATTCCGAGGAATTCTGAGCTGTGCTTTTCCATCTAAGGTCCCAAAATGGAAGGAGGAAAAGTTGAAGTCAAGAGAAGGCTATCAAATAGACAAAGATTTGGCCAAGATCTGATCCTTTTAAGCCTGGCCCATGAAAGGTTGGGGGAAGGATTATAGACCTCTGCGACCCTGGGGCCATGTTGGGCCTAATGTTCAACCCATGAAAGGTTGGGGGACCAGTAAAATCAATCAGATCCAGACGGACCCTGCTCAACCCTGGTCAGACTTAGTCTATTCCAGACCCAATCCCAAGGCTCATACCTATACATGGCCCTAGCTGTATTTTATTGCGTTTGCGTCTGACCCAGATCCATTTTCAAATTGTTTGGGCTCTTCAGGTGTTGGAACCCAGAAGTCAGAGACAACCCATCAATTGTAAGATTGGGCCAAGACCTAGTACATTCCACGTCCGGCGCAATCAAATATTGGGTATGACATCCATTTTACAATCTTAGGACTTGATCAACAACATACATTGGGAAGGAGGCTGGATGGTGGAAAGTCGCTGCAAGAAGCTTGCATTTCGAAGCTGACCCCAGCTTGAATCTAACAAGCCATATACCTTATCCGTCCCAATTTTCCCCCTCACATAGTAGCTTCCTTGTAAGGCCCACAGGGCCCAGTCCAGATCCCTTTCAGCAGCAAGCCCAAAGAAGCAATTTAAGAAGTTGTTATCATTGGCATTAGTCCCCCTCTCATCAGCTCCAAACTCACTGATAAACAAGGGCCACCCTTGATCCAGCAGAAAACCTCCAGCTCTCATCACATCCTGAACATATTTGCCACAAGCTTCGTATGGGTTTCCACTATACCAACTGTACGAGTGCAGCTCCAAACTCCCTTTAAATGTTCATTTTCACACCCAGACTCAGCTCCCTTCGTTCATGTACCAGTATATATATAAAAAAAAAAATACTAGTGAGGCTGTATGACGTTGATCGAATGGGCCATGTTGACATTTGTTATTGTGGCTCAAATTAAGACTAGGCCCAGCTGAATTTCATATTGGTAGGGTCTAGATTGGGCAAGTCGTCATATCTATTCAATATTCTACAATGATTAGTTGGATTTGGGCAGTGCTTATAGTTGCATAGGCTGGGCTTTGTCATATTTTCCAGAGTGATAGATAAATAACTTGGGCCTGGGCATATTTATAGGTAATTGCCTTACTATATAAGCCTAGCTTGAATGGGCATTTTAACACAAACAGATGTCGAGTTTTGTAAATGAGTTGAAGCAGGGCCTAACTTTCAATCCCCTGGATGGAACTGGGTCAGCTCACAGCGCCTTAAATCAAATGAGCTAGTGTTTGACAAGCTTCACCTGATTAACCCATCCCGCCTTTCCTATCAGTAGCCATTTATCCAATATTTAAATAGAACAAATAAATACAAAGTGAACACTGATCTAATCAGAGCACCTATACCTGTAACAATCACCAGTGTTTTGTTTGGGCCCACGAAGCCGTTCCTAAGGCTAATGGCAACGACATTGGTTGTTATATTCATGCAAGCCATAGTGGCTAACCTGCTGGTCCACAATTGTGGGTCAAAATATTGGTCTCCAAAGAAGCCATTACCGTCGTTATTAATGCAACGCCATCAAGGGTTACTAATTTGATTGTCTAGTATGACAATTACATTGTTATCACCGAGTTTTGAGACGACCTCCTGGTGAAAAAGATAGAAAAACAAGAAAAGTAAGTACTAAACAGATTATGGAGCTATAAACAACTGGGCCTCAAATATTGTCAAGTAGGGAAAAAAAACCAAAAACTGACCCCAAATTGATAGTATAATGCTTCAATAATGATTACGGCAAGGGAAAATATTTTTTTTCTCGAACTAGGATTTGTATTGTGGATTAGATTGCATTTAGTATGAATGTGCTTAATGCCAAATCTAGTGTTTTTTTTTTGGTACCCCAGACAAGGGGGCTGGACCCAAACTATATATATATATATATATATTTTTTTTTTGTGTGTCTGTCGAGGTCATCTATCATCCACATACAAACTAGGACTCCACTGATCTAATACCATCGCACTAGAATATCACAAAGCAACCCCAAGGGGTAGCTCAATTGGCCTAGGACCATGGTTTGCTTCTGGAGGCTGAGGGTTCAAAATTGTGCTACCACACTGGGCCCACAGGGTATTTACCCGACTCCCCCTGGGCCCGTAGGGATTAAGCCGGCACAAGGGGCTGGGACACCCTTTGTTATTAAAAAAACAAAGAATATCACAGAGCCTGTATGAATAAGGTTAACTCGTTATGGATTGAAATTTTGATTATTATGGATTAAAAAAAATCTCTGCCACCAATAGGTGGATTAATGCACTTAGAGAGGCAAAGATGTATAGTTTTGTCACAACTATTGTTGTGACTGGTCTATGAATAATTGTTCAGAGGCTATAAAGACTGCTTATGATTTGTCAAGAGTGAGTATTGGTTGCTAAATTCGCTAAATTATGAATGTATTAAACCAATTATTGTTGTTTGAGATTAGATCTAGGAATAAGTAACCATCATTATTGTTTCACATTTTGGACGTAAGTGGTCAAGTTATTTCGGTTTTCTTAGGGAATACATGGTCAATGAGAATCATAAATTGGATAATACAAAGAAAATTTGCTATAAATCATCCCTGTCATTGTTGACAGTAGTGGACATAAATTATGAGTTATTGTAGCTGACTCGGGAATTCTTGGTTGTCAAGCATTGTAAATTTAGAAATTTTGAGAATAAATAATTGTGGGAGATAGTTGTTGCTGTAGAAAGTTAAGATAACTCAAATGGTTGCTCGTATTATTGGGTGCGGAGTTTGCTTGTTGGAGTGTTGATCGAGAAAAAGATTGGTGCGGATAGAAAAATATGAATGCTGTCCTTTGTTTGTTAGAATTTCCTTACATTCGAAAGATATACAAATTTGTATTAATGCTACAAATGGTTGACTCAAGAATTCATGTTCATCGAGAGTCGTTAATAGTAGAAAAGTTGCTATAAATCATTGTTTTCGTTGTTGACAGTTGCGTGTTAATTGTTGACGTGAGAAGGTTTTTGGTTAGAGCATTGATTGTAATTGAGGTTGTTCTGGAATAAAACTGTAAGTGCCTAAAATAATACGGACTTAGTGAAATAGGGGTTTGCTGTAAAGCCTTTGGGAAAAAGAATAACTCCGGAAGCCTGCAAAGGAAAGAAGAGGGTTAGAGGCCCTAGCTGTGGCCAGCCGAAGGCACTCCGACGCTTAAGTTAGTTCAACAACTCAACAAAGGGTGAATGAGTGGAGAGGGAGAGGGAGCTCAGGGTGTGTTATCTTTGCGTACCTTTGCTGGTTTTAACTCGTGCATATATATATATAGACGCTGGTCACCTCAGATCCTCCCTTAGTAGGGGTAGGTGGAGGTATTGTCCCATCGGAGAATACCTTTTCTTCTCAGTGGAGGTAGGTAGAGGTACTGTCCCATTGGACCATACCTTGACCTTATGCATGATTGCTGATGTGGTCGCTGGATAAGGTCTACGCCTTATCTATATCCGGCGCCCATCTTATCAGTCAGCAAGCAGCCGCAATTTCATTAATGCCGATCGACATTTAGTAACCACCTCGGTTAGCCGAGCTGATGGAGGAGTCAAGCAGTCTCAATATAGGTGCACCTCGGCACTGTTGCCGAGCTGTGTAAGATATCGAGCTGCATATGCTGAGGCGAGGTCCGCTGGTACTTCTACCGAAGCTAGCCCAAGCTCGGAGTGGCGATGCTGCCGAGCTCAGGAGACGAGGATCGAGACAAGCCTAATTGGTACTTTTACCGAGATCAGGGCTTATCTCTGATTTACGGAAATGCCTCCACACAAAAACATTTGTATACAATCATTGGTTTAACCCCTGTCGTTGATTCATATATTGAATGTATGCAATCATGAGTTTTCGTAGTTGACTTAGGAATTCATGGTCATCCAACATAAATGACAAGTGAAGTTTACGTAGTTGAGTATCGGTTTAAACTGAGGTTGTTTTCTTTTTATTTGTGTCTGTCATGGACATCTATCATCTAGACACAAGCCAAGACTCCATTGGCCAGTGTACACTTTGTAGAGCTAGAATATCACAAAGCCTGCATGAATTAGGATAACTTGTTATAGATTGAAATAAAGATTGTTATGGATTGAAAAAAATGTATGTCACCAATAGTTTAGATTAATGCACTTAGAGGGGCAAAGATCAATAGTTTTGCCACAGATATTGTTGTGCCTGGTCTATGAATAATTGTTCAGTGTATGTAAATGTTGTTTGTGATTTGTGATTTGTGAGAAGTGATCATCGGTGGCTGTATTTGCTAATTTATGGAAGTATTAAACCAATCATTGTCGGTTGAGATTGTAGATCTAGGAACAGGTAACCATTGTTATTGTTTCGCATTTTAGATGTGACTGGTTGAGAGTTATTTCAGTTGTCCTTGGGAATTCATGGTCATTGAGGATCATTAATAGGAAAAGACAAAAAAATTGCTATAAATCATCATTGTTGTTGTTGACAGTCGTGAACGTAAATTGTTGATGTGAGAAGGTTATTGCATTGAGGATTGATTGTAATTCAGGTTGTTCTAGAATAAAATGTGTTGCTCATATTGTTGAGTGCGGAGTTTGCTTGTTGGAGAATTGATAGAGAATAAGATTCGTGCGGACTGAAAAATATAAATGTTGTCCATTGTTCGTTAGAATTCCCTTGGATTCGTAAGGATGTATTGTTTGGTATGGATGGCGTAAATGATCATGAGTTATGGTGGTTGACTCCGGAATTCATGGTCATCGTGTGTTGTTATAATTGGAGAATTATTTTAGCACGACATCGTTATTCGAAGTCGAGAGCATTCAGTATTATCGATGAGCGATGTTTGCATGTTTGACCACTAGTTGAAACTAATGTGTTTTTTTTTTTTATATTCTTTGGTCTGTCAAGATCATCTATCATTTAGGCACGAACTAGGACTCTACCGGGCTAGTACTTTGGAGCACTAGAATATCATATAGCTAGTTTGAATAAGGATAACTCGTTATGGATTGAAACTAAGGTTGTTATGGATTGAAGAAAATGTTTGTCACCCTTGGTTGGATTAATGCCTTTTGATTGGTAAAGATGTATAGTTTTGGCGCCCATATTATTGTGACAGGTCTATGAATAATTATTAATAATCCATAAGCATTGTTTATGATTTTTCAGAAGTGATCATTGGGAGTTGTATTTGCGTAAATATAAGAGAATGTGACACACGGTTGTTGGGTGAGATTGTAGATCTGGGAATAAGTGGCCATTGTCGTTGTTTCTCATTTTTTATAGAAGTGGTCATGAGCTGTTTCGGTTGTCCATAGGAATTCAAGGTCATCAAAGGTCGTTAAACGGACTGGACAAGGAAAAATAGCTATAAATCATTGTTGTCGTTGTTGTTTGTCATGATAGTTAATAGTGTATGTGAGAAGGCCGTTGGTTGGAGTATTAATAGTATCTTTGGTTGTTCTGGAATAAAATATTTGTGTATCACCATTGGTTAGACTGTTGTTGTTGATTCATATGTTGGATGTATGTGAACATGAGTCATTGTAGTTGATTTAGGAATTCATGGTCATTAAGCGTTTTTATTTAAGGATTTTTTTTAATGAAATTTATTTAAGAAATTTTGAGAATATATAGTTCTGGTAAATACATGTTGTCGTTGAAAGTCATGAGTACTCAAATTGATAGAAGCTTAGGTTGTTTTGGATTAAAAAATGTGTTTTGGATTGGCAAATATGGCTAATTTTATAGCCAATAATTGTTGTGACAGGTCCATGAATAATCGATCATAGTATGCAAAGGTTGCTTATGATTTGTGAGAAGTCGACATTTGTTGCTGTATTTGCTTAATCATGTAGGTAGTTGACCAATTGTTGTTGGTGGAGATTGTTGATTCTAGGAATAAGTGACCATTATTGTTGGTTCACATGTTGGATGTAAGTGGACCATTGTTGGAATTCACGGTCATCAAGGGTTATTAATTGGAGAAGTCTAAGATTCATTACAATAAATGGTTGTTGTTGTTGATAATGATGATGATGATGGTCGTGAGCTTTATAATGGTTGATGTGAGAAGGTTGTTAGGTTAGAGAATTGATAGAAAAAAAAAAGGTTTTTCTTGATTAAAAATTATGTTTCGGATTGGGAAATATGTATAGTTGTTGTTGTCGTGAGCATTAATTGTTCAGAAGGTCGTTGGGTTAGAATAACAATTGTAGCTAAGGTTGTTTAGGATTCAGAAATATGCATGTCATCATTGCTTTGGATGTCGTTGGATTGGTGAGATGGTTAAAAGATGTCTTGTCATCCTTAGTTGGTTTTATGCTTTCGAATTGGTGAAAAGAGCATTCTTTCAGCCAATAATTGTCTGAGGCACATGTGAATAATTCATCGAAGCTCATGGAAGTTGTTTATGAGTTCGTGACAAGTGATCATGGGCTGTTGCAATTGCTAATCTTGAAGGTACTTAAATTATCATTAAGATTGTGCATTTTGGGAGTAGCGACCATTGATCTTGTTTCCTATTTTGGATTTAAGTGAGCATGAGTTACTGTGGTTGATTTAGGAATTCGTGGTCAAGAGGGTTGTTTATCAGTAAATTTCAAGACTACATAATTGTGTGAGATCGTTGCTGTTGATAGATATGAGGATAGGATTAATTGTTCTTGGTATTAACAGCACAGAAACAATGCTAGTCAAGAATGTTGATTCACTAAGGTTGTTGAGGATAGATAACATGTGCACCCATCCTTGTTAAAAGACTCAATAAAAATATCATGAAAACTAAAAACTATAACACAAATAAAAAGAACTGGATGCATGGGGCCAAGGTGGATCGTCCATTTGCAACTAAAGATTTCAACATCCACGTTAGGTCAAGAACACAATTCGGTCAAAACATGGAATGAGGGGGCCACCATGGTGGATGCAAAATCGGATCTCCAAAACTCAAGTCTAAAATATTCTCCATTATCCGGGGTCCATGTCAGAAATTTAGCGGATCAATTGAGTTCATACATCAGACCCAATTTGACTCAAAAGATACCAACATTAAAAGATCGAGTGACACAATCTAACGGAATGAACCCACGTTTTCATGACACCAACAAGGCCAAAAACATGCCCCCAGAGCTTTTTCACAAAATCAATAATCTTGCTGCTGCAACAAGGACATCTGTTGGGGGTCCATTGCCACACCCGCCCAATATAGCCTACAAGGGAAGTAGCTACAGTCACATAACTTCCATTTGTACGGGGGACTCAAAACAATGTGCAATTCAGAAGAAAGAAGCAAGCGCAAAACGTCAACAAAGTGTTGAACCCAAGTGAAGCACAATCAATGAACAGACTTCTTTTCTTCAGTTTTTTTACAAATGTTCACAACAAACGTAAAACAGACTCCCTCAAATAGATTTCGCTCCACAGTTTCTAGCGATTATGATTACAACATTGACGGATATGTTATGATCCATCACTGTGTGGATGCATGATAGGTCTATTCCACGATCTCCCCACTCGTCTTTATTCACCCAAAGATTTCAAGCACCAGACAAGGGCGACAAAGACACATTTTGGAAAAAATACGGAATGACATCAGTTGCTATAGGAATAAGGGACTGATCTAACCCGCGATGAACTCGATCGTCTTTTTGCATCAAAAGAGTACATCATCCTTTGTTCATGGTCAAGCACACGTTTCCGTCAAAACATGGAATGAAGGGGCCAAGGTGGATGCAAAACTGGATCTCCAAATTCAAGTATAAATTATTCTCCATTATAGGGGTCCATATCAGAAATTTAGTTGATCAACTGAGTCCATGCATCAGTCCCAACATAATTCAAAAGATCCCAACAGCGAAAGATCGAGCAGATCGCAATGTGATGGACTGGACTCACGAGTTCATGACCCCAACTGGGCCAAAAACATGTCCCAAAACCAATTTCGCAGAGCAAATAATCATGCAGCTGCACCATGTACATAGTCGGGAAGGAGGGGGGGGGGGTGGCGCGCAGAGGGTGGAGATGAGATTTCACTACAACACTTAATATACACCCAATATAACCAATAGGGGAAGTAGCTGCAGTTGCATAACTTCCTTCTATACTGGAGAGTCAAAAAATGGGAAATATAGAAGAAAGAAGCAATGGGTCGAACGTAAACAAACTGTGGACCCCAGGTGAAGAATAATCAAGGACCCTGCTTCTTTTCTTTTCAAATATTCATGCTAAGTGGAAAACGGGTTCCCTTGGTTAGATTTCTCTCCACTGTACCTTAAGATAATGATTACATTAATATTTAAAATAACGTTATAGGATATGCTAAGATCAGTCACGATGGGGATACATGATAGGTCCAATCCACGATCCGACCGGTGGTCTTTATCCACCGAAACTTTTCAACTACCACATGAGGCCTACAAACACACATTTTGGTACAAATATGGAATGACATCTGACGCTATAGGAATAAGTGACTGATCTAACCCGGGATGACCTCGATCGTGCTTTCGCATAAAAAAGGGTTCATCATCCCTGTTCGTGGTCAAGAACACGTTTACAACAAAACGTGGAACGAAAGGGCCAAGGTGGATGCAAAACAGGATCTCCAAATTCAAGTTTGAATTATTCGCCATTAGAGCGGTCCATATCCGAAATTTTGCTGTTCAACTGAGTCCGTCGATTAGTGCCAACATGATTCAAAAGATCCCAATGTGATGGACTGGACCCATGTGTTCATGACGGGCCTAAAACATGTACCCAGACCTATTTCGCAAACCCAACAACCATGTTCCAGCACCAAGTACATCTGGTGGGGGTCCACTACCACCCTTAAAATACAACCAATATTGCCTATAGGGAAGTAGCTGCAGTTGCATAACTTCCTTATGTATTGAAGACTCAAAAAATGAGAAATATAGAAGAAAAAAGCAATGGTCAGAACGTGAAAAAACTGTGGACCCCAGGTGAAGAATAATCAATGACCCTGCTTCTTGTCTTTTCAAACGTTCAATCTAAGTGGAAAACGGGTTCCTTTGGTTAGATTTCTATCCACAGTACCAAGCAGTTTTGATTACATTAATATTTAGAATAACATTACCGGATATGCTAAGATCAGTCACGATGGGGATACATGACAGCTCAGTTCCAAGATCCGACCGTTGGTCATTTTCCACCGAAACATTTCAACTACCCCATGAGGCCGACAAACACACATTTTGGTAAAAATATGGAATGACATCTGTCGCTCGAGGAATAAGTGACTGATCCAACCC
Organism: Camphora micrantha; assembly: GCA_003546025.1. Taxonomy (NCBI): domain Eukaryota; kingdom Viridiplantae; phylum Streptophyta; class Magnoliopsida; order Laurales; family Lauraceae; genus Camphora; species Camphora micrantha. The sequence continues at coordinate 73,849,113 of QPKB01000002.1, forward strand.
GCGACGACCTTGATCGTCCTTTTGCATCAAAGAGGGTTGATCATCCATGTTCGTGGTCAAGAACACGTTTCCGTCAAAACATGGAATGAAGGGGCCAAGGAGGATGCAAAACTGGATCTCCAAATTCAATTCTGAATAATTCTCCATCATAGGGGTCCATATCCGAAATTTAGCTGTTCAACTGAGTCTATGCATCAGTCCCAACATGATTCAAAAGATCCCAATGTGCTGGGCTGGACCCACATGTACAAGACGGGCCTAAAACATGTGCCCAGACCTATTTCGCAAACCCAACAACGCTTAATGAGCTCCATGTACATCTGGTTGGGGTCCACTACCACACTTAATATACACCAAATATTGCCTATAGGGGAAGTAGCTGCAGTGGCATAACTTCCTATTGTACAGGAGACTCAAAATATTGGAAATATAGAATAAAGAAGCAATCGGTCGAACGTTAACAAACTGTGGACCCTAAGTGAAGAATAATCAATGACCCTGCTTTTCTTTTCAAACATTCACTCTAAGTGGAAAACGAGTTCCCTTGGTTAGATTTCCCTCCATAGCACCTAGCGGTTATGATTACATTAATAGTAATAATAACGTTACAGGCTATGCTAAGATCAGTCATGATGGGGATACATGATTCCACGACCCGACCAGCGGTCATTATCCACCGAAACTTTTCAACTACCACATTAGGCCTACAAACACAACTTTTGGTAAAAATATTGAATGACATCTGTTGCTATAGGAATAAGTGATTGATCTAACCCGCGATGACCTCGATCTCCTTTTGCATAAAAAAGGGTTCATCATCCATGTTCTTGGTCAAGAACACGTTTCCGTCAAAACATGGAATGAAGGGGCCAAGGTGGATACAAAACTGGATTTCCAAATTCTAGTCTGAATAATTCTCCATTATAGCGGCCGAAATCCAAAATTTAGTTGTTTAACTGAGTCCATGCATCAGTCACAATATGATTCAAAAGATCCCAATGTGATGAACTGGACCCACGTGTTCATGACGGGCCTTAAAAATGTCCCCAGACCAATTTCGCAAACCCAACAATGCTGTTCCAACTCCAAGTACATCTGGTGGGGGTCCACTACCACACTTAATATGCACCCAATATTGGCAATAGGGGAAGTAGCTGCAGTCGTGAAACATTTCAACTACCACATGAGGCCTACAAACATACATTTTGGCAAAAATATGGAATGACATCTGTCGCTATAGGAATAAGTGAATGATCTAACCCTCGATGACCTCGATCGTCCTTTTGCATCAAACAGGGTTGATCATCGATGTTCGTGGTAAAGAACACCTTTCCGTCAAAACATGGAATGAAGGGGCCAAGGTGGATGAAAAACTGGATCTCCAACATCAAGTCTGAATTTTCTTTATTGTAGGGATCCATATCAGAAATTTAGGTGTCCTACCGAGTCCATGCATCAGCCCTAACATGATAAAAAAGATCACAATGTCATGGACTGTACCCACGTGTTCATGACGGGCCTAAAACATGTCTCCATACCTATTTCAAAAACCCAACAATCATGTTCCAGCTCCAAGTACATCTGGTGGGGGTCCATTACCACACTTAAAATACACCCAATATTGCCTATAGGGGAAGTAGCTGCAGTCGCATAACTTCATTCTGTATTGGAGAATCAAAAAATGGGAAATATAGAAGAAAGAAGCAATGGGTCGAACGTGAACAAACAGTGGACCCCAAGTGAAGAATAATCAATGACCCTGCTTATTTTCTTTTCAAATGTTCACTCTCGGTGGAAAACAGGTACCCTTGGTTAGATTTCTCTCTACTGTACTTGGCGATTATGATTACATTAATATTTATAATAACGTTACAGGATATGCTAAGATCAATCACGATGGGGATACATGATAGGTCCATTCCACGATCCGACCGGTGGTCTTTATCGACCGAAACTTTTCAACTACCACATGAGGCCAACAAACACACATTTTGGTAAAAATATTAAATGACATCAGTCGCTATAGGAATAAGTGACTGATCTAACCCGCGACGACCTCGATCAACTTTCTGCATAAAAAAGGGTCAATGATCCAGGTTCGTGCTAAAGAACACGTTTCGGTCAAAACAGGGAACGGAAGGGCCCAGTTGGATGAAAAACCGGATCTCCAAATTCAAGTCTAAAATATTCTCCATTAGAGCGGTCCATATCCGAAATTTAATAGTTCAACTGAGTCCAAGCATCAGTCCCAACATGATTCAAAAGATCCCAATGTGATGGCCTGGACCCACGTGTTCATGACGAGCCTAAAACATGTCCCCAGACCTATTTCGCAAAACCAACAATCATGTTCCAGTACCAAGTACTTCTGGTGGGGGTCCACTACCACACTTAATATACACCCAATATTGCCTATAGGGGAAATAGCTGCAGTCGCATAACTTCCTTCTATACTGGAGACTCAAAAAATGGGAAATATAGAAGAAAGAAGCAATGGGTAGAATGTGAACAAACTGTGGACCCCAGGTGAAGAATATTCAATGACCTTGCTTCTTCGCTTGTCAAACGTTCACTCTAAGTGGAAAACGGGTTCCCTTGGTTAGATTTCACTGCACAGTACCTACCAGTTTTGAATACATTAATATTTAGAATAACGTTACAGGACATGCTCAGATCAGTCACGATGGGGATACATGACTGGGCCATTCCAAGACCCGACCGGTGGTCATTACCCATTGAAACTTACAACTACCACATGAGGCCTACAAACACACATTTTGGAAAAAATATGGAATGACATCTGACGCTCGAGGAATAAGTGACTAATCTAACCCGCAATGACCTCGATCGTCGTTTTCCATCAAAGAGGGTTGATCATCCATGTTTGTGGTCAAGAACATGTTTCCGTCAAAGCATGCAATGAAGGGGCCAAGGTGGATGCAAATCTGGATCTCCAAGTTCAAGTCTGAAATATCCTCCATTATAGGGGTCCACATCAGAATTTTAACTGTTCAACTGAGTCCATGCATCAGTCCCAACATGATTACAAAGATCCCTATGTGATGGACTGGACCCACGTGTACATGACGGGCCGAAAACATGTCCACAGACTTATTTCACAAACCCAACAATCCTGTTCCAGCTACAAGTACAACTGGTGGGGGTCCACTACCACACTTAATATACACCCAATATTGCCCATAGAGGAAGTAGCTGAAGTCGCATAACTTCCTTCCATACTGGAGAGTCAAAAAATGGGAACTATAGAAGAAAGAAGCAATGGGTCGAACGTGAACAAACTGTGAACCCCAACTGAAGAATAATCAATGACCCCGCTTCTTTTCTTTTCAAACAATAACCATAATTGGAAAATGGGTTCCCTTGGTTAGATTGCTCTCCACAATACCTTGAGAATATGATTGCATTAATATTTAGAATACCATTACAGGATATGCTAAGATCAGTCACGATGGGGATACATGACAGGTCCATTCCACGATCCGACCGGGGGTCTTTATCCACCGAAACTTTTCAACTACCACAGGGGCCTACAAACAGACATTTTGGTTAAAATATGGCAAGACATCTGTCGCTATAGGAATAAGTGACTGATCTAACCCGCGATGACCTTGATCGTCCGTTTGCATCAAAAAGGGTTGATCATCCATGTTCGTGGTCAAGAACACGTTTCCGTCAAAACATGTAATGAAGGGGCCAAGGTGGAAGCAAAACTGGATCTCCAAATTCAAGAATGAATTATTCTCCATTATAGGGGTCCATATCAGAAACTTAGTTGTTCAACTGAATCCATGCCTCAGTCCAAACATGATTCAAAAGATACCAATGTGATGGACTGGACCAATGTGTTCCTGATAAGACAAAAACATGTCCCCAGACCTATTTCGCAATCCCAACAATCCTATCCCAGCTCCAAGAAAATCTGGTGGGGGTCCGCTACCACAATTAGTATACACGCAATATTGCCTATAGGGGAAGTAGCTGCAGTCGCATAACTTCCTTCTATACTAGAGACTCAAAAAATGGGAAAAATAGAAGAAAGAAACATGAACAAACTCTGGACCCCAAGTGAAGAATAATCAATGACCCTGCTTCTTTTCTTTTCAAACGTTCACTCTAAGTGGAAAACGGGTTCCCCTCGTAAGATTTCTCTCCACAGTACCAGGCGATTATGATTACAATAATATTTAGAATAATGTACAGGATATGCTAAGATCAGTCACGATGGGGACACAAGACAAGTCCATTCCACGATCCGACTGGTGGTCATTATCCACCGAAACTTTTCAACTACCACATGAGGCCTACAAACAAACATTTTGGTAAAAATATGGAATGACATCTGTCGCTATAGGAATTAGTGACCGATCTAACCCGGGATGAACTCGATCGTCCTTTTGCATAAAAAAGGGTTCAACATCCATCTTCGTGGTCAAGAACACGTTTCTATCAAAACATTGAATGAAGGGGCCAAGGTGGACGCAAAACTGGATCTCCAAATTCAAGTTCGAATTATTATCCATTATAGGGGTCCACATCCTTAATTTAGTTATTCAACTGAGTCAATGCATCAGTCCTAACATGATTCAAAAGATCCCAAAGGGATGGACTGAACCCACGTGTTCATGACGGGCCTAAAACATGTCCCCAGACCTATTTCGCAAACCCAACAATCATGTTCTAGCTCCAAGAACATCTGGTGGGGGTCCACTACCACATTTAATATAGACCCAATATTGCCTATACGGGAAGTAGCTGCAGTCGCATAACTTCCTCCTGTACTGGAGACTCAAAAAATGGGAAATGTAGAAGAAAGAAGCAATGGGTCCAACGTGAACAAACTGTGGACCCCAAGTGAAGAATAATCAATGACCCTGCTTCTTTTCTTTTCAAATGTTCACTCTAAGTGGAAAACGGGTTCCCTTCGTTAGATTTCACTGCATAGCACCTAGCCGTTCTGATTACATTAATATTTATAATAACGTTACAGGATATGCTAAGCTCAGTCATGATGGGGATACGTGACAGGTCCATTCCACGACACGACCGACGGTCATTATCCACCGAAACTTTTCAACTACCACATTACGCCTACAAACACAACTTTTGGTAAAAATATGGAATGACATCTGTTGTTATAGGAATAAGTGACTGATCTAACCCGCGATGACCTCGATCCCCCTTTTGCATCAAAAAGGGTTCATCATCCATGTTCCTGGTCAAGAACACGTTTCCGTCAAAACATGGAATGAAAGGGCCAAGGTGGATGCAAAACTGGATGTCCAAATTCAAGTCTGAATTATTCTGCATTATAGGGGTCCATATCCGAAATTTAGTTGTTCAACTGAGTCCATACATCAGTCCCAAAATGATCCAAAAGATCCCAATGTGATGGACTGGACCCACGTGTTCATGACGGGCCAAAAACATATCCCCAGACCTATCTCGCAAGCCCAACAATCCTATTCCAGCTCCAAGAACATCTGGTGGAGGTCCACTACCACACTTAATATACACCCAATATTGCCTATACGGGAACTAGCTGTAGTCGCATAACTTCCTCCTGTACTGGAGACTCAAAAAATGGGAAATTTAGAAGAAAGAAGCAATGGATCCAACGTGAACAAACTGTGGACCCCAAGTGAAGAATAATCAATGACCCTGCTTCTTTTCTTTTCAAATGTTCACTCTCAGTGGAAAACGGGTTCCCTTGGTTAGATTTAACTGCATAGCACCTAGCCGTTATGATTACATTAATATTTATAATAACGTTACAGGATATGCTAAGCTTAGTCACGATGGGGATTCGTAACAAGTCCATTCCATGACCCGACCGGCGGTCATTATCCACCGAAACTTTTCAACTACCACATTTCGCCTACAAACACAACTGTTGGTAAAAATATGGAATGACATCTTGCTATAGGAATAAGTGACTGATCTAACCCGCGATGACCTCGATCCCCCTTTTGCATCAAAAAGGGTTCATCATCCATGTTCCTGGTCAAGAAGACGTTTTCGTCAAAACATGGAAAGAAAGGGCCAAGGTGGATGCAAAACTGGATTTCCAAATTCAAGTCTGAATTATTCTGCATTATAGGGGTCCATATCCGAAATTTAGTTGTTCAACTGAGTCCATACATCAGTCCCAAAATGATCCAAAAGATCCCAATGTGATGGACTGGACCCACGTGTTCATGACGGGCCTAAAACATGTCCCCAGACATATTTCGCAAGCCCAACAATCCTATTCCAGCTCCAAGTACATCTGGTGGAGGTCCACTACCACACTTAATACACACCCAATATTGCCTATAGGGGAAGTATCTGCAGTCACATAACTTCCTTCCGTACTGGAGACTCAAAAAATGGGAATTATAGAAGAAAGAAGTAGTGGGTCGAACGTGAACAAACTGTGGACCCCAAGTGAAGAATAGTCAATGACCCTGTTTCATTTCTACTTTTCTTTTCAAACAGGCACTACCAACCGAAAACGGGTTGCCTCGGTTACATTTCTCTCCACAGTACCTAGCGATTATGATTACATTAATATTTAGAATAAGGTTACAGGAAATGTTAAGATCCGTCACGGAGGGAATGCAAGACAGGTCCATTCCACGATACATCCAATGCTCTTGATCCACAGTACCTAGCGATTATGATTACATTATTAATTAGAGTAACGTTACAGGAAATGTTAAGATCCGCCACGCAAGACAGGTCCATTACACGATACATCCAATGCTCTTGATGCACTGAAAGATCTCAACCACCACAAGAGGCCTACAAAGACATATTATGGTAAAAGAAAGAAAAGACATATGTCGCCAGATGAATAAGTGATAGATCTAACCAGCGATGATCTTGACTGGCCATTTGCATCAAAAGACCTCATCATCCATGTTTATGGTCAAGAACACGTTTCTGTCAAAACCTGGAATGAAGGGGCCAAGGTGGATGCAAAACTGGATCTCCAAATTCAAGTCTAAATACTTCTCCATTATAGCGGTAGATATCCGAAATTTAGTTGTTCAATTGAGTCCATCCATCAGTCCCAACATGATTCAAAAGATTCCAATGTGATGGACTGGACCCACGTGTTCATGACGGGCCTAAAACATGTCCCCAGATCTATTTCGCAAACCCAACAATCCTGTTCCAGCTCCAAGAACATCTGGTGGGGTCCACTACCACAATTAATATAGACCCAATATTGCCTATACGGAAAGTAGCAGCAGTCGCATAACTTCCTCCTGTACTGCAGACTCAAAAAATGGGAAATATACAAGAAAGAAGGAATGGGTCCAACGTGAACAAACTGTGGAACCCAAGTGAAGAATAATCAATGACCCCGCTTCTTTTCCTTTCAAATGTTCACTCTAAGTGGAAAACGGGTTCCCATGGTAAGATTTCACTCCATAGCACCTGGCGGTTATGATCACATTAATATTTATAAAAACGTTACAGGATATGCAAAGATCAGTCACGATGGGGATACATGACAGGTCCATTCCAAGATCCGACAGGTGGGTGGTCGTTATCCACCGAAACTTTTCAACTACCACATCAGGCCAACAAACACACTAGTTGGCAAAAATATGGAATGACATCTGTCGCTCGAGGAGTAAGTGACTGATCTAACCCACGGTGGCCTCGATAGTCCTTTTCCATCAAAGAGGGTTCATCATCCATGTTCGTGGTCAAGAACACGTTTCCGTCAAAACATGGAATGAAGGGGCCAAGGTGGATGCAAAATTGGATCTCCAAATTCAAGTCTGAATTATTCTGCACTATAAGGGTCCATATCCGAAATTTAGTTGTTCAACTGAGTCCATACATCAGTCCCAAAATGATCCAAAAGATCCCAATGTGATGGACTGGACCCACGTGTTCATGACGGGCCTAAAACATGTCCCCAGACCTATTTCGCAAACCCAACAATCGTATTCCAGCTCCAAGTACATCTGGTGGGGGTCCACTACCACACTTAATATACACCCAATATTGCCTATACGGGAAGTAGCTGCAGTCGCATAACTTCCTCCTATACTGGAGACTCAAAAAATGGGAAATATACAAGAAAGAAGAAATGGGTCCAACGTGAACAAACTGTGGACCCCAAGTGAAGAATAATCAATGACCCTGCTTCTTTTCTTTTCAAATATTCACTCTAAGTGGAAAAAGGGTTCCCTTGGTTAGATTTCACTCCATAGCACCTGGCGGTTATGATTACAATAATATTTATAATAACGTTACAGGATATGCTAAGATCAGTCACGATGGGGATACATGACAGGTCCATTCCAAGATCCGACCGGTGGTCGTTATCCACCGAAACTTTTCAACTTCCACATGAGGCCTACAAACACACATCTTGGTAAAAATATGGAAGGACATCTGTCGCTCGAGGAGTAAGTGACTGATCTAACCCGTGGTGACCTCGATCGTCCTTTTGCATCAAAGAGCGTTCATCATCCATGTTCCTGGTCAAGAAGACGTTTCCATCAAAACAAGGGATGAAAGGGCCAAGGAGGATGCAAAACTGGATGTCCAAATTCAAGTCTGAATTATTCTACATTATAGGGGTCCATATCCGAAAATTAGTTGTTCAACTGAGTCCATACATCAGTCCCAACATGATCCAAAAGATACCAATGTGATGGACTGGACCCACGTGTTCATGATGGGCCTAAAACATGTCCCCAGACCTTTTGCATCAAAGAGGGTTCATCATCCATGTTCGTGGTCAAGAACACGTTTCTGTCAAAACATGGAATGAAGGGGCCAAGGTGGATGCAAAACTGGATCTCCAAATTCAAGTATGAATTATTCAACTTTTATCGGGGTCCATATCCAAAATTTAGTTGTTCAACTGAGTCCATACATCAGTCCCAACATGATCCAAAAGATCCCAATGTGATGGACTGGACCCATGTGTTCATGATGGGCCTAAAACATGTCCCCAGACCAAATTCACAAACCCAACAATCCTAATCCAGCTCCAAGTACATCTGGAGGAGGTCCACTACCACACTTAATATACACCCAATATTGCCTATACGGGAACTAGCTGCAGTCGCATAACTTCCTCCTATACTGGAGACTCAAAAAATGGGAAATAAACAAGAAAGAAGCAATCGGTCCAACGTGAACAAACTGTGGACCCCAAGTGAAGAATAATCAATGACCCTGCTTCTTTTCTTTTCAAATGTTCACTCTAAGTGGAAAACGGGTTCCCTTGGTTAGATTTCACTCCATAGCACCTAGCGGTTATGATTACATTAATATTTATAATAACATTACAGGATATGCTAAGATCAGTCACGATGGGGATACATGACAGGTCCATTCCAAGATCCGACCGGTGGTCGTTATCCACAGAAACTTTTCAACTTCCACATGAGGCCTACAAACCCACATTTTGGTAAAAATATGGAATGACATCTGTCGCTCGAGGAGCAAGTGACTGATCTAACCCTCGGTGACCTCGATCGTCCTTTTGCATCAAAGAGGGTTCATCATCCATGTTCGTGGTCAAGAACACGTTTCCGTCAAAACATGGAATGAAGGGGCCAAGGTGGATGCAAAACTGGATCTCCAAATTCAAGTCTGAATTATTCTGCATTATAGGGGTCCATATCCGAAATTTAGTTGTTCAACTGAGTCCATACATCAGTCCCAACATGATCCAAAAGATCCCAATGTGATGGACTGGACCCTCGTGTTCATGATGGGCCTAAAACATGTCCCCAGACCTATTTTGCAAACCCAACAATCCCATTCCAGCTCCAAGTACATCTGGTGGAGGTCCACTACCACACTTAATAAACCCCCAATATTGCCTATACGGGAACTAGCTGCAGTCGCATAACTTCCTCCTGTACTGGAGACTCAAAAATGGGAAATTTAGAAGAAAGAAGCAACGGGTCCAACGTGAACAAACTGTGGACCCCAAGTGAAGAATAATCAACGAACCTGCTTCTTTTCTTTTCAAACATTCACTCTATGTGGAAAACGGGTTCCCTTGGTTAGATTTTTCTCCACAGTACCCGGCGGTTATAATTACACTAATATTTATAATAACGTTACATGATATGCTAAGATCAGTCACGGTGGGGATACATGACAGGTCTATTCCATGACCCGACCGGTGGTCATTATGCAACGAAAATTTTCAACTACCACATGAGATCTACAAACACACCTTTTGGTAAAAAGATGGAATGACATCTGTCGCTATAGGAATAAGTGACTGATCTAACCCGCGATAACCTCGATCGACCTTTTGCATCAAAAAGGCTTCATCATCCATGTTCCTGGTCAAGAACACGTTTCCGTCAAAAAAGGGAATGAAGGGGCAAGGTGGATGCAAAACTGGATCGCCAAATTCAAGTCTAAATACTTCTCCATTATAGCGGTAGATATCCGAAATTTAGCTGTTCAATTGAGTCCATCCATCAGTTCCAACATGATTCAAAAGATCCCAATGTGATCGACTGGACCCACGTGTTCATGACAGGCCTAAAACATGTCGTTATCCACCGAAACTTTTGAACTTCCACATTAGGCCTACAAACACACATGTTGGTAAAAATATGGAATGACATCTGTCGCTCGAGGAGTAAGTGAATGATCTAACCCGCGGTGACCACGATCGTCCTTTTGCATCAAAGAGGGTTCATCATCCATGTTCGTGGTCAAGAACACGTTTCCGTCAAAACATGGAACGAAGGGGCCAAGGTGGATGCAAAACTGGATCTCCAAATTCAAGTCTGAATTATTCTGCATTGTAGGAGTCCATATCCGAAATTTAGTTGTTCAACTGAGTCCATACATTAGTCCCAACTTGATCGAAAAGATCCCAATGTGATGGACTGGACCCACGTGTTCATGACGGGCCTAAAACATGTCCCAGTCCCATTTCGCAAACCCAACAATCCCGTTCCAGCTCCAAGAACATCTCGTGGGGGTCCACTACCACACTTAATATAGACCCAATATTGCCTATACGGGAAGTAGCTGCAGCCGCATAACTTCCTCCTGTACTGGAGACTCAAAAAATGGGAAATGTAGAAGAAAGAAGAAATCGGTCGAACGTGAACAAAATGTGGACCCCAAGTGAAGAATTCTTTTCAAATGTTCACTCTAAGTGGAAAACGAGTTCCCATGGTTAGATTTCACTCCATAGCACCTGCCGGTTATGATTACATTAATATTTATAATAACGTTACAGGATAAGCTAAGATCAGTCACGATGGGGATACATGACAGGTCCATTCCAAGATCCGATAGGTGCGTGGTCGTTATCCACCGAAACTTGTCAACTACCACATAAGGCCTACAGACACACATTTTGGTAAAAATATGGAACGACATCTGTCGCTCGAGGAGTAAGTGAATGATCTAACCCGCGGTGACCTCTATCGTCCTTTTGCATCAAAGAGGGTTCATCATCCATGTTCCTGGTCAAGAACACGTTTCCATCAAAACATGGAATGAAGGGGCCAAGGTGGATGCAAAACTGGACCTCCAAATTCAAGTATGAATTATACAGCATTATAGGGGTCCACATCCGAAATTCACTTGTTCAACTGAGTCCATACATCAGTCCCAACACGATCCAAAAGATCCCAATGTGATGGACTGGACCCACGTGTTCATGACGGGCCTAAAACATGTCCCCAGACCTATTTCGCAAACCCAACAATCCGATTCCAGCTCCAAGTACATCTGGTGGGGGTCCACTACCACACTTAATATACACCCAATATTGCCTATAGGGAAGTAGTTGCACTCGCATAACTTCCTCCTGTACCGGAGACTCAAAAAATGGGAAATATACAAGAAAGAAGCAATGCGTCCAATGTGAACAAACAGTGGACCCCAAGTGAAGAATAATCAATGACCCTGCTTCTTTTCTTTTCAAATGTTCACTCTATGTGGAAAACGGGTTCCCTTGGTCAGATTTCACTCCATAGCACCTGGCGGTTATGACTACATTAATAATTATAATAACGTTACAGGATATGCTATGATCAGTCACGATGGGGATACATGACAGGTCCAATCCAAGATCCGACCGTTGGTCCTTATCCACCGAAACTTTTCAACTTCCACATGAGGCCTACAATCACACATTCTGGTAAAATTATGGAATGTAATCTGTCGCTCGAGGAGTAAGTGACTAATCTAACCAGCGGTGACCTCGATCGTCCTTTTGCATCAAAGAGGGTTCATCATCCATGTTCGTGGTCAAGAACAAGTTTCCGTCAAAACATGGAATGAAGGGGCCAAGGAGGATGCAAAACTGGATCTCCAAATTCAAGCCTGAATTATACTGCATTATAGGGGTCCATATCCGAAATTTAGTTGTTCAACAGAGTCCATACATCAGTCCCAACTTGATCCAAAAGATCCCAATGTGATGGACTGGACCCATGTGTTCATGACGGGCCTAAAACTTGTCCCCAGACCAATTTCGCAAACCCAACAATCCGATTCCAGCTCCAAGTACATCTGGTGGGGGTCCCCTACCACACTTAATATACACCCAATACTGCCTATAGGGAAGTAGCTGCACTCGCATAACTTCCTCATGTACTGGAGACTCAAAAAATGGGAAATATACAAGAAAGAAGCAATGGGTCCAACGTGAACAAACTGTGGACCCCAAGTGAAGAATAATCAATGACCCTGCTTCTTTTCTTTTCAAATGTTCACACTAAGTGGAAAACGGGTTCCCTTGGTTAGATTTCACTCCATTGCACCTGGCGGTTATGATTACATTAATATTTATAATAACGATACCGGATATGCTAAGATCAGTCACGATGGGGATACATGACAGGTCAATTCCAAGATCCGACCGGTGGTCGTTATCCACCGAAACTTTTCAACTTCCACATGAGGCCTAGAAACACACATTTTGGTAAAAATATGGAATGACATCAGCCGCTCGAGGAGTAAGTGACTGATCTAACCCGCGGGGACCACTATCGTCCTTTTGCATCAAAGAGGGTTCATCATCCATGTTCGTGGTCAAGAACACGTTTCCGTCAAAACATGGAATGAAGGGGCCAAAGTGGATGCAAAACAGGATCTCCAAATTCAAATCTGAATTATTCTGCATTATAGGGGTCCATATCCGAAATTTAGTTGTTCAACTGAGTCCATACATCAGTCCCAACTTGATCCAAAAGATCCCAATGTGATGGACTGGACCCACTTGCTCACGACGGGCCTAAAACATCTCCCCAGACCTATTTCGCAAACCCAACAATCCCGTTCTAGCTCCAAGAACATCTAGTGGGAGTCCACTACCACACTTAATATACACCCAATATTGCCTATACGGGAAGTAGCTGCAGTCGCAAAACTTCCTCCTGTACTGGAGACTCAAAAAATGGGAAATGTAGAAGAAAGAAGCAATGGGTCGAATGTGAACAAAATGTGGACCCCAAGTGAAGAATAATCAATGACCCTGCTTCTTTTCTTTTCAAATGTTGACACTAAGTGGAAAACGGGTTCCCTTGGTTAGACTTCACTCTATAGCACCTGGCGGTTATGATTACATTAATATTTATAATAACGTTACAGGATATGCTAAGATCAGTCAAGATGGGGATACATCACAGGTCCATTCCAAGATCCGACCGGTGGGTGGTCGTTATCCACCGAAACTTTTCAACTTCCACATGAGGCCTACAAACACACATTTTGTTAAAAATATGGAATCACATCTGTCGCTCGAGGAGTAAGTGACTGATCTAACCAGCGGTGACCTCGATTGTCCTTTTGCATCAAAGAGGGTTCATCATCCATGTTCGTGGTCAAGAACACGTTTCGGTCAAAACATGGAATGAACTGGCCAAGGTGGATGCAAAACTGGATCTCCAAATTCAAGTCTGAATTATTCTGCATTATAGGGGTCCATATCCGAAATTTAATGTTCAACTGAGTCCATACATCAGTCCCAACTTGATCCAAAAGATCCCAATCTGATGGACTGGACCCATGTGTTCATGACGGGCCTAAAACATGTCCCCAGACCTATTTCGCAGACCCAACAATCCGATTCCAGCTCCAAGTACATCTGGTGGGGGTCCACTACCACACTTAATATACACCCAATATTGCCTATAGGGAAGTAGCTGCACTCGCATAACTTCCTCCTGTACTGGAGACTCAAAAAATGGGAAATATACAAGAAAGAAGCAATGGGTCCAACGTGAACAAACTGTGGACCCCAAGTGAAGAATAATCAATGACCGCGCTTCTTTTCTTTTCAAATGTTCACACTAAGTGGAAAACGGGTTCCCTTGGTTAGATTTCACTCCGAAGCACCTGGCGGTCACGATTACATTAATATTTATAATAACGTTACAGGATTTGCTAAGATCAGTCACGATGGGGATACATGACAGGTCCATTCCAAGATCCGACCGGTGGGTGGTCGTTATCCACCGAAACTTTTTTTCAACTACAACATGGGGCCCACAAACACACATTTTGGTAAAAATATGGAATGACATCTGTCGCTCAAGGAGTAAGTGACTGATCTAACCCGCGGTGACCTCGATCGTCCTTTTGCATGAAAGAGGGTTCATCATCCATGTTCGTGGTCAAGAACATGTTTCCGTCAAAACAAGGAATGAAGGGGCCAAGGAGGATGCAAAACTGGATCTCCAAATTCAAGTCTGAATTATTCTGCATTATCGGGGTCCATATCTGAAATTTATTTGTTCAAATGAGTCCATACATCAGTCCCAACTTGATCCAAAAGATCCCAATGTGATGGACTGGACCCACGTGTTCATGACGGGCCTAAAACATGTCCCCAGACCTATCTCGCAAACCCAACAATCCCGTTCCAGCTCCAAGAACATCTCGTGGGAGCACACTACCACACTTAATATACACCCAATATTGCCTATACGGGAAGTACCTGCAGTCGCATAACTTCCTCCTGTACTTGGGACTCAAAAAATGGGAAATGTAGAAGAAAGAAGCAATGGGTCCAACGTGAACAAAATGTGGACCCCAGGTGAAGAATAATCAATGACCCTGCTTCTTTTCTTTTCAAATGTTCACTCTAAGTGGAAAACGAGTTCCCTTGGTTAGATTTCACTCCATAGCACCTGCCCGTTATGATTACATTAATATTTATAATAACGTTACAGGATATGCTAAGATCAGTCACAACGGGGATACATGACAGGTCCATTCCAAGATCCGATCGGTGGGTGGTCGTTATCCACCGAAACTTTTCAACTACCACATGAGGCCTACAAACACACATTTTGGTAAAAATATGGAATGACATCTGTCGCTCGAGGAGTAAGTGAATCATCTAACCCGCGGTGACCTCTATCGTCCTTTTGCATCAAAGAGGGTTCATCATCCATGATCCTGGTCAAGAACACGTTTCCGTCAAAACATGGAATGAAGGGGCCAAGGTGGATGCAAAACTGGATCTCCAAATTCAGGTCTGAATTATACTGCATTATAGGGGTCCATATACGAAATTTCGTTGTTCAACTGAGTCCATACATCAGTCCCAACATGACCCAAAAGACCCCAATGTGATGGACTGGACCCACGTGTCCACGACGGGCCTAAAACATGTCCCCAGACCTAATTCGCAAACCCAACAATCCGATTCTAGCTCCAAGTACATCTGGTGGGGGTCCACTACCACACTTAATATACACCCAATATTGCCTATAGGGAAGTAGCTGCAGTCGCATAACTTCCTCCTGTACTGGAGACTCAAAAAATGGGAAGTAAACAAGAAAGAAGCAATGGGTCCAACGTGAACAAACTGTGGACCCGAAGTGAAGAATAATCAATGACCCCGCTTCTTTTCTTTTCAAATGTTCACTCTAAGTGGAAAACGGGTTCCCTTGGTTAGATTTCACTCCATAGCACCTGGCGGTTATGATTACATTAATATTTATAATAACATTACCGGATATGCTAAGATCAGTCACGATGGGGATACATGACAGGTCCATTCCAAGATCCGACCGGTGGTCGTGATCCACCGAAACTTTTCAACTTCCACATGAGGCCTGCAAACACACATTTTTGTAAAATTATGGAACGACATCTGTCGCTCGAGGAGTAAGTGACTGATCTAACCCGCGGTGACCACGATCGTCCTTTTGCATCAAAAAGGGTTCATCATCCATGTTCGTGGTCAAGAACACGTTTCCGTCAAAACATGGAATGAAGGGGCCAAGGTGGATGCACAACTGGATCTCCAAATTCAAGTCTGAATTATTCTGCATTATAGGTGTCCATATCCGAAATTTAGTTGTTCAACTGAGTCCATACATCAGTCCCAACTTGATCCAAAAGATCCCAATGTGATGGACTGGACCCACTCGTTCATGACGGGCCTAAAACATCTCCCCAGACCTATTTCGCAAACCCAACAATCCCATTCTAGCTCCAAGAACATCTACTGGGAGTCCACTACCACACTTAATATATACCCAATATTGCCTATACGGGAAGTAGCTGCAGTCGCAAAACTTCCTCCTGTACTGGAGACTCAAAAAATGGGAAATGTAGAAGAAAGAAGCAATGGGTCGAATGTGAACAAAATGTGGACCCCAAGTGAAGAATAATCAATGACCCTGCTTCTTTTCTTTTCAAATGTTGACACTAAGTGGAAAACGGGTTCCCTTCGTTAGACTTCACTCCATAGCACCTGGCGGTTATGATAACATTAATATTTATAATAACGTTACAGCATATGCTAAGATCAGTCACGATGGGGATACATGACAGGTCCATTCCAAGATCCGACCGATGGTCGTTATCCACCGAAACTTTTCAATTTCCACATGAGGCCTACAAACACACATTTTGGTAAAATATGGAATGACATCTGTCGCTCGAGGAGTAAGTGACTGATCTAACCCGCGGTGACCTCGATCGTCTTATTCCATCAAAGACGATTCATCATCCATGTTCGTGGTCAAGAACACGTTTCCGTCAAAACATGGAATGAAGGGGCCAAGGTGGATGCAAAACTGGACCTCCAAATTCAAGTATGAATTATACAGCATTATAGGGGTCCACATCCGAAATTTACTTGTTCAACTGAGTCCATACATCAGTCCCAACATGATCCAAAAGATCCCAATGTGATGGACTGGACCCACGTGTTCATGACGGGCCTAAAACATGTCCCCAGACCTATTTCGCAAACCCAACAATCCGATTCCAGCTCCAAGTACATCTGGTGGGGGTCCACTACCACACTTAATATACACCCAATATTGCCTATAGGGAAGTAGCTGCACTCGCATAACTTCCTCCTATACTGGAGACTCAAAAAATGGGAAATATACAAGAAAGAAGCAATGGGTCCAATGTGAACAAACAGTGGACCCCAAGTGAAGAATAATCAATGACCCTGCTTCTTTTCTTTTCAAATGTTCACTCTATGTGGAAAACGGGTTCCCCTGGTTAGATTTCACTGCATAGCACCTAGCGGTTATGATTACATTAATATGTATAATAACGTTACAGGATATGCTAAGATCAGTCACGATGGGGATACATGACAGGTCCATTCCAAGATCCGACCGGTGGGTGGTCGTTATCCACCGAAACTTTTCAACTACCACATGAGGCCTACAAACACACATTTTGGTAAAAATATGGAATGACATCTGTCGCTCGAGGAGTAAGTGACTGATCTAACCAGCGGTGACCTCGATCGTCCGTTTGCATCAAAGAGGGTTCATCATCCATGTTCGTGGTCAAGAACACGTTTCCGTCAAAACATGGAATGAAGGGGCCAAGGTGCATGCAAAAATGGATCTCCAAATTCAAGTCTGAATTATTCTACATTATTGGGGTCCATATCAGAAATTTAGTTGTTCAACTGAGTCCATACATCAGTCCCAACTTGATCCAAAAGATCCCAATGTGATGGACTGGACCCACGTGTTCATGACAGGCCTAAAACATATCCCCAGACCTATCTCGCATACCCAACAATCCCGTTCCAGCTCCAAGAACATCTCGTGGGAGTCCACTACCACACTTAATATACACCCAATATTGCCTATACGGGAAGAAACTGCAGTCGCATAACTTCCTCCTGTACTGGTGACTCAAAAAATGGGAAATGTAGAAGAAAGAAGCAATGGGTCGAACGTGAACAAAATGTGGACCCCAAGTGAAGAATAATCAATGACCCTGCTTCTTTTCTTTTCAAATGTTCACTCTAAGTGGAAAACGAGTTCCCTTGGTCAGATTTCACTCCATAGCACCTGCCGGTTATGATTACATTAATATTTATAATAACGTTACAGGATATGCTAAGATCAGTCACGATGGAGATACATGACAGGTCCATTCCAAGATCCGATCGGTGGGTGGTCGTTATCCACCGAAACTTTTCAACTACCACATGAGGCCTACAAACACACATTTTGCTAAAAATATGGAATGACATTTGTCGCTCGAGGAGTAACTGAGTCATCTAACCCGCGGTGACCTCTATCGTCCTTTTGCATCAAAGAGGGTCCATCATCCATGTTCCTGGTCAAGAACACGTTTCGGTCAAAACATGGAATGAAGGGGCCAAGGTGGATGCAAAACTGGATCCCCAAATTCAAGTCTGAATTATTCTGCATTATAGGGGTCCATATCCGAAATTTCGTTGTTCAACTGAGTCCATACATCAGACCCAACAATACCCAAAAGACCCTAATGTGATGGACTGGACCCACGTGTCCATGACGGGCCTAAAACAAGTCACCAGACCTATTTCGCAAACCCAACAATCCGATTCTAGCTCCAAGTACATCTGGTGGGGGTCCACTACCACACTTAATATACACCCAATATTGCCTATAGGGAAGTAGCTGCAGTCGCATAACTTCCTCCTGTACTGGAGACTCAAAATGGGAAGTATACAAGAAAGAAGCAATGGGACCAACGTGAACAAACTGTGGACCCCAAGTGAAGAATAATCAATGACCCTGCTTCTTTTCTTTTCAAATGCTCACTCTAAGTGGAAAACGGGTTCCCTTGGTTAGATTTCACTCCATAGCACCTGGCGGTTATGATTACATTAATATTTATAATAACGATACCGGATATGCTAAGATCAGTCACGATGGGGATACATGACAGGTCCATTCCAAGATCCGACCGGTGGTCGTTATCCACCGAAACTTTTCAACTTCCACATGAGGCCTACAAACACACAGTTTGGTAAAAATATGGAATGACATCTATCGCTCGAGGAGTAAGTGACTGATCTAACCAGCGGTGACCTCGATTGTCCTTTTGCATCAAAGATGGTTCATCATCCATGTTCGTAGTCAAGAACACGTTTCCGTCAAAACATGGAATGAAGGGGCCAAGGTGGACGCAAAACTGGATCTCCAAATTCAAGTCTGAATTATTCTGCATTACAGGGGTCCATATCCGAAATTTATTGTTCAACTGAGCCCATACATCAGTCCCAACTTGATCCAAAAGATCCCAATGTGATGGACTGGACCCATGTCTTCATGACGGGCCTAAAACATGTCCCCAGACCTATTTCGCAAACCCAACAATCCGATTCCAACTCCAAGTACATCTGGTGGGGGTCCACTGCCACACTTAATATACACCCAATACTGCCTATAGGGAAGTAGCTGCACTCGCATAACTTCCTCCTGTACTGGTGACTCAAAAAATGGGAAATGTAGAAGAAAGAAGCAATGGGTCGAACGTGAACAAAATGGGGACCCCAAGTGAAGAATAATCAATGACCCTGCTTCTTTTCTTTTCAAATGTTCACTCTAAGTGGAAAACGAGTTCCCTTGGTCAGATTTCACTCCATAGCACCTGCCGGTTATGATTACATTAATATTTATAATAACGTTACAGGATATGCTAAGATCAGTCACGATGGGGATACATGACAGGTCCATTCCAAGATCCGATCGGTGGGTGGTCATTATCCACCGAAACTTTTCAACTACCACATGAGGCCTACAAACACATTTTGCTAAAAATATGGAATGACATCTGTCGCTCGAGGAGTAACTGAATTAAACTAACCCGCGGTGACCTCTATCGTCCTTTTGCATCAAAGAGGGTTCATAATCCATGTTCCTGGTCAAGAACACGTTTCGGTCAAAACATGGAATGAAGGGGCCAAGGTGGATGCAAAACTGGATCCCCAAATTCAAGACTGAATTATTCTGCATTATACGGGTCCATATCCGAAATTTCGTTGTTCAACTGAGTCCATACATCAGACCCAACAATACCCAAAAGACCCCAATGTGATGGACTAGACCCACGTGTCCATGACAGGCCTAAAACAAGTCCCCAGACCTATTTCGCAAACCCAAATATCCGATTCTAGCTCCAAGTACATCTGGTGGGGGTCCACTACCAAACTTAATATACACCCAATATTGCCTATAGGGAAGTAGCTGCAGTCGCATAACTTCCTCCTGTACTGGAGACTCAAAATGGGAAATATACAAGAAAGAAGCAATGGCTCCAACGTGAACAAACTGTGGACCCCAAGTAAAGAATAATCAATGACCCTGCCTCTTTTCTTTTCAAATGTTCACACTAAGTGGAAAACGGGTTCCCTTGGTTAGATTTCACTCCATAGCACCTGGCGGTTATGACTACATTAATATTTATAATAACGTTACAGGATATGCTAAGATCAGTCACGATGGGGATACATGACAGGTCCATTCCAAGATCCGACCCGTGGTCGTTATCCACCGAAACTTGTCAACTTCCACATGAGGCCTACAAACACAAATTTTGGTAAAAATATGGAATGACACCTGTCGCTCGAGGAGTAAGTGACTGATCTAACCTGCGGTGACCTCGATCGTCCTTTTGCATCAAAGAGGGTTCAACATCCAAGTTCGTGGTCAAGAACACGTTTCCGTCAAAACATGGAATGAAGGGGCCAAGGTGGATGCAAAACAGGATCTCCAAATTCAAGTCTGAATTATTCTGCATTGAAGGGGTCCATATCCGAAATTTAGTTGTTCAACTGAGTCCATACATCAGTCCCAACTTGATCCAAAGGATCCCAATGTGATGGACAGGACCCACGTGTTCATGACGGGCCTAAAACATGTCCCCAGACCTATTTCGCAAACCCAACAATCCCGTTCCAGCTCCAAGAACATCTCGTGGGAGTCCACTACCACACTTAATATACACCCAATATTGCCTATACGGGAAGTAGCTGCAGTCGCATAACTTCCTCCTGTACTGGAGACTCAAAAAATGGGAAATGTAGAAGAAAGAAGCAATGGGTCGAACGTGAACAAAATGTGGACCCCAAGTGAAGAATTCTTTTCAAATGTTCACTCTAAGTGGAAAACGAGTTCCCATGGTTAGATTTCACACCATAGCACCTGCCGGTTTTGATTACATTAATATTTATAATAACGTTACAGGATATGCTACGATCAGTCACGATGGGGATACATGACAGGTCCATTCCAAGATCCGATAGGTGCGTGGTCGTTATCCACCGAAACTTTTCAGCTACCACATCAGGCCTACAGACACACATTTTCGTAAAAATATGGAATGACATCTGTCGCTCGAGGAGTAAGTGAATGATCTAACCCGCGGTGACCTCTATCGTCCTTTTGCATCAAAGAGGGTTCATCATCCATGTTCCTGGTCAAGAACACGTTTCCGTCAAAACATGGAACGAAGGGGCCAAGGTGGATGCAACACTGGATCTCCAAATTCAAGTATGAATTATACTGCAATACAGGGGTCCATATCCGAAATTTAGTTGTTCAACTGAGTCCATCCATCAGTCCCAACATGATCCAAAAGATCCCAATGTGATGGACTGGACCCACGTGTCCATGACGGGCCTAAAACATGTCCCCAGACCTATTTCGCAAACCCAACAATCCGATTCTAGCTCCAAGTACATCGGGTGGGGGTCCACTACCACAATATACACCCAATATTGCCTATAGGGAAGTAGCTGCACTCGCATAACTTCCTCCGGTACCGGAGACTCAAAAAATGGGAAATATACAAGAAAGAAGCAATGGGTCCAATGTGAACAAACAGTGGACCCCAAGTGAAGAATAATCAATGACCCTGCTTCTTTTCTTTTCAAATGTTCACTCTATGTGGAGAACGGGTTCCCTTGGTTAGATTTCACTCCATAGCACCTGGCGGTTATGATTACATTAATAATTATAATAACGTTACAGGATATGCTATGATCAGTCACGATGGGGATACATGACAAGTTCATTCCAAGATCCGACCGTTGGTCCTTATCCACCGAAACTTTTCAACTTCCACATGAGGCCTACAAACACACATTTAGGTAAAAATATGGAATGTAATCCGTCGCTCGAGGAGTAAGTGACTGATCTAACCAGCGGTGACCTCGATCGTCCTTTTGCATCAAAGAGGGTTCATCATCCATGTTCGGGGTCAAGAACAAGTTTCCGTCAAAACATGGAATGAAGGGGCCAAGGAGGATGCAAAACTGGATCTCCAAATTCAAGTCTGAATTATACTGCATTATAGGGGTCCATATCCGAAATTTAGTTGTTCAACTGAGTCCATACATCAGTCCCAACTTGATCCAAAAGATCCCAATGTGATGGACTGGACCCAAGTGTTCATGACGGGCCTAAAACATGTCCCCAGACCTATTTCGCAAACCCAACAATCCGATTCCAACTCCAAGTACATCTGGTGGGGGTCCACTGCCACACTTAATATACTCCCAATACTGCCTATAGGGAAGTAGCTGCACTCGCATAACTTCCTCCTGTACTGGAGACTCAAAAAATGGGAAATATACAAGAAAGAAGCAATGGGTCCAACGTGAACAAACTGTGGACCCCAAGTGAAGAATAATCAATGCCCCTGCTTCTTTTCTTTTCAAATGTTCACACTAAGTGGAAAACGGGTTCCCTTGGTTAGATTTCACTCCATAGCACCTGGCGGTTATGATTACATTAATATTTATAATAACGTTACCGGATATGCTAAGATCAGTCACGATGGGGACACATGACAGGTCAATTCCAAGATCCGACCGGTGGTCGTTATCCCCCGAAACTTTTGAACTTCCACATGAGGCCTACAAACACACATTTCGGTAAAATATGGAATGACATCTGTCGCTCGAGGAGTAAGTGACTGATCTAACCCGCGGTGACCTCGATCGTCCTTTTCCATCAAAGAGGATTCATCATACATGTTCGTGGTCAAGAACACGTTTCCGTCAAAACATGGAATGAAGGGGCCAAGGTGGATGCAAAACTGGATCTCCAAATTCAAGTCTGAATTATTCTGCATTATCGGGGTCCATATCCGAAATTTAGTTGTTCAACTGAGTCCATACATCAGTCCCAACTTGATCCAAAAGATCCCAATGTGATGGACTGCACCCACGTGTTCATGACGGGCCTAAAACATGTCCCCAGACCTATCTCGCAAACCCAACAATCCCGTTCCAGCTCCAAGAACATCTCGTGGGAGTCCACTACCACACTTAATATACCCCCAATATTGCCTATACGGGAAGTAACTGCAGTCGCATAACTTCCTCCTGTACAAGAGACTCAAAAAATTGGAAATGTAGACGAAAGAAGCAATGGGTCGAACGTGAACAAAATGTGGACCCCAAGTGAAAAATAATCAATGACCCTGCTTCTTTTCTTTTCAAATGTTCACTCTAAGTGGAAAACGGGTGCCCTTGGTTAGATTTCACTCCATAGCACCTGGCGGTTATGATTACATTAATAATTATAATAACGTTACAGGATATGCTAAGATCAGTCACGACGGGGATACATGACAGGTCCATTCCAAGATCCGATCGGTGGGTGGTCGTTATCCACCGAAACTTTTCAACTACCACATGAGGCCTACAAACACACATTTTGGTAAAAATATGGAATGACATCTGTCGCTCGAGGAGTAAGTGAATGATCTAACCCGCGGTGACCTCTATCGTCCTTTTGCATCAAAGAGGGTTCATCATCCATGTTCCTGGTCAAGAACACGTTTCCGTCAAAACATGGAATGAAGGGGCCAAGGTGGATGCACAACTGGATCTCCAAATTCAAATCTGAATTATTCTGCATTATAGGGGTCCATATCCGAAATTTAGTTGTTCAACTGAGTCCATACATCAGTCCCAACTTGATCCAAAAGATACCAATGTGATGGACTGGACCCACTTGTTCAGGACGAGCCTAAAACATCTCCCCAGACCTATTTCGCAAACCCAACAATCCCGTTCTAGCTCCAAGAACATCTAGTGGGAGTCCACTACACACTTAATATACAACCAATATTGCCTATACGGGAAGCAGCTGCAGTCCCAAAACTTCCTCCTGTACTGGAGACTCAAAAAATGGGAAATGTAGAAGAAAGTAGCAATGGGTCGAATGTGAACAAAATGTGGACCCCAAGTGAAGAATAATCAATGACCCTGCTTCTTTTCTTTTCAAATGTTCACACTAAGTGGAAAACGGGTGCCCTTGGTTAGATGTCACTCCATAGCACCTGGCGGTTATGATTACATTAATATTTATAATAACGTTACAGCATATGCTAAGATCAGTCACGATGGGGAAACATGACAGGTCCATTCCAAGATCTGACCGATGGTCGTTATCCACCGAAACTTTTCAACTTCCACATGAGGCCTACAAACACAAATTTTGGTAAAATATGGAATGACATCTGTCGCTCGAGGAGTAAGTGACTGATCTAACCCGCGGTGACCTCGAGCGTCCTTTTCCATCAAAGAGGATTCATCATACATGTTCGTGGTCAAGAACACGTTTCCGTCAAAACATGGAATGAAGGGGCCAAGGTGGATGCAAAACTGGATCTCCAAATTCAAGTCTGAATTATTCTGCATTATCGGGGTCCATATCCGAAATTTAGTTGTTCAACTGAGTCCATACATCAGTCCCAACTTGATCCAAAAGATCCCAATGTGATGGACTGCACCCACGTGTTCATGACGGGCCTAAAACATGTCCCCAGACCTATCTCGCAAACCCAACAATCCGATTCCAGCTCCAAGTACATCTGGTGGGGGTCCACTACCACACTTAATATACACCCAATATTGCGTATAGGGAAATAGCTGCAGTCGCATAACTTCCTCCTGTACTGGAGACTCAAAAAATGGAAAATATATAAGAAAGAAGCAATGGGTACAACGTGAACAAAATGTGGACCCCAAGTGAAGAATAATCAATGACCCTGCTTCTTTTCTTTTCAAATGTTCACTCTAAGTGGAAAACGGGTTCCCTTGGTTAGATTTCACTCCATAGCACCTGGCGGTTATGATTACATTAATATTTATAATAACGTTACCGGATATGCTAAGATCAGTCACGATGGGGATACATGACAGGTCCATTCCAAGATCCGACCGGTGGTCGTCATCCACCGAAACTTTTCAACTTCCACATGAGGCCTACAAACACACATTTTGGTAAAATTATGGAATGACATCTGTCGCTCGAGGAGTAAGTGACTGATCTAACACGCGGTGACCTCGATCGTCCTTTTGCATCAAAAAGGGTTCATCATCCATGTTCGTGGTCAAGAACACGTTTCCGTCAAAACATGGAATGAAGGGGCCAAGGTGGATGCACAACTGGATCTCCAAATTCAAGTCTGAATTATTCTGCATTATAGGGGCCCATATCCGAAATTTAGTTGTTGAACTGAGTCCATACATGAGTCCCAACTTGATCCAAAAGATCCCAATGTGATGGACTGGACCCACTTGTTCATGACGGGCCTAAAACATCTCCCCAGACCTATTTCGCAAACCCAACAATCCCGTTCTAGCTCCAAGAACATCTACTGGGAGTCCACTACCACACTTAATATACACCCAATATTGCCTATACGGGAAGTAGCTGCAGTCGCAAAACTTCCTCCTGTACTGGAGACTCAAAAAATGGGAAATGTAGAAGAAAGAAGCAATGGGTCGAATGTGAACAAAATGTGGACCCCAAGTGAAGAATAATCAATGACCCTGCTTCTTTTCTTTTCAAATGTTGACACTAAGTGGAAAACGGGTTCCCTTGGTTAGACTTCACTCCATAGCACCAGGCGGTTATGATTACATTAATATTTATAATAATGTTACAGCATATGCTAAGATCAGTCACGATGGGGATACATGACAGGTCCATTCCAAGATCCGATCGATGGTCGTTATCCACCGAAACTTTTCAATTTCCACATGAGGCCTACAAACACACATTTTGGTAAAATATGGAATGACATCTGTCGCTCGAGGAGTAAGTGACTGATCTAACCCGCGGTGACCTCGATCGTCCTGTTCCATCAAAGACGATTCATCATCCATGTTCGTGGTCAAGAACACGTTTCCGTCAAAACATGGAATGAAGGGGCCAAGGTGGATGCAATACTGGATCTCCAAATTCAAGTCTGAATTATTCTGCATTATCGGGGTCCATATCCGAAATTTAGTTGTTCAACTGAGTCCATACATCAGTCCCAACATGATCCAAAAGATCCCAATGTGATGGTCTGGACCCACGAGTTCATGACGGGCCTAAAACATGTCCCCAGACCTATCCCGCAAACCCAACAATCCCGTTCCAGCTCCAAGAACATCTCGTGGGAGTCCACTACCACACTTAATATACACCCAATATTGCCTATATGGGAAGTAACTGCAGTCGCATAACTTCCTCCTGTACAGGAGACTCAAAAAATGGGAAATGTAGACGAAAGAAGCAATGGGTCGAACGTGAACAAAATGTGGACCCCAAGTGAAGAATAATCAATGACCCTGCTTCTTTTCTCTTCAAATGTTCACTCTAAGTGGAAAACGAGTTCCCCTGGTTAGATTTCACTCCATAGCACCTGCCGGTTATGATTACATTAATATTTATAATAACGTTACAGGATATGCAAAGATCAGTCACGACGGGGATACATGACAGGTCCACTCCAAGATCCGATCGGTGGGTGGTCATTATCCACCGAAACTTTTCAACTACCACATGAGGCCTACAAACACACATTTTGGTAAAAATATGGAATGACATCTGTCGCTCTTGGAGTAAGTGAATGATCTAACCCGCGTTGACCTCTATCGTTCTTTTGCATCAAAGAGGGTTCATCATCCATGTTCCTGGTCAAGAACACGTTTCCGTCAAAACATGGAATGAAGGGGCCAAGGTGGATGCAAAACTGGATCTCCAAATTCAAGTCTGAATTATACTGCATCATAGGGATCCATATCCGAAATTTAGTTGTTCAACTGAGTCCAAACATTAGTCCCAACATGATCCAAAAGATCCCAATGTGATGGACTGGACCCACGTGTTCATGACGGGCCTAAAACATGTCCCCAGACCTATTTTGCAAACCCAACAATCCGATTCTAGCTCCAAGTACATCTGGTGGGGGTCCGCTACCACACTTAATATACACCCAATATTGCCTATAGGGAAGTAGCTGCAGTCGCATAACTTCCTCCTGTACTGGAGACTCAAAAAATGGGAAATATGCAAGAAAGAAGCAATGGGTCCAACATGAACAAACTGTGGACCCCAAGTGAAGAATAATCAATGACCCTGCATCTTTTCTTTTCAAATGTTCACACTAAGTGGAAAATGGGTTCCTCTGGTTAGATTTCACTACATAGCACCTGGCGGTTATGATTACATTAATATTTATAATAACGTTACAGGATATGCTAAGATCAGTCACGATGGGGATACATGACAGGTCCATTCCAAGATCCGACCGGTGGGTGGTCGTTATCCACCGAAACTTTTCAACTGCCACATGAGGCCTACAAACACACATTTCGGTAAAAATATGGAATGACATCTGTCGCTCGAGGAGTAAGTGAATCATCTAACCCGCGGTGACCTCTATCGACCTTTTGCATCAAACAGGGTTCATCATCCATGTTCGTGGTCAAGAACACGTTTCCGTCAAAACATGGAATGAACGGGCCAAGGTGGATGCAAAACTGGATCTCCAAATTCAAGTCTGAATTATTCTGCATTATTGGGGTCCATATCCGAAATTTAGTTGTTCAACTGAGTCCATACACCAGTCCCAACTTGATCCAAAAGATCCCAATGTGATGGACTGGACCCACGTGTTCATGACGGGCCTAAAACATATCCCCAGACCTATCTCGCAAACCCAACAATCCCGTTCCAGCTCCAAGAACATCTCGTGGGAGTCAAGTGAAGAATAATCAGTGACCCTGTTTCTTTTCTTTTCAAATGTTCACTCTAAGTGGAAAACGAGTTCCCTTGGTCAGATTTCACTCCGTAGCACCTGCCGGTTATGATTACATTAATATTTATAATAACGTTACAGGATATGCTAAGATCAGTCACGATGGGGATACATGACAGGTCCATTCCATGATCCGATCGGTGGGTGGTCGTTATCCACCGAAACTTTTCAACGACCACATGAGGCCAACAAACACACATTTTGCTAAAAATATGGAATGACATCTGTCGCTCGAGGAGTAAGTGAATCATCTAACCCGCGGTGACCTCTATCGACCTTTTGCATCAAACAGGGTTCATCATCCATGTTCCTGGTCAAGAACACGCTTCGGTCAAAACATGGAATGAAGGGGCCAAGGTGGATGCAAAACTGCATCTCCAAATTCAAGTCTGAATTATTTTGCATTATAGGGGTCCATATCCGAAATTTCGTTGTTCAACTGAGTCCATACATCAGACCCAACAATACCCAAAAGACCCCAATGTGATGGACTGGACCCACGTGTCCATGACGGGCCTAAAACATGTCCCCAGACCTATTTCGCAAACCCAACAATCCGATTCCAGCTCCAAGTACATCTGGTGGGGGTCCACTACCACACTTAATATACACGCAATATTGCCTATAGGGAAGTAGCTGCAGTCGCATAACTTCCTCCTGTACTGGAGACTCAAAATGGGAAGTATACAAGAAAGAAGCAATGGGTCCAACGTGAACAAACTGTGGACCCCAAGTGAAGAATAATCAATGACCCTGCTTCTTTTCTTTTCAAATGTTCACTCTAAGTGGAAAACGGGTTCCCTTGGTTAGATTTCACTCCATAGCACCTGGCGGTTATGATTACATTAATATTTATAATAACGTTACCGGATATGCTAAGATCAGTCACGATGGGGATACATGACAGCTCCATTCCAAGATCCGACCGGTGGTCGTTATCCACCGAAACTTTTCACCTTCCACATGAGGCCTACAAACACAGTTTGGTAAAAATATGGAATGACATCTGTCGCTCAAGGAGTAAGTGACTGATCTAACCAGCGGTGACCTCGATTGTCCTTTTGCATCAAAGATGTTTCATCATCCATGTTCGTGGTCAAGAACACGTTTCCGTCAAAACATGGAATGAAGGGGCCAAGGTGGATGCAAAACTGGATCTCCAAATTCAAGTCTGAATTATTCTGCATTACAGGGGTCCATATCCGAAATTTATTGTTCAACTGAGCCCATACATCAGTCCCAACTTGATCCAAAAGATCCCAATGTGATGGACTGGACCCATGTGTTCATGACGGGCCTAAAACATGTCCCCAGACCTATTTCGCAAACCCAACAATCCGATTCCATCTCCAAGTACATCTGGTAGGGGTCTACTACCACACTTAATATACACCCAATATTGCCTATAGGGAAGTAGCTGCACTCGCATGACTTCCTCCTGTACTAGAGACTCAAAAAATGGGAAATATACAGGAAAGAAGCAATGGGTCCAACGTGAACAAACTGTGGACCCCAAGTGAAGAATAATCAATGACCCTGCTTCTTTTCTTTTCAAATGTTCACATTAAGTAGAAAACGGGTTCCCATGGCTGGATTTCACTCCATAGCACCTGGCGGTTATGATTACATTAATATATATAATAACGTTACAGGATATGCTAAGATCAGTCACGATGGGGATACATGACAGGTCCATTCCAAGATCCGACCGGTGGTCGTTATCCACCGAAACTTTTCAACTTCCACATGAGGCCTACAAACACACATTTTGGTAAAAATATGGAATGACATCTGTCGCTCGAGGAGTAAGTGACTGATCTAACCCGCGGTGACCTCGATCGTCCTTTTGCATCAAAGAGGGTTCATCATCCATGTTCCTGGTCAAGAACACGTTTCCGTCAAAACATGGAATGAAGGGGCCAAGGTGGATGCAAAACTGGATCTCCAAATTCAAGTCTGAATTATTCTGCATTATAGGGGTCCATATTCGAAATTTAGTTGTTCAACTGAGTCTATACATCAGTCCCAGCTTGATCCAAAGGATCCCAATGTGATGGACAGGACCCACGTGTTCATGAGGGGCCTAAAACATGTCCCCAGACCTATTTCGCAAACCCAACAATCCCGTTCCAGCTCCAAGAACATCTCGTGGGAGTCCACTGCCACACTTAATCTACACCCAATATTGCCTATACGGGAAGTAGCTGCAGTCGCATAACTTCCTCCTGTACTGGAGACTCAAAAAATGGGAAATGTAGAAGAAAGAAGCAACGGGTCCAACGTGAACAAACTGTGGACCCCAAGTGAAGAATAATCAACGAACCTGCTTCTTTTCTTTTCAAACATTCACTCTATGTGGAAAACGGGTTCCCTTGGTTAGATTTTTCTCCACAGTACCCGGCGGTTATAATTACACTAATATTTATAATAACGTTACATGATATGCTAAGATCAGTCACGATGGGGATACATGACAGGTCTATTCCACGACCCGACCAGGGGTCATTATGCACCGAAACTTTTCAACTACCACATGAGATCTACAAACACACCTTTTGGTAAAAATATGGAATGACATCTGTCGCTATCGGAATAAGTGACTGATCTAACCCGCGACAACCTCGATCGACCTTTTGCATCAAAAAGGGTTCATCATCCATGTTCCTGGTCAAGAACACGTTTCCGTCAAAACATGGAATGAAGGGGCCAAGGAGGATGCAAAACTGGATCTCCAAATTCAAGTCTGAATTATTCTGCATTATAGGGGTCCATATCCGAAATTTAGTTGTTCAACTGAGTCCATACATCAGTCCCAACATGATCCAAAAGAACCCAATGCGATGGACTGGACCCACGTGTTCAGGACGGGACTAAAACATGTCCCCAGACCTATTTCGCAAACCCAACAATCCCGTTCCAGCTCCAAGAACATCTCGTAGGAGTCCACTACCACACTTAATATACACCCAATATTGCCTACACGGGAAGTAGGTGCAGTCGCATAACTTCCTCCTGTACTGGAGACTCAAAAAATGGGAAATGTACAAGAAAGAAGCAACGGATGGAACGTGAACAAAATGTGGGCCCCAAGTGAAGAATAATCAATGACCCGCTTCTTTTCTTTTCAAATGTTCACTCTAAGTGGAAAACGGGTTCCCTTGGTTAGATTTCACTCCATAGCACCAGGCGGTTATGATTACATTAATATTTATAATAACGTTACTGGATATGCTAAGATCAGTCACGATGGGGATACATGACAGGTCCATTCCAAGATCCGACCGGTGGTCGTTATTCACCGAAACTTTTCAACATCCACATGAGGCCTACAAACACACATTTTGGTAAAAATATGGAATGACATCTGTCGCTCGAGGAGTAAGTGACTGATCTAACCCGCGGCGACCTCGAACGTCCTTTTGCATCAAAGAGGGTTCATCATCCAAGTTCGTGGTCAAGAACACGTTTCCGTCAAAACATGGAATGAAGGGGCCAAGGTGGATGCAAAACTGGATCTCCAAATTCAAGTCTTAATTACTATGCTTTTATAGGGGTCCATATCCGAAATTTAGTTGTTCAACTGAGTCCATACATCAGTCCCAACATGATCCAAAAGATCCCAATGTGATGGACTGGACCCACGTGTTCATGATGGGCCTAAAACATGTCCCCAGACCTATTTCGCAAACCCAACAATCCTATTCCAGCTCCAAGTACATCTGGTGGGGGTCCACTACCACACTTAATATACACCCAATATTGCCTATAAGGGAAGTAGCTGCAGTCGCATAGCTTCCTTCTGTACTGGAGACTCAAAAATGGGAAATTTAGAAGAAAGAAGCAACGGGTCCAATGTGAACAAACTGTGGACCCCAAGTGAAGAATAATCAACGACCCTGCTTCTTTTCGTTTCAAACATTCACTCTATGTGGAAAACGGATTCCCTTGGTTAGATTTTTCTCCACAGTACCTGGCGGTTATAATTACATTAATATTTATAATAACGTTACATGATATGCTAAGATCAGTCACGATGGGGATACATGACAGGTCTATTCCACGACCCGACCGGGGGTCATTATGCACCGAAACTTTTCAACTACCACATGAGATCTACAAACACACCTTGTGGTAAAAATATGGAATGACATATGTCGCTATAGGAATAAGTGACTAATCTAACCCGCGATAACCTAGATCGACCTTTTGCATCAAAAAGGGTTCATCATCCATGTTCCTGGTCAAGAACACGTTTCCGTCAAAACATGGAATGAAGGGGCCAAGGTGGATGCAAAACTGGATCTCCAAATTCAAGTCTAAATACTTCTCCATTATAGTGGTAGATATCCGAAATTTAGCTGTTCAATTGAGTCCATCCATCAGTCCCAACAGGATTCAAAAGATCCCAATCTGATGGACTGGACCCACGTGTTCATGACGAGACTAAAACATGTCCCCAGACCTATTTCGCAAACCCAACAATCGCGTTCCAGCTCCAAGAACATCTAGTGGGAGTCCACTACCACACTTAATATACACCCAATATTGCCTATACGGGAAGTAACTGCAGTCGCATAAATTCCTCCTGTACTGGACACTCAAAAAATGGGAAATGTAGAAGAAAGAAGCAATGGGTCGAACGAGAACAAAATGTGGACCCCAAGTGAAGAATAATCAATGACCCTGCTTCTTTTCTTTTCAAATGTTCACTCTAAGTGGAAAACGGGTTCACTTGGTTAGATTTCACTCCATAGCACCTGGCGGTTATGATTACATTAATATTTATAATAACGTTACAGGATATGCTAAGATCAGTCAAGATGGGGATACATGACGGTCCATTCCAAGATCCGACCGGTGGTCGTTATCCACCGAAACTTTGCAACTTCCACATAAGGCCTACAAACACACATTTTGGTAAAAATATGGAATGACATCTGTCGCTCGAGGAGTAAGTGACAAATCTAACCCGCGGTGACCTCGATTGACCTTTTGCATCAAAGAGGGTTTATCATCCATGATCCTGGTCAAGAACACGTTTCCGTCTAAACAAGGAATGAAGGGGCCAAGGTGGATGCAAAACTGGATCTCCAAATTCAAGTCTGAATTATTCTGCATTATAGGGGTCCATATCCGAAATTTAGTTGTTCAACTGAGTCCATAAATCAGTCCCAACATGATCCAAAAGATCCCAATGTGATGGACTGGACCCACGTGTTCATGACGGGCCTAAAACATGTCCCCAGACCTATTTCGCAAACCCAACAATCCGATTCCAGCTCCAAGTACATCTGGTGGGGTTCCACTACCACACTTAATAAACACCCAATATTGCCTATACGGAAAGTAGCTGCAGTCGCATAACTTCCTCCTGTACTGGAGACTCAAAAAATGGGAAATATACAGGAAAGAAGCAATGCGTCCAACGTGAACAAACTGTGGACCCCAAGTGAAGAATAATCAATGGCCCAGCTTCTTTTCTTCTCAAATGTTCACTCTAAGTGGAAAACGAGTTCCCTTGGTTAGATTTCACTCCATAGCACCTGGCGTTTATGATTACATTCATATTTATAATAACGTTACAGGATATGCTAAGATCAGTCACGATGGGGATACATGACAGGTCCATTCCAAGATCCGACCGGTGGTCGTTATCCACCGAAACTTTTCAACTTCCACATGAGGCCTACAAACACACATTTTGGTAAAAATATGGAATGACATCTGTCGCTCGAGGAGTAAGTGACTGATCTAACCCGCGGTGACCTCGATCGGCCTTTTGCATCAAAGAGGGTTCATCATCCATGTTCGTGGTCAAGAACACGTTTCCATCAAAACATGGAATGAAGGGGCCAAGGTGGATGCAAAACTGGATCTCCAAATTCAAGTCTGAATTATTATGCTTTTATATGGGTCCATATCCGAAATTTAGTTGTTCAGCTGAGTCAATACATTAGTCCCAACATGATCCAAAAGATCCCAATGTCATGGACTGGACCCACGTGTTCATGATGGGCCTAAAACATGTCCCCAGACCTATTTCGCAAACCCAACAATCCTATTCCAGCTCCAAGTACATTTGGTCAAGAACACGTTTCCGTCAAAACATGGAATGAAGGGGCCAAGGTGGATGAAAAACTGGATCTCCAAATTCAAGTCTGAATTATTATGCTTTTTTATATGGGTCCATATCCGAAATTTAGTTGTTCAACTGAGTCAATATATCAGTCCCAACATGATCCAAAAGATCCCAATGTCATGGACTGGACCCACGTGTTCATGATGGGCCTAAAACATGTCCCCAGACCTATTTCGCAAACCCAACAATCCTATTCCAGCTCCAAGTACATCTGGTGGGGGTCCACTACCACACTTAATATACACCCAATATTGCCTATACGGGAAGTAGCTGCAGTCGCATAGCTTTCTCCTGTACTGGAGACTCAAAAATGGGAAATTTAGAAGAAAGAAGCAACGGCTCCAACATGAACAAACTGTGGACCCCAAGCAAAGAATAATCAACGACCCTGCTTCTTTTCTTTTCAAACCTTCACTCTATAAGGAAAACGAGTTGCCGTGGTTAGATTTCTCCCCACAGGACCCGGCGGTTATAATTACACTAATATTTGTAATAACGTTACATGATATGCTAAGAGCAGTCACGAGGGGATACATGACAGGTCTATTCCACGACCCGACCGGTGCTCATTATGCACCGAAACTTTTCAACTTCCACATGAGGCCTACAAACACACCATTTGGTAAAAATATGGAATGACATCTGTCGCTATAGGAATAAGTGACTGATCTAACCAGCGGTGACCTCGATCGTCCTTTTGCATCAAAGAGGGTTCATCATCTATGTTCGTGGTCAAGAACACGTTTCCGTCAAAACATGGAATGAAGGGGCCAAGGTGGATGCAAAACTGGATCTCCAAATTCAAGTCTGAATTATTCTTCTTTTATAGGGGTCCATATCTGAAATTTAGTTGTTCAACTGAGTCAATACATCAGTCCCAACATGATCCAAAAGATCTCAATGTGATGGACTGGACCCACGTGTTCATGATGGGCCTAAAACATGTCCCCAGACCTATTTCGCAAACCCAACAATCCTATTCCAGCTCCAAGTACATCTGGTGGGGGTTCACTACCACACTTAATATACACCCAATATTGCCTATACGGGAAGTAGCTGCAGTCGCATAGCTTCCTCTGGTACTGGAGACTCAAAAATGGGAAATTTAGAAGAAAGAAGCAACGGGTCCAACGTGAACAAACTGTGGACCCCAAGTAAAGAATAATCAACGACCCTACTTCTTTTCTTTTCAAACCTTCACTCTATGAGGAAAACGAGTTCCCGTGGTTAGATTTCTCCCCACAGGACCCGGCGGTTATAATTACACTAATATTTATAACAACTTTACACAATATGCTAAGAGCAGTCACGAGGGGATACATGACAGGTCTATTCCCCGACCCGACCGGTGCTCATTATGAACCGAAACTTTTCAACTACCACATGAGGCCTACAAACACACCTTTTGGTAAAAATATGGAATGACATCTGTCGTTATAGGAATAAGTGACTGATCTAACCCGCGATAACCTCGATCGACCTTTTGCATCAAAAAGGGTTCATCATCGATGTTCCTGGTCAAGAACACGTTTCCGTCAAAACATGGAATGAAAGGGCCAAGGTGGATGCAAAATTGGATCTCCAAATTCAAGTCTCAATACTTCTCCATTACAGCGGTAGATATTCAAAATTTAGCTGCTCAACTGAGTCCATCCATCAGTCCCAACATGATTCAAAAGATCCCGATGTGAAGGACTGGACCCACGTGTTCATGACGGGCCTAAAACATGTCCCCGGACCTATTTCGCAAACCCAACAATCCCGTTCCAGCTCCAAGAACATCTGGTGGGGGTCCACTACCACACTTAATATAGACCCAATATTGCCTATATGGGAAGTAGCTGCAGTCGCATAACTTCCTCCTGCACTGGAGACTCAAAAAATGGGAAATGTAGAAGAAAGAAGCAATGGGTCCAACGTGAACAAAATGTGGACCCCAAGTGAAGAATAATCAATGACCCTGCTTCTTTTCTTTTCAAATGTTCACTATAAGTGGAAAACGGGTTCCCTTGGTTAGATTTCACTCCACAACACCGGGCGGTTGTGATTACATTAATATTTATAATAACGTTACAGGATATGCTAAGATCAGTCACGATGGGGATACATGACAGGTCCATTCCAAGATCCGACCGGTGGGTGGTCGTTATCCACCGAAACTTTTCAACTACCACATGAGGCCTACAAACACACATTTTGGTAAAAATATGGAATGACATCTGTCGCTCGAGGAGTAAGTAACTGATCTAACCCGCGGTGACCTCGATCGTCCTTTTGCATCAAAGAGGGTTGATCATCCATGTTCGGGGTCAAGAACACGTTTCCGTCAAAACATGGAATGAAGGGGCAAAGGTGGATGCAAAACTGGATCTCCAAATTCAAGTCTGAATTATTCTGCATTATAGGGGTCCATATCTGAAATTTAGTTGTTCAACTGAGTCCATACATCAGTCCCAACATGATCCAAAAGATCCCAATGTGGACTCGACCCACGTGTTCATGAGGGGCCTAAAACATGTCCCCAGACCTACTTCGCAAACCCAACAATCCTATTCCAACTCCAAGTACATCTGGTGGAGGTCCACTACCACACTTAATATACACCCAATATTGCCTACACGGGAAGTAGCTGCAGACGCATAGCTTTCTCCTGTACTGGAGACTCAAAAATGGGAAATTTAGAAGAAAGAAGCAACAGGTCCAACGTGAACAAACTGTGGACCCCAAGTAAAGAATAATCAACGACCCTACTTCTTTTCTTTTCAAACCTTCACTCTATGAGGAAAACAAGTTCCCTTGGTTAGATTTCTCCCCACAGGACCCGGCGGTTATAATTACACTAATATTTATAATAACGTTACATGATATGCCAAGAGCAGTCACGATGGGGATACATGACAGGTCTTTTCCACGACCCGACCGGTGCTCATTATGCACCAAACTTTTCAACTACCACATGAGGCCTACAAACACACCTTTTGGTAAAAATATGGAATGACATCTGTCGCTATAGGAATAAGTGACTGATCTAACCCGCGATAACCTCGATCGACCTTTTGCATCAAAAAGGGTTCATCATCCATGTTCCTTGTCAAGAACACGTTTCCGTCAAAACATGGAATGAAGGGGCCAAGGTGGATGCAAAACTGGATCTCCAAATTCAAGTCTAAATACTTCTCCATTATAGCGGCAGATATCCGAAATTTAGCTGTTCAACTGAGTCCATCCATCAGTCCCAACATGATTCAAAAGATCCCAATGTGATGGACTGGACCCACGTGTTCATGATGGGCCTCAAACATGTCCCCAGACCTATTTCGCAAACCCAACAATCTTGTTCCAGCTCTAAGTACATTTGGCGGGGGGTCCACTACCACACTTAATATGCACCCAATATTGGTTATAGGGGATGTAGCTGCAATCGCATAACTTCATCATGCAATGGGGAATCAAAAAATGGGAAGTATAGAAGAAAGAAGCAATGGGTCGAACGTGAACAAACTGTGGACCCCAAGTGAAGAATTATCAATGACCCCGCTTCTTTTCTTTTCAAATGTTCACTCTAAGTAGAAAGCGGGTTCCCTTGGTTAGATTACTCTGAACAATACCTAGCGATTATGATTACATTAATATTTAGAATAACGTTACAGGATATGCTAAGATCATTCACGATGGGGATACATGACAGGTCCATTCCACGATCCGACCGATGGTCATTATCCACCGAAACTTTTCAACTACCACATGAGGACCTACAAACACGCATTTTGGTAAAAATATGGAATGACATCTGTCGGTATAGGAATAAGTGACTGATCTAACCCCCGATGACCTCGATCATCCTTTTGCATCAAAAAGGGTTCATCATCCATGTTCCTGGTCAAGAACACGTTTCCGTCAAAACATGGAATGCAGGGGCCAAGGTGGATGCAAAACTGGATCTCCAAATTCAAGTCTAAATACTTCTCCATTATAGCGGTAGATATCCGAAATTTAGCTGTTCAACTGAGTCCATCCATCAGTCCCAACATGATTCAAAAGATCCCAACAGTGAATGATCGAGCAGATCGCAATGTAATGGACTGGACCCACGTATTCATGACGGGCCTAAAACATGTCCCTAGACCTATTTCGTAAACCCAACAATCATGTTCCAGCTCCAAGTTTATCCATCTAGTGGGGGTCCACTGCCACAACTTAATATATACCCAATATTGCCTATAAGGGAAGTAGCTACAATCGCCTTCTGTATTGGAGACTCAAAAAATGAGAAATATTGAAGAAAGAAGCAATGGATCGAACGTGAACAAACTGTGGACCCCAAGTGAAGAATAATCAATGACCCTGCTTCCTTTCTTCTATTATTTTCAAACGTTCACTATCAATGGAAAACGGGTTCCCTTGGTTAGATTTGTCTCCACAATACTTATGATTACATTATTTAGAATAACGTTATAGGGTATGTTAAGATCCGTCACGGTGGGGATGCACGACAGGTGCATTCCACGATGCTTCTGATGCTCTTTATGCACCAAATGATTTCAACCTCCACATGAGGCCTACAATGACACATTTTGGTAAAAATATGAAATGACATGTCGCCATAGGAATAAGTGACTGATCTAACCCGCGATGATCTCGATTGTCCTTTTGCATCAAAAGAGTTTATCATCCATGTTCAAGGTCAAGAACACGTTTCCGTCAAAACATGGAATGAAGGGGCCAAGGTAGATGCAAAACTGAATCTCCAAATTCAAGTCTAAATTATTCTGCATTATAAGGGTCCGTATTCGAAATTTAGTTGTTCAATTGAGTCCATGCATTAGTCCCAACATGATTCAAAATATCCCAACAGTGAATGATAAAGTAGATCACAATGTGATGGACTGGACCCTTGTGTTCATGACGGGCCTAAAACATGTACTCAAACCTATTTCACAAAGCCAACAATCCTGTTGCTGCTCTGAGTACATCTGGTGGGGGTCCACCACCACAACTTAATATACACTCAATATTGCCTATAAGGGAAGTAGCTTCAGTCGCATAACTTCCTTCTGTACTGGAGACTCAAAAAATGAGAAATATAGATGAAAGAAGCAATGGATCGAACGTGAACAAACTGTGGACCCCAAATGAAGAATAATCAATGACCTGCTTCTTTTCTTTTCAAACTTTCACTATAAATGGAAAACGGGTTCCCTTGGTACCTAGCGATTATGATTACATTAATATTTAGAATAACATTATAGGATATGTTAAGATCAATCACGATGGGGATACATGACAGGTCCATTCCACGATCCTACCGATGGTCTTTATCCACCAAAACATTTCAACTACCACATGAGGCCTACAAAGACACATTTTGGTAAAAATATGGAATCACATCTGTCGCTATAGGAATAAGTGATTGATCTAACCCGCGATGATCTCGATCGTCGTTTTGCATCAAAAGAGTTCATCATCCATGTTCATGGTCAAGAACATGTTTCCGTCAAAACATGGAATGAAGGGGTCAAGGTGGATGCAAAACTGGATCTCCAAATTCAAGTCTAAATTATTCTCCATTGTAGGGGTCCATATCCGAAATTTAGTTGTTCAACTGAGTCCATGCATCAGTCCCAACATGATTCAAAAGATCCCAATGTGATAGACTGGACCGACGTGTTCAGGCCTAAAACATGTCCTCAAACCTATTTCGCAAAACCAACAATCCTGTTGGCGCTCCAAGTACATCTGGTGGGGGTCCACTACCACACTTAATATGCACCCAATATTGCCTATAGGGGAGTAAAAAATATGGGCAATTCAGAAGAAAGAAGCAAGGGACCGACTGTGAACAAGTGTGGATCCCAAGTGAAGAATAATCAATGAATTTGTTTCTTTTCTTCTGTTTTTCTTTTCAAATGTTGACTATCAACGTAAAAGAGACTCGCTTAATTAGATTTCTCTCCGGTACCGAGCGATTATGATAAAATAAATATCGTGAAGTATGTTAAGTGTAATGCTATGATCCGTCACAATGAGGATACATGATAGGTCTATTCCACAATCTTCTCGATTGTCTTTATGCCTCGAAAGATTTCAAAGCTGTACAGTTTTGTCGCAAATATTGTTGTGACTAGTCTATTAATAATTGTTTAGAGACTATAAAGGTTGCTTATGATTTTTGAGAGTGAGCATTGGTGGTTGTATACTTGTATTCGCTAAATTACGAATGTATTAAACCAATTGTTGTTGTTTTAGCCTGTTGATCTAGGAATAAGTAACAATCGTTATTGTTTCACATTTTGAATGTAAGTGGTCAAGAGATATTTTGGTTGTCCCTAGGAATTCAAGTTTTTTGCAAATCATTAGTAGGATAATATAAAGAAAATTTGCTATAAATTATCATTGTCATTGTTGATGGTCATGGACATAAATTGTTGATGTGAGAATGTTGTTGTTTTGAGCATTGATTATAATTCAGATTGTTTTACAATAAAACATTTGTATATAACCATTGGAAAGAACATTGTTGTCAATTCAAATGTCAGATATACGTAGTAATGACTTATTGTAGGTGACTCGGGAATTCATGGTCATCAAGCATTGTAAATTAAGAAATCTTGAGAATAAATAATTGTGGGAGGTAGTTTTCGCTGTAGAAAATCATGCGAACTGAAATTGTTGCTCGTATTGTTTAGTGTGGAGTTTGCTTATTGGAGTATTGATCTAGAAAAAAAATTGGTACGGATTGAAAAATATGAGTGTCGTTCTTTGTTTGTTAGAATTCCCTTAGATTCGTAAAGATTCACAATTTTGTATTTACATATGACTATTGGTTTAAACTGAGGTTGTTCTCTTCTTTTTTTGTGCCTGTCAAGGACATCTATCATCCAGACACAAACTAGGACTCCAACGGGTCAGTACTTTGTTGAACTACTACATGAATAAGGTTAACTTATTATAGATTGAAATTAAAATTGTTATGGATCGAAAAATATGTATGCCACAAATAGTTAATTAATGCACTTAAAGAGGAAAAGATGTATAGTTTTGTCGCCGATATTGTTGTGACTGGTCTATGAATAATTGTTCAAGTTCTGTAAAGCTTGTTTATGATTTGTGAGAACTGATCACTGGTGGCCATATTTGCTAATTTGTGGTAGTATTAAACCAATCGTTGTTGGCTGAGATTGTAGATCTCGGAACAGGTAACCATTGTTATTGTTTCGCATTTTAGATGTGACTGGTTGAGAGTTATTTTGGTTGTCCTTGGGAATTCATGATCATTGAGGATCATTAATAGGAAAAGACTAAGGAAAATTGCTATAAATCATCATTGTTGTTGTTGACAGTCATGAACGTAAATTGTTGCTGCGAGAAGGTTATTGCATTGAGCATTGATTGTAATTCAGGTTGTTCTAGAATAAAAAAAAAATGTTGCTCATATTGTTGAGTGTGGAGTTTGCTTGTTGGAGAATTGATCGAGAATAATATTTGTGCGGATTGAAAAATATAAATGCCATCCTTTGTTCGTTAGAATTCCCTTGGTTTCGTAAAGATGTATTGTTTGGTATTGATGGCGTAAATGATCATGAGTTATGGTGGTTGAGTCAGGAATTCACGATCATCGTGGGTTGTAATAATTGGAGAATTTTTTTAGCAAGTCATGGTTCGAAGTCAAGAGCATTCAGTATTTT
This sequence comes from Camphora micrantha, assembly GCA_003546025.1. Taxonomy (NCBI): domain Eukaryota; kingdom Viridiplantae; phylum Streptophyta; class Magnoliopsida; order Laurales; family Lauraceae; genus Camphora; species Camphora micrantha. The sequence continues at coordinate 73,891,275 of QPKB01000002.1, forward strand.
CAACGAGTGATGTTTGCTTGTTTGACCACTAGTTGAAACTAAGGTTGTTTTTTTATTCTCCAACCTGTCAAGATCATCTATCATTAAGGCACGAACTAGGACTCTACCGGGCTAGTACTTTGTAGCACTAGAATATCATATAGCTAGTTCGAATAAGGTTAACTTGTTGTGGATTGAAACTAAGGTTTTTATGGATTGAAGAAGATCTATGTCACCCTTAGTTGGATTAATGCCCTTTGATTGGCAGCTTTGGCGTCCATATTATTGTGACAGGTCTATGAACAATTATTAATGATACATAAGCATTGTTTATGATCTGGCAGAAGTAATCATTGGTTGTTGTATTTGCTTAATTATGAAAGAATGTGACCAATGGTTGTTGGGTGAGATTGTAGATCTAGGAATAAGTGGCCATAGTTGTTGTTTCTCATTTTTATGTAAGTAGGCATGAGTTGTTTCGATAGTCCAGAGGAAGTCTGGTCATCAAGAGTTGTGAATAGGACAAGATTAAGAAAAATTGCTATAAATCATTTTTGTCGTTGTTGATAGTTGTGATTGTTAATTATGTATGTGAGAATGTCGTTGGTTAGAGTATCAATAGTAATTGAGGTCATAGTTTTCAAAATCGAAATCGTATCGCAAATTGTTCATACCCATGAATCGAATCGAATTGCGAATCGTATCGTGAATCGTAGGATTTTTTATTTTTCTAATAAAAATGAAAAATAATTAAAAAAAAAAAAGAAAGAAAAAAAAAAAGAAAAAAGTAATTATTCATAACCATCCATGTTCCCATTTATAGCAATATGAACATAATAACAAGTTTGTCATACAATCACATCAAGAACATCATGACATATATATATATATATATATATATATATGTATGTATGAAATAAATGATGTGTAAATAGTTAAATAAGTTTAAATAATCAATATATATTTTTTATTATCTTTAAATCAAAATATAAAAATAAAAATAAAATCAAAACCATCAATCTTACACTCTAGGATATCTCTTGTAGTTAAGAAAGTGTTAAAAAACCAAAATAGATTAAAAAAAAGAAGAAGAAGATTTAGACAAGCACCATACGTTGCTTCATCTTTAAAACCTAATCAAAGGCGCAAAAAATTCTTGGGAGGTTTCGTTAACTACTAAATAAATAACCTTTTAAAAATAAAAGCGCTACAAGAAAATAAAAAAATAAAGAAAGAAAAAAGGTAAAAGATTATTATTAACTTATTGTTGTAGCTATTCTCGCTTAGCCGAATCGCTTGAATCGTAAGATTCGATGAAACGGGTATCGAATAGTAGGAATCACACCTGAATCCTAAGATTCATTTGTAAATGGGATTTATTGTATAGATATGAATCGTTTTCCTTAAGATTTGGGATACGAATCGTAGGATTCTGATAACTATGATTGAGGTTGCTCTGGAATAAAACATATGTATAACATAATTGGTTAGACCGATGTCATTGACTCATATATTGGATGTATGTGATCATGAGTCATTGTAGTTGATTTAGGAAGTCACGATCATCAAATGTTGTTATTTAAGGAATTTTAAATAGTTGTGGTAAATACTTGTTGTCGTTGAAAGTCATGAGTACTCAAATTGATAGAAGCTAAGGTGGATCTGTATTAAAAAATGTGTTCCGGATTGACAAATATCTAGGTTTATAGCCAATAATTGTTGTGACAGGCCATGAATAATTGATCATAGTATGCAAAGATTGCTTGCGATTTGTGAGAAGTCATCATCGGTTGTTGTATTTGCTTAATCATGAAAGAATTTGACCAATGACTGTTGGTTGAGATTGTAGATTCTAGGAAAAGCGACCATTGTTATTGGTTCACATTTTGGATGTTAGTTGTCATGAGCTATTTTGGTTGTCCCTGGGAATTCAAGGTCATGAAGGGTTATTAATAGGAAAAGTGTAAGATATATTACAAAAAAATGGTTGGTCGTGGTGGTGATGTTGATGATAGTCGTGAGCATTATAATGGTTGATGTGAGAAGGTTGTTGGGTTAGAGTATTGATAGAAACTAAGGTTTTTCTTGATTAAAAATTATGTTTTGGATTGGAAAATATATATAGTTTTTGCTGTCATGAGAGTCAATTGTTGAGAAGGTCGTTGGGTTAGAGTAATGATTACACATCAATGGTTTGGATGTCGTTAGATTAGTGAAATTGTTAAAAGATGTCTTGTCATCCTTAGTTGGTTTTATGCTTTTGAATTGGTAAAAAGAGCATTCTTTCAACTACTAATCGTCGAGGCACATGTGAATAATTGATCAAAGCTTGTGGAAGTTGTTTATGGCTTCGTGAGAAGTTATCAAGGGCTGTTGCATTTGCTAATCTTTAAGTTACTTATAAATTATCATTAAGATTGTACACTTTGGGAGTAGCAATCAATGTCGTTGTTTCTTATTTTGGTTCAGGAATTCATGGTCATGAGGGTTGTTATTCAGTAAATTTCAAGACTACATAATTGTGTGAGATCATTGTTGTTGTTGAAAGATGTGAGCATTAATTGTTGTTGATATTGATGGCACATAAACTTTGAGTATTGATTCACAAAGGTTGTAGTGGATAGAAAACATGTGACACCCATCGTCACTTGTTAACAGACTAAACAAAAAATGACATTAAAACTAAAAAATGACACAAATAAATATTACAGAACAGTATGATAAATGTTGAATGAGCAGACATTAAGGAGGGGAACTAATCAATCCTTCCTTCCATCTATATCAACCATCTTGCAAAGAATTATACAAAATTCTGACCTAAATATTAAAGAATAAAAAAAGGTGCAGTAAAATATCAATATAAACCATCACTTGAAAAGAACTATACAAAATTCTCATTTAAATATAAAAATGTAATACATAAAAAGGTATGGTCAAACGTCAATATCAACCATCACTTGCAAAGAATTATATAGAATTCTCACATAAATATAAGAAAACAATTTTAAAAAGTACAGTTAAACATCTTGCTTTCGTCCATGGGTGTTTACAAGCCAAGCTATGCATGACACCTCAAGCCACCTTTAATGCAGAGGGGCCCCTTCTGCATTAACAACAGAGATGAGGTTTCACACATGGGGGGGATTCTCGCAAGAGAAAATTTGGCATCTGGGAATTTCCAATACAAACTAAACAGACAATGATTAAAAAAACCCTAAAACCTACTGATAAGATGAAATGGACAAAACAGAGAATAAATAAATAAGGAGAAACTACGGAAATTGAAGGAGAAAGGCAGTTCTCTGACCTGATCACAACGCCACCAATGTAAGATTGAAGCTCTTGAAATCTCTAGAGATAAACCGGACGCACATAGAATGCTCTAAATCTCAAAACTCCAAAAATTTGCATTTTAAGAATTTCAATGGCATCATTTCCAATCCATCCAGCTGAAAGTAACAACATCAAATAAAAGGTGTTGTCATATTCCATCATATAATCATTCAACCACAAAATACTCTACAAGAAAACAAAGTGCAAAACTAAATTGGATACAGTTTTAGGCGCTGGTTTTTTAGCACTTTATAACCATTTTATGCATGTTACTTGTGTGTTTGAGATCCAAGCTAATCATCTGGCAGTACTATGTTGGTGAACTTGATTCTACTGTTGACTACTTGAACCAAACAATCATGAAATTGGGATAGTATAATATCATTTTCAGGGCTTATAAAGTTACAAAGGGGATCCTGTGAAGTTGATTAAACACTCAAATAAACGGATCCAAACAATCCTGAAATTTGTTTAAGTTACACATTTTTCATGTTTGTACCTTGAAGTAGATTTTCATAACTTACACTGTGCGGTACAAAATAAAAAGGGACACATAAAACTGCCAAATTAATTTTTCTATACACTATCCTCTATTTTTTTTTTGCACAAAACCCAATTTTGATCATGACCCGAATTATATTTATGGCTGGATTACTTAAACTGAATTGAGTGCTATCCTTCTCCAACAAGGAATGTTTTTGAAGGAACCTCATCCATGGTTAGAAATTCCTATCTTGCCACACATCCTGATCATTAGTGTTACCAAGTGGGCCTTCAAAGTGTTCATACTAAAAGATTTGGAGATGATTTTAGATGTCAACGTGACATCTACAGAATGTTTCAGCAAAAGGGCTTGATACAAATATAATAATAAAAAATGCAAGGCACATGTGGATAGATAAGAGGTGCTATGTTTGGCACAAGTATTTTTATCTAGTACAATGGGCACCACTTATTTTCAGTGATAACCCCTTCACGGATACTGCGATACAGCTTTCCATTATTAACTTCCAAACTTGACTTTGAACCAGTGAGACCCATGTTTAGACAAACCAAAATAACCAAGACACTCACACTCATGGTCACAATATCCATCAAAGTTCTAACCCTAAGAACCAAATTAGGGTCATGGTCAACCCTAAGAACCCCAAACTACACGCATGGTCATCATATCCATAGATTTGATAGTAAGTCAGAGTCATGGTCAATTTCTCTCTTCTCTAAGCCTCAATAAGCCTCACAGTACTGCAAGAAACAGTAACAGCAAAACAGATGCTGAGGCTCAGAGGAAAGGGTCCCGACTATATAGAGATTAGGATTGACCAATGGTCCAACTCAACCAAAAGAAAGTATCTAGAATGAGAAACTTTCAAATTCCACAATGACACATAACTAAAATTCATTGAAAGCACTACATGCATCAACACATAACCCAAAAAACAAAAATCCCTCCCAAGAAAAAGGAGAAGCCAACTCAAAGAATTAAAAAAAGAAAAAGAGATTTTTACAGAAAAGACCCTTCAAGTTGAGAAACGGAATAAAGGGCGCAGATATTTCATAATGACAGTAGAGAACCTCTATTCCTTAATATTACAGAATAGCCCGACATTCCATGATATCATGGAATAACTTACATGCAAGTTTCATAAAAAGAAGTGGCATTTCATGATATCATGCAATAATCTAACATTCCATCATGTTGTGGACTCAGGGCATTTGGATGTCAAATTACTGTGTGATATAATGAAATGTCAGGTTATTCCATTATATCATAGAATGAAGGCACTCTACCATCATTATGAAGTTTTAAGGTCTGCCGTCGTATTTTTCAAATTTAAAGGATTTTTTCCATAAAAACCTCAAAGAAAAATACATGGTTAAAGACTATTACGCAGTGAAAATGAAAATTCAAAATCTCAGGACAACATGAAAAACGACCTTTTAAAATTTTATAAAGTTGAAGGCCTGAAGGAACGTGGAGTTTGTGAACCATAACAAGTCCGTAGGGTGTAATACCCAAAAAGGGGAAACTGTCAAAAGAAAAATATATAAAGGTTTGGGTAATTTTACCATACATGATGTGGATAGAACATTTACCATAACTTTAGAATCCGTCCAGATCACCGAAAATGACAGAAAATCTTGGAGAAGTTTCTACCATTAATAAACATAGAAACTGAATCCAAATATCGACAAAAAACAATTCACACAAAAAAAAATCAACAATTCAATCTTCGCCAGAAAAACTCAAAGAAAAACCTAATTCCTTTCTTGATAAACAAAATAATCAAAAGGTGACAACAGAAAAGAATGAATGAATGAAACCCAACATAGATCATCCATCGACTGAGAGCTGAATTCGGTTTCTGAGAGAATCACGTTACCTTGGATTGATTTATTCGAATGCGGAAACAGACAAAATGACGAACTTTTTCAAATGGAAGATGATGTGAGAGAGAGAGCGAGAGATCAATTGGAGATGAATTTATATTCGAATACAGAGATCAAGTTGTTGTTCTTCCTCTCTGCAGTTATCGATTTGATTGGAAAAGAACGGTTAGGTTATATTCACATAGTCAAAGTTCTAACCCTAAGAACCAAATTACAGTCCACATTCACCGAAAAAGAAAAAGAAGAAGAAGAAAGAAAACGAGATCAATATCGGCCACACCCACCAAAATTTTCCAATCATTAGATGCATATTTTGTTGTTAAATCGGAATACAAAGCCAAACAAACCCTAGATTCCCCAAAAACCTAAGAATCAATCGTCACCAACTTATCAAACTACTGAACAAAACACAATGAAGAAAAAGAATATAAAAAAGAAACCCTAAATATTGGAGAAAGAAGAGATCAGAAACGATACCTGAATTTTTGTTGGCTTTGACATTGCTCTCGACTTCGATACTGATGGTCTTTCCGGTTAGGGTTTTGCAATACGAGAAGATGGATTTTCCAATCCATGTAATTCTTCTAGCAGCAACAACCATTTCCTCAATCAGAACTCAGAAATCCAAGAAAGAGAAGATCGATTTGCTTTTCAGCTTCGTTTTCCATGGATTTCGTCTTCTCTCTTTAGATGGAAAGAGAGAAAGAGCAGTGTGTGTGAGGAATTAAGGCGTACAGAAGAAGCAAACGTTAGCAGCAACAGAGAGAATAGGGAGATTGTCAGAGTGAGAGGTCGCCTATAAATAGCCATACAAGGACGCGGAAACTGGCCGTTGCACGTACGCGGGAATTTACAGCTGGCACTTTTAAATTCATTTCAAAAGGTAATGATGATATTTGACCGTGGCCCACCAAATTTCCTTCCCTTCCGAATTTGACGGCCGTGATTGAGATGATCTGTGGGACCCATTGTCGATGGTTTCTACAGGCCTGGATATTTGCCGCAGCTGTTTTATAAAACCGTGTGATAAATTCATGGAACTCTTTCGTTGGGTCCCACAGAGCTCAATATACCCTCTAATATCTCTCAAGAAAGTGAAGTTTCAGCTGAAAATAGTGGGCCCCCACCAACGGATGGAGTAATAATTTATGAGTCCGTTGCATGAATGTCTGATGGTTAGGATTAACTCATTGGCCTATTATCCAAAACCGAGGTTATGATGCCTCAATTAGTCATCCAAATGGCATAGGACTAAGGGCATAGTGAACAATCTGCCCTATTGAGGGCAACATCTAAAAATGTTCAACTAAAAATATAGATTGAACATACCATTTATACTACTTCTCAACAAAGAATATAAACAACGCATGCTAAGCACTAATAACATAAAGGGTAAATTAGCGATAGATCTCTGATTATTGAACTATGAAGTCTCCAATACAAAGCATAATTATTTAAGGCCTAAGGTCCCTTGCGCATAGGATTAATTTGGGCGGTGGTCCCTCGCGTAACATGTCATACTTTTTTATGACTGATTTGCCCTTCTAACTGTTTGTATAGATGTCATGCAATCTAATCCTGATTTATAGCTCAAATTCATCGTCTTTCCCTGGCTACTGACGGATTTAGTAAGATGAATTTTGTATCAAATTTCAAATTTTTAATTGGAGGGATTGACGATTGATGGAAGTTGGCATATAATGTATCAGTTTCTAGAGCAAGTCGTTTTGTAGTGCGTGATGATCCATTTTCTTCTTCTTCTTCTTATTCTTCTTGTTCTTGTTCTTCTTGTTCTGACGTTACTACAAAGCACAATTTTTCTTAATATGAGTTTATAGATCTGATTCACATTAGAAGATACATGTTAGGTTGCCTGGTGACAGATAAATTTAACAGAAACTCTGATGAATCTGACGAAAACTTAAATAAATTTGCCAATACTCAGATAAATTTATTTGAGTTTTGGCAAACTTACCTGACGAAAAATCATATAAATTTCCAAAACTCAGATAAATTTTTCTGAGTTTTCGGCAAATTTACCTGAACTTCTGGCAAAACTCAGATAAATTTATCTGAGTTTTGAACAACGATTCCGAGTTTTGAACAAATTTATCTGAGTTTCCAACAAATTTATCTAACTCTCACTTGCTTTTTTTTCTTTTGAATTAAGGTTTGTTATAGCCATTGTCCACATAGAGTTTTGAGCATAAGAAATAGATAAAATCAGAGAAGAACGAAATCAAATTAGGTTTTTAATTTTTTTTTAGAATAAATTATCTTATACATCTTCTTTTTAGGAATGGAATAAGTACTTTTTATAACCAAGTGAAGACGATTCAGATGATGGATGTATTCGATGAGTTGAGTTTGCTTCTAAGTTTTGCAGTTTTTTTTATCTTCGCATTTTGCTTTTGCGATTCAAAAGAGTCTGGTTTTTGCTTCTTTGAAATGGTTTGAAGCGGTTTTAAGCAGACCATTTTTGCTGATGTGTAAAAGGGCCTTTTTGTCTTTTTCACTGAGTCATTTTTATTAGAGGACTGCTGCTAGTATGATAAAATGTTGTGGACTTTAGGCTATAAAAGCAAATGATGAGGGACCTATGGCCAAAATTCCCTAACATAAACATGACCAAAGGAGAAATAAGAGTAACATCAACAAACAGATTATGGACTAATATGAACAAATGGATATTAGGCACTAATCATAAAGAGGAAAAAAGAAAGAGAAATATAACCAAACAGATGATAAGCACTAGTAAAAGATATAATAAAAAGAATATAAAAGGAATACAAACAAACAGATGGTGGCAATGTTTAAACTAGAAAAGAAGAAGAAGAAAAAAGACTAAGTACTGCCGCTACTGAGACTTCCCACCTCATCTTAGAACCCCTAGCAACAATCGTATTCGGAAAATTCGTTAAAAATCGAACTGCAGTTAACCGTTAAAAATCGTAACCGAAACGTATTAGGAAAAATCGCTAAAATTAGTTTTGTCAAGTGTATATTCAAGTTAAAAATTATATACATATTTCATTGAGGCAATTTATTTATTTTTTATTAGTATAATAGTATGGTTAACTATGTGCTGGTTAACCGAACCGTATCTTAGGGTTCGGTTCAGTTAATAACCGTGAGTCAATACCGAAAATTGTAACGGATCTATGTATTGCGGTTTTCTGACTTTAATAATCGTATCCGAACCGTGAAACACGGTCATTAATCGCGGTTAGATTCAGTTAAGTTAGACAGTTTTTCGGTTTTCTTTTAGATTCCTAGATAGGGCACATCTCGTGATTACCAAAATTAGCTCTCACACATTTCCCTTAATAAAAAAGGGTTTTGAGTGGGTTGATTTTGGTTTTGAAACGGTTTTTGATGTTGATCGACTGCCCCCCAATTATAAATGGTTTTAGACCATCTCAGAACATCGTTGCTAATATTCAATTTTGGTGCAGAAGAGGTTGGGATATCTTCCATTTTGCTTCTGTTTTTGCCATATGGGTGAAGGAATTGATTCCTGAAAATATGGTTACGGTGACATCGACAAAGAAAGGGCAAAACAAGAAAAAAAAAAAAAAAAGTTGATTTGGGCTAAAGGTGTTTTGCCAACGTTATAAAAGTTTAGAATCCTCAATTATAGTTACCTTATTTACAGGAAATTTTTCGAAAAATATTGGAATAATCAAGTATACGGACTAGAATACTGTTTGAGTGGTTTTTCGAAATGGCTAGTCAAGTCTTGAATCATGACCGTCCAGTCCGCTAGCCATTGAACAAATGTATTTTATCATGTGACGATGATGGCTCATGGGCGATGGCCCAGCCCATATATCTTATGAGACCAAGATAAAAACTAAAAGAGCGTTTTGGCAACCCGCGATCCACCGAGAGAGATGGGTGGTTCTTCTCCCACCTGCAGCAGCAGCAGCGGCGGAGACGAAGACGAAGATCCCCGCAGGAGAGCAGCGATCGATTCGGTTGTTGGTGCCTCGGATTTCTCCATCTCCCTCTCAAAGCCTCCCACAAAACCCATCTCTTATCCCCTTAAATCACACGAAGCCAATGATGAGGAAAACAAGCCCAAATCCCATGCTTTCAAGCTCTACCAGATCAAGGTAAGACCTTTTTTTCTCTTTCTCTTTCTATCTCTCTCGATATCTGGTCTGAAATTTGTTCGTGGTGGGAAAATGTAAACTTTTTTACAGAGGACATCACGAAATCTTGTTTTGTGGGGCCATCTTGAAACGATTTGGGTATAGTGATTTCAGTATGAAAATTTGAAATAGCATCTCGTTATGTGATGGGTGATGATCACATTGTTATATGTACTAGATCACAAGGCATTTCTTCAGAATGTATGAATTATGAAGTGTACACAGGTGTTCTGTTTTTCTCAATCTTACCTAGTACTAGTAGTCTATTTGTGGATATAAGCTTGGAACGTAAGATCATGATTCATATTGTTTACTGAAGACAGGTATTTGTCTGGTTAAATATTGCAAATTTGCAACATGTAGCTAATTTTTTTGGTGAGAGGATGGATTGACTATGCATAGCTTGTGCATCCTTTTACGGACTTCAGATATGCCTAACCCATTGTGTTTTTTCTTCTTCCCGTAAATCAACATGATGAAGAAACCTTCATGACAACCTTCCAAGGGGATATTCTGTTGTTACAAGATTGGGTGATATTTGAGCTATCCGACCACTGAAAACTACTTGGAAACTAATATTTGGAGTTGCAATAACTCTATCAAGGGAGCAGTTCCCACTAAAAAAAATAATCTCTCTATCTATTCTCTCTCTCTCAGAGAGAGATGTGAAGATTTAAGGGTCCCTAAAAGAAGGGGAAGATATAAAGGTGGATCAGCAATGGCCAAGACTCACCTGGTTAGATCAGGATATCTCTAGATTTTATGGCTGCAAAGATATAATGGTGCAAAAGGCAAGAGTGATTTATAAATTGGTCGGAGCCACCCAATTTGGATCCATTTAAGATGCCAATGTGTGAATTGGGGTTGATAGGTTGTGATGGATTGCATGGGCTCATGGACCTATAATAACTGTTAGATTTAATCACCCAGGTTTTTCAAAGTCAGGCCTTTTCAGCCTTGAAAATTGATAGCTAGAATGATTCGGTAACCTGATTTTTGGGCAATTGGGCCATTGTTAATTCACATTGAGATCTTTCCAATGAAGTAGAATAGTTGTTCTTATGGGGCTTATGTTATTCAAAACACATTATATGGTTATTTGCTTGATAAGGCAGTGGTCAAGAATGGGGTTAGATAATCATGGTGCTAAGAAAATCTAGATTCTACCCCAATATTCTCTTCTCCAAGGTATGCAGAGTTTCAGATCTTTTATTTTTATGAAAATCTATGTCTAGGTCCAATCGCCTTCATATCAAGATGTTTTATGGCTTCCTACAGGACTAATATATTGGAACTGTAATTTACAATGGACTTGATGGCAGGCACAAAAGCTTTTAGACGACCTCTTAGATAAGAGCTTGGTTATGGTGAAAACTTCTACCCCATCCTTTGATGAGAGTGCCCAAAGAAGTGAAGGAGGCATCCGATTATTCAGCCAAGCTCCTCCTGGAATAATATTTGATCCTATTGGTATGTCTATTTCTTGTAATCCAACCATATTTTCACCTAATGCCATGTGAAAATTTTTTTGTTCGTGGCCTACCATGCTTTTGGCATGATGAAGGTAATGGCATATGCCTGTTCAGGTGAACTGCTACCAGCTCCCAGGTCAAAGTACTCAGGGACTACTAAAAAAAAGAAAAAAAAAATCCATTCTTATGGCTTTCACAAACAAATGTCTGTTTTTAATAAATAAGAATTAAGAAGCAAAATATTCATGTTTGATATCTTCATCAGATACATATCAACGACCAACAAAGAGACCAAAAATCCTTCCAACCGAAGAAATCAATGAGAAATCAAAGAAGGTATAAACATCCAGTTCCAGGATTATCATATTTGATCAATAGATTCAGTTTATAAAAAATATATATATATTATTATTGTTCTCCCAACCCTTTCTGTCATTATATGCATCATTTGGTTGTGGGTTGTTCGCAGTTTAGGCATCAGGTTCAGTCGGTTGCTGTCGATGGCTCTGATATAATTGCTGCAGCAAAAGGTGCATGCCATCGAGCATTGGCAAGATTTGAAGCTAAAGAGATTGCGGCAAAAGCAGCGGCAAAGAGAGAGGAAGAAAGAGTGGCAGAACTAAAAAGGATTAGGGGGGAGAAGTGGCTGCCTTCTATTGCTAGAGACATGCAAGCAAGTTTTAAAGAAAGCAGAAACAGGCTGTAAAATAGTTTTGCATTAGGTATCAAGCTCTCTATCTCTCAGTATTTAGTTTTAGACAAATCTGAGATTGTTGATCTTGACCATTAAAAAAAAAGGAACTTTGAGTTAAAAAGAGAACCTTCTGCTGTAGGATCTCCAGAACAAGTGAGATTTTTATAGTTGGTAATTGATACATCACCACAGAAGGAAACATGTATTATCTCCATGTACATGCCAACAGTTTCCTATTATCACCGGATTGTTTTGTAGTTTCAAATTTTCTTTTACCAATTTTCTGTTCTTCTTCTTCTTCTTCTGGTACTTTTACCATTTTTCATGTGGCAGTGTAAGTGTGGTCAAATCCTGAGATAACTTGAGGAATTTATTATAGTATGCTTCTGACATTCGGGGGGCAGGGAGGTTCCTCCTCCATCCAGAGGCTTGAATCATACCGCTTAGTTTTCCCTTATTAAGTAACCTCAAGGTTCTGACTTGAGACTAGGGGACCATCCTATTGATTTATGACCATCTTTCTGATGTCATTTGCTGCAAATAAGAGTTATCTGGCTCTGAATACTTCATGGGCACCCTAGAGATTGCCTGCAAAAATTCTTTAGACAACTTCAAACCAGTTAATACTGACTGAATTTCTGCTTCCTTAGAGTTTCCAATCTGGGATCACTGGAAATACAATGTCTATTTTGCCTTTATCAGTAATGAACAGGCATGGTTTCCTTCTAAGCCTTAATTGATATAGAGCTTTGATGATCCCGTGGAGGTACTGACAACCACTAAAGGATATTTTTCACTTTATTTCCTTGACTCTGCTGCACTTTAGTTGTTTCTTAATCCCCTTCCTTCACCAAATCCACTATCTTGAATGGTTCCACCTGGAAATATGTAGAAAGGGTTGCATTATGTGGAATAAGCAGTCCACTTTAAGTAATTAACAAATAAATTTTAGTGTCGCCATAGAAGCTACAACAAAAATTCAATGTTTTCAATCCACAAATGTCTCCTTGAGGTGCTTTTGAATGAGAAACAAAAATCAACTCACCAAGTTGTCACTGAGTGAGGATGTAGAGGTGTAGAACTCCTTTGAACATGGCAGTGACATTCCTCAAAAGACAGTCCCATGGCTGCTTTCGCCTAATTGCACCAATTTTGTCACTTTTTCTGACTTTTCTGCTCTCTTCATGGTTCATACCATTCATTGATTCTGTGTCTTCTGCTTGGTATCATTTTAACATAGCAGTTCTATCCTGGTGGCATAGGTAGAGAAGGCAAAAGGACAACCTCTGGAAGAGGTAGTGAATTGTATAAGGTGACTAAACTGTATGGTATTTTGTCATCTGGGCTTGTTTGGCAAAATTCTGGAAATGTTTTCATTGTGAGAATGAATGAGGAAAAACTGGTTTGGCAAGCATATTCTCTTCCTTTCTATATATCTATAAAATCTCCCTCTTTATCTCTCTCTTCTTCGATCCCTCATTAAACAAGTTTTTCTTCGTTCATTCTCAGAATAAAACATTTCCAAAATGATGCCAAATAGTCTCAAATGGCATTACAAAATAGGAAAGGGACATTTTTACCCAACAAGAACAAGCGGAAGTCATTGTTGCATCGTATGTGGGTTGTGTTTGGGTAAATACCATTGCCCTACCTGCACCTGAACCATTTACAGCCTTACCAACTGAGAACATTTTCCTCTCCGCGTCCATTTACAACAATTAAAAACACTACCCAGCCAGACAATCTAGACTTAAGAAGAATTTAGCAGAAAAACTTCAACCACCCACAAAAAAGATAAAAAGAAGAAGGATAACATGACCAAGCGAAGGATAACATGACCGAACTAACTTTTATTAATAGACTGCGAGGACTTGTGTCTATGATGGATTTTTAGGGGCTGCTAAATTGGAGGGCCTTGATAATGTACATGAACAAGGAACCACAAATTATTCCAGCAAATATGAAGAACTGCCTGTGGGGCTGTTTGGTGGGCATGAAAGAAACATGGGACATGGAGAATCAGATTTGTTAATTGGAGAATTAGACTTGTTCAAGTTCGATGGGCTGAGTGACATTTGAGTACTGTTTAATATATTTGATTAATTCGAATGGGCTCTGATGATGATACCCTTTTGGAGGTCAGGTATTATGATAAATTTGGTAGTTCTCTTAAAGAAGTTCATTTTGGTTTCTAAATCTTTTTATTTTCATATTTTTTTTTTGTTAAATTGACTCCCATTTCACAGAAAATGAGATAAGATTTCACTTGGATCCTGTTTGGTTGCATGGGGATTGAATACATAGGAATTTTTGGTTAAATGGGCTCTAACAATGGATTGTTTAAGTAGTGAGGAGTGAATAATATAGGGTTTAGATGAAGATGGGACGGCTTTCAATTTGAATTACTAGGGTGGTGAGTAGGTATTCATTTATTAACTTCTTTTGATTAATTTTCTTTTAAGCAAGGATATTATTTGGTGGTCAATTTCTTGGATATTCACTATTGTCTTTTCATTTCATCCACTTCAAAACATAAGTCCTAGAATTCATGGGAAATCAGTTATACATAACAAAATGGCGCTTCTCTCTTTAGAAATATAAACTCCTTGTATGGCTGCGCATCGGGTTGAGGTTTTTTTATTTTTAGTAGGCAGGCTTGTGGTGGTCTTAGTGCCTGTTTGGATTTTGGTGGTTAGCTCCTCTCTCTTTTATTTCTTTGTCGAGAGTAGATAAGCGATTTTGGAGCTCTCTCTCATTCTTTTGTTCTTTGTAAACTCTCTTTGAAAATACGAACTCTTAACTTTCCAAAAAAAAAAAAAAAATTTTTGGTGCTTCGTAGAAGTTTGCTTTGCAATAAAAATATTAGGGCATTGCATCGATCGAATTTAAAGAGAGGGCATTGCATTGATCGAATATGAAGAGAAACAGTATATATAAAATTACGAAAACATGAAAACTTTGACGATCTCCATTAAATTAAAATGTCTTACAAATTAATTACACTAATATAACGCATTTGTATCAAACATGAAACCATCATGGAAAGTTCACCCCCTTGGTTTAAAAATCTAAAAATGTTATAAAATTCTTCAATCTTGACAGTTGCTTTAGAGTGTTTCAGATGTAAATAAAACAAAGTATGGAATATAATGTAGGTCTGAGTTAGAAAGGTGTTCAGGTTTACCTCGACCAGTTGCCATCTCTACACGGATCAATAGAACCATCAACAAAGAAATTACATGCAGCTACAACTATAAGGCAATAACCCTTTTTTTCCTAAGTGAGTGTGACAGATTAAAAGGAATTACAAAGGATAAAATACTATTTTCATTTATCAACCCAAGGAGATAAGCTCATGTAGGTTATTCTTAGGGCAAAAGCATAATTTAGTTTTTCATAAAGTAGCCCTTCAAATTTAGGAGGAGAAATGACTACACAAAACTTTTGGGGTTATTGAGACAAATAATCTGGACTCTTTTTGGAGTCCATCAGGTAATATAAGCAGTCTTTTTGGAGTCCACTTGAATGAAATGGGAGAGTTGGAATCAATGTTTTCTTTCGCGATGAGGTTAGATAGGCTAACTCTATGACAAATGTGTTAGTCAAGCAAGGGGTTGATAGATTGTTTTTTTTGGATGGGTGTGATTATGTAAATGGTTAATAGGTTGTTTTTTTTTTTTTTTTTTGATGGATATGATTTTGTTAGTAGGATTAAAGGTGGTGCATTTCTCATGTACAACCCTTTTTCTTTTTTTTTTTCAATTTTTTTTTTTTTACTTTGTATCATTGTTTTTTTTTTTTTTTTTTGAATGAAATTTATCGTTAACCTTCAAAAAGAGAAAAAAGACATGCATCTTTACAACAAAATTAAAACCCAACCTGAGTATGAAGGTAGAAATCACCAGACCAACCATATTTATCACAAAATTTATTAACCAGCCACTTTTTTGTGTAGTACCAAACACCGAGTCCGACACCTGAATCTGTAGAAAATGGCCTCCCGCCCAAATTAAGAACCGTTGGTTTCAAGACAAAGCGAATATTTCCATGTCAGAAAAATCCAAATTGCATGACAATAATAGAATTCTCTATTCCTTGGATGCTGTGTTTGTTATCCGGTTGGCGCAGATTTGAGAAATCGTGATTGCAGTTGGCATGCTTCTTCGTTTTTTTAAGCATTGGAAGCTTCCCAAAAATGTAAGGAGATAGACTCTTCTCTTCTTCCGCTTTTTTTTTTTTTTATCTCTCCTGGATCTAACATTGATTTTCTCATGTCTTGAAAGACTTCCCTTTTTTTTTCTTTTTTATTGAAGGAAAGGTGAAAAGTTCTTGAAGACCCATTTCTCATTTTTCCATGGTTTGTGAAGAGGAGTTGCGACTTGAAAGACTTTCCATTTTTTTTTTTTTTTTTTTTATTGAAGGAAAGGTGAAAAGTTCTTGAAGACCCATTTCTCATTTTTCCATGGTTTGTGAAGAGGAGTTGTGACTTTTGTTTTGTGCCTGACTTTGGCTCAAAGTTCTTCTATTTCAGATCTTTTCTTGATTTCAGGAGATGGGTTTTGTAGAATTTTAGTTGTTTCTGAAAACCCATTTCAACCTTTCCTTTGATTTTAAAGGAGATTGCTGTTTGAGGGTCCTGAAATATTCTACTTGTGCTCGATTTGGGCCCTTATTCTTTCCTGTTTCGGATCTTAAAACTTGATCTCAGGGCATGGGTTCTGTACAAAGTGAGCTATTTTGCTAATCTAATAATCTCTTTCAGTTGTTTGTTGAGAAGAGTGTTGGAAAGGGCTTGGGATTTCTTTTTTGGGGTGGGGGGTGGGGAAGAAAGGGGCGATTTTGATTGGAAATTCATTGGGCCTTTTCACCCATTTCTCTGTTTCAATGATTTGCAAATTGGGGGACCCTTCTACACATCTTGGTACCTGAAACTGTACTGGAAGCTTGATTTTGAATTGGGAATCAATAAAAGGCTCTGGATAGATGGGTTTCCTTATTGCTATACTTGAAGGGTTGGCTCTCTGCGCATCAACTATTTGGACTCTTCAGGAGAGAAGATTTTCGTCCTTCTATAATATAGTAAGTTCTGCTGTGAGTTATTTTATTGGAATGCTCATGTCCTCTTCTCCAATGAATAGGATATAGGGAAACATCTGCAGCGTTCTTTTAATTATTTTTTGTGTGTTGATGAATATACCTGTTTGATCTGTACTGTTTTGTACTGATGGTGAAACTATTGTATTAGAAGGCTTTTAAGAGAAAGTTTTATTTCTTATATATGTTTGTTTCAGAAGCTTGAAACAGTACTTTCCATTCTCTTTTCTAGGTAGATGCA
Organism: Camphora micrantha; assembly: GCA_003546025.1. Classification (NCBI taxonomy): domain Eukaryota; kingdom Viridiplantae; phylum Streptophyta; class Magnoliopsida; order Laurales; family Lauraceae; genus Camphora; species Camphora micrantha. Next base: position 73,908,633 of record QPKB01000002.1, read on the forward strand.
GGGTGAGATACAACAATGCATGTTCTTCCTATTAGTGATTTCCCCCCCAGTCTGAGATATGTAAGCTTGCCTTTGCCCACTTTGATCCCACCCTATACAAAAATTTCCTTTTTTACACCTTCTGATTGCAATTGGATGGTGAAAAGTTTCATCACCTCTCTTTGTTTGTGGGGGTAAAGTAAAGTGAAATAAAATAGAGTGTCCACTAAAAAAAGTGAGAAGAGCTAATTGTAAGAGTACAAGTACCTTTTCTTTTTTTTTTTTTTTGTACAAAATGTTAAAAAATACTTTTTTTATTTAAAAAAAGTCATAAAATGACAAACAAAAGTGCTTTTAGTCCCAACGCTCTTCCTTCTTCATTTGCATACTCAATTTTATTTTATTTTATTTTATTTTACTCGACCCTACAAACCCAAATAAGATGGTCTGATATTTTGGAGATGGGTAGCGACTTGAAAAAAAAAAAAAAAAAGGTGGGGCATTTCTAGGATAAAATTTGCAACCTGATTTTAGGGGTCCATGTTGACAAAGATGCCACTTGCCTTTTGCTCGTAATAACAAGAGGAGATGTAACCCAATAGTCGAGAATAGTGGGCCACATTACAAAGATGACATGGATTGGGATTGGGGGTAGGCGTCTATCCGGAAAGTTTGTAGCATGGTTTGATCAACGTGGCTATAAAAGATGGCTTGAGTATGATAAAAGTTAAATTTATGGGTCCATCTTTAAAAATCAGTCAAATCAAATCTAGGTCTGATTGGCCATACTGGTAAGGTTGTAAATGGAACTCTGCTTACTAGTATGGAGCATTTTTGGGCCAAATCGTTGGTCAATATATTATAATAATTGAGCAAATGAATTTGGGTTGTGTTTGAACTTCAACTAATAATCCAATTTTAATGGGTAGTTCGGTTGGCCTAGGACTAAGGTTTGCATTTGGAGGTTGTGGGTTCGAAACCGCACTACCACACTAGAGCTACAAGAGAGTTTATCCGGCTTTCTTATAAGCCCGGAGGGATTAGTACAGTCAAAATGGTTGAGAACCCTCCGATAGAAGAAGGAGAAGAAAAAAAAAAAAAAAAAAAACTGACCCATTTACAGCCTTTTTAACTCCTGAGAACATTTCTCTCTTCCTATCCACTTACTAATAATCAAAATCACAACCCAGCCAGGTGATCTAGACATTGTAACAGAAAAGCTTCAACAACCCACAAAAAGAGAAAAAAAGGTAGCAAGACCAAGCTAACTTCACTGAAAAGGCTGCGGGAACTTGTGTCTATAATGGCTTTAGGGGCTGATAAATCAAAGGGCCTTGACAATGTCCATGAACAAAGATCCACACATCATTTCCAGAAAATATGAAACACTGCCTAGGGGTGGGGTGGGAATGAAAGAAACATGGGATTTAAGTAGAGAATCAGATTTGTTCGAGTTCGATAGGCAGAGTGATATATTTGAGTAGTGTTTAAGACGTTTGGTTAATGCTAAAACGCTCTGATGATGATTCCCTTTTGGATGTCAGGTCTGTTATGATAATTTGATAGTTTGTTGACAAAAGTTCATTTTGGTTTCTAAACAGATTTTTAACTTAAATTGGCTTCCATTTCACTGAAAATGAGACATAAGATTTCGCTTGGGTTCCCATTGTTTGCATGGTAGTTGCATACATAGGAATTCGTGGTTAAATGGTTCCACCAAAAGATTATTTAAGAGGTGATGTGTGAATGATATGAGGTGGAAATATTGTTAACGAAAAATAATATAGGGTGGAGGTGTAGACGGGACCATCACTTTCAATTTGAATTATTAGGATAATGACTGAATACGAGGATATTATTGGAAAAATCCTGAAATTTGGCCATTTTTCACGAAAAGTCCCCGCAAATTGTACAACATAAATGGGGCCCTTCAAGCCTTGTTTTTTTTTTTTTTTTTTTTTTTCTAACTTTGAGAGGAGCAACACTAGCGTCGCTTGTCTCTATGGGGGCGACGCTAGCGTCGTTCGTCAATGCATCTAGCGTCGCTCGTTTTTTATGAAGGCGATGCTAGCGTCACTCGTCAATGCATCTTCTAATGTCTATCTTTTACTCCTAACGATGATCAACTTCTAAAATTTAAGCCAAGGTAGAAACAAGGAAGAGTGAAAAAGGAATGCAATGATGATAGATGTAAACGAATTTATCTGGAACTTCTATTTCATTTCTCTCTTTCTATGCTCCCTTAAACTGCTTAGAAAGGCCATACATATGTCTATCAGTTCCAGTTCATAGATGGATCTCAGATCACCTGTTCTTGCTCTGGGAGGCATGCTTTTTTCTTCTGCAAATCGCCCACAAGAGATTCCATATAACGAAATATACCCACTAGAGAATTTGCTTCGAATTGGAGAGTCTGAACACTAGTAAATGGAGGTCCCCACTTTTGAATTCTTGCTCCAAGAAATGTCCAAAAGAGAGTTTTCTATTTAATAGAGTTATACTTCAGAATTTAGTCCAAAATGATGTAATTTTGATGCGAAGTGAGCGCCCAAAGGAGATTTCAATGACTCCAAATGCATATTGATTGAGTTCTATGGTGAGATATAAGGGTGGCGAAGTTAAGGTGTTTGGAAAGGTAAGGAAAAGGCCGACAAGGATTGGATACCGAAGATGAATAGAGAATTGGGTTTTGAGGAAGTGGGTTTGATTGGTGGTGAGAGGGGATTTCATGTTGAAGGGAGAGATTTCTGTTTGGTAAGCAAGAAAGAGAGGAGAAAGGTGATGGACGATGGCAATGGATCTAATACCGTCATCTTTAGAAACTCTAAGCAGGTAAAATGTATAATCAACCTTTTCTTCTTCCCATATTTTCAAAAATAAATATTTTTCTGTTACCTTCTTATAATGTTGTGAAATGATAGAGGAAGAGAGAGGGGTTTACATTGATTTTTTGTTGTGACCAAATGCTAGCCATTAAAGAAGGAATGTGGGAGATGGAGAAATAGGAGGAGGAGAGAAATGTAAACACATTAGTAGGTGCACTGACGAGCGACGTTAGCGTTTCCTTCGTCGAAGACGAGTGACGCTAGCGTCACATTTATCAAAGTTGAAAAAAAAAAATGAAATAAGGTCTGACGGACCTCGTTAGTGCTGTATAATTTACAGGGACTCTTTGCAAGGAATTGTCAAATTCTGAAAATTTTTTCCGTATAATCCTCAAATAAAAATACTAAAATAAAACAAACACTACATATATAAAAAAAAATTGCTTTAGCCATCGTTTGTATAAGAAAAACCTCATTAAAAATGGAGTCACTTTAAAAAAAATAACCAATGGAATTGGGCCACCGGGAATACGGAATCTCAAAACTAGGAAGACATTGATAACACAAACCCACCTTTGGGCCAGGGAAAGAAATGATACATGCAGCCTTTTTTAGGTTATCAAATGATACATGCAACAAATTTAAAACCCAAATTAAGTAAAGGAAACGATCACCAGGCCGACAGTATTTATCAACGGTTTGAACAGTAAGAACTATGGGTGGGGCCAATCTATCACTTAATGCAAATCTTGTTATCGACTGGAACTCCCTTGTTACATATTCTGAATTTGGCACCTTGTGAATGAATTGGACGGTTGGATCCTCTATATATCCTAAATACAAATTGGCATTCTCTATTATCAGTTTCGTTATCTTGTTGCTTTCTTCGTTTCTTGTCCTAGGAAGTTTCCCAATAGTGTAACGGGTTAGGATTTCTTTTCCCACTTCCAGATCTCTTTTGCCTTTCAGATCTAACCTTGATCTTCTCAATGTTTAAAGAAAGGGTGAGATGTTTCTGAAAACCCATTTCTCATTTGCCCATGGCTTTTGAAGATTAGTTGTGAAGGGTTTTAAGGCGACTTCTGTTTGTGCTTGATTTTGGCTCGAAGTTCTTCTATTTCAGATCTTTTCTTGATTTCAGGTGATGGGTTTTGTAGAATTGATTTGTTTCTGAAAACCCATTTCTCCCTTCCCTTTGTTTGTAAAGGATAGTGCTGTTGGAGGGTCCTGAAATACTCTATTTGTGCTTGGTTGGGATTTTTTTTGGGGTTGGGGGTGGAGAAAGGGGCGTTTGGTTGGAAATTCATAAGGCTTTTGCACCCCATTTATATGTGTCAATGATTTGCAGATTGGGGGACCTTTTCATCCATCTTGGTTTCTGAAACCGTACTTGAAGCTTGATTTTGAATTTGGGAATAAGGGGCTCTGGGTACATGGCTTTCTTCGTTGCTATACTTGAAGGGCTGGCTCTCTGTACATCAACTATTTGGGCTCTGCATGAGAGAAGATTTTCGTCCTTTTATAATATAGTGAGTTCTGCTGTGAGGTCTTTCATCAGACTTCTCATATCCTCTTCTTCTCCAATGTAAAGGATTTAGGGAAAGATCAGTGGTTTTCATTTAATTTTTGTGTAGATGAAGATGTATCTGTTGTTATCTCTATTATTTTGTATTGGTGATGATACAGTTGGATTAGAAGACTTGGATAGAGTCTTGAGTTCTTGTATTTGTTTCAGAAGCTTGGAACATGTTGCTTCTCTTTATAGTTAGATAAAGAGAGTTGAATACAAACAGTGCATGTTCTATCTATTGTTGATTTTTCTCCCACAATCTGAGATGTAATAAGGTCGCTCACACTTGATCCCAACTCCTACTAAAATGTAAAAGAAAATAGGCCACTTCTTTACACAATCGAGATTGGATTGAGTAATTTGGTTTATTCTGAGTCAGACACAGGCTCTCCTCTATCCATAAATTCGGATGGGTCTGATATTTTATGAATGGGTTGCAACTTGAAGGTGGGAACTTTGTAGGATAATGGTAAATATTGCAATCTGATTTTAAGGGTCAATATTGACAAAGATGTCTCTTGACTTTTGCTGGTAACCGAGAACGGATGTGGCCATTGGCCGAGAATGGTGGATCCTCCAACTGGTGGGCCACATTACAAGGATGACATGAATTGTGTTTTGGGGCAAGAGTGACTTATCAAAATAGCTTTCTAGCATGGCTTGATCAATGTGGTTGTAGAATTATGTCTTGTTACGCCTGACTGGTTCAATGGTTCAGATCATGAGACTATATGTGATGGTGTTTAGATGTTACTCTCTGACCTATCATTCTGACAAAATGATAAATGCGTTTGTTTTTTTCTTCTGTAAAAGGTGGTTCTGAGGGGGGAAAACTATGTCGTCCTCCTCATTAATATGGGTGCGTGAAAGCAAAAACACTTGATTCTTTTTTATAGACAAAAATTCACACTGCAGGTTTCAAGAGTCATCCAAAGTGAAAAAATGGATCAAGTAATACACTGATCACAATGAAGATGCAAGAAAGGAAATTAAGTGTCCAAAACAAACTATTACAACGTACATACTAGCATTCATACCAATGTAGGCTTGATCATACGGCATCCATACCACTCATCTAGTGGGCTCCTATGATTGTGCTCTTGGCCCCACTAGCCATGGTCGGATGGATCAATGGCTATGTCTTTTCAACCTTCCATCGTCTCATGCAAGTATGACAATCTGAGTGGTATATCATAATTACATTGGAACAAATGACTTTTAAACGATAGTCATCAGGGATGCTACCAGAAAGAACTATGACGATATGCTATCGTTAAGCAGCTTCTTCGAACTTGTACACCAACCAGGCCCGGCATGTTTTGGTAATTCTGATAAAGTTAAAAGTAAAATAAAGCCTCCATTATCCAGATGAAAAGAGACAATGGGTCGTAACATTCAAAATTCCCTTCTTCTTTAAAAAAAAACAACAAAAAAAACAACCTCCCTTCTTCTCCACTAAATAACAAAAAATATCCTGTTTTTATAGAAAAAGTAAAAAAGATTATTTATCAAACAATTAAAAATAAAAAACCATCATAACTTCCTATATTTTTTCTCTCTTGATTTATACTTAGTTTTACTTTATTTCAACTCACCGTACACCCAAACACTGAGACAAATAAAGCTGCTTTTTCTCCCTTCTTTCATCTCCAAGAACATCCTCAATGTTGACATTCCTATTATACTATATTAAGCTAGGAGGTTTTGGATTGGATTTTGACCATCGGTTACAATTTTAAAAGGAAGTTACTCTTTTTTAAAATCTTTTAGTTTTCTCCACACTTATCTCCAACTACTTTGAAACTACCACTCACGTCTCCTCCCACTAATCCACTTTTGAAAGTTTCACTTCTCTTCTTCTATAATATCTCCCTTTTTATCCAGGACTCCATTCCCTTTCTTCTTCAATTCATCTCTTTTCTCTTTCCTTTTTATCCCTTAAGCTCATAGATTACATAAACAGGTACTTTCATGATAACCTTTTATTATTTTCTTTTCTTTTCTTTCTACAATTTATAGATATTTTTTTAATGCATAAACGCCGACCATACCTGGGCTAAGCATGGGTTATTATGCTAGTGCCACTTTAAATTTCAATGGACCTGGCAACAACTTCACCTCAACCTCTCCTCTTTTGCCTGCTCCGATCACCTCTTTACACTTCCTCTTGAGATTGGGGAGGCTGGCCACACAATTCACAACAGCCCAACTTGACAGAGCTGGACCTTGGGGATCGCAAGGGTCTAAATATAAGAGAAGGTTCAAGATCCACGAAATAAAAATAAGAGAAGCAACGCAACAAGAAAGAAACCTAGTTCCTTATTGTTAATGAGAAAACCTTTGGTAAAAAGCAAAATAACCTTTCTTCAAACAAATATTTAATGCTGAGTGTGTATGGCAGAGGAAGTTTAGGAATACTACTAATAAAATTAGTTTGGATCCTCTCTATTTAAGTGTCACACTTAGGGAAATTCTTTAGTTGAAGGAGTGGAAACTACAGTGGGGGCACATTTTTCTGAAAATTCAAGCCCCTCGGGATGTCCCTAAATTATACTCCAATAGGAGTTGGCCCCACCATAAGCAATGTGATAAATAAATAAAACTTAATCTTAATCTTAGCCCTTAACATACAATAAAACCCCCTATCATTAACTTGAAGAATAAAATGAAAAAAAAAAAAAAAAAAACTGTAGCATGCTGGCACAGCAGCTGCTTATCTGATTGTTAGGCCTAACGAACTGGGCGAAGCGACATGGTCTGCTCTTGAAGCTTGGTATGGATCTGAAGATGTTCTGGGCCTCAGCTGGTGGTAGAACAGATTGAGGTCTGGTCTTTAGCCTGCAAGCTATATACATGCACGTGTCGCATCAAACCCTAAATCTTGGCATTTCATTCAGTACACCGGGTACAAAAATAATCAGGTTATACACAATTTTGGTAAACAGTACAGACAACCAGGTGCATATTCCCATTCTTTTTTGAACAATACATTGCATTTACTTGTTTGAATTGGATCATTGTAGAAACTACCCAAAAAAAGGACAACTCATCATCCTGAACAAACACTTGTGCACTAACAGGAAATATTAACAAAAGTTACAGCTTCCCAATCGAAAAAAAAAGGAAAGAAAATTAATTAAACACATCCCGAGTCGACAATCTTATTTGCCAACGAAGGCATGAAACCAACACAATATGTGGTGGTTAGTCGACCTCAACAACCGAAATTAGAACTATAGGCAGGAAGCTTATGTGCTGCCAGTAGCTATGCCTGCAAGAATCCCTTCTCTTCCAAGTACGATATTACCTGTTCTGCCATGGTACATGGGGAAGCACAAGTTCCATCTTGCTGCCCTATTTCAATCTGAAAGAAGTTCGCCATTCATAGTTCACATCAAACAGGAGTAATAGTTCGGATTACAAACTTAAATGCAGCATAAACTAGCATACACATGCAGGGGTCTCAAAGAAGTGGGATGGATATGTGGAACAACAATGAACACAGGCAGATTCATGTTGATGTGTATCACATGTCCCAATTGCTTATTGTTGTGCTTGCTTCAATTCTCATGCACCTCCAGCACTGACCTCTGCGCACAAGACAAACCATCTCTCCTTTTTTGTGTTGGGAGGAATTATGTAAGCCTTAAAATGAAGATGTAACAAGCATTCTCTAATGAGAACATGAAATACACATGGTTCAGTTATTCAGACCATTAATCTAGATGCCTCATTGATGACCCATGCTCAAGAAAAACCTGGGCAGGAATGAAGATCATATCCATCCTTCAGGTGGCCTTCTGTTAAACATACTTGTATTTCTTTCTAAATTGTCAGTATACAGGCTTTGTATCTTAGTGTTAGAATCATCCAATCAGGGAGATCACGGGGCATTGTCATATTTGTCAAACAGAAGCAAATATGCTGCATTCAAATGAATCTATGAACCAAATAGGAAATTTGAATTCACACAAATAACAAGTATGCACACCTCACAGTTTAATGGTGGCTCATATGGATCATCTATCCCCGTGAAACCTGCAGCAGAGGATGAGAGTTAGGAATGATGAATCAACAAGAAGAGGCTATACCTATGGGAACACATAAGTGAATAACTGATTTCAACTGACAACAAAATGGTTGAAAGCAAAGCATCCAGTCATTTAAAATATGGCTCAATGGAGATTTTTCAGATATCAAGTTAAAACTCAAAAGATCAACTTGAATTAATTTTGTTGGATAATTGAGATTCAAAGTATGAGACGTGGAATACCAGGTTGGGACTCGAGGATACGAGCAACTGTTTGTCTAAATGCAGATTTGACAATTATCGAGTTGGAATTCAATCGTATCAGCAATTGCAACCATTGGAAATATCAATCTCTGCTGTCATCTAAATTTGTTAGTGCCTATTGTTTTGTGGTCCATGGTCGCCATGGCAGCATTACTATGCAAGCTCTAACCAGCAAGCATCGACACCAAGCATTCGGCAAATGAGCTCAGTAATAGCATTACAACTAAGATCCAGTTTGGATCAATGGAACTTGGTTATCCTAGTGGCTCTCTTCAGCCCTAAAGGGTACAAGAACAACATTCCTTCCTTTCTTGTTTACCAAAAAGTTGTTTTTTTTTTTTTCGGCGAAGACCGACTCTCAATCAAGCAACTCATGTTAACTCTGCAACAAGTGGGCCCACTTGGATGAGCATTAGTACTTGTATTGACAACGGCAGTTTCAAGAGGGGTCAAGTGTTCTTCGTTGCTGTGCACAAATGGATACCCAAAATTCCGCTCAAGTGGTAGGTTTCATGATTCCATCCATATGGGTGCATTGTAAAATCTTTAATGCTGATACATTTGCTAAGTGCAATGCTTTCTAAAAGACAGGAGGAAGGGAGTCTCAAGTCTCAACTGGCAGTTAAAACGGGATTCAATAGAAACAGAAACACTAGTGCTTTTCCTTCATCATTACCCATTTCATGGACTTTGTAAGCTCATGATACGTATTTTACTCATGCAGTGTCATGTAGGTTGCAGCTGGGAAATGCGGGACCATGTGTCTCCAGGCCCATGGACTAAGACAGAGCCTGAGTATCCGAGCCTGATAACCAATGGGTGAGACTCAGGCCTACATCCACACACGGTTCGATAACCTTGCCTGGCCTGGCTATCATAAGCAATTTCTAGCTACTACTAAACAAGAGGATGCATCAAATCTGAGCAGGATCGTTACAGTTAAATATTAATGAGTTATGCATATCTATCGGGAAGCCAAATAATAATTTTGACTTTCTTTCTCAGAAAAAAAGGAAAATTAACCATGACATATTAAATGTACTCATAAAAAGATACCTCATTGTTATCGGTATCCTACGATTTATATCCCAAATCCTAAGGAAAACGATTTGTATCTATGCAATGAATCCCATTATAAATGAATCTCAAGATTTACGTGTGAATCTTACGATTCGATACTCGTTTCATCGACTTATACAATTCAAGCAATTTGGCTGAACGAAAATAGCTACAACCAATAAGTTAATATCAATAATCGTTTACCTTTTTTCTTTTTCTCTCTTTTAGTGTTTTTACCTTTAAAAGGTTATTTAGTCGTTAATGAAATCTATCAAGAATTTTCGCGGCTTTGAGGAGGTTTTAGAGATGAATAACAAGCATACATTTAATTAAAGCGTTCAACTGTACGTATGAGGCTTGTCTATATCTCCCTCTTTTTTAAAATAAAAAATAAAATAAAATCTTGTTCAGTTTTTTTTTTCCGGCTGAAGAGGATGTAGATGGAGGTAGTAAAAATAGATTTAAAGATGATAACTTATTTGAGAATTTGGCTCAAGATGAAACGGACATAATGGAGAAACAAAATTCATGTAGCCGAACCGAACATAGTTGAGAGATGGCTTTGATGATGATGATGATGAATACTTTCACAACTTCAAGAGATATCTGACTGTGTAAGATTGATGGTTTGGATTTTATTTTTAATTTTATATTTTAATCTAAAGATAATAAAAAATAAATATATATTGATACACTAAATTTATTTAACTATTTACATTTATTATAATAGTAATATATGTCATGATGTTCTTGATATGATTGTATGAGAAGTTTACTTGCCACTATACTTATACTGCTATGAATGAGAAAATTGATGGATTATGAATAACTATTTTTTTCTTTTTCTGGTTTAATTTTTTGTTACTTTTCATTTTTTTTGTTACTTTTCATTTTTATTAGAAAAATAAAAAAAGTCCAACAATTTGCAATACAATTCATGAGTATGAATGATTTGTGATACGATTCTGATTTTCAGAACAAGGGGATACCTTATTTCTTTGTTCAATTTATTGCTTATTATGTCTATCGTTGTCATCATCATTATTTGAAACAATATCAGACAGTGTAAACTAGCAATGTGCAAGTATATATGCTTGAATGCATGCCATCTTAGCATTTAAGTTAATTAAGGCCATCATAGCCCCAAAGACATACCTTTTATCTTTCCTGCACGTGCAAGCTTGTACAGACCTTTTGCATCTCTCGCCTCACATACATCCAATGGCACATTCATGAAAACCTTTAAATTGTATGATTGTCACCCCATCAACAGCAAAAAGAATGGCCTTTATCAGGGAATGCAAGAAATGAAACAAGATACACCAACCTCAATAAAGTCTCCCTCTGGCAATATTGCACGGCAGGCATCTCTGTCTCTTCTATATGGAGAAATCAAACTAGCAATGCAGATAACACCAGCATCTGCAAAGAGCTTTGCAACTTCCCCTAATATCATAGAATCAAGGTAACTTAGAAACAACAGGAACTCTGGAAAAAAATGATTTAGTAAACTTGCTTTCTTTTTCTTCTCCTTTTGAAATGGAGCAGAGTAACTCGATTCAACATGAATTGGAACATGTTACACTAAAAAGACCTCATAAAGCAGTAACTTAGAAAGAAAACAATTAAAATAAATCTCGAACTCAAAAGTGCAATTGTATCTACCCCAAACTGCAGGTTTAATTTTACTTTATTCTTAATATTTGGCAGAATCTGTTCTATATGTTAGCAAATGGACACTGCTTCCTTTCCTGTCCAATATCAATAGCAGTGCCAATGGCCACATTAATTTGGGGGCATAAAATTCAGTTAAGATGAGAGAACACAATCTAAACAGTCATTTGACTGGACAATTCTGTGGTTCTTGCATAAAATATAAAGAGAGTTTCTGGAAACACTAACCAATCCTTCGTATATTTTCTGCCCGATCTTCTGCCTCGAAACTAAGATCCCGATTAAGCCCATGCCTAACATTATCACCATCAAGAATGTAAGTTAGCTTTCCTCTACAATGCAACCCTCGACTCAATGCACAAGCCAGCGTGCTTTTCCCTGAAATTTGATTGGAGGGCTAAAAATAAGAAATTTATCAAATGCAATCATCCCTTGGCGACGTAGAAAAAGATTTAACTTAATCTATAATATATCCCTTGCCAACCCACTGGGACAGTGTAAGGACCATCCAAGTCCACAAAATATTTCACATAAAAGACAGCAGTCAGCAATATAAGCAATGTGATGTATGCAGCAATAGCCTATAAAAGCTCAGAAATAAAGAACAATACATCAACAGTTCTTCACCACAAAATCAGTGTCCCTTTTCTGGAAATTTGAAAGTTAGTCCCTACATTTTCCATTAACTAATCAGAAGCCCCTGATGAATTGAACTAGAAACTGAGCCTTAACAAAGGCTAATTTTTTCTACAAAAGTTATGTGAAGGCCGCTAAAAGATAAAAAAAATGCCCTAATGAAGTTAAACACAGCCCATTCAAACCAGCCCTTGTCCCCAACCAGAAGAAAATATAAACAACTACAAATTAATTTATGGTTAAAGGTTAGCATGAGTTGACTGGTTGGGCCTAACCCTACCAAGGGGGTATTGGCCCTTGCATTCCTAAATTAACATTCGCAAGAAATTAAAAAAGGTTACTCAATAGAACATTAATGACCTAGTTGAAAAGACAATGAATAAAATTAATGGACAATTTTCTAATTGACCATCAAGGGAATGGATGGGGTCAGACAATCAATTTCTGGAGGAATCTATTTTCAATTTCAGGGTAGTCAAGGTTCTATGCCGATGTTTGGGCAGTTGTGCTCTCTTCAAGTTGTCATTTCTAGGTTCCTGTATAGTAGGTGTTCATAGAAATACAGTGGGTAGGTGCTCTTCTGCAGATTGTTGTCAAAGTGAAAGTCAAATGATTATACATGTATCCTCAATGATACTTTTTGCTTGCAAGGGTGACAATCAAAAAAGGGTACAGACTTGGAGTGCCTGTAGGGATTTATCTTCCAGGTTCTTTTTTGAGCTTTATGTCCATTAACTTCACTCATTCGAGCTTCTCAATTGTTTAAGAAGCCCTAGCTCCACCTAGAACAGCCACTTTCTGCCAAACAGCTGTTTCAGGGAAGGTTCAGATGAAGAAAAGTCTAAGAGGAAATTAGTTTAGGTCAGTGCGTTCATCTATTCCTATTTTTCCCTTATTCGTGAGATATATGGTGTCTGTTCTGTGCAGCGTTTGCAGGTGGTCTGGCTTCTTATGTGTTCGTTGTATGACATGGTGCGTCACTGGGATTCTCATTCTTTTTCCAAAAAGGGGCAAGCTCATGTAGAGGGTTGTTCTGACATGATTCTTTCTACAATTTGAAAATAAATGAAAGAAAAATCCTTCCCCCTGCATCTTCCCCCACTCCAATTATAGATTGTCAGAAATCCCAATATCTTTTTTTTTTTTTGAATGGTGAAATACCAAGATCTTTGTACTCTTCTGTTGACACTTCTTATGAAACAAACATTGCCTTACACATGTCAACACATTGTTTCACGCATATAGCAATATTTAATAATCGAAACATCCAATTGTCTAATTGCACATCCAAGTAAAATATAACCATCAGAAGCAACAATGCCTCCAAATCTACCTCAAGTTGGAGGAAAAGATCAAGTGGAGTTTCCAAGCCATGCAAACAAAATTAAAATCAAGAAGAAAATCAGAAGTATGAATAGTGGATCTTCAACCCAAGAGGAGATCAATGTAACTCCAGAGCAAGTTCTCTCCAAGTGGAAGAGAATTGATGCCATCCAAGAGGAGCTGTCACAAAATGGGCTTCAGATAATGGGTTAGACCCAGCCCAATAACCAACAGGCAACGACCAAGCTCAGGTCCCACAATTATCTAACAGGCCCAACTGTGTAAAAAAAGGAGCCCAAGCCCAGGTCCTATGATTTCCTAGGAGGTGCCCAAGCCACCAAGCCTCTAATTGAGCAATAAATCCAATTTCCTTTAGTATTTCCTTACTTTCTTAGTCTTTAGGTATATTTCTTATTTTTACTCTTTCCATCCTTCTTAAGAAGGGAAGGAAATCCATGTCCAACAGGAAATTTTTGGATGTCCAAGGGGGCCTATCTAAGGACCTCTCATGTGTATTCTAAAGATCAGCTTCAATAACATTCATATTTTCTCAACTCTTCGGAATGAAAGCCTAGAAGTATTTGTGCTAAGCTTCTCCTGAATGTACTTATGATTGGGTGGATCTTTCTACACCACACTCCGGCTGCATCAGCCTCCGTCTTCTCCTAGCACCTTCCTCTAATACCACTTTGATTCGCATTATAGGGTAGTTTCTGGATTTCCGTGAAAATGCCTAAACCTTCTTAAATGATATTCTTTGATTTTATCATCCATTGTAGTTATCCTTGCACTGCTTTTAATGTAGCCATTTCTTAGTGTAACATTTCTTCAAACTCCACGCATGTGCATCTCGACCACATGAACATTAGCTTCTTCACATTTCTTCATTGCCCGAATGTGTCTACCCGCCAAACTATCATCTTATGAAATGACTCTTTAAAATCTGAGTGGAACTTGATAATTGCACGACACTCCACTAGCTTGTCTCCACTTAGCCCACATTGTACCAATCCATTCCTGCTAACTTCATTTGACTCAAACCGACCTTTTGGTTCTATGATAGCTTCTAAGGAGCAAAATTTATCATAATAAGGTACTAGGTTGTTTCTTATTCCCAATTGTATATCTAACTACTTATGCCATTTAGCAACCATGATAGAAACTAGTAGTCATGAACAAGAGCCATTACTTCTATGACTACAACCCTCACCACCATTGTTAAAGAAAAAATGACGACCACCTCACAGTTTTATTACCTATCATGTAATGTTTCCTGAGTGAAATACCCTAAATTCAATCAATCAAATCTAGACATTAACCTAAGGGGCAACCTGTGATAAACACTAAAGTCCATATATTACCTTGATAAAATAAAATCAATTGGGTCAAAGGCATCAATACAAAAATCAGAAAATTTTAGAAACAAGACAAAGTTAGCATGCGGGTGTCAAAAATATCAATAAAAAATTGGACAATTCAAGAAATTAAACAAAGTACTAGCATTAAGTCAGTGCTTATATACTCATGAAAGTGATGAAACAAAGCTCTCCATACTTCATAATTCCTTGGAAATAAGAAGTCACTAAGCTCATCCATCAGCAAGTGACAGCGGAAGGTGTGCACTATTGCAACCTTCAAGTTGTGGGTTCATCATTTTGCCATTATTAAAAAAACCAAATAAAAAAAAAAAAAAAAGATAAGTCTGCCAATATAAGTTCCTTAGACATTGGAAACATTTCTGTTGAAAGCCACCAATCTGAGAAACATTACATCCTCTGCAGACTATTGGGATACAGAAAGCACTAAATTGCAAGAAAGTGATATCATTAAAAAAGAAGCATTACCTAGTCATATGCAGTACATGAGGTGTCACATACTAGAAAGTAGATTTTGTATCATATCAAAATAGTGGAGATGAGATTTCCATAAACAAACCTGAACCGCTGAGACCCGTAATCCATATCACACATCCTTTTTGCTTAAGTAATTTTTGTCTCTCGGGTTTTCCGACTGAACATTCTTGCCAAACAATGTTTGTTGCCTTTCCAACAGTAGAAATCACAACACCATTTGTCCCTAGCCAAAAAGAAGATCAAAACCCATCAGGGTTTAAATAACAGAAATGGATGCTTAAGATATATGGATTTTACAATTCAATGTTCACCGTCATATTTTTTACATAAACAAAAAGCTAGAACAGGTGCTAATGAGTTGGAACTCTTGGTGTTATTATTGTGAAACCAATGTGAAAAACAAATGCCAATACTAATTACAAAGACTTAGATTAAACAAAGGGGTGGGCCAGGCGTGTCCCCACACACCAGGCTGTTCAAGGTCAAGCTTAAGGATGAGCTGGCCTTAACTGAAAATTTTTGTGCATGTGCATGTGTGTGTTGGGGGTGGGGCGACACGTGCGTGTACAGCTAGCTATCCAATCCAAGTAAAATAATACCTCTTCTGGGAAACACATTTTTTGGCACTTTATCTTATAAGTCTGTAGGTAAGGATATTCCTAATCCCATTAATGATGCGGCAGCCATTATTGCTACTTGACACAAAATCCAACCTAAAGAACATCTATGGTAGATGTATCTTCCCTTTTCATTTGTTTGAATGATATATGGTATATCTACTTAGATGAAGCAAATCATAGTCTATAAAATTCACTTGACAAGCATTAGAACAAAGAAAAGGTGCTGATATTTTTCTCATTCTCCATGTTACTAACAACATTTAAGAACGAGTTCTATTCGTTTTGAAGATTTCTATATGCAGATGTGGGAGGCATGTGCAGGATCAGTTAAAAATTAGATAAATATGATTCCAGGCCGTTCCTTGAGCATGTAAAAGTAGGGCTCATGATTAAGTAACCAAGACAGTCAGATAGGCCACCCCGTGGTCAGACAGTCAATCCTGACCCTTCATCGACCTCTTGCTAACTGACATTAAGAAAGAAATACAACGCATTACCTAGGAATAGGACCAAAGAATGAATTGCTTAAATCTTCAAATCTTAGTTATTTCAAGAGACATTGCAATGGGGCACCACCAAATAATGGAGGGCTATAATTTTCACCTTTTGGTTAATACAGGAGTCATCACACTGGCTAGCCCGACCAAGGATGACTTTTTCAAGCAAGCAGACAAATGACACTATGAAAGATTTGACATTTGATGATCCACTATCCGTGTCTGATGTTGATGAGTGGTTGATTATGAGTCAGCCAAAAATAGCTCACTGTAATCATCATTATCACCAAAACCGCCACCAACACCAACTTCATTAAAATAAATAAATCAATAACAACCATCGGAAGTGATATCTCCCATAAATCTTGGGTAACCTAGAGAGAATGATACTGCAAAACCCTAAAATCCAAGCCAATCGCATGATCGAAGGACAAGACTTGAGTCTGTTTCAATTTTTACTGCCTCCATTGTTGTTATCACCTTTGACCAAAAGACTAGAAATGTAAAAGCAGCCAGATTCTGATTCTTTTCTGATGCATCTTTCATCTACAACTTAGGGCTAGTGGATACTACCAAGATTCAAGAATCTTGTAATCTAAAAATCAGCTTAAATAGGTCTGGCATCATCCATAATCCATAGCCTACTCTAAAAATGCAATGTAAGCAAAACTACGCATACAATCTCCAATTCCATTCATTTCCCCAAATTCATCAAAATCAACAGACACATTTGCAAATCTCCAACAAACAGAGGGAATGATGAAATCGCAAATGACAGAAGAAAAAGGAAACACATACCAGAGATCTCATCCGGATCTTCCGAACCCGATCCCTTGGATCGAACGACACTCCTTCCCGAATCCTCCATCGCCTTCAAACGAATCGACGATGGCAGCTTCAGCCTCCTCGAATCAGAAACTCCGAAACCGAAGCCCTTGATCTTCACCTGATCGAAACTGATAACATAAGAAGAAGAAGAAGAAGAAGAAGAATCAAGGGTGGATAGAAGAAGAAGTGGAGGAGAGAGATGGAGAAGCGATCGCGCAAACATCTCTCGACGGACGAATCATTACAAGGAGGAGATGTGGATAAGAGGACCGTGTCGTATATATAGGGGATG
This sequence comes from Camphora micrantha, assembly GCA_003546025.1. Taxonomy (NCBI): domain Eukaryota; kingdom Viridiplantae; phylum Streptophyta; class Magnoliopsida; order Laurales; family Lauraceae; genus Camphora; species Camphora micrantha. The sequence continues at coordinate 73,926,083 of QPKB01000002.1, forward strand.
GGACTGAGATCTCGGGGATTTGTACGGTTCGTTCATGCAGGTAACAAGTGTGGCTGGCACGGCACGTTTGTAAATTGGAAACGGCTGCAAAAAAGCGGGACAGAGAGAGGGGGAGGTGGGTGCGGTGTGGTGTTCGCAGGCGTCGTCCTGCTTCGATTCACTTACCTTTGTGTTTTAGAGTATCTATGTGTTGCCTTTTCTAGTGTCTTGTTTCTCTCTGCAGACTGCACTCTAGTGGGATGTGAGTTCAGAGGAGAGAGTAAAAATATGTGAGTGCAGGTGAGAAGTGGGACCCAGTAATTTAGTGAATTCTTTTTATATATAGTAGTGGTGGAATTGACAATGAGCTTTTAGGACCGAATCAAGCTTTCCTCCGTGCACCTGAGCCATTTTTTTATTTTTATGTTCTTTTAGCATCGTAAGAGTTGGGGTAGTAGGCAGGCCGTGGTGAATTTCCGCCCCAGCCCCACAAATTGAACAGTGTGGACCGCATATGCCAATAAGCAAGGAAAATGTTCCACGTTGAGTTAGGCGGGGCCACTCGGGTATAATTTTACATTTATTCAAGGATCGCTTATCGGGATTAAGAAAAAAAGTCGGATAAAATTCTCTCGTGGCCCTAATATAGTAATGTAATTTCGAACTCACAATCTCCGGATGCAAACCGTGGTTCTAAACCAAATGAGCTACTCCTTGAGTTCTTTTTTTTTTTTTTCCTTCATTGATAAACATGCATCTAAGTTGGAAATATGAGATGGACGGCATAAAAGTAATATGCCTCATCGGAGAACATTTGCCCCAACTGCAAATTACATACAAAAAAAATAAAGGCAATTGATTAAATAGGAATCACTGTCGATTTGATTATGTAAAAAACTTGTGATCAAAGTCAAGAGTCAAATCACATGATTTACATATTGTGAAGTTGATTGTAAGCCTTTCCATGGTTAATCAGTTTGCGTTTGGTACAGGAACTAGATTCGTGCAGTACACAGTGGGTGAGTGAGAGGGCTACAGCGGCCAGGGTCTGCCAAATTTTTTGGAAACCTTGTCTCATTCACATAGAGGTTCCCCGGATCCTCATTATTATAATTATTATATAACATTTCCTCTTTTTCTTCTTTCTCTTTGTTTCCAGGATACATGGTGAATTGAAGTAAAGTAAAGTGGAAGCATCAAATTAAGAAAGAATAAAATATAAAGGGTTATGCTGGTTTTTTGCTTTTGGTTGCTTGATTGAGAATTTTTTGACTTTTTATGTAAAAAGAGAACTTTTTTGTCAGAAAAAAGAACGATAAAATTTTAAATTTATGTACTTTTGATATAACCCGATCTTTTCTTGTCTTGTCTAAGAATAGATGCTTTACTTTATCTTACTTCAATTCACCATTTATCCCAACACGCTGAATTTACTTTACAAGTAAATTACCCATACAGGCCCTGGGAGGCATAATTGGTTGTGTGAATTCAAATCCCCAAGAATAATTTGATAGATGAATTTGTTGTGTCTTTGATCCACCTATTTGTCATCTGGATAGCTATCCAATCCCAGCGATAAATAGACAATTGAACTAGAAGAAATAGTAAAAAGGCACTTATATATGGCCGATGAAGAAGCTGCACTACTTTCTCTTCTTTATATGATGGAACCTCAAGGCCTTATACCGAAGAGCAATCAATCAAGTCCACTTGATTTACACATTTCATTTGTAAGTACCCACCTGAGCGGTGCCATGTTGAGATCTGAAAACATATTCATAAAAATTTTGTGAACCTGTGATCTAAAAAAAAACATTTATGGGAAGTTTTCGACCCCGTTGAAATCTATAAAAAATTTTACGAGAAGATTTTGAACCAACTTAATTTAAGAGTTTGACTTAAATGAGAGAAAATGGCTTATAAATTTGTAACCCTTTTGTAACACCCAATTAAGATAAACCGCATACTTTTGTGTCATGGGCAGCCCAATAATTTTGAATGGCTTATAAATTTAAATAGATATGCCTAAACTCATTGGAAGCTCAAATAATATTTTTATCTCAAGTTCTTTTATTTTTATCCTTTTTTCTCTCATTTTTCTAATACTAAATATTTGAAGGTAGGGTAAGGGTCTAAAATTACAGGCCCCCTATGTGAAAGTCGAATGTTTTTACTCGGTTAAGCCCAGTCCGCAAATGAGATGGTAGGATAAGAGTTTAACCTCGGCCCGACCTGGGTCTAACCTGGGGCGGCTCTAGGTATTCAAATAAGTGGAGTCAATGAAAGACTTATCTTCCGCAAATCGAATAAATTTGTTTTCTCTTTATCAATATCTGTCATCTACTTTTGATAATTAGACAAATATAATATAAAATTCCCAAATAATCTATTTCCGATAATCCGACAAAGATAATATTGAATTCTCAAAAAAAAAATAAAAAATTATACACTGTTACTAATAGCTCTTAATCCAAAAAGATAATCAAAATACATAAACTCCTACAGCTACCCTCATTAGGTTTTCACGTGTTGGAATCGTTGCATAATAGCTTCATTATCAACAGTAGCAACAGCATCCTTTTCAATGTATGTTACCAAACAATCATTCATCCATTAATCCCTCATTCGCTTACGCAACATGTTATTTACGTACGTCATTGCCGAAAAAACGCTTTCTTTCGTTGCAGTCGCAGTCGCTGCTAACAAAATCAACGCTAATTTTAGAAGAAAATAAATCAATTGGTATACAATATCCTTATTTATCTCCACTAATTTTATAGCAATGTCACCCATTCATTTAAGTTAAAAAAAATTCGTTGCCAAAGCGCATATCAACAATGTAGGCCCATTAATCTTTTTTATATTTTGATAGACAATTGGCCCATTAACTTAGGCGGTGGGTATTTTATGGTGATTTTTATTCACTAACACAGCAACAAAGAAAATTTGTAAAGTTAGCTAATGTGTGGTGAGGCTCTTAAATTGAGTGGGGTCAAAAGCTTTATAGAAGTTCAATTCATGACATAAAAGATTTTGTTTTTAAATATTGATCCATGTGGCGCCGCCCATAAATGTTAGACAGGGTCATTTCATGATTCCTCCTATGACGGATTACCAAATATTAAATGGGCTGAAGCGATGTTTTTAAAAGTTAGTTGAATTTCCTTGTCATGCATGGCTGTGAACATTAAAATGTTCTCTGATTAGTTAGCTTTCATAACATCAAGTCATCAATCGGAAGAACTTAATTATAGAAATCACTCCCTGGGCATGTGAATTATTATCACAGTACTATATATCACCGCTCCAGAATAGAGCAAAACATATAATATAATGATAAATACATAAATAAAAGTCCAAATAGATCCTTTCAGTTCTAAGAATAGTTTGAATCCTCAGATGCCAGGAAGAAGAGAAAACCCCTCCCTGGGCTTTATATATGATTCAAATTACTCAAAATAATTGCCTTGCCTTTTGCAAAGACTTTGAGCAAAATTTATCCGGTAAGGAGGCACCACCCTGAAATTTAACTACCATATGTATGAAATACACAGTACAAAAAGGTGTGGAGTCAGATATAAAATTTATCAATCTGGGCTGGCTTAGTCATTATTGGAGAAAGGTTTGCCTCGCCCTAGAGCCTAGACCAATATGTGGAAGAGAGAGTTTTACTTTTGACACTCAGAAGGGCAGCATTTTCAGAGATCATCTGCGGCATAGGGTACGGACGACTTTAATTGATTGAGGTTTGGCTAATTGATTTAAGTCAATGGGAGCGCTCTTGATTTTTGTTGATTTATGGAGCTTCCCTCAGCAGTTATAAAGGAATGAAAACCATAGTTGACTACCACCTAACCACCTAATTCTAATAATAAATGGTGTCCCTTATTTTGATTGGGATCTATTGCCTAGCAAGTGCCTACCTTCAATGCAAATGTTTTAAAAATTAAAAGAGATTTTTCCAGTCATGATAACCCCACCTGCAGTGGTGGCTCCAGGAATTCAAATAAATGGGGTCAATGAAAGACTTATCTTCCGCAAATCAAAAAAATTTGTTTTCCCTTTATCAACATTTGTCATATTCTACTTTCGATAATTCGACAAATACAATATAAAATTATTAAATAATCTATTTCCGATAATCCGACAAAGATAATATTGAATTATCAAAATAAATATATATATATATATATATACATTGTTACTAATAGTTCTTAATTCAAAAAGAAAATCCAAATACATAAACTCCTACAGCTACCCTCAACAGGTTTTCATGTGTTGGAATTGTTGCATAATTGCTTTATTATCAACACTAGCAAACACAACCTTTTCAATATATGTGAAAAAACAGTTATTCATCCATTGATCCCCCATTCGGTTACACAATCTGTTTTTTACGTACTTCATTGCTGAAATAGATCTTTCTACCGTTGCAGCTACTGGTAAAATCAACGTCAATTTTAGAAACAAATAAACCAATAGGTATACGATATCCTTCTTTGTCTTCACTAATTTTCTAGCAATGTCACTAATTCCTTTAAGTTTTAAAAACTCGTTGCTAAAGAGCATATCAGCAATATGGGCCCATTAATCTTTTTTATATTTTGATAGATAGTTGGCCCATTAACTTAGGCGGTTGGTATTTTATGGTGACTTTTATTCACTACCACAGCAAGAAAAAAAATTTTGTAAAGTTAAGTTAATGTGTGGTGAAACTCTTAAATTAAGTGGGGTCAAAAGCTTTATATAAGTTCAATTCATGACATAAAAGATTTTATTTTTAAATAATTTTTCAGATCTCAGTGGGGTCAATTGACTCCACTGTGATCAATGTGGCGCCGCCCCTGGGTCTAACCCTTTGATAGCCCTAGTGGCAGAGTTGAAGAAGATAAATATTTTTTTTGACCCCGCTGACTTGACTTGACTTGACTTGAATTTCTAGAGCCGCTATTACAATTTTGATGAAAAGGCCACACCAATTAATTAATCATCAAACCAACAGCGATAAAACCACGACACTTTTTCTCGGAGTCAGATGTCTTCATCCAAGTTTCTGTGCATATCACCTGCAGCCTAACATTTATATTATCGAATATCATCCACTACAACAAACCATGCAGTATCGTCCTCATCGATGTGAATCATTTGTCAACATTAACAATAATTGAGTATATCTTGTGAGCAGATTATAATAACTAGTGGACCATCGTTTTAGATCTCTCTTTCATTTTTAAAGTACCATGAAGTAAACATGCCTTATTTAATGAGTTTTCGAATTGAATTATACAATTCCTATTCATTCACTTTGATTATAAATGCTATGACAAAAGATATTCAAGATATACTTTTTCAGTGTACTCTTGTTTTGCAAATGACGCAGGGCCTTGTCACCCCTAGTCCCACCATGTGTATGGTATGGGTGCTCATTACTTTAATTATAAGCATGTGAATGATAGCTTGGAAACGCTTGTGATAGTACTTGGCCCAACTGGAATGGTTAAGCAGGCTTCATGTAGCTAATTCAAGGAAGAAGGTTTTGATGATGATGACGATAAGTTTTATCCATGTAACTGTATTTAAGATGGTAAGCGGAACTTCTTTTCTCTCTCTCTCTCTCTCTCTCTCTTTTTGGTAAAAAAGCAGAAGAGCAACACCAAATAACGGTCCATGAATTGATGACTTCAAGAGTTTTAGTAAAAACATAAAATATACGAGACTTTTTAAGATTTTGCACAAATGTAATGGCCTTTTCTCGGAGGAAAAAAAAAAAACCTTTCCTTCACTTTTATCTTGGTAGCTGGAATTTAAGAATGAGTTACCATGGTTACATAGTTTGATGATCTAGACCATTGTGGCATTAGCCCCTTTTGATAGCTAAAGCCATATACTATTTGGCTCAATAACGTTCTCCCATGAGCAACTACAATATACTGTGGGCCCCACTTGGGCCACCTTTCTTCAATGATGCTCATTGGATACTCTTTTCAACTTATTGAACTTTGACTCACTATTGTATTGAATCTCAAGAAAATCTATAATTAAGATGTTACTAAATTTAAGGTTGTTAAATCAAGAATTAAGATAATTTGGAGAGACCGATCTTCTGTATCCTCTTTGTTCATGAAAAGACTTTTCTATCTGCCTTCCTCTGTGACCAATCTGGCATGAGACCTTTACCTCTGAATATTTATTTAATGTCGGTTGGCAATTGGCATGACATGATCGATGTGTCTCTCGATGTATCTAAATCAAAAGTCTCTTTTATAATTCATTTTCTGCATTTGTGGTCCACTTCTATTTCCACTTCCATTTCTATATTGAGCTTGCAAGGCATTTTGGTTGGTTAATACCAGGTGGACAAAGCAATATTAGATCAGACAGAGAACTCCACTGAACTGAAACCTGAGCCTGTTTCTTTTGTGGGCAGGCGCAATTGCTGAACCATTCCCCACATGCCACCTTTTCATGTCTTGGGTAGTTATAGTATGAGCAGACTATTAAGATGCCACCTATCTCTATTTTAACCCTCTGTTTGGGAAATGGAGGGAGGGGAGGGAAAAAAAGGGGAAAAGGAGGAAAAAATAATGAAGGGGAGGGAGGGAAAATTAATTTTACCTCCTCTTGAATGTGTAGTCAAAAAGTAGGGGGAAAAAAGTGGAAAAATAGGTTTTGAGGAGGAGTGAGATAAGTAGTAAAATTACCACATTGCCCTTACTATATATAAAAGAGAATTTTAAAATTCTTTATATAAGTAAGGGCAATGTGGTAATTTTCTATTTATCTCACTTACAAACAAACCCAACTTTTCCACTTTTCTTCCCCCTACTTTTTGACTTCCCAAACAAGTGGAGGTAAAATTAATTTTCCCTCCCCTCCCCTCCCCTCCCCTTCATTTTCCTTCCTCCTCAAATTTTCCCTCCCCTCCTCTTCATTTTCCCAAACGGACCGTTAAGGGAGAAAATCTCCTAGGAGAGTTTTTTTTTTTTTTTTTATCCCAACTTTAGTTCAGGGGTCCCCTCTTGGAAATGAGAGGAGATTGAAAATCTGCACTACTCTAATGTGGACCATGACTTGTGAAAAAAAGTGTCTCAAGAACATTAATTCTTTAATCTTTTTGGCCAATATACTAATGGTTTAGTGGTGTTGGTACCTTAGTGTCACATACATGTTCTTCAAATTTAAAGTATCAATCCTAATCATTAGTCTAACCTAGGCTTTACAAAAAAGAAAAAGAAAAAAAAAAAAACTTAATCTACTTCACATTGATGAGATAGAATTATGTCTTCAAGCGAAACTAGAGTATTTCAGTTTTGTGCAAAAATGAGCTATGTGGCTATGTAGATGGGTTGGTTTTGGTTCCTACCCTGAAACTTTTGTTCATGGTTCAAATGAAAAAGACAGTCAATCTCAGTCTAGATGATGCAATCTGCATTAAGCAATATTTGTTCGTTCTCAAATTTATTAATGCAATGTGTTTAGAAGCTACGCTACGATGGGTATTTGAGCTTTCTACTTCTTTGGAAGCATAGGGTATTCAAGGTGGGAAAACCCTATGGTGAGGGGAGTCGACCTCAGATGAGGTAGCACACCTTAGGTGAGGAAATGTATCTGCATAGCTTCAAACCTTGGGCATACAAATAAAAATCGGCACCTCTTACCACTAGTGTAAGACCTCTTACCACTTGAGTGAGAGTACCTGGATCAGCTTATCAGGATAGTTGATTGGTACTTTACAATAGATGAGAAAGACAGCCTTCCAACACAAAAATTTCTTAAGCCTTCACTCGACAGTACAAAATGGACTGCTGTAAAAGAATACAATTACAGAGGAGAAAAAGGTTTGTCTCCAAGCATATGCCATTAATCTTCTACTGTGTAATAAAAGGAGAGAAGAGGATAATAATGCACTGATATATATAGTTTGGTCAAAAATGAATATCATCAGCTCAAATGCCATATTTACCAACTCATACACAAAACATAATACACAATATAGAATCTTTTTCTTTTACCTTTAACACATCCCACACCACTAAACTCCATCCTACACAATATAGGTTTAGAATCCCTTTTCCTTTAACCTTTTTTAATGCTTGCTAGACACGTCCCATGTGCTTGATGGTACATCTCTATAAATGCCACAGCTGTGATTTCTAGCTTACAACAATTAGGCCCACGTCAAGGGGTCATCATTGAATTATTTGGGTCTCAAAAAGGTAGTCCGTGGTCCAAATGTACAATTCATAGCCTATGGATATTGTGTGATTGAGCATTTTTTGGTTCCAATGTTTTTACTTCATTTATACAACCACTTTAGTCCTTAGCTGGGAGGTTCGCAGGCTTTGTAGCATTGGATTCCAATCTATTATTCCATTATTGGTAGACAAGGAACTGTCAAACTGGCGTACGATGTGCTAGCGCCTTTAATGAAGTTGAGTAAAATAAAGATTATTTTGAAGAAAGAATAAAATATAAGTGTGTTATTATGATATTTTATTTTTAGTTGTTTATGATGGAATTTTTTGACTTTTTGTATTGAAAAGTGGAATTTTTTTATCTTTTAATGGAGAAAATGGGTTGCTTTTTTACTTTTTTTTGAAAAATATGGTGTAAATTTTGAATTAAAGTGCTTTTGATGTGACTTTTTTTTTTTTTTTAGAAATGAATGCTTTATTTTACTTTACTCTACTAATAGTGGGCTTGTTTGGCAATTCCATTATTAGAGTCAAGTAAGGTAAAGCCTCCATTTCTCAAATAAAAAAAAAAATCTCATCAAAACCACTTTAATTCAAATTGCCCACCATATTTTTTTTTAAAAAAAAGTCAAAAAAGTAACCTCATTTCTCCGCTAAAAGACAAAAAAAAAAAAAAAAAAAAAAAAAAAAAACTCCATAATCAATACAAAACAGATAAAAGTAAAATACCATCCTAACCTACTTATATTTTATTCTTTTTTCAAAATAATCTTTACTCCACTCAACTCCATTAGTAAAGCTCCTTGGTAAAGACAGTCATCCGGGGTTGATCATTAACAATTAAAAAACAAAAAAGAAATAATGTATTTATTGTAGATGAGTTGACCCATGTTGGATGCAGCTTGGGTATATCTGACCTGTTTATTCAATAGGTTGGATACAAGTGGCATCAAAATGCAAAACCTGCCATGCCAATCAGGCTCCACCCAATTGACACCCCTACCCAGAAAGTCTCTTACTCTTTCAGTGTGCTGATGCTGTCACAACCCTTTGCTCATTTCATTTTCCCTTTTGGTAAGGCTTAGTTTATATCATTTACCGGCTTCCATTCTTGTTGCCAAGAATAATATCAAAGGGTAATTAAATATTTGAGAAACCATGGGATCCAATCCAGATAGAAACACATATGTAAGTATTAAATTTTTAACAATACTTTTAATTTGTTCCATGCATGTCAAAATATAAGGGCCAGGTTGGGGGTTGGGATCCTCCTGCAGCCCAACCATGCATACATTCATCCACTACTTTAACTTGAATTCAGCCATGAGACCCCCTTTTGGATCAAATCCTACAGAGATTCGATTCTGGTCTTTGGGTTGAAAGCCGAATCCCAAATTTACCTTTGATGCTGGATTTAGGTTCCAAAAATAGGATTCTATGATGTTCTCAACAGAGATTCAGATTAGAATCCAGTGTGAATCAAGACAGGATTGCATCAGTAGCTTAAGGTGAGCCTATTCAATAGTGAGGCTTGGACCGCTCAGATGAAATCATGTCCAGTAATGAGTTGCACCAAACAATGATTTTATCTCTCTCCTCAAACTGCAGTGCCTGACAAGTGACAACATTAGCTCAAGCCCACCCCATTGACAAACCTAACTGCAAGTATTTTGATTTTCCATTGTTTCTTTTGATTCTTTATCCTTCTTTATGTAGTCCTCTTAAATAGGCCGCTTACACTGGAGCCCCTAGAATGGGCTCGCTAACGTCAAGAACACAATAGGATGGTCATATGGTCTGAAGATACTTGCCCATGGTCTTTGAACCTATGGACAACTGTTTCCAGCCTTCCAATTGGTTTTTGATGACTAAGATTTCCAACTGGTCCCTATATATATTTCCAAAAGAATAAATACATAGTACAATGTGTGAATGGAATAAGATCCTACCTACTTACTACCTATGCAAATTAAAAGAACAAAAAATCATGTCAATTCAAAAGCCAATCTAATAACATGGATTTCATGGTTGGGATGCTGTGTGGCTTATCCAGATTGTTAATCTAAAATGAACAGATAGCAATTATTAGAATTATATGCTCAGAGTATAGCAATTGTTTGTTGCATTCTCAGTTCCAAAGTCCAGAGCCTGTGCTTTCATCAAAAGAAGCTTTTAGTGTATAACAAAATCTGATAATTTGCCCTTTGGTAAACATCATGAGTATTATGCACATCGCCATGTAGGAGAATTGGAGCATTTTGGAATAAGCTTCTATGCTGCTTAGGGTCCTGGTAAACCTAGCAAAACAGTTTTGAAGTTTTCCCAACATTCAATGAGACTGGATGTCAAAAAAAAAAAAAAAAATCATGATGCGAAAAACATATTGAGCACAGGAACACACACAAAAACCATGACTGGCAGTTAAAGAGAAATCATTAGATAATGAAAGATGCCAAACAATCAATAGCACAATAAAAGGAGAATTGTTAGAGCTAAATAGATGGTTGGAAAACAATTTAATCCATTAGTATCACCATCTTTGGACAATAGCCCAAATGAATTCATCATATAATCAAAAGATTAGTCACTCGGGGTTTGGCAATTGTTCCCAACAAAAGGAATTCAAGACGCTAGTCCTCACTAGAGCACCTCATCCAACAGCAAGGACTAGCATCGTGGGTCCTGTTGACCACCGTTCACGAAATACACGGATGGGAAGATCATGCATCTGCATTTTGAAACTTTCACTTCAATTTCAATGACTGTCAGTGGCTTTACTATCGATTTTTGGGTTGAAAGCAGATGGTTAGGTCAGTCAGATCAGTGAGATAAATCACTCGTGGATGATCCGTGGCATGAATGATCCACCCAAAAGTTTTGTACTAGCTAGATCAAGATTCAAGATGAAGACATAAGAAAAATGCAAGAAACCGGATGCAAGAAATGCCTCATTTGGAAAAAAAAATACTCGTGGGTGGATCTTTGGGAAGGAAAATGAGCTTCCTATTAAATATAATCCTGATAATTACCATCATGCCATATGTTCGATTTGATTGCAGTAGTACAACATATACCAGAACAGAGTGGATTTCTACCAAAATCAAGTGAGGAATCACATATGGTAAACCAGACATTAGTGTCGAAGACGAGCATTCTTTCTTTTCTTTTTTTTTTCACTTCACTTTTTTCTTTTTTTCTTTCTTTGTTGGGCGGGGTGGGGGTTTGATGGTGAGAATGAAAAGAAAATACTGGTTTTTCTCTTGTGAAGTCTTTTTTAACCTTTGAAATTCTCTGAATTCCAAATTCAGAATGCTCATGAAGGGATTAGCATCTGGGGAATTCTATGGAGACAGAATTTCAGTATATTTGGAATTCTTCCAACATGAATTCCCCTAATCAAAGATGCCCATCCATATTCTGGAATCCAGAGAATTCTAAAAGTCCAAAACAAATGTTGCACGGTATCTGTGGGGATTATGAAACTCTCCCTGTCAAACACAAAAATCAGTCAACAATTTCTAACAGAAATTTGGAATTCAGGGTGAGTTCCTGTCAGGACTTCTAGTTATCAACCAAACAAGCAAATTTATAATCACTCACCTTGTGCAAATGTCCACAACAGAGTTTGCTGTCTCTGTGAAGTCTGAAAGAAACGTTTGGATCAGTTTCTAGCTTTAAACCTTCTTCCCCACTTTACCATAAGCTCTTCAATATCAGCATCCATTCTAGTCCCCTTCCCTCCCCAAACCAACATGCGAGCAAGGTCACCTATTGATGAACCATTAACTTCATGCACTGACTTGAACCCCATTCTAGTGTAGAACCTAACAAGCTGGCATGCAAGTGTCAATGAAGTAAGAACTCAAATCAAAAGTCTGAAATATTGGTTTCAATTCATATGGTGACGTGAAAAGACATCTAAATATTAAACACACCAGTGGATCATAGAACAAGAAGTGGGTCTCTTCGCTACTGTACTACTATTACGATGTCCTTCCATTTGGTGAGTGGGTTGCAAAAACCAGATTAACTGGGAAAAACATAACTCTTTGCCCGCTCACAGATCTAAGAGGCAGGTATGTTGATTGAACATACATAACCATCTGTTTGCATGCTCACAGATGTAAGAAGCAGAAACAACAACAATTCAACTCTTAGTCCTACCAAAATATATGTAGTAGCAGCAGCTGCCATAGTCCTCTGGCCCAGTGGATTGACTTCACTAGGGCAAATAACAAGTAGAGTAGACCAGGGAACCAAGTAAGGTCAACCAGGCGGATGAGTAAATTAGTCTTCTGAGTTTTTTTTATACATTTATATTGTCTAATATATAACAGTATATGATATCATCATCTTAATCATCAAAGCCTTGTCCCATTGGGTCAGCCATAACAATAAATAAAATGATAAAAAATAATATTTTTTTCTCAAAAGTTACGTAAATCTCATATGAATTGTTAATTTCAACTTTCAATTATTATTTTAAAACATCTTGATTTCTACCATTCTATTGATGTGGGGCTATTTTTGTTTTCAAATATGCAGTCTATTTGATAGCAACACTATGAGAAATTCTTGTCTAGAGAATTAAAGACAAAAAAAAAAAAAAAAAGCTGTCATTAGAATTCCTCAAAGGGCAATCTCAAATAACGCATTTGGAGTTCTATAACATTCCAAGGACAATTATCCACATTTTACTTCAACAAATCATCATATTTTTTTGAAATAGTATTATGTCAAACAGAGAATTGGAGAATTCTGGGAGCTGTCTGATAGGAATTTGTGATCCCTAGACAGGTTGAATTCCAGATAAGAATTGCATTTTTTTTTTTTTATATACTCCATAACTCCATCCACTCTTGAGCAAGTCAAATCAATTCAAGACTCAGTCACATGAATCAAGTGGTGAGTCGACCAAAACTTTTTTTAAAAATGAATTAAACCCACCCAGAAACCCAGTATGTGACCTCATCGAGTTGAGTTGGACAGATTCTCCCAGTCGACTCACTGGTAAAAGAAAACTATGGAAGCAACAACAATAACAATAATCCAATTCTTAATCCTCCCCAAATTATAAGCTAAAAAGGACACCAGAAATGAAAGAACCTTAGAGTGGAACAGGTCAGAGTCATTGATGGCAAGAAGCTCTGCTTTCCGGCACCCACAATCGAACCCATGGCGCACAGCGACAGCACCCACAAAGAGACCCAGACCAAATATGGATTTCTGCATCTCCAGCGTCTCTCTTCTCATCCTGATGGAGTCCAGATGCAGAATTCTCCCTCCAAACCACACCCTTATCACACCCTCTGCTCTTCCAATCTCCTGCTTCGTTTCCAAGCTGCTGGCTCTCACTCTGAAAAAGGGTCCAAGCGTTTGGAGCTCAAGATGGAGGTTTTGGGCTCTTGAGGAGGCCATGATTTCTGACATGCTTGGAATGAGGCTGTCTTTCTCATTGTCCTGACGTGGATTTTCGTTATTGTTGTTGTTGATGAAACTCATGTGGGTTTTTGACAGAATGGGATTTGGCGGTGTTTGATGAAGAGAATTGAATTGGGTGCTTGCTGGGATTGGTTTTGGAGAGAATGGGACGTGAAAGAAAGCCATTTTTGCGCTTCTACTCTTATCAGATTCTGCTTCGGCGCGCGCGCGAGAGAGAAGAAATGTGTGGACTGTGGTTTAAGACTTGTCAAAGAGCCCACGGTTCACCGGTTGACATGATGGGTCATGCGCCAACATAGTCTAATCTACCAAATAGGAAGGTCAAACCGTCTAACCTTGCCCTGTCCTCAGTAATCTGAATGTCTGATGTAGGTTATCAGATGCCTGCAACTGCACCACAGGGGCCCACCTGATGGTCATCTGGACCATTCATCTTAATCTCATCCCCTCCAGTGACATATCCCCAGGATGGGATTCAAGATAAACGGTCCGGATTATTATTCTGGACTCAATGGTGGAGTTCCAAGCATCTCTTATGGCCATGGGGAAAGCCTGCAACAAATGCAAGAGAGAATCTGCTCTTATTTATTTATAATGATATGCTTTAATCTTATAATTAATTTTATGCTTAATCTTATAGAGGGACCAACTCCTATTGTGATGCAGCGTAAACCTCATGGCCACACATCTAGGGCCCACATAGGTTTATGAATTTATTTTTATGTCAATAGTTTCTAGTTTTATTATAATTAGGATTAACATTCTGATTTATTGGATTTCCTAGTTTGATTAGGATAGTTTTTATTATAAGATTAGATTTTCTTATGCCCTAAGTTTATTTTGCCTATTTATATTGCATTATAGAGATGATAATCTCAAATTTGGAATTGAGTAAAAATTGAAAATTTTCCTTGAAGAGGTGTTCCTCGTGTAATAAATCTTTGCGGAAATAATTTAAGGTGTCCGTAGACACGTGCTTCGGCATCTACACAAGCCCTAACCCTAGGACCTACATCATATTGAAATGAAATTTTAGAACATGTTACTGCGAGGGATATCATTCAATGGTATGAATTTTCATTATGTGGGTTCCGCAGTGGAGTACAACACATCCTACTACTCACAGAAAGGGTGTACGAGACATGACAGGCGAGCCAAACTCCACTCAGAAGGGTTATGACCTCCCAACTCGGTTTGCATGGTTCATGCAGGGCCCATGGGATGTCATTTTGATTATTTGGAATGGAAACAAAGACAAGTATCGATCCACAATTCCGTTGTACAGTCATCGCCAGCCTTTTGGACAACACTAACCATTTCATCACATATCAACAACTATCAAAAGGTAATAACATTAAAAATAGCTCACATAAGCTAAGCTGCCAGTTCAACAGGTTCCAATTTCATCATCACATAGGAAGCTTTTATCCTACCCGGGGTCTGCTCTGGGACCCATGCTTTACGCAGTTATTCCTAGGTCCACTATTACCATTGATATTATAAAACCAATTTCCATCTCCCAGAGTAAAAATTGAGATCATGCCCACTTCTTGAAATCCATGAATCAACATCACATCTATGACAAAAGTTTTGAAACCAGATTTTAACTGCAGTTTTGGAAACAATTGAGTATTACAAGCAGGATCTCATATCCAGAATCATTTCTAGACCAGAGACTTGGGCACATTTTCTGAATTCTGAAATACGGCTTGAACCCACACTCATTACCAAAATCATCAACTAGCAGCTAGTCTTTGTTAGAGACATTGAATCATTTTGTTTTGCAACTTATTTCAATCCTAGAAAATGTTTAGAAAATCTAAAAAAAAAAAAAAAAAAATGAAAATCTTCAGTTTCCCATACTTTATAATACTCTAAAATATAGGTCAAACCTTAATATGATGTATACAACAGGGACAAACTAATTATCTGATGACAACCAGTCGCTTATATCGGTGCAAACTCTTAACATGAGGGCACCTGAATGCATGCAAACATGGCTAACGAAAATATCCAAAGCAGAGACCAATGCATGACACATTTGACCCCACAAAATCATCTTAATTGTTGATGAAGAGACTCAGAGTTTGGCAATGTCATGCTTTAATAAAACTACAAAAATGGTAGAAGTCAATGCCTCCAACAGTCACAGCCAAAAAGCATTATGAAAAAAAGGCCATCATTTAAAATCTTTGGTAATAACTCAATGCCATCACAAAAATCTTTTTATATAACCCAAAAATGCTTAGGCATTGTGCAGGGTGCTAAATATGAAAACCACAGATTCAACTGAAAATGAAACTTCTCATTGATGCAAGTTAAGTATCTCCTCAGACTGGCAAATTAGAAATGTTCCCCTATAAAAAACAACCCACAGATCATCATCAACCTTGATTAACATGATTTCGGCAAAAAACTATCTGCAGAAACATTATTCACTTGCAAAAGGTCATCATTCACCATAATCTATAATTTTTGACATTTAGTATCTGCAGAAACATTATTAGCTTTTTTTAAAAGAAAAATAATACAAAACCCATTTTAAATTCAACTGGAAAAAAAAATTTCAAGGCTTGAGAGCAAGTGCTAGCCCCAACCTGGGACTCTTGTCCAGAGCTTTTGTGTCAAATTCACCTGATATTGTAAGTACGGACTTTTGCATCAGCTCATGCTGCAGAAGAGCCCCAAGCTTCCCATGACTATTGAGCCTCGTCTTCACCACAGTCCAGGGATCTACTGCATAAGATGCTCCAACAGTGAACGTGTTTTCATTCAAGGAGAGTCTCCTAGTGACCTCTGCTACTCCAACACTCTTTAGATGATCTAGATGATGCACATATGATGCCTTGAGTGTGTCTCCCTTGTCAGCCCTGAAACATAATCAAGTTAAAAAGGCTTAAAAGGTCCCTTTCCCATGTTGGATAATAGAAGTAGCATTATTAGTATTGCTAGTTTTGACTTTTGCTGGAAGCCTGGAACCAATACTTACAGGATTACGGAAGCACTGGAATCTTGCTTTGTCACGCTAATGCCAGCATTGTATTTAGTAAAGCTTCCTGATGCAGTCTCATAACCGGCCTCTCCCCCTATGGCGAAGGTCTGGGTGCCAATAGTACATGAAAGGTCAACTAAAGGCAACTGGTTCAGGGCGACAGCGGTGCTGAAGGTTGCATGCTCATGGAAATATTGCACCTCTAGCTGGAAAAAGGTTTTCAAGGTTTCTTGATCAATTACTAGCAACATGGAGTCATGATCAGCTCAGGATGGTAAAGCTTAGTACCTTGCTGGAGTTATAATCAGGAAGCTTGATTGTAGCAATGGTCTTTGTAGAAGGCACAACTTCTGAAACAGTGAGGGTTGTAGAGATCTGCAAAGAAAACAACATAAGATACGCTTAAAAGTAGGAGAAATCTGAAGTTGATTCAAAGGTAAGAAAGGAGGGAAAAGCACATACATTTGATTCGGTGTCAACTTTGACATCAATCGTGGTGTTCTTGTATTTGTATCGTGCAGAAATGTCACCTGCAGATAAATCCCCCTTCTTCACTGCAGTTGAACTGAGGCCCTGGAAATAAAGCAGATAACGCCTGAAGTTGCTTAGCTTTTATATTGATGCATATACTACAATTCAGAAGATAAAACTATCTTCTTCTTTTTTTTAATGGTCAGAAGATAAAACTATCATAACATAAATATTAGCAATCTTATTTCCTAAATGTAAGGAAGTCATTGGAATGTTAGAGTTATACGAAGTCTCATATACATAAGTCATTTATGTATAGAGAGATGGTTTGCCAATTGGACACGATCAAAGACATGTTAAGAGATGTGGCTAGGTCAATTATGAGACCATCTTCCAGTATAAGGAGTGAAACCTTCTAGAAACAACATGACTTCTAAGCATAAGTTCAACATCCTTCGAATGAGTTTGTACTGGCTATAGAAAAATTTTAAGTGTGCATAAGGACGTATCCACATTCCACAAACAAGAGTGTGGGTGAATCCTGGACTTAGGCCACAATGAAATAAACCTTGCTAAGTTAAAAAAATTTGAAGAAACAAAAAAGTGGATTGCACAGTCAGCCCAACCTATAAAAGGATCCACTTGTTACCATGAATTGATAGAAATTATGCCACTTTCAGAGTATTGAGCATATAGGTTTAACATTGACCGACCAGGATAATCAAGTGCAGGAGTTTCAAAGGGTGCAACTTGGATAGGCTGGGTTTGGCGGCCTCTGTGTAGCACAAATTGGATGGAGGTAATCCCATACCCAAGCCCAGCCTGAATGAAACCTGAACATACCCATCCTGACCCAATCCAAATTGCAAACTCCCCACCTGAGTGCAATCCATGTTGAGTCAGGTTGAGTCAGGTACCCAATTTTTTTGCTTTGGTTTGCTTTCCAAAGGGTTCAATATTTAGAATACCACACACACACACACACACTGAATATAGAGTATACTCTGTAGTACAAAGGTTTAGATGTAAGTTGGGCCCCGAGTTGAAATTGGGGTGCTTAGAAGCCCAAACTTGAACCCGATTGAAATTACATGTTGATTTCAAAACTCAGGTCTTAGCCTGATCCAAACCCAAATGAACTGACCAAAGTTTCACTTTTGGCCATACTAGGTCATGCAGGTTTGGGTTTGGCCCAACCAAGCTGCACTCCTACAGGCGTGTGGCCCGAGTCAAATATGGAACTAGTAATACTGCTACATGTTTCTCTCCTGTGTTTTGGTTCCTGCACTAGTGGATTGCATCAGCTTGAAGATCACCTTTGGTGTGTTGTAAACTTTTAATGACTTTCTTCAAAAACTAAAGGATGAACATAGCATTTGTTGTCATTTATAGTCTGGAGTTTGGCATATCATCTTGGTTGATATTAATAGACAGAATCAATTTACTGAGGATTAGAAGAACCAAACTCAATCCATCCGTCGGAATATGAACCTAGGCATCCCTTGAGATGTGATAGAAGTCAATCTATCAAAAACGAATTGATATAATTTGAGTAGCCTCTCTAATTGCCATAAGCTCAGCTTCCTAGAGTCTCTTGTACCCCTATAGGGCAGGGGCAGAATCTCGGAAAAACCCTTTTGATCAAATATTGGTAAATTGGAATTGTCATCTTTTTCTAGCCTGTAAGCCTATTTTCAATTGTAGGAAAGTTTCGCTCTTCAAAAAAGAGCACCAGGAGGCTCATAATCTACTGGATAAAACCAAACAAGCACTTGACTTATACAACAAATACAAAAGGAAAAACCACTACCATTTTACTTCAGCATCCACAACAGACAGGCAACAGCCCAATGCCTGTCTTGAAATAAAATGAAAGCTTTGCAGAAGGTATCACATGAAGGAGGTTGGATTCAACAACATATCCGAAATAGGCTCCACTAGGGATTATTGATGTACAAAAATAAACAAATGATCCGCGATATCATAGCCCCTGTACCATCTGTTAAGTATATTTGTATTCTGCTTCCTAAAAGCCTAAGCTTTCGGGATGTATTGGTTAGTGGTACTTGACAAGGTATCAATGCCATACTAGGTCACGAACTCAAACCCCCATGGTAGTGTTATTCACTAGGTCGCGTGTGCTCGCACGTGTGGGTTGCGAATTCAAATGGCATCGCTTTTTTTTTTTGGGAGGAGAGGGGTGGGGTAGATTTGTGGTCAGATTCATAAAAGCTCAAGGCCAGTTGGACTATAACACCAGCCGCAAATCACAATTGAACTGTTACATCATTTTTTCCTAGTCATCCTACTATATGAGCATGATGCATGGGGAAAGAATCTGAGGAGTGATCTTTTCGGATTTAGCCCTCCGTAAACAGAGTAAACATAGCATGAGGAGAAATAATCTATCTTGCAAGAATAAGCAAGGATTCCCCTGATTAAAAAATAACCAGTCGTACCAAGCAAACAAATTCAAAAACCCTCTCTCATTTTTGTTTCCCATTATTTCATCTGCTCACTTTGCTTTCAATCTCCTTTGCAGGAACTTGTACTCCGAAAACAATACTAATCTCCACTTTGAAAGAATTTCAACATTTAAAAGTGAAACTTCCACAAAACCCTAAAACCCCATGTGAATCCCTAAAACCCCATGTGAATAAGAAACGCACATTCAACTCAAATCACTTCAACATATACAAGACAACATCAACTAAAAACCCCAAATCATCAGCCAACGACACTGATTCCTCTAAGAAATGAAAATAAGATGTGACTGACAAAGGAAACGAGCTCTGAAGCTGAAACTAAGACATGATTCTCTCACCAATCCAGCATCGCTGTAAGTGGAGACAGTGAATTTCTGGTCGTAGGTGTAGTCCTTCGTCAGCAAATCTGAGAAATCGGAACAACATATAAAACGGTAACAACTAACAAAGCGCGGGAAAGGAAAAAAAAAAGCACAGATAGAGATATAGAGAGAAAGAGGCAGCGAAGAGAGTACCTTTGGCTTTCTTGCCGATGTCGGAGAAGAGTCCTGGACCCTTGCTCATGTTGCAGTAGTTGCAGAAGAGCGAAGACTAAGGCGAAGACGAAGCCGAAGAGGTAGAAAGAAGACAAGAGGCACCGAAATAGGCGCAGGGGAAATGGGGGATGTGGTGGTCTTATTTCGGCCTTCTTCGATATGCGTGCACTTTTTCTCTATCTAAATTTTTATGGTTTCTCACTCTAAATTATTATTATTATTATTATATATATAAAACACCTCCTTTCTCAAGCCAGGGCACATTTTGTGCAACAACATTTTTGGGATAGATATACCCCTCCTTTCTCATGCCAAGGGCACATTTTGTGCAACAATATTTTTGGGTAGATATACTACTCCTTCCTCATGCCAAGGGCACATTTTGTGCAACAACATTTTTGGATAGATGTACTCCTCCTTTTTCATGCCAAGGGCACAAGTGCAACAACATTTTTGGGGTAGATATACTCCTCTTTTCTCATGCCAAGGGCACATTTTGTGCAACAACATATTTGGTGTAGATATACTCTTCCTTTCTTATGCAAAGGGCACATTTTGTGCAACAACATTTTTGGGATAGATATACTCCTTTCTCGTGCCAAGGGCACATTTTGTACAACAACATTTTTAGGGTAGATATACTTTTCTCTTCTTATTCTTTTTTTTTTTTTTTTTTTTCACATGGTGGAATAGTAATACTTCAGCTTGACGAATCACAGGATGTGTGTGAGACTAGGGTGCTAATACTATTCAACCATAAATGTGGATAGTATTTTTTTCTTTATAGCTATAGAGAGGGAATATGTGCAAATATGAGGTAGAGATATTTGGCAAATTTATTTGGAAAAGTATAAGTTAAAGGGATCTGGTCTAATGATAACTGTTGTGACGTAGTCACCGTGAGAACTTTTTATGAGGCCTACTACGGGTCCCATTTTGGAAGGGACCCGTGGAGATTGAAAGATCCATACATGATCACCCTAAATATCAAGTTTGGGCGCCCAAATCTCATGCTCATAACCCCTTCATCCATGACCGACAAGCCCACTCCATTTGTATGGGTATATAGTCAATTCAACGGTCCAATTCAGTCGCATTAGAGCCAAACCCTGGAGTGTGTGACTATCAAGGGCGTCCCTATATCCATTGCAAGGTTTGGATTGGGTGATAGGTGGGCTCCACCCATATTTTTTACAGTTTGGGGCGTGAGAACAATTCTCTAAGTTAAAATAGAGGGATTTATAGAAAAAAAAAAATCTCACGGATGAGTGCTATACAAAAAAGGATCCACTAAAATTGTGCAAACAAAAGAAGGCTCCTTCCATTACTTTTCTGCCTTTTTTGTCGTTTGTGATATGGTAATATCGACTATATAATATATAGTGATGATCGAAATCAATCACCATACTTCAACATGATATGGTCAGCATCGACTATCACCCCATGCTCACAAAACAATGTTGTAGAGAGAATCAAGCAGAAATATTTTAGAACCAAACTCAAAGTTCTCTTCTTCCAAAAATCTTGTACAAAAACCTGCCCTGTATACTCGACAGGTATAAAGGTGCCCTAAAAGAAAAAAACCTTAAAAAAAAAAAAGGACCTAAGCTAAACACCAGGGTCTTTTATTACAAAATAGAGCAAACCAAATCCAAGCTACTCTGAATTCCAAATCAAAATGGGAGAAAAGAATAAAGAAAAGGCACGGAGAGAAGCCAAGTTTCTATCGATGCAGAGGTGAGATTAAGAGACATCCTCGAATATCTCAACAACCCCGATTACAGAAGAACCCGGAATTTCATATACTTCCCTTACAAACAAATCAAATCTGTATACCAGAAAATCGGTGTATAAACATACGTGACTTGCTAGTTGCTAACCAGCCAGATGCATCATCAAAACATATATATATATCTCTGGAATATTAATTTCGAGTAATTTGGAGAGACGATTGAAATCCCAAATCCGAAATGATGACATTTGACAATGGTCTAATCAAAGGGGTAGGGGCGAATTCAGTAGTTAGTACCAAGGAAAGTCAATGGGAAGAAGAGAAGAAAGGCATAAATCATCTACAACAACAAATGGGATAGGGAAATGAGAAAGGTTGAAGAAGACATATGGGGGATAAAGGGATTTTTATCTTTTGTAGATACGGAGGGATGGTCGATAGGAAGAAAAAAACAACAGAAGGGGGCGAAGGGACGTCTCCTGTCTATACGATTTTAGTGGTTCTGTTATGTGTAGTGCCCCATTTAGGAGGTTTTTTTCATGTAAATCCTTCTAAAATATATGATTTTAAAGATGTTAAAGGTTATAGGGAGGTTTCAACACAAATTCTTAGGTTTCTCTCCCTCTCTCTTACTGGACCAATAAGTTTATGGATCACAAAATCAAACCTATGTAAGAAAAAAAGAAGGGCAGATTTCACGAGTCGCATAATTGATGCATGGATATTCTTAAACATATGTTAAATGTTTAACTCTCTCGATCCTTGAGATGGATATGTTTGACGACATATCTTAATTATTCTCTCTCTTTCTCACACACTTTCCAATTGTTAGTATAATCTCATTATGAAATTTTAGTTCTTCTTTCTCAATTTCCTGCCTGTAATATAATTCAGATATCTCATGTTATTCACAATGAATAAGTGGTGTAACCCTGTTCATATAATCAATCAATGGGAAATTTCTGAATGAGGGCATGTTAGTTTCATGTTATTGAGAAGATAGTAAAGTTTTATTTTTAAAATTGGGTTAAAATCGAAGAAATAGTGGCAAGAACAATATTTTTTTGCACACTGTGCATGTGTGCCAATCGTCAAGCGGGGTTTGGGGGAAATTCAAGGGGTCACAATTTAGCGGATTGCACAAGAGAAGAATCTCTACGAAGGTGAATGTTCAAAACTAACCATCATATAATCTCACATTCAATAGAAATTAAATTGAAGGAAAATGAAAAATAACAACCCAACTATAAAAAATTGCCGGAAAGTTAAGGTTTCATCTATCTCCATGTTATAATATTCTTCACCATTCATTTTCTCTGCAAAATCTGCAGTTTCTTAATACATACATTTATTAATTTGTAAGAATATAATTATCAAAATTTGTTTTTTTTCTATATATATATATATATATCTTCTCTCCTCATTGACACTCCCCCCTCAATGTATTAATCCAAAAGCTTAAGCTAATTGATGGAAGATGTAAATATATGAAGGCATGTACAACTCAAAACTTAGACAATGTGAGATGTGAGACTTCCCAACAATATCTCTTGTAGAGTAAAAGAATTGCCAATCTCAAGCTAAAGGGCGAAGTCAATGAATCTAAGAATATTTTGTTCTGTTTGTGCCCCTACCTTGCACAAGCTTTCTTGTCCGTGATGATGACGACGTGTAACAAAACATATTTTTCTTATTCAGCTGCTTTGTCGATCATTCCAGGACACCCTCTACAAATCCATTGGGCTCCAATTTCCTTTGCCCACGCCATTTGTAGAACTAACCATGTAATGAAATGCACTCCCTCGAATTCCAATTCTATTTGTGCTCTACACACAATTGACTAGATAAATGTATAAATGATGAATTTTCTAATTTAATTCTGTTTTCATGACGTGGAGAATTTGATAGTTCATGTCACTTGGATTTTGGCTTACATCAAGCCCTATCCCATGTGAGTCAAAAAGAGTGTTAAATAGAAAATTTCTATGGATCATCATCTGCGTCGTCATGAGATCATAGCTATCTAGTTGGTCACCAATCCTCACCAACGAAGCCATTTGGATTAAAGAAACAAAATGTGTAATAGATGCTTTTAAACTTCTAACTCCTTAAATCAAGGGTTAAAGTTGTTAATTGGCTTGGAGCATAATAATATCATAATCAGTTAAACCGGTTTGGACTTGGAGTTTAGACTCTACTGGATGTGTCCCTAACCCAATTTTCAATCAGGTCCAGATCCAAAATCCATACCCTACGGTCTATTTCTTTCATCTTCTTCATCTGGGTTTTTTTTTTTTTTTTTTTTTTTCTCTGTCCTTTGGATAACGAGATAATATAAGGTCAAATGACACCCCTACTCCAGAATATATGCTCCACAAGCAGATGAAAATCATCCACACCGACTGAATGTAATGAACCCCACATTTATGTAACCATATCTAATGCCTCCTCAAAGGCCAATATCATCAGCTAATCAGCAATCAATGGAAAGAAAGTAAGATAAAAAAAACCAACCCTTTCAATCTTTTTGCTGTAAAAACAACCCCCTTACAATTCACAAAGTATCCAGAACTACAATTCCAACAAATGAATGTCACAACAACAAACAAAAGAAGATAACAAGAAGAGTAAAGAAGACAACATTTTTTCACATATTGCAACCCATTTATTTTACTGGTCTTGTTTTCTTTTTCATCTGTCAAGATCCAAACCTCGTATTACTGTCCATCTTTTGGCGCTAGTACGAGCTTCTCTTATGGATCATCTGCGATGGATGTGAATCAGGACCTGGCGATCTCCACCCGAGAAACTCAGATTTTGGAGTAATCTGGATGTCAGATCTCGTTCTCTTATGAGCCGAATCATCAAACGAGCCCCTATTCTCCAATAACAGAAACGAGTGGCCGCGACCCGAACCACTGGAGAGTCTTTTGTACTTGCTTCCATCTCTTTTATTCATGATCGCATTGAACACAAAGGGAATAAGGCCTTCCATCTCCTAGTTACTGTCTCTCTCTCTCTCTCACTATATTCTCAATCTCAATCGTTGTCTGTTGAAAATAGAAGCTTGGTGGTTTGTATTTATACCCTGGAGATGGTGAATTAAGTATGGATAAAGAAAGAACAAGGAAGGAAGAAGAGATGCATTATTATTCTTATTACAGTAATGGATATATATTTTTATATATCCTCTTAGCGTTTGGGTTTTGACTGTTGAAAGAGATGGGCATGCAGACTTGCAAAAACCATGTGCAACTTTGAAATTTCAAGTTGAGTGACTATACTGCCCCTATGTTAATCTCCTAATTCCGTTGTATGGCATTGTGAAAATGGCAATTTTAGGAAAAAGGGTGCTAGGAACATGTAATTTTGTTTGAGGACCGGACAGTGCCCGGTTGACCTTGTTGTGAAACGTTGGGCACAATAACGAGCACGTGGTTTTTTATTTTTAATTTGATTAGAATGTGTCTTGTAGTCCATAAAAGCAACCAAATGGCTGACGGCGGCTCTTACTACAGCGCTACGGCTGGCACCATTTCTTTTAATTAGTGGGCCATGTCAGTCAAATGAAAAATTTTCATGTGGGTCGGTGGGCAGTATGTGTTGGTGGTTTAAGAGGCTCCATCTAAAGATTATTTAGGTTTTTGGGTGTGTTCGGATGGAGTTTATAGTCTTTGTTTTTAGGTCACTGGAGACTGTTTGGGGGCTTTATTAACGGAGTTGAGTAGAATAAATATTATTTTGAAGAAATAATAAAATATAATTAGGTTATGATGGTATTTTATTTTTATTTGTTTGTAATGAAATTTTTTTTATTGAAAAGTGGAGTTTTTTTGTCTTTTAGTGGAGAAACGAGGTTATTTTTTTACTTTTTTTTTATTTGAAAAATATGATGGGAAATTTGAATTAAAGTATTTTTTTGAATTTTTTTTATATAGAAATTAGGGCTTTACCTTGACTCTAAGGATATAGTTGCCAAACAAGACCTAAAAATTTTCATGTGGGCCATTGATCTGATGGGTTAAGATCAAGATTAGGTTATACATACAGGTTAAGAAATGGCCGGCTGATCAACTTTCTCTTTTGACACACCGTTTGATTTTCATATTTAATCCACTCTGTCTCAATTTTCTTTGGGCTTTTCTTCCTCTTTTCTCTTGTTTTGTACCGGCAGGATTGCCTGAAGAGGAGAGAACCTCACATGGGTGCCGGTTAAAAGAACAAGTTGTGGTGTATAACTTGGAGGTTGAATTATTTGATCAACTTAATTAAATGTAATGGACTGCCCTGCTTGATTTTTATTGTGGATCTTGGATTCGATAATTAATGATCTTGATCTCATATATACACGAGTAGGAATTTATTTTTGGAGGGACTTAAAAAAAATTTAGCCCATTTTAAAGCTTTTTCATAAAGAAATCCAACTGCACTGAACATGAATTTTACTATAGCATAAAAAAGCATTTCTACAATCCTCATTTTTTCATGGTTGAATTAATTTGACATTTATTCTAGAATCATAGCCTTTTTATAATGGAATTCACATAATGGTGGAGTAATTTGATTCAAATGTTCATTTTTTATGACCTTGATTCAATGATGAAATTTAGATGATAGATAATTTATAAAGGGAAATATTCAAGTGAAAGCTAGTTCTCACCTATTATATAAGAACTTTTTGGTGGGGTCCAATTAGCAATCCATCCAAACCTAGCAACCAATAGGGAACCCCCTAATAGTCACTAATCCCAAGGATTGGCATACATCTGAATGGACTGAATCGTTGGATCGAGGGTTAAATATTTTTTTGAATATAAAGCCATTAAACTTGTGGGCCACGAATGAAAGGGTTAGAGGCATGAGTTTGGAGTCAAACTTGATACTTGGGGTGGTCTCACATAGATCTTTCCTTCCCCTCTGGTCCCATCCCCAAATGGGGCCCACAATTGAGCCCTACAAAAAAGTTCTCATATAATATATGAGAACAATTCCCACCTGAATATTACTCATTTATAAAATCTTATTTCGGTCTAACCATGCACCAACCATACGCCCACTTGACTTAACTAGATCATGCACTATTAACTAAACCATCCACTATTGGGTGCAATCAATCATATTGTGTAAGAGCTTGTTATAGCTGCAGCTCCTTGCTCTTCTTGTTTTCCTTCCAGGTATAGAAGTGAGCTTGATGAAAATCTCAAGAAACTCACACCTCGGATCACTTGGCCAGAACAAAAAGATCATGTGTGTCTCTGCCTACTTCATTAAAATGCCCACTGAATGGGCATTTTATTGCATGTTTCCTAAAACATGGTAATTGTAGCTGTGGAGAAAATATTCAAAATTTAGTAAGTGGGAGGGGAAATAGGTAAGCTATAGGTCAAGGTTAATTCTAAATGCACCCGCTTCTTTTGCTAAGCTCATCCACTTTTCCAAAAATACACAAAATACCCTCATCTCCTCTCCTCTCATTCTCTCTTCCTCTCCCTCTCACCCACCTTCGGCCTCCCTCTCCCTCCTCCCTCTCCGCCACCATCCGCCCATTGCTGCCGCCACCATCCTCCCTGATGGAGCTCGAGTTCGTAAAGCGGATCCAGCCTAAGCTCTCTGAGTTTTGTAGGGAGCCGGAATTTAGCCGAAAAGTGCTCCAGAAATGGACTTCGAGGTCCCGGATCTGCATCATCCTCTTCGCCATCAAGAACGCGATCGTCTCCGAGGTCGAGGACTCTGTGGGGCTCGTTGAATTGGATGGAGAGAGGAGCTGGCGCAGTGGAAGGGGGAAGAATATTCGAGGGAAGGAGTTTTGTTGGGACTGGAAGGGGGATGAGGAGTGAGAGCCGATTCAGGTGTTGAAAAAGATGTTGAGGGAGTTCGAGAGGAAGAGCTCCTTTTCGGATTTCCTGGGGAATTTCAAGAGCATTGAGTGGAGAGGGAGAGGGGTAGTAGTTTAGGAACTTTTTCCAGAGTGCATGAAGTTTCAGAACCGTGCAAATAAAGAGGTGCACGGCCAGGATACTCCGTGCATATATCATCTGCACGGCGTTTCATACCCGTGTACATGAGATATGCACGGAATTTATGGGTATTTTGGTAATGTGCAAGTTTTTTTTTGAAAAGGTGGGTGTGTTCAGAATCACCCATAAGTCAACACTTAAAACTAAATCACAAGTTAAGAGTATGAAAGGCATCATTGCGCTAAAATCATACCCCTAAGATGGAGAGACTTTAGGAAGAAGCCCCTAACGAAAATTATGTTAGAGAGGTTAGACTACCTATTTGTTTCCTAGAGTTTCATAGTAAGATGGGTTGTAGAAAGCATAGTAAAGTAAGAGCAACTGAATTCCTGAGAATTAATGGTAAAATTAGAAAGCATTTATAAAGTCACAAGGGATGAAGGATAAAAGATGGAGATGTAAATGGAACCCTAACTTTTATCGATTTGATTTAGCAGTATGATGGCTAGGTATCCACTTTCCACCCGAAGGGAGACAAAGACAATATGATTGCCATTTATGAATAAAGAAAAGGCACAGAGAGAAGCCAAGTTTCTATCGATGCAGAGGTGTGAAATTAAGAGACATCCTCAAATATCTCAACAACCCTGATTACAGAACAACCCGGAATTTCATATACTTCCCTTACAAACAAATCAAATATGTATACCAGAAAATCGGTGTATAAACATACATGACTTGCTAGTTGCTAACCAGCCAGATGCATTATCAAAACATATATATATCTCTGGAATATTAATTTCGAGTAATTTGGAGAGACGATTGAAATCCCAAATCTGATATGATTGCATTTGACAATGGTCTAATCAAAGGGGTAGGGGCGAATTCTGTAGTTTGTACCAAGGAAAGTCAATGGGAAGAAGAGAAGAAAGGCATAAATCATCTACAACAACAAATGGGATACGAAAATGAGAAAGGTTGAAGAAAATATATGGGGTATAAAGGGATTTTTATCTTTTGTAGATATGGAGGGATGGTCGATAGGAAGGAAAAAACAACACAAGGGGACAAAGGGACGTCTCCTGTCTACACGATTTTAGTGGTTCTGTTCTGTGTAGCGCCCCATTTAGGAGGTTTTTTCACGTAAATCCTTCTCAAATATATGATTTTGAAGATGTTAAAGGTTATAGGGAGGTTTCAACACAAATTCTTAGGTTTCTTTCCCTCTCTCTTACTGGACCAATAAGTTTATGGATCACAAAATCAAACCTACGTAAGAAAAAAAAAAGGACAGATTTCACGAGTCGCATAATTGATGCATGGATATTCTTAAACATATGTTAAATGTTTAACTCTTTCGATCCTTGAGATGGATATGTTTGACGACATATCTTAATTATTCTCTCTCTTTCTCACACACTTTCCAATAGTTAGTATAATCTCATTATGAAATTTTAGTTCTTCTTTCTCAATTTCCTGCCTGTAATATAATTCAGATATCTCATGTTATTCACAATGAATAAGTGGTGTAACCCTGTTCATATAATCAATCAATGGGAAATTTTCTGAATGAGGGCATGTTAGTTTCATGTTATTGAGAAGATAGTAAAGTTTTATTTTTAAAATTGGGTTAAAATCGAAGAAATAGAGGCGACAACAATATTTTTTTGCACACTGTACATTTGTGCCATTCGTCAAGCGGGGTTTGGGGGAAATTCAAGGGGTCACAACTTAGCGATAGCCTAGATGCCTGCTTGCACAAGAGAAGAATCTCTACGAAGGTGAATGTCCAAAACTAACCATCATATAATCTCATATTGTCAGAAAGTTAAGGTTTCATCTATCTCCATTTTATAATATTCTTCACCATTCATTTTCTTTGTTGGAGCACATTTGACTGTGAACTTGGTCTGCAAAATCTGCAGTTTCTTAATACATACATTCATTAATTTGTAACAGTATAATTATCACAAAAGGTTTTATAAATTTGTTTTTTTCTATATATATCTTCTCTCCTCATTGACACTCCCCCCTCAATGTATTAATCCAAAAGCTTAAGCTAATTGATGGAATGTCTAAATATATGAAGACATGTACAACTCAAAACTTAGACAATATGCCATGTGAGACTTCCCAACAATATCTCTTGTAGAGTAAAAGAATTGCCAATCTCAAGCTAAAGGGCGACGTCAATGAATCTAAGAATATTTTGTTCTGTTTGTGCCCCTACCTTGCACAAGCTTTCTTGTCCGTGATGATGACCACGTGTAACAAAACATTTTTTTCTTATTCAGCTGCTTTGTTCGATCATTCCGGGACACCCTCTACAAATCGATCCATTGGGCTCCAATTTCCGTTGCCCACGCCATTTGTAGAACTAACCATGTAATGAAATGCACTCCCCCGAATTCCAATTCTATTTGTGCTCTATACACAATTGACTAGATTAATGTATAAATGATGGATTTTCTAATTTAATTCCGTTTTCATGACGTGAAGAATTTGATAGGTCATGTCACTTGGATTTTGGCTTACGTCAAGCCCTATCCCATGTGAGTCAAAAAGAGTGTTAAATAGAAAATTTCTATGGATCATCATCTACGTCGTCATGAGATCATCATCTAGTTGGCCAGCAATCCCCACCAACGAAGCCATTTGGATTAAAGAAACAAAATGTGTAATAGATGCTTTTAAACTTCTTAACTCCTTAAATCAAGGGTTACAGTTGTTAATTGGCTTGGAGCATAATAATATCATAATCAGTTAAACCGGTTTGGACTTGGAGTTTGGACTCAATTAGGCCCAGATCCAAATTCCATACCCTATGGTCTATTTCTTTTAGAGTAATGCTATTTGGACAAACTTTTTAGAGAGATGTCCCTAACCGAACCTTGAATATCATAGAGGAATCAGGCATACCCAGTTTGTCCAAAATCTGGTCATGTCCAAGTAGACGGTCTGTTTCTTTCATCTTCTTCTTTTTTTTTTTCTCTGTCCTTTGGATAACGAGATAATGTAAGGTCAAATGACACCCCTACTCCAGAATATATGCTCCACAAGCAGGTGAAAATCATCCTCACCGACTGAATGTAATGAACCCCACATTTATGTAATAACTATATCTAATGCCTCCTCAAAGGCCAATATCATCAGCTAATCAGCAATCAATGGAAAGAAAGTAAGATAAAATAATAAAAAAAAAACCAACCCTTTCAATCTTTTTGATGTAAAAACAACCCCCTTACAATTCACCAAGTATCCAGAATTACAATTCCAACAAATGAATGTCACAACAACAAACAAAAGAAGAATAAAGAAGACAACATTTTTTCACATATTGCAACCCATTTATTTTACTGGTCTTGTTTTCTTTTTCATCTTTCAAGATCCAAACCTCGTATTACTGTCCATCTTTTGGTGCTGGTACGAGCTTCTCTTATGGATTCATCTGCGATGGATGTGAATCAGGATCTGGCGATCTCCACCCGAGAAACTCAGATTTTGGAGCTAGTAATCTGGATGTCAGATCTCGTTCTCTTATGAGACGAATCATCAAACGAGCCCCTATTCTCCAATAACAGAAACGAGTGGCCGCGACTCGAACCACTGGAGAGTCTTTTGTACTTGCTTCCATCTCCATCTCTTTTCTTCATGATCGCATTGAACACAAAGGGAATAAGGCCTTCCATCTCTTAGTTACTGTCTCTCTCTATATATTATTTATAGCTTTCTCAATCTCAATCTCAATCTCAATCTCAATCGCTGTCTGTTGAAACTGAAAGCTTAGTGACTTGTATTTATACCCTGGAGATGGTGGAGTAAGTATGGATAAAGAAAGAAGGAGACATACATTATCATTCTTATTACAATAGTCTGGCGTTTGGGTTTTGACTGTTGAAAGAGATAGGTAGGCAGTCAACCTTGTGAACGTTGAAATTCCATGTTGAGTGACTATAATGCCCCCCTGTTAATCTACTTATTCCCTTGTATGGCATTGTGAAAATGGCAATTTCAGGAAAAAGGGTGCTAGGAACATGTAATTTTGACCTTTGTGAAACGTTGGGCACAATCACGAGCACGTGGTTTTTTTTTTCTTTAAAAAATTTGATTAGAATGTGTCTGTAGTCCATAAAAGCAACCAAATGGCTGCCAGCGGCTCTTTGTACAGCGCTACGGCTGGCACCATTTCTTTTAATTTGTGGGCCATGCATGTCAGTCAAAAGAAAATTTTTCATGTGGGCCATTGATCTGATGGGTTAAGATCAAGGTTAAGTTATACATACAGGTTAAGAAATGGCCGGCTGATCAATTTTCTCTTTTGACACACCGTTTGATTTTCATATTTAATCCACTCTGCCTCAATTTTCTGTGGGCTTTTCTTCTTCTTTTCTCTTGTTTGGACCGGCAGAATTGCATGAAGAGGAGAGAACCTCACATGGGTGTAGGTTAAAAGAACAAGTTCATGTGGTGTATATCTGGAGGTTGAATTATTTGATCAACTAAATTAAATGTAATGGACTGCCCTGCTTGATTTCTATTGAGGATCTTGGATTCGATAATTAATGGTCTTGATCTCATAAATACATGAGTAGGAATTTATTTTTGGAGGGACATAAAAAAATTTAGCCCGTTTTAAAGCTTTTCCATATAGAAACGCAACTGCACTAAATATGAATTTTACTATAGCATGGAAAATCATTTCTGTAGTCCTCACTTTTTCATTTCATGGTCTAATTAATTTTACATTTATTCTGGAATCATAGCCTTCTTATAATGGAATTTAAGGAACGGTGGAATAATTTGGTTCAAATGTTCTTTTTTTTTTATGACCTTGATTCAATGATGAAATTTTGATGATAGATAATTTATGAAATCCTATTTCTGTCTAACCAAGCACCAACCATACGCCCACTTGACTTAACTAGATCATCCACTATTGGGTGCAATCATTGTGTAAGAGCTTGTTGTAGCTGCAGCTTCTTGCTCTTCTTGTTATCCTTCCAGTTATAGAAGTCAGCATGATGAAAATCTCAAGAAACTCACACCTCGGATCACTTGGCCAGAACAAAAAGATCATGTGCGTCACTGCCTAGTTCATTAAAATGCCCACTGAACGGATGTTTCCTAAAACAAGGTTATTGTAGCTATGGAGAAAATATTCAAAATTTGGTAAGTGGGAGGGGAAATAGGTAAGCTATAGGTCAAAATCTTAAAACTAAATCACAAGTACTTAAGAGTATGAAAGGCATCATTGCGCTAAAATCATACCCCTAAGATGGAGAGCTTTTAGGAAGAAGCCCCTTACGAAAATTATGTTAGAGAAGTTAGATTACCTATTTGTTTCCAAGAGTTTCATAGGTAGAGATGGGTTGTAGAAATCATAGTAAAGTAAGAGCAACTGAATTCCTGAGAATTAATGGTAAAATTATAAAGCATTCATAAAGTCACAAGGGATGAAGGATATATGATGGAGATGTAAATGAAATCCTAACTTTTATCGATTTGATTTAGCAGTATACTGGCTAGGTATCCACTTTCCACCTGAAGGGAGACAGACAATATGATTGTCATTAATTTATGAATATTCACCATTATTTTTTCAATTTCTTTTTACTTTTAAAAAATAAATTTTCAGGATTTCATACTCATTCTCCATGCAAACAAAGTGGGCCTTGCATACTTTTCACTCTTGTGAGTATAGTGAATTAATCCCCTGCCGGAGCCAATCCCCACCAACCTTATAAACCCCAATTTGACTTTGATCAGAGATATTTCTCATCTTTGGATTGAAGAAACAAAATGTGTAAATGACATGCACCTTTAAACTTCCAACTCCTTAAATCATGGGCTAAGTTGTTAATTGGCTTTGACTGTACTAATATCACAATTTGCTAAACTCGTTTGGACTTTAGACTTCATTGGATGTGCCCCTAACCCAATTATGATCCATGGTGATCAAGAATCCATACCACATTATTTGACCTTCCAAAAACCAGGGTCCGTGCTGAGTTTTCATTTTTTGACCTGTCGAAAACCATGGTCCATGCTGGGATTTTTTTAGCTGACACCCATACTCCAAGAATAGTTGATGATCCTCAATCAGATGAAAATGATCAACATGACAAAATATAATTATGCCTACATGCATGCAACTGTAATGTATCGTCAAAGGCCAAAATCATCAGCTAATGAGTAATCAGATTTAAGAAATCCTTCAATTCCAAATAACCCTTACAATTCACCAAGCATCCAGAATTACAATTCCAACAAATGAATGCCACAACAAGAAGCAAAAGAAAATAAAAAAAAGAAGAAGAAAGAATACATCATTTTTTACATCTTGCAACCAATTTATCTCGGTGGTCTTGTTCTTTCATGATCAAAACCTCGTATTACTGTCCACCTTCTGGTGTTGGTTTGAGCTTCGCTTATGGATCATCTGCGAGGGATGCGAATCAGGACCAGGCGATCTCCACCCCAGAAACTCAGACGTTGGGTTCTGGAAGTCAGATCTCGTTCTCCTGTGAGACGAACCATCAAACGAGCCCACATGCTCCAATAATCGATACTGGCGGCCACGACTCGAACTGTCCGATAGACTTCTGTACTTGCTTCCATCTGTTTTCTTAGACGTGATCGCATTGAACACAAAGGGAATAA
This sequence comes from Camphora micrantha, assembly GCA_003546025.1. NCBI lineage: Eukaryota > Viridiplantae > Streptophyta > Magnoliopsida > Laurales > Lauraceae > Camphora > Camphora micrantha. Next base: position 73,960,533 of record QPKB01000002.1, read on the forward strand.
GGCCTTCCATCTCTCTCTCTCTCTCTAATCTCTTTATCTCTCTATATATTCTCAATCTCTGTCTGTAGAAAATGAAAGCTTGGTGGTTTGTATTTATACCCTGAAGATGGTGGAGTAAGTAAGGATAAAGAAAGAGCAAGGAAAGAAGGAGATATACATTATAATTCTTATGACATGAATATATCTACGAGTGTAGGTGGGCAGGTCAAACTTTACTGAGCATTTGAACGTTGAAATTTCATGCGTAAGTGACTAAACTACCCCTTCGTTCATATACCAAGTCCCCACATTGTGCAAATGGCCATTTGTCGAAAAAAGGCCAGGGTAGTTGGGACATGTAAGGTTCACTTTGTGAAATGGTTGGCTTCTCGTTGCAGGAACTAGAATTCTAGAACGCTCAAGTGGGGTTTTTTTAATTTGATTAGGTCGTGTCTCTTGTCAATGAAACCAAGCAAATGCGAAACGTCGTGCAAGGCTGCTAGCCAAACCTAGCTTGTTCAGCGCTACATCTGGAACCATTTCGTTAATTTGATGAAGTCGGCCATATCAATCATATTAAAATCCTTCAAGTGGGCCATTGATCGGATGGGTTTAGATCAAGGTTAAGGTTATACATGCTAAGAAATGGCAGGCTGATCAATTCTCTCTTTTCTCACATGTTTGACTTTCATCTTTGTTCCACTTTTCTTCATTTCTATGGGATTTTCTCTTGTTTGGACCGGCAGGCATGTATGAAGATCAGAGAACCAGATAAAGGATTCTGGTCAAAAGAGCGAGTTGTAGTGTATAGCTGGAGGTTGAACTTAAATTATTTGACCATGAAGTAAATTAAATGTAATGGACTATCTTATTTTTTTATTTTTTTTTCAAGGGTCGTGGATTTGATAAGTGATCGTGCGGGCTTTCTTCCCGCTTGTACGGGCTCTCTTCCCATATGTGTGAAAGCCCTTTTGGTCCAGCCACTTGGCTGGGTTAAAAAGAAAAAAAGAAAAAATCGTCTTGATCTCACGTATGCATGAGTCATACAGGTAGACGTGCGTCCATTGCCAACTGGATGATGATATGGGCTGGCCTGTTAGGATTACTGTTCTTCTTTTCTTGCCTTGGGTCATAAAATGAACATTCACAGTGTAAATATTTGTAGGATTTGACTTATTCATGTAGATGACTAATCCAAAATGTCCCTTGCATTTGGTGGACTGAAAAGTTCAAAAACCGCACATAGGATTTTGTGTGGAAGCTGGAGATGACTAAATGGCTTGGTCAATAAATAAGATGGCTTCTTGTAAAACTGAGAATAGAGTAGTGCTAAAATAATAATCGAGTTCACAATAGACACATGCCAACATGGTGGCATGTTTAATACATCATTAGAAGTTTAATTTGCTGGGGATCCTTATCCATTTTATACTTATTTTGGAGAGAGAATGTGACAGCCTGATTCGTCCAAACAGGACGTAACTGGGGATCCTTATCCATTTTATACTTATTTTGGATTCGGGTTGTTCTTTTTTTACGTGTGACGTCGGAATATGACACATAAGTTCCTCGTTTTCTACCAAAAAGAAAAAGTTCCTCGTTGGATTCAGATTCAAGTCTATAAAAGATGAATTCAGATTCGGATCCACCTTCATTCCGGCCCAGATCCGACCCCTTTACATTGCTACTTATCAGTGGACTATACTAGGCCTATTAATCTTCCCCAGGCCTACTGAAGATCTGTTCCAACATTTAAACAAAGGGTGCAAGTGATTTGCATGTTAGATGGGCCCGGGCCTCAATGGCAAGCCCACCTCTGGATCCTGACTTAATTTTTGGTGAAACAACTCAATGGGCCAGGACCAATTGGGCCCATCAAGACCCTAATGTCGGGTCCAAGATTTGGATTAATTCTTAATAGGGTTTAGGTTCCATTCGTTGGCCACCTAGTCGAATATCTGGAAATCACATTAAGGCAGTAAATATAGAATTTCATTATACATGTATTTGGCCGAGATCCAGGTCCAAATCAAGGCTTTTTGTTTGGGTTCAGGTCCTCATGAACCAAAGTTGGGTCTAGATTCAGGAATGGATCCGGATCTCTTGTTTGGACCAATAAGGGGATGCCACATGGAGAGAGGACAGGATGATCTTCCCATATGGCACACCCTGATTGGTCCAAACAAGGGATCCGTTTCCTTCAAGAACTGGTCTCCAATGCCCCAACTCATATTCATCTCTCTCTCTCTCTTCGGTTTTCCCTAATTCCACATTATTTTTAACGGACAAGGAGGACTGAAGTTCAACGGTCGTGATGATCTAGATTTTTAGGTGGGCAGGTCAACCTTCAGTAAGCATTTGAACGTTGAAATTTCATGGGTATGTGACTAAACTGCCCCTACGTTTATATGCCAAGTCCCTTAGATGGCAGTGTGAAAATGGTCATATATCGAAAAAAGGTAAGGGTAGTTTGGACATGTAAGGTTCACTCTGTGAAATGGTTGGCTTCAAGTTGCAAGGCACTAGAATTCTAGAACGCGTAAGTGGTTTTTTTTTTTTCTTTTCTTTTTTTATTTGATAGGTTGTGTCTTTAGTCCATGAAAGCAAGCAAATGTCTCTGTAGTCCCATGATCAGGTGATCCCTAGCTTGTTCAGCGCTACATCTGGAACCATTTCGTTTGATTAAGTTAAGTCGGCCATGTAAATCATATTAAAATCCTTCAAGTGGGCCATTGAAAGAACAAGACCACAGAGAGAAAAATTGGTTGCAAGATGTAAAAAATGATGTATTCTTTCTTCTTCTTTTTTTTTTTTTCTTTTGCTTCTTGTTGTGGCATTCATTTGTTGGAATTGTAATTTCTGGATGCTTGGTGAATTGTAAGGGTTATTTGGAATTGAAGGATTTTTTTTAATCTGATTACTGATTAGCTGATGATTTTGGCCTTTGACGATACATTACAGTTGCATGCATGTAGGCATAATTATATTTTGTCATGTCGATCATTTTCATCTGATTGAGGATCATAATGAATTTTCTTGGAGTATAAGTGTCAGCTAAAGAAATTCCAGCATGGATCCTGGTTTTCGACGGGTCAAAAAATGAAAACTCAGCATGGACCCTGGTTTTTGGCAGGTCAAATAATGTGGTATGGATTCTTGACCATGGATCCATAATTGGGTTAGGGGCACATCCAATGAAGTCTAAAGTCCAAACAAGTTTAGCTAATTGTGATATTAGTTCAGTCAAAGCCAATTAACAACTTAGCCCTTGATTTAAGGAGTTGGAAGTTTAAATTAGGTGTCTTTTACACATTTTGTTTCTTCAATCCAAAGATGAGAAACATCATTTATCGAAGTCAAATTGGGGTTTATATGGTTGGTGGGGATTGGCTCCCACTTTGTTTGCATCGAGAATGAGTATGAATTCCTAAAAATGTATTTTTTTAAAGTAAAAAGAAATTGAAGAAATAATGATGAATATTCATAAATGGCAATCATATTGTCTTTGTCTTCCTTCGGGTGGAAAATAAATACCTAGCCATCATCCTGCTAAACCAAATCGGTTAAAGAAGCTGATATGTGTAGCCCATCAAGAGAATATTTACTTATGAGCGCATGATTATAGTTACAAATAAAAAATAAAAAAAACCAAATTAAATCATTTCTTCAATGTCATAAAAAGGGAATTAGTACAAAAAAAATTCAAATGCCATAAAGTATTTTTATTTACAGCCACATAAAGTTTCTTACTAAGAAATAATCAGATCTGATTTATTTCGAATTTCAAATTTAAAAGATGTCCTGTATTCTAGGTGCAATAAAAAGGAAAAAAAGAAAAGAAAAGAGAGGGAGTATACAATTATAATATATTAAAGCCGAGGTTTTTGGATTTGATTTTGACTAGATTTCTTTTAATTTTGACTTTTTAAAATTGAGCCTTGGTTAAAAGCTAAAAATGTATAAGCTATGAGATGTGAACAAACCTAACTACTACACCTATACAATATAAATATATAATTATTTATCAATAAAATATCAAAAGCAGTAAGATGGACTGGGGACCTTAGCCATGTGGGTCATGCCTGTGCTTAGCGCGGGTTGTTGTACTAGTATATATTTATTTGAGAAGGACTTAGTTAGTTGTCATGTAGAAAGGGGAGGAATAAAATAAGCAAGAAGAATCGTATGGAATCTTATGTGTGATGAATTATTTTTCTAATATAAGTTAAAAGAAAAAATTACCCTTATATATTTTGAAAGTTCTACTCATTAGACAAAGAAAAAAAAGAAGAAGTTGAAGACAGATAAACGTGGGAAAAAAGAGCATGAGGAGGGGAAAAACCACGGAGGGCATAAAATCCAAAATATGCTTTGAGATTTTTTTCTCATTAGTTAAAGGACAACAAAAGTTGAGGAGGGTCAATTGCCCCTTCTCGTCATATTGCGTGTGGCAGTGCTGAGGTGCAACCTATCCATGCCCTTGGCAAGTGGTCAGTCCATACTTGAAAGAGGTTGGCCTCATTCTAGCCAAATGAACAGCACTTTTGTTGAAGTTTTGTGCCAACTTGAAGATGTTTTGGTAGAATATTTAGAAACACCCCGAATTATAATGAAAAAAATCAGAAGACTTTAGTAGAGTCTAGAAACTTAAAGAGTTTAATAAAAAATTCGTTTCGTTGATAGTTGCAGTTAAAAATGTACGTCTTAAGTGATTGGCAGTTGATGTATTGATTTGTATGCATATAATCTCCCTCACGTGTGCCTATACTCGCATGTGTAGAGAATATAAGAAGCAAGAGTTATACAATGCAAATTTAGTTGTTTGCGTTCTCTACTTCTGGCTCCTTGATTCTTTGGGTGTGTGTGAAATCCTTGCTTTTATGATCCATGATATCATGGCTTAATGGGCACCCTGGCTGCTCTTCCTATTAGTGTGGACTCCATTTCTCATATATGTGGGCTCTCTTGGGTCCTAGGCTCCCAATCACCTTAGGTTGTGGTTCCAAAAAAAAAAAATTCTAAAAAAAAAAACTCGTCAAGAAAATACGGAAATGCCACATCCTCATCTTTGGAAGTATCACAGGGTTCCAAGTGCATGCAGGATGAGATCCAATTGTGGATCAACTGCAAACTGGGCCACAATATGACATAAACAATCATGCCATATTGTCTACCAGGAGGATATCTACGGCTCTTCGGCTCTTCCGTTGCAATCATGCCACATTCTTTCGATGGAAATTGCTATGAATGATTAACTGGCTTTGAGTGTTGTGATAACATAATCAGTTACACTGGTTTGGATTTTGGACTTAATTAGATGTGTCCCCAGCCCAACTATCAATCAGGTCCAGATCCATGGTCCAAAATCTTATCCGTTATTTGTCCTTTTAAAAACCAGGGTTCATAACTCCACGCTGAGTTTTCTCTTCTTCTTTTTTTTTTTGGGTTTGTTGGGTACAGGTCCTTCTGATAATGGGATAATATGAGGTCCATTGACAAGACCCCCCAGTATATATATTTAATGATCACAAGCAGATGAAAATAATCCACATGAGTGCATGTAATGAACCCCACATGCATGTAACTATAATGCCTCCTCAAGGGCCAAGATCATCAGCTAATGAATGATCAAATAAAAAAAAAAAATTCCTTCAATTCCAAACACTTACAATTCACAAATCATCCAGAATCACAATTCCAACAAGTGAATACCACAACAACAATCAAAAGAAAATAAAAAAGAAGAAGAAAGAATATAACATTTCTACATCTTGCAACCAATTTATTTTGGTGATCTTGTTTTCTTTTTTCATCTTTCAAGATCGAAACCTCGTATTACCGTCTGTCATCTGGTGCAAGCTAGCTCTTCTTATGTATCATCTGCGAGGGATGCGAATCAGGACCAGATGATCTCCACTCCAAAAACTCAGACGTTGGACTCTGGAAGTCAGATCTCGTTCTCCTATGAGACGAACCATCAAACGAGCCCACATGCTCCAATAACAGAAACGGGCGGCGGCAGCTTGAACTGTCCGAGAGGCTTCTGTAATTGCTTCCATCTCTTTTCTTCATAATCGCATTGAACACTAAAGGAATTAGGCCTTCCATCTCTTTCTCTATATAGTCTCAACTCAATCGTTGTCTGGAGAAAATGGAAGCTTGGTGGTATGTATTTATAGCCTCAAGAGAGAGGGTGGAGCAAGTAAAGAAAGAAGAAAGAGCAAGGAAAGAAGAAGATATACATTCTTATTCTTATATGACAGGAATATATCCTTTGGTGTTTGGGTTTTGACTTTTGAAAGAGAGGAGTAGGCAGTGAACTTTGATGAAGCATTTGAACGTTGAATTTAATGTGGAAGTGACTAAACTGCCCCTCCGTTCATCTCCTATGGCATTGTGCAAATGGTGGTCATTTCAGGGAAAGAAGAAAGGGTACTTGGGACTTTGAAATTTACTTTTAAGATTGGATAATGTTTGTTGACTTTGCTTGTAGTTGCTGGAATTAGAAGGATGCAATCACACAAGAGCGCGCAAGTGGGACTTGTAAATATGAATTGAGTGTTTCTCTCTCTCCGTGTCTGTAGTCCATAAAAAGCTGGCAAATGCAAATGTCGTGCACGGCTCCTAACGAATCTAGTGGAGTCCCAAACGCCTTCAAAGCTGTTTGGTATCAATCCATTTGATGAAGTGGGCCATGGTAATCAACTAAAAATCCTTCAAATGGGCCATCGATCTGATGGGTTGAGATCAAGGTTAAGGTAATACAGGATAAGAAATGGCCAGCTGATCCCGTTTCTCTTGGCACTTGTTTGGATGTTCATCTTTGTTCCACTCTATATACATTTTCTATGGGCTTTTCTTGTTACTTTTCTCTTAAGCTTGTTTGCCCTGTTGCCCAAGTTGCAAGATGATCGTGACACTGATCTGCTTGGAGGTTTGTTCTTGGATTTCGGCTGAGGCGGATTTGCAGAGACGGAGGAACCAGGCTCCGTAGGTGCACCTCAGCCGGAGAAGAAGTAAATCGAATGAGGGAGTTTGGAACTCCCGGGTTCTGCAGAACAGCAGAGCGCTCATTAGAGAAAGGTGGAGACCGGATCTGATCAGATTTGTAAAAGATGGGCCATGATCGATGCAGAGGCTGGAAACCAAGAGGAGCAAAGGCTCTTGGTTCGGTCGATCGGTGCTGGGATTTTGGCCATCTGTCGTTGCAGAAGGAGATCGTTGATCTCTGGGTGGGCTACACATATCGGTTGGAGGATTCGATCGTTCGGATTGCGGTTGCAGTTCTAAAACCAGAGAAGAAGATATCTCTCTCTCTCGGTTGTGGTTGATTGAGCACAGATCTTGTCACGCCCCCAAAAGTGAAATCGGGGTTATGCGTGAAATTAGGGCCAATTAAAACTTTTTCCAACAATAATCAAATGTAACTTGGCCCCAATCATGTCCCATTTGGATCGAAGACCGCTGTGAGGTGTTGACATATCCTCAAATACATATATAACAATTAGCGGAAGCTTCATAAATGCAAGTAGTATCTTAAAGATGTATAGTTTAAGAGCAAATACTGAATATCATAACTAGAGTTTAAGTTTGAGAGTGTTAACAAAATATTAGTTATAATAAGAAGGCCACACTAAAACTGGGCCTAATCAAAATGATAATAAAACCAAAAGATGAAACTAATCAGATAAAGCATGAAGGCTCTCGTGTACGGGGTCGATACGGCTATACAATGCCGTCCGTACTATACTCTAGGAAGTCATCAGGCTGATCTGCCTGAACCTCTTCCGTCGCTTCCTCCTCCTCGGGGTAGAAAGGCTCAGTACCTATGCACCAAAAGTAGCATCATCAAACACAACGATCGGCAAGTAGATATATATATAAATCACCAAAGATATGCAGCACGAATGAGAGTAAACGATAAACAAGATCATATGAAATGCATGGCATTCTAATCGTAAGAAATGTATAGCATTCGAATCATAAACAGACTATCAAAGTAGGCGATCCACATTGTTTCCAACGCACCCACGTCCATGAGTGAGCGTCAAAAACCGATGTACGATAACAATAATGATTCTGACGCACCCACGTCCATGAGTGAGCGTCAAAACCCGATGTACAATAACAATAATGATTCTGACGCACCCACGTCCATGAGTGAGCGTCAAAACCCGATGTACAATAACAATAATGATTCTGACGCACCCACGTCCATGAGTGAGCGTCAAAACCCGATGTACAACAACAATCGCGATTCCAACGCACCCACGTCCATGAGTGAGCGTCAAAACCCGATGTACAATAACAATAATGATTCTGACGCACCCACGTCCATGAGTGAGCGTCAAAACCCGATGTACAATACCAATCGCGATTCCAACGCACCCACGTCCATGAGTGAGCGTCAAAACCCGATGTACAATACCAATCGCGATTCCAACGCACCCACGTCCATGAGTGAGCGTCAAAACCCGATATACAACAACAATCGCGATTCCAACGCACCCACGTCCATGAGTGAGCGTCAAAACCCGATATACAATAACGATCCCCATTCCAACGCACCCACGTCCATGAGTGAGCGTTAAAAAGGGATCCTAAGTCCATCATCTAAGTTCTCAAGGTGATCCCCAAATAAAGTAAAGCAAACGAAGCTAACGAACATGTAGATAGTACCAAACGGTACAATACAGAATCAAGCTATTGTAACCAAACTTGGGGAGAAATTCCCTTTTCATCCACACCTGCAAACAAACACAAGAATAGGGCCTAGCCCTCTCCACATACATCCATACCCCCTCTCATCAAGTCCATCATCTAATATCCATCCAACTAAGAAATCATTTCATTAAACATATAGATACAATTATCATGTTTTCTAACATCAAAGACAACAATGAGCATGTGGTCATCTAAATCATCATTAAATAATCGAATCAAAGAAAAGATAAACATATCCAAGCATTTATATAAATGTCTACTTGCCTTTGGTTGAAAATGCCCAATCCACAAATCCTAGCCCAATGCCCAACAAACCAAACCTAAGAAGGTATTAGCAAAATAAAAACTAAATTAAATATAAATTAAAGAGAGGAAGGCTCTAAGCTACTTATCACACTACTATACCCAAAGTAAATTAACCCAAACCTAAGGAAGATGAGCTTACCAAAAAGTGGAGTGGATGGAGTAGTGGCTTGCAATTTGAGGGTGAGATGATTGCGGGGTCCACGCAAAGATTGTTGTGACGATCGGGGGTGGGGGCTGCCTTTGTAATTCGTTTCTAGCAAGGTGGGTGAGAGAGATTGAGAAAGAGAGAAAAAGAATTAAAATGGAGATGGGTAGGTAATGGGGCCTACTAGATTTGGGGCCCACTAGATTAGTGGCCCATTGATAGCAAATTGTGAAAGACAGAATGGGAGAAAGAAAGAAATGGTGAGATGGGTGGGTGAGGAGAAAGTCAACGTGGTGAGTGGAGTGAGGTGAGGGAGATGAGATGAGAGAAAATGAAATGAGATGATGGGAAAATGAGATGAGATGATGGGAAAATGAGAGGGAGTGAAATGGGATGGGTGAAAATCGTTGGCAGGGAGGAGTGAGAGAGAGAAAGTAAATGAGAGAGAAAAACAGAGAGAATGATAGAGAGAAACAGAGAATGAAATGAAGATAGGAAAAATGGAGAAAACAGGGAGAGATGGAGTGGGTTGATTCGCCGGTGGTGGGGGAAGATCACCGGCAACACAGGTGGGTCCGGCGACGACGGGGCGGTTCCGGGAGAGTGGGGCGGCAGTGAGGGTCTGGGAAGAGGGAGAGATGATTGAGAGAAATGAGAGAGTGAAGAAGAAAGAGCTTGGTGGTCGTGGTGACGGTGGCCGGTGGCGACGGGGTGTTGGTTGTCCGGTGAGGCAGCAAAGAGAGGGGAAAATGAGGGAGAAAAATGAGGAAGGGGCAGGCTGCTGTTGTGTGAATGAAGATGGGGAAGGATCCAACGTGACCTAAAAAGGGGATGGGGTGGGGAATGACCAAACAGCCCATGGGCCTTGGGTTAGGTTCTGGGTCGGGTCTAGATCGGGATGTAACAAAAGGGTACCCAAACGGGCTCGGACTCGTGCGAGACTTCGCACGCGTGAGCCACACGTCAAACCCGACTCACTAAGACTCTAAACACACTTACTAACTAATCACACAATTAATTAATATTAATAGGAAATTAAGGGACGGGGCGTTACAGATCTGGTTGCAGTCAGTGGCAACACGAAGAAGAAGACTGGTATCAGAGGATCAAGACTCTGGTAGAAGTGGAATCCAGCGCTGACGTCAGCAGTAGGTCAAGACTCAGTTTGACCAAGTCGACGACAGACATTGTTATGGGGATATCTTAAAGATCCGGAGTCCGATCGGGAGGTCCGTTTGAGCCCATGGATTCGCTGCAAGCAGATCTACACAGTGATGTAAGAGATTGGCCATTCAACGGTCCATGGATAAATTTGACTGAATGGCAGAAACTTGTTTATGCAATATCAGAGCCATTTGAAATCGGATTTGGGGCATCTGAAATTGGATTTTAAATTTGTTTGATAATGCGTGCTCATGGTGAGCGAATCTAAAGCGTAGTGTAGAAGTTTGGGCAGATTAACGGCTATAGAATGAGTGATCTAAAGAACACTCACGGAGTTGTTAATGGAACCTTAGAGTTTGAGATGGAGAATTTTGACAAGAATGTTTTGATATCACTTGTTGTGCACGTGTATACGGAAGCACCTAATCTGCGATCGATTATGCTGCCACACAAAAGAGAGATGAGGATTTTACGTGGACGTGGGAGCAGTATTCACATCTTGACTCTGAAAACTCTGATTCTTTGGCCCTAAGGAAGCCCCGCCCCCAAGAAAACTCTAAATCCGGTCCAATGGATCACTCCAATGAATCTGGAATACAAAACATAAACCCGACACAGGAGTCTCAATTGGGCACTGGTAGATGTGCTATTTTTAATATTTGCAGGATTTGACTCTTTTCTTCAAACATTACTAATCCAAAATGGCTCCTGCATTTGGTGGGCAGAAGTTTCAAAAGCCTGTCATGTTTCCTACTTCTGAAAATACCACAAGAAAGATTTACTGTGGAAGCTGGACACGAATGGTTTGATCAATGGGGTTAAAATCATAATGGGACTTCACAATAAAACACTGGCCAACATGGTGCCATGTTTAATGCATCATTAGAATTTAAGTAGCTGTCATAGTAAGCCGATCCAATCACAAGGTGTGATGCACGTGTGCTAATCAATGTTAAATCATTTTATAGACACCTCACTTAGATCATGTCCAAATTAATTATAATTATTATTATTATCTTTGATTGCATGAACATAATGAATTTTTGGAAATTTCAAAACAGCTCTAGTTTTTTTCTCAGTAGCTAGCTTTGTCGTTGGAATTCTTTTTCTAAAAGTGAAACCACCTCATGGGCCATTTCAGTTACTTTATTGTAGCAAATTAATTTTCTTTCCTTTTCTTTTGGAGATTTTCTATACTAAATGAAGATAACAAAGAATCTAGAGAGACAATTTATGCTAAAAATCTGGAATTTCTAGATAGGTTGAAGTCCAATAATAAATTTCACTCATCAAACAACCCATATAAAATTGCATAATTCATGTCCGTGAAGAGAGGCAGAGAAACCTGAGATTAGGAATGAAACTCCAATTGAAGTGAGTTTCGAAATCTAATTTATCAATTTCAAATGTCATTTGTAATCTTTTAAGTGATTGAAAATCTTGAATTTTTGGTAAAGAAACAAGGCATTTATTTTGTAAAGAAATTCTTGTGATAAATTCCAATATACTAATTTCTTGTCAGAGATTCTAATAAAAAAATAAGTTCATTAGGTTGATCATTGGAAAATATTTCTCTAGATGGCTTTCTTGAAAGTTGCTTCTCGTTTTGTAATTTATTTGTGATAATAGGAAAGGCCACCATAGCATTTATGTATTAGCATGTGGACCTGTGACCACACTTGATGGCCACAAAAGAGCCTTAAAAGTCTCATCGATTAAGCTGACTGAGTATCTCTCTTTCTCTCTCGTATTTTGTTGATGAACCTTTTTCCGATAACCCTAAGGGATTGGCCGAGTGATCAGGACCACGATTCCTCCCTCTTCCGGAACTAGAGGTTTTGGTATCTACTCCCGGTTCCTCCTCTTCAAGAATCGAATGTTGAGTCCACTTGTGATATCACCTAGGGGCTATAGGGGTTTTACCCTGCTTTTTTCTAAGCTCGGAGGGAATAATAAAACTTAAAGGGTTGGGAACCCTCCGTTAGCAAATAAAAAATTAAAAAACTTTCCCTGAGAAGCTTGCATTCAAATGTTTGGATATTTGTGATAAAAGGTACCCCTGGTTTATGTGTGATATGCAAGAGAAATCAAGTAATTAAAGAAAACATCAACATATGATAAAACTGAGCTTCTCGGTGATCCCCAGCCCTAAGGCATCATCCCCGATTCCATCCGTTGCTCGTTCATATTCTTCATTATGTCTCCTAAATAATTCCTGCAAACGGCGTTTGTGCATCAAAAGACACATCCGGGCCATTTTTCCGTTCTCTAAATTTTTTTTACTTTGTGAATGATTTTGTAGTGTTGATATTAATGGCATCACATGTGGGAAGATCATGCTACTGAGAGTTCTCTGCACTGTTGGATGCAATCTCATGTCATTTCTTTTCATCCACCACAAAATCTCAGCTACAGACGGGGTTTTGTAACTATAGCCAAACAAATAACCATTTCTGTTGCTCAGATAGAGAGGGTCGGACAAAAATTTTGAGCTGGGGAATCTCATTATTATTATTTTTTTGTTGGGTCTATTTGCACCATTAGATATAGGGATAATTCCATTTGATAGCACTACATGCAAGTTTTCTATTGTGTACATGCCGCCCGTAGAAATTTATTTTCCAAAGAATAATAAAAGATTCATCTTGTTTTAGTTTCACACTTTAATTTCTAAGAGGAAAATTGTTCGTATCACAAATCAATTTTATTGTAATGTGAGAAATTATTTCCACAATCCTCACTTTTTCTAGGAGAGATTGGTTATATAAACATGTCCTGAATGATGAAAATTCCAGAGTATATGTGCAGTTGAAAAGGAAGATAAAGTTAATGGTATTTTAAAGACAACATTATTAGCAACAACCGAAATATGATTAATTCATAAAGCTATGGCCATTTACTCATACCTTGTATTGAATAATCCAAAGTAGGAAGATAGCAAATGAGAATATTTTTTAAAAGTTATGCTGGGATACTTTCTTGAGTGATACTTTTTAGGCCTCTTTTTTTGTTCGAATTTTAGAAATTCTATATGGGAAATTCCTGAATTTCCGGACAAAATGAAATTCTTGGATGTCCTTTTGAGCTTGAGCATTCCAGAAATTCTACCAAAATGCATAGAGAGTGAAATTTCTGGATTCTCAAAGATCAAAAGAGACATTTCATTTTGGCTAGAATCTAAAAATACTAGTAAAGAGACATGGAATTCAAAAATTTAAAGGACAGTCTTTGACATCATATCCAAAAACTTCTGAAGGTGGTAAATTTGTGGCAGAAATTCTCTTAAAGAAATAGGACCAAAACCTCAAGACCCAAAACCCAAGAATTAATGTGCCAATATCATTGGCCGTGGCTTACCAACTCATGATAAGCGCGTTTCTGTTGACTGCTGGGATAGGGGACTACAGTAGTCGACGAACAGTTGGAAATGAAAAAATCGCAGTGATCGATCCATTAAAAGAGAAAAGCAAGATCCCTATCACTCACACGCGTGATCCTTTTGTCACTCGTCAGTGACCATCAGGACATAAACGCGTGATCCATTGGTGAATGGGACTACACCATTCACCAATTCGCGTTTTCCCACCCTCATCCTTTCCATCCCCAGCATCATAAAACACGTCCATCGCATCAATCCACACATCTCATAATGAAAGGCTGAGATTGCCAAACAGACGGCGGGCCATCTCTGACCGGCACTGACTGAACGATCAAGACAACTGTTGGGCCGCTGTTGCGGTTACCACTTCTGGTCCGGTCCTTAAACAAAACGAATAATCCCCCGCCCCCTAACCTTCCCAATTCCCTTTCTGGTCTTCCCCACACCGACTTGATACCCACCAAAAAGTGCAGTAGGTAAGATGTCTATCGACTTTTTCGTTCTCTTGAAACAATGATGGGATGGGATCGGATCGGACGTTTTCCCGTGGGTGTGTATATTCCACCAATCAAAGTAGTCATTGGTTCCCCATCAGTAAGCAGAACGTTGTTCACCTTTCCGGTCACAGTCTCCAGTGAGTCCACTTTGGTGGTTTCAGCCCCTTTCGCTACACTCGACTCACTACTGTGGATGATCAAACGGCTATCTCGTACGCACAAAATACCTATGAAGTTTGAAGATTATGCTCATTCTATAGTTCATAGCAGTTACATGTTGTGTGACCTTGATAAGTACTTTCTCAAGGGATTCAATGAATACTACGATGAAAGGTAAGAAATCAGGTATTGTGCTGAATTGATAATGATAAATACCTACTTGGATTTAAAGTGCTTGTTTATGATTTGTTGCGGGAAGGCTGAGTTGGTTAGCATCTACAGTATGATCTCAAGCTCGGATCTGAAGAAGGTTCTTCAAAAAGGGACTTGGATGGACACTAACGTTATGTATTATTATTTTGAAATATTGCGGGATGAATGTGATACATGTTTTGTTGCTGACCCAAGCATCTGTGTAAGTCAGTAGTTGTGAAAGAGGAGCATACTAGTCGGTATTTCCAGTTCTGGGCTCTAGCTGACTATTTCTGAAATTTTGCTTGCAGAGTTGGTGGTCGGATGGTTCTGATTCTGCTGTGGAAGCTGTATTTGGGAAGCACGAACATAGGGTGTGGGACGCAAGGGCAGCACGCACGCTGATTTTTATAGTCTATCACGATCACATTTCTCCTTGCTAGTCGGATTGGTTGATGAGAAACGATGGGAATTCTACAATAGCTTGGCTGGCGATCGCCAATCTGTAAAGCACGCGTCGAAATTTGAATGTTATGTTACCTTAAACATCGTTATTTTTTGTATTCCGCGTCATCTACAATCTGCCAATTGGCGTACAAGAATCCCTGACATAATCTAAAAGTGTATTGTAATAATGCTTCACGCAGGTTGCATGGTTGAATGAAAGGTATAGCCATTTTGGGTGGTTAGACCCCTCTCTATAGGGTTGGCTTGTAAAGACGGGCATCCCTCGTCAGGAAAATAGAAATGACTATGGAGTATTTGCATTGGCTTTCGCGGAACATTGCGTGCACCGTCGTAGCATCAACTTCACTCAAGAAGACATTCCCTACTTTCGCACCAAAATTGTCATAGAGATATTCAAAAGGAGTTGGCTGTTGAATGCCAGCAGACTGGGATTGACCGACTTGAGTGACTTCCCATGATGGGTCCTGATGGTGATTTCCAACAAAGAGCGGAACGCAGGAAATATCTATTGATATTTTGTTCTGGAAAATGTTAAATGGATTGTGCTTACTGGTTTTTCCTGCTTTGTTATGTCTTTTTCTTGTTAATTACAACATTGCCTTTGAGATGTTGTTTCATCAATCTATCAGGTTGATAGACTATCCCTTTGGATCCTTTTGCCATTGTGCATAAAGAATAATACTTGTATATAGAATCCTTTTGTTGGAGTACAGGTCCTTGTTACATGATGTTTTTTTTTTTTCTTTGTTGTTAGTAGATTGTCAATAGAATGGTTGAATGCATTTAGGGTGCCACAGGTTTAATGAATGCATCTGTTTGGGTTCCACTTGGTATGCTACTGCTTTATGTAATGATTGTTATGAATCTGCAGCTGAGAGTATTGTGCTTGAAAAAGAAGTTGCAATCTGTATGACAGTAACTGAGATTGAATAGGGGAAAGTTGTTTTGGGTTGAGGAGAAGGGATGGTGGTGGGTTTGATGGTAGTGGGTTTTGTAAGTCCGGGGATCCGAACCCTAGAGGGAGGGTGAATAGGGTGAGCTTCTAATTAGTGACCAATTATGCCAAATTCTAACTTCTTTAAAATCAATTAGTCACAAGTGATGATATAGAACTAAAGTGCGGAAGATAACAAAAACAATCATCACAAAACATTCACCATAACACAAGGATTTATAGTGGTTCGGCCTCAATGCCTACATCCACTATCGGCTTGTGATCCAACACCCCATCGGATTTTTACTATTTATGCTTTTCAATAGGCTAAGCAATAACCTTTACCTTATGCTTTCCAAGGCTAAGCAATAACCTCTTACACTATGCTTTTCTTAGGCTAAGCAATAACCTCTACAACCAAAGGGTTGGTTATTTCTCTAAGTAGTGTCTAACATACACTTGATGGAGATACAATTTAAGCTCAATACAATGCCTCTTAAATAGGCGGATATGAAAGTGAAAAACTAATTCACACACACACACTATGAATGCAAAGATGAATGCACAATGTATGTGTATGATGTCCTCAATCAATTTGAAAATTAAAGCTCATAAATGTATGCCAAAGGCTTTTGAAAGTTTTAGCTCATAAAAACATTTATGATTGAGGTAAGAATGCTAATCACATGTTTAAAAACAACTTTGTAAAAGATTTACCTATCTAGTTTAAGCAAGTTGTGAAAGTTTAAGAACAAAACATGTGATGCATAAGGATTTCAATCAAATTAACAATGTCGCTTAATATATGTATGCTTAAAGCATTTGAAAGTGTAAAGCACAAAAATAGATTTGATTGAAATCAAGGGACAAATTATATGTACTTAAAAATACAACTTGAAAATGATATACCTATCAAAGCTAAGCAAGTTGTGAAACTTTAAAACTAAAGTACATATTTGTGAAGTTGTTGAATCCAAAACATAAGATAGATTTGAAAGTGATTTTCTTATGATGAAAAACAACAACCAAAGATTCAACCAAGTATAGGAATCATGTTTACATATAATTTCAAAGATGTTTACAAAAACATGATTTACTTAGATATACCAATTAAAGTACTACTTGGTTTGAATCAAAGTGTTGCATCCAAAACAATAAATCAAATCAAAACATATGCATGTTAAGGATACAACAAATCATAGTTTATCATGCTAGAAAAGATTTACCAATAATTAAAACAAAGCATGAAAACATATGATTAAGAAAAGTAAAGCTTACTCTAAGATTTAACTTCATTAATTCAAGCTTTAGCTTTCCAAATGTCCCTTATCCTTCCTTAGCTCATTCCCCTTTGTTTGGCCTCAAAACATCTCAAGGAGGGCCTAGATGTTGCACAATGGTTAGGACATGAGCTCTCATGATCTAGGAGGCCTTGGAAATGATTTTCAAGCCCTTAGGGATGATTTGGGGCGTTTTCCAATTTATAGAAAGCTCTCCAACGGCTCTCCAACGGTCATGAACAGTGAACAGTGAATAGTATTACTGTTCAAACGGCTAGTGAACAGTGAACAGTGAATAGTGTTACTGTTCAAATCACAAGCTAACCGAAAATCCGTTTAAAGAAAGTTTTTTGCTCTCTGGAAAAGTAACCGCGAGGTGACCAAAAACCATGGCAGTTAGCTGACTTCTGAGGCCTGTTTTGAGTCTTGAAAAAAAAAAAACTCAAAAACAATCTTTAAAACCCTATTAAATAAGCAATTAAACTAAGGGTTTTTAGGGCCATTAAACCAAGCTTGGAAACATGATTTTAATTCAATCTAAGTGCTTTTAAAATCATGAAACATAAAAGCCTAAAATGAATTGAAAGATTTAAAACATAGGCTAGCTTGATTCATAAAACTTCTTTTCAAATTAAAATGCATCCAATCAAAACATGCATGAAACATATGATTTACAAGATTTAAAACAATGCATGAGTAAATCAAGATTTCAAGTTTTTCTAAATCAATGCAAGTGTGAAAATTCGAATGATGATTAAAATGATAATGCATCCATCAAATTGCAATACACAAAATTCCTAACAAGTTTGTTGCTATCTTTGGGGTGGATTGATAAAGGAGTTGTTTATCTAATTTTGCAGGGAGGCATCTGATGATGTTGCTGTCATTGCCACATTTTCACATGAAGTATTTGTGGGTTGAATTAAAAAGTTGTAATGGTGGAATGGATATACAAGTTGTCGATATCGACAACTTGTAGTCGTCGGTATCGACTTGTTTCGTCAGTGTGAAAAATTAAAAGTTGTAAGTCAATAGCTGCTGGAATGGATAAAAGTTGTCGATATCAACAAATAAAAGTTGTCGGTATCGACCAGTTTCATCTGTGGGATGAATTAAAAGTTGTAAGTCAGTAGCTGCTGAAATGCATCAAAGTTGTCAATACCGACAACTATGAGTTGTCGGTATCGACTAGTTTCGTTAGTGGGATGAATTAAAAGTTGTAAGTGTATGCTATTGGAATGGATAAAAGTTGTCGAAATCAACAACTTTAAACACTCGGTATCGATGGATTTATTGATTATGAAAAAGTTTGCAAGGTCATGTTTAAACACAAGTGTCAACCCAAACATACAGTTGCTTTACCCAACTTATGGTGAAAGGGAATACTTAAGCACCAACACCATGTAGCAATTGAATATAACAATCTACATTTATATAAACCTCATTTATATCACCATTGACATTCCAACATTTTAACAGTTGTCAAATACTTAAGAAATGAAGCAAAACAATAAAAAACAAGTTAAATCTGTAGTGTTCAAATCTATATGGATCCCTTTTACAGTACTAAAAATATGTGATGTGCAACCCATTTACATCACCCAAAAAAAAAAAAAAAAAACAATCTTAATTCCACATGGAACCCATTTACATCAGCAACCTACACACACACACCAAAAAAAAAAAAAAAAACCACTGCATCGTTCAAGCCTTGAATAATCCATTAACTACATCGGAATTGATAAAAAAAAAAACTACAATCTTCAATTCCATGTGGAACTGTTCAAGCACCATTTATATCAACAACCAACAAAAAAAAAAAAACACTGCACTGTTCAAGCCTTGAACAACCCATTTACGTCACCAACCGGACCAAAAAATAACTGCAATCTTCAATACTATATCTCAAACCATTTACATCAGCAGCCAACCCAAAAAAAGCACTGCACTGTTCAAACTTTGAACAACCTATTTACGTCACCAACCAGACCCAAAAATAACTACAATCTTCAATACTACATCTCAAACCATTTACATCAACAACTAACCCAAAAAAAGCACTGCACTATTCAAGCTTTGAACAACTCATTTACATCCCCAACCAGACCAAAAAATAACGGCAATCTTCAAGCCAAAATGGAACCCATTAACATCAGCAATCAACCCCAAAAAACATTGAACAGTTCAACTGACTGTTCAACATATAAAAAGGTTGATTCAGCATATCATATCACGTGAGGATTGCGACAACCTCCACGGTTATGCCCACTCTCTTTACAATTGGAGCAGGTAATCACCCTTCGTTGGACTCCACGATATTCAGTACGAATCCTGCTTTTTTTTTTTTTTTTGACGCCCTGGTTGTTTAGTTGCTCGCGGTGGAAGAGCTCTTTCTTGAAACGTGTCTTCCCATTGCTTGTTGTCCCAGGTAGCATGCAGAACTTCATTGTACGTTGTACGATAAAGTTTGGCAGGTACCAATGCTCTCAAAACTCATATGGATCATAGTTTCTTACCTTCATTGATGCCAGTGCATGACAACATGGGAGGTCCAAAATCTCCCATTTACGACATGTACAAGTTTTGCATTCGAGATAGACTACGTCCACGTACTATGCGGACTGTACTTGAAATTCGACCAGGCTAGCAGCGCGTACATGAACCCTGCGGGCTTCCTCCATTTCTTGGCTCAAGATTTTTTCTGCCCATAGAGTTAGACGAGTAGTTACATTCTCTGACTGAAGATGGCGCTTTTGATAGAACTCCATTAACTTGGCACGTATCTCCTCGACCTGTTTTACAATAGGTAGTACCCTTGTGTCCTTTAACAGGTTGTTAGTACACTCAGCCACATTACTAGTTAGCATGTCATACCGACGGCCTTGTACGTATGCATTTGCCCAACGTTGCCTCCTAATTGCCTCAATGTAGCTGAATGCCTCTTGGCTGATTGCATGTATATCCGTCATGTATGCCTCATAAACATAAGGCCTATAGGATTTTGCGGCACGCCAGAATTTCATAACGATTGTGCCGTCACTGAAAGCGGTTTTGATATTTTCAGCTATGTGACGGCAAAAGTAACAACGCACTGCGGAGGGTATAGTGTTCTGGAGAGCTGGAATAAGACCCTTCTGACGGTCAGAAACAATGGTCAAATTGGGTGGCTCTCCAAGCGCTATGAACAAGTTCGCAAGGAACCACTCCCAACTATCACGACGCTCGGCTTCGGCAAAGGCAAACGCGATGGGTAATAGCTTATGATTCGCATCGTATGTCACGGTTACAAGCAAGACACCAGGATCTTGCCTCGGAGATGTGTACCGTCTACAACAATCATCGGTTTTAATGAAGACGTGAATGACCTTATACATGGTCCAAAAGCCCAAAAAAAAAAAAACCTTCTTAAACGGTCATCAGACGTGATGTCTATGTTTGTTATTGTACTAATGTTGGTTTTCTACAATTCAATACAATGGAGAGGCAGAAGCTGGAAGGATTCCTCGTATGATCCTCGCACTATATGCAGAGTCATCTCCTTTGCGATAAGTGCCTTTCTATAGCTCATGGTCGACCCAAATTCCATTTGGTAGTCATTCATTATCTCCTTCGCCGTTAAATCGACGTTCTGCCGGACTCTATCCATGATGAATTCAGAAATAAGGGCTGAAGTTGCTTGTCGATGTGCCATGCCCATCATTGGCTTCGAACATCGGTGGTTATGATTGTATGTTCTAACTTTAAATTGTGGTCCTGATTCTACAGTAGAAGCGTGAATCCGCCAAGGACAACCCAGGTCTTTGCAGCCAGCCGTCACCTTTGTCGAATTGGTCTTCAGGTGTTTAAGAGTGAAGTTGATATAAGTTGCAAACTTGGCAAGAGTATTCCGAACTATCTGTCGATCAGGGAACTCACGGCCAACCCACATTTCCTGAGTTGAGTTATTACCAACCTCCGTGTTCACCTCCTCAGGCTCCATTCTGTCTTCAAAATCAACAACTGAACTTTCATTTGAACGATTTACAGTGTTAACTAGATTGACCTCGACACCATTGCTTTCGACCTTCACATTTCGGATCGACGAATTTGTCCGATAGGAGGATGTTCATCGGACTGAATTTCTTCATGACTATTTGTTCTAACGTCAATATCATCAATAACAACATCTTGTCCTGCCGCCTGATGTGGATTGCATTCATTACGCACGGAAGGGTAATGCATGTCTTTGTCTTCATGTAGATCAATGGAACTGTAGCGGGCGTTGGCTCTATGGCACGCTTTTTCGTACAAGTTCTTGACGAGGTCCTCACTTTTTCTGCACAATTTTGACCTCGAACGTTCCTTTCATACCTACAACGAATCAACAAAGTGTTAAAGTTTTTATTTTGTTGCAATTTGATAGGATGCATTCATTTTCATAGCTTGCCCTCTCATTCATTCATATTCTTCATCTTAGGATATTCATGCATATTTCTCTTTCATAATCTTTGTTTTTATTAAATGATATGCATGGTTTTCTAATCTTAATTATCTTAAAGATCATGAAGTTTTTAGTTCAAGTTTTTAAAATCTCAATATGTTCTTTTCTTAAGTTCAAAAATCATTTCAAGCTTTCAAATTGCTTTCTCTTTAAATCCATATTTTGGTTTGAAAGTTTTATGGCTTTAAAATTCTATTTTCATCATTTTTAAGTCATTTTCCCAAGCTTGTTCATTGTGCCTCAAAGTCCCTTGGAAAGAAGCCCTCTCATTTTCATCTTCCTTAAAAATTCTGTTTTTGTGGGCTGTCTCCAGGTCGACCTGCCTGTGTGGCCGGTCGACCGGGACAAGGGACCCGGTCGACCAGGCACACTGCAGGTCGACCGGGATTCTGACCATTAAGGAGTTCTGCAACGGGCAGTTTTTTGACCGTTAAAGGGAGGTCGACCCGGCCCTGTACCAAGTAGACTGGGCACTAGCCGTTGGGAACTTTTTCTTTATAAAAAATGACTTTTTGTTTTGCAAAAAGGCTTGAACTTTTGAGGAATCTTCAAGGACAAGAAAGGACAACTTTTAAGAGGATCAAAGAAGGGATTATGAGGCCAATCCATTGATTCAACTTTTGATCTTCAAATGGGTGTGCCTTCTTTATCCCAAGATTTAATTTCATGCTTTGTTTTTTAAATCCTTGTTTTCTTTTCAAGCATGATCATATAGTTGGTTTTCTTCTTGAGATGTTGTGTTTCTTAATATGCTATGAACTTTGAAATGTCTTAAATTTATGAAATCTACATATGATTTACATTTCACTTGAGTTATGAATTCTTGTTTTCAAAACTAACTTGTTAATCTTAAGATTGTTCTTTCTCATTCAAGTTAGATCTTTTAAAAAACCAAGTGTTTGTAAAACAACTCTTTCTCTTACTTATGTTTATCATCTTTACATCAATTATAGTTTCATCTTTCAAAAGAGATAGAATGATTTCTAGTTCATGCATTATTCATAGACTTTGTCATTCATATTCATGCTTCTAGAAGTTAAGTTTCCACTTTCTATTTAACCTTTTTAGAGGTATTAAACTTGTACTTCATTGTTCTCTTATACATGCATCTTTAGGCATTTTATTTAAGAGAAAAACATCTTGTAAAGGTTATTGCTTAACCTAAGAAAAGCATTGTGTATAGGTTATTGCTTAGCCTTGAAAAGCATAAGTGATGTATTTGTAAGGTTTGAGGTGATCCTAAACCTTCATTTAAGATAGTGGAATCCGGTAGGGTTACCGGGAGTGGATGTAGGCATGTTGGCTGAACCACTATAAATGATTGTGTCATGGTGATTGATCTTTCATCTTTCTTTTCATGGATAATGTTGTTATGGTTGACTCTATCAAGATAGTTGTTGTTAGTTCACTTTTGGCTTGTTTATCTTAGAGATTGCTTCACTACATATGAAAATTAATCATTCTCAAAGCATAAGTGACTTAAAAGATAAAAAGTTTTATTTGGTCTAGGTTTTCGTGGCTCACCCTATTCACCCCCCCCCCTCTAGGTTTCGCTCTTGGACTTTCACAAAGGACAATAAGCAACTAGGAAGAAATACTTAGTATTTGATAATCTATTGATTTAGCGATACAACCTATGCACATACCTCTATTGTTCTCCTCCTATACTTCGCCGATTCTTGAGCTCTTTGAAGACATATAGATATATCACATTCACATCATTCCCCGATGCTTTGAACATTTTCTTCACATCATTGTCGTCGTCGATGCTTGCCATTGAAAATGCCCGTCCATTGT
Source organism: Camphora micrantha (assembly GCA_003546025.1). NCBI lineage: Eukaryota > Viridiplantae > Streptophyta > Magnoliopsida > Laurales > Lauraceae > Camphora > Camphora micrantha. Next base: position 73,984,037 of record QPKB01000002.1, read on the forward strand.
GATGAAGGTATTGTATGCTTAATCTTTGGATGGATGAGTTCCAATTAGGTGCTTCAGTTGCTTCATTAACCAGTGAGTCATATGTTATATTTGTCGATAGATATCTCATCTTTTGATTTCCTCCATTGTACACCGGACGGATTATATCGAATTGGAAGTCACCATCACAGTGGAATATGACCAACACCTCGCTAACTGACATGCTATCATCAAATCACAAGAACATAATTTAGAGAAGTATGAAAGATACAAACGTTTTGAAAGACAGAGCAAGTGTATATTTCTAAACCATTAGCCACTGTTAAAATGCCCATGATGTGCCTTATTTGATCATAAAATAAGGTTTATGGTCATATTAGAGTAATGTAATGTAGTAATCGAGAAACTATACTAAGTGCCACTTAGTGAAAGAACGCGATAGAGAAAAACAACGCCTACAAAGAAGAAACCCCTTTTCAAACCCTAAAAACCCAAAACGAAAGTGATATTAACAAAGCCCAAAATGAAAAGAAACCCCTTTTCAAACCCAAAATACTAGGGTTGTAAAAAAAAAACCGAAAAACCGTTTAACCGAACCAAACTAAGCCGAACCAAACCGCAGTTAATAACCGTATTTCACAGTTCGGTTACGGTTACGATTAATGAAATTTAAAAACCGTACGGTTCGGTTCGGTTACGGTTTTCCGTAATAATTTACGGTTATTAACTGAACAGAACCGTATAATACGGTTCGGTTAACCCTAGCCTCTCCAACAGATCTCTCAACTCCTAGCCGCCTCCATCATCTCCATCTCTCCCTTTCAGCCTCTCCATCAGATCTCTCCATCACCCACCACCCTCTCCATCTCCTACTTTGTACGCCTTCATCTCCATCTCCCCTCCTCCATCGCGCGACGCTCATCATCCTGCGCAACCCATCTCGCCTCTCCCTGCAACCCATCTCACGCACCACCATCTTTTTGCCGGACGCACGCACGTAGCAGTCCTTCGGACACCTGCAGCGCCTTCACCTTCCTCCTCCGCCTCACGCAATGCCTCCCCTGTAGCAGGTTCACTCCCCTGTCTTTTTTTCATCGTGTTCATTTTGATGTTTCAGAAGTACCCATGTTGTTGGGTTTTTTTTTTCTTATCTGCTCATAGTTCTTTTTTTTTTTTCTTTTTTTGCTAGAATGTTATGGTCCTCTTGTTTGCATGTCTTCTGTTTATGGATGGATTTTTGAGATTTTTTACAATGTTGAAATTGAGAGGAAGGAGGAGATGTGCAGTTGAAATTGTTTTTGGATTATGGATTTGATGGTTTGATGCTTATTTGAGTCAATCCTTTTTTGTTTAATGTTATGTTATTGGTTTGATTGTATGGAGTTGATCCTGATAGGTTCGATCCTCGCTAGATTTTGTGCACTTGTTGGTCTACTTGGTTGCATTCTTGTTGTTCATGCCCTTCATACATGTTTTGGATGATTCCAATATAATCATATGGGATGCCATATTTTCTTCAGTGTCTACCAAATTAATAAAACCAAATGCAAATTTTCCATGAGCTATCTTACTTGGAAAATGGATTTTGTACCATTCAAAAAGAAAGGAAAATGGATTTTATAGTAGGCCTTTCTGGTATAAATCCAAACTGGTTCTTTGATATAATATATATTCATATCATAGGCTTTGCTTCATTAATCTCACTTGAAGATTCATCTTATGGTTCATAAGTTTAATAGTCCAGTAGTTTGCACATTTTTTAATATCTTCTTTTGTCTACACTACTCTTTGTCCTTTAATCAGGCATTCTTTCTGTACAGAAGATTTTTAGTTTTTACCGTCAAGACCCATGCATCTACTTGTATACCATTAGGTTCCATTGCTTCATTTTGCTTCATCCTATCTATGCCATCCTTAGTGGTCTTCTAACATTTATTATTCCTTAATTTCTTTTTTTTTTTATCTTAATTTGTTTTGCTTGCATGTTCTGTTTTTTTTTTTTTTAAAGTTCCTTTTAAATATGTCCCCCCAAATATCTTTGCACTCTTGTTTTATTAAGATGCTTTCATTGTCGTATATTTGAAACTTAAATGAAAAGAATGTGTGTAAAAGAAATATTTGTATCTTATTTTCATCCGAGTCTCTTCACATTAATGTGTCGTATATATGCAGGCAGCAGGACATGCTGTATTGAAATTTCACTTTAATCTTCTTTTTTTTTTTGTTCTAAGTGTATTTTTTTTTGTTCAGTTTCAGTGTCGGATATTGATGTCTAGTATGGCCAAGACTCCACTTCCTCAGCTTGATGCTCCTCAGCCTGATGCTTCTTAGCCTGATGCTCCTCCTCACTCTGTTAGTCACTATCAAAGTCAGGTATCATCTCTCAAAAGAAAAAATAACAAAGAATATGATATTTGACAGCATTTTCCTAGACCTGAAAATTATGATCCTAAGATTCAGTATACACTCCATTGTGGCTATCGTGATGCTCATGTTAAGTGGTTAAGTGCTAATGGAACTAGTACAATGAGGAATCATTTGAAAATTTGTCCTAAGTTTCCAGAAAATATAAATGCAAATAGTCAAAGACAAAAGAAAATTACTTCAGTTTTGAAATCTGGTAGTGGAGCTGAAAATGTGAATCCTATTGCACTTTGGAAATTTAGTCAGGATGTTTGTAGAGAGGAACTTGCAAGAATGATCATCTTAGACGAATTGCCTTTCAAATTTATAGAGAATGAGGGGTTTAGACGCTTTTGTAGCATGATGCAACCCCAATTCAAACATATTTCACGTGTTACAATTGCTAATGATTGTATGGCTTTGTATGTGGCGGAGAGGAAAAAAATTAAAGAGTATGTTTTCGAATAGTAAACAAAGGATTTGTCTTACTACTGATGCATGGACATCAAATCAGAACCTTTCTTATATGTGCCTTACGTCTCATTTTATAGATAAAGACTGGAACTTGCACAAAAAAATATTGAACTTTTGTGTGATTTCTAGTCACAAAGGTGAGGCAATAGGTCGAAGGATTGAGGAATGTTTAGTTGATTGGGGAATTCAGAAACTTTGCACATTAACTGTTGACAACGCTATATCAAATGACACTGCCATTACTTATTTGAAGTTCTTTAAGAGAAATGATAGTTTTATTTTAGGCGGTCGATATTTTCAAATGACATGTTGTGCACATGTGTTGAATTTGATTGTGAAAGATGGATTGGATGAGTTGGATGGTGCCATAAATTGAATTAGGGCTGCTGTGAAATATGCTAGGAGCTCTCCACAAAGGGCACAAATATTTAAGTCTTGTGCGGAGGAGGGAATAAATTGTAATAGGATGTTGTGTTTGGATGTTACAACTAGGTGGAATTCTACATTTCTGATGTTGAAAAGTGCAACTAAATTTGAAAAGGCATTTGATCGAATGATTGATGATGATGATAAATTTAAGAAGGAACTTGAGGACGTAGGTGGACCTCCTACCTTCAAGGATTGGGAAGACTGTAGGCTCTTGACCACTTTTTTGTAGAAATTCTATGATGCTACAACTAAGTTGTCTGGCACTTCATATGTGACTTCTCATTTGTATTTTCCTGTAGTTGTTTCCATTGAGAACAAATTGAATACCTTGATATCTGGTTTTGATCCTTGTTTAAAAGCTATGGTTGTCAAAATGAAATTGAAATTTCAGAAGTATTGGGAACCAATTGAGAAAATGAATATGATGTTGTTGATTGCTATTGTGTTGGATCCACGTTTTAAGTTGATATATGTGACATGGTGTTATGGATTTTATTTCAAAGTTGAGCCTTTCAATGTTAGAATCACACGATCACTGAGAGAGGGGGGGGTGTGAATCAGTGATGTCTCAATACTTTTTAATTGAATATAAATGAGTCCAAATAATCAAAGCAGTAAAACAATAATCAAGCAACCACAGGAACACAAGGTTTTAACGTGGTTCACCCAAAGGCTATGTCCACGGTGCAACGACTACCCGGACACCAATCCGAAGCTAGTCTTACTGATTAGTTCCGAAGCTTCAACTTCAAGGAGCCCCCACCCCTGATTCAGATAGCACCTACTATCTAGGAAGCAACAATTCCCTTTACAATTCGTCTGCACCAACAGACGGGATCACCAAACCCCAACACCAAGCACTCACTTGATATTTTACAATGATTAGAGAAGAACCCTTTACAGAAATTCCTTTCTACATCTCTCACTCTCAATCTCATACAAATCAAATATCTAATAAACATGAATTGAGAAATACTTATCTAAAGGAACTACTGATGAAGAACCATCTTCTTGATGCAGAGTTTCTTCTTGACTTGCTGTAAAGAATCACAGCAGTATCCCCTTGCAAGCTCACACACCCTCACAAACTTCTCTCTTTCTGCGTGTATTCAAAGATCCCTACATGCCTTTTTATAGGATTTGCCAACCCTAATTCGTGATTGCAAAAAGGCTAGGAGAGGTTTTGGAAACTCCTACAAGGATTAGAAGAGATCCCCTGTTTTTTTCTGGCGCAAGTTTCTATTTTGAGAACTCCTTCAAGGATTGGAAGAGATCCCCTATTTTTTCTCGCGCAAGTTTCTATTTTGAGCTCTGCGCTTGACCGACCTCAGTGCTTAACCACGCACTGCACTTTACCGACCTCAGTGCTTGACTCTTGACTGAGCTCAACGCTTGACGCTTGACCGAGCTCAGTGTTTGAACGAGCTCTTCATGTCTTCCTTGTTACCGAGCTCTTCATGTCTTCCTTTTTTTCTTCGCCGAGCTGAGGCATTCGGTCGAGCCGAGGCATTCGGTGCCGAGCTGAGGCATTTAGTGCCGAGCTAAGGCATTCGGTATCGAGCTGAGGCATTCTTTATTATACTTGTGTGACAATGTGTTGACAATAATTCCAACACAAAATACCGAGCTTCAAACATCAAACTCTCTTCAAAATTCAACATCCAAGGTGGTTGAGCTTACTGAAAAGATAATGGATACACTTAACACTTTGTATGTGGAGTACCAACAACTTGAGTGCCCTAATGCTTCATCTTTGAGTCATAATTTTGAATTGGAGTTTGACCAACCCATTTTTAATGAAAATGATGAGCTGGAGGAATATGAAAAGCATATGGCAGAAGTAGAAAATGATGTGGACAAAAATGAAGTTAAACAATACTTGGATTTTCCTCGTGAAAAATCTCAAGCCAATTCTAATTTTGATTTTTTGGTTTGGTTGAAAGTAAATTCTTTAAGGTATCCAGTTCTTTCTCAAGTTGCACGAGATATTTTAGTTATTCCTGTCTCTACTGTTGCTTCAGAATCTGCCTTTAGTACAAGAGGACGTATGTTAGATCCATATTGTAGTTCTCTTTCTCCCAAAACAGTAGAAGGTCTGATTTGTGCACAAGATTGGTTTCGAGGTTCAAATGTAGCAGCTGATTTGGAAGATGTCATGGAGGCATTTCAAGCCTTCGAGGAGTTAGGTAAAACATTCCTTAATTTTCCTGAAATTTCATGTTATTTCAGGTTTGTTGTGAATTTAAATTAGATCAAATGATTAATTATGATTTTCTTTTTCGTCAGAATTTGATTTTGATGGGGTTTGAATTGAAGGTATGTTAAATCGAAGGCCGACGCATATGCTTCTAAGATTCCAAATATTTGGGGCATTAACAATGATAAAAAATTTGTGTTTATTATGTACTTATAAGTCCTCACTTTCAGTTGGTTTGGTCCGTTTGGATATCAATTAACATTTGACCCTCTAAGTTGTCTTGGTATCATGCCTTGCAGTTATCATTGTGGGACATGATTCTGTATGACGTATCCAGCATTATGGGTTATCAGTTAGCCAAACTCCAATGCACTTTTTTCCGGTTAAAGCATCAATTTAATTTGTTTTTATGTATGGGTAATGTGCAATTTGTGTCTGGAGGACATATTTATATTATATGGTTTTTATTAATTATTTTTAGTAAAATAATGGGAGATCTTCTCGAAGTGGGATCTATCACTTCACTGTAGATCTTTGAAAGATGGGCACCTATTTTCAGATCCAAATCCTCATAAATCATGCATGACCTGTCAGGGATTATATAATTCACCTTCTATTCATGCAGCTATGTAGAACTAAACTCGAAAGATATTTGCATAGGTACCTAATATGATCTTCGATCAGAGACTTCTTGGGAATTTTCTGAATGATGCTATAAGGTTGCAACATACAACCGACTGTATAATATTACTTATCTGACCAGTTCACAAACAATGGAATGTGTTACATCAGAGTCTAAACATATAGATAGATTTTTTGCACTATGTTGATTATTTTATTTGGTTTGTTTTGATCATCTACAAATGTTTGTAGAAAGGCAAAGAAGATATTAGATAAGCAGAATGATGGTTACTTAGCTGTGATGCTGCAATATCGAATAGGCTGTTAGATTTTTCCACAGTTATTAACAGTAACCGAACCGTCTAACACGGTTAACTGCGATTCGGTTTTCCACGGTTTTTATGGATATGGTTACGGTTACGTTTTAAAAGACAGAAAACCGCGGTTACGGTTCAGTTAACGATTTTTACAAAATGACCGGTTAACCGAACCGTTACACCCCTACTAAATACCCAAAACGAAAGTCATATTAACCAAGCCCAAAATGAAAAGAAACCCCTTTTCAAAGCCTAAATACCCAAAACGAAAGTGATATTAATCGAGCGCAAAACAAAAATGATATTTACCACACAAATGGTAATCTTTAAGAAAAGATACATACAGATAAGCATTTACACAACTTGTACAATTTTAAAATGGCTCCTTTTAGGGTTCAAACCACAACTGAAAGAAGTCATTACTGAAAATGAATCAAACTTATGACATTTTATGGTAGATGATGCAATATAAGAAGGTGTTTATTGTGTGTAAACAAAATAAAAATAGTCAAAATAAATCTATCAACAAGAAACTTCTCACTTTACCTCCTCTATCTTTGGAAATGAAAGATCTTTTGTAAAAGGTTGAAAAATTAAAATTAAAGTTCAAAAGGCAAAAAGAGGGAGGAAAAGATAAAAAGAAGTGAGAAGAGTAAAAAGAAAATGAAACACCAACTTCCAAAGACAAATCATCAATCTAAATTTAAAGAGGTCAAACCTAAAAGATATGATGACAAATCTAAAAGAATTAAATCTCCATCTCCTTTAGTTGGTAGGATTTCTAACATAGACCTAAAAGTTCAAGACCTTAGATGGATACCTAAGGTTAGACCTTTAGACAAATACTAAGATCTCTTTATTAGATGAGACCATTCTTTTCTCATAGTCATATGTGTTAATGGTCTTAAGTCTAGTTCTTTGTGCTTTTCTTAGTATCTTCTTTTGGTTTCAGTTATAGTTATTTTAGGTTTATTTGTTGTCAATGCATTTTGATATTAAAAGATATATTATGTTTAAATGCATGTTGATTGATCGATTTGATTTGAAAAAGGTTCATCAAAGTTATATCTATTTAAATCAATTGATTTGTTTTTCAAATGTGTTTATATTTGATTGAATTCTTAGTTAAACCAATTTTATCAAATTAAACGTCTTTGAAAACTCTTTCTTAGTCTTACAAGGCTTTCTGTATTTCAAAAGGAATTTTGTAGAATTGATTTTATAAAATCTCTTTTCTACTTCTTTTAAGCTTGTAGGATAGCTGGGGTAGGAATAGTTTCAGTGGAGGTTGTCCCTGAAATTTTCAGGACTTATTCCCTCTCTCTGTTCTGTTCTGTTGTCAGGCCAGCTCTGTTGGCCCGCTCTGTTATGTGTCGTTGAAGATCTAGTGGACTATCAAGTCCCTGCTCTCCTTGAAGCCATTGGCTGGGGGAGTATCCTGACCTGGAGTGGCAACACATTTGCCTCCTCCGTCCATGGCCTTTATGAATCTATTTGTGCCACATCTGCAAACTCCTTCACCATTAGATTCATGCATGGTGAAGAAGTGGTCACCATTGACACTATCTCTTCCATCATGGGTATTCCCAGGTCTTCTGGACCCAAGTTCATTTCAGATATTTTACCCCTTGATGAGAGAGACTCTGTCACCACTTCTCTCTGTGGACACCCTGAGGTCTGGTCAGCCAGAAACTTTCTCCAGGCCTCCTCTATGATTCCTCCTCTTCGGATTATTCACAGCATTTTCACTCACTCCATTTATCCGAGGAAAGGAAAAAGGACTGAGGTAACATTTTACATGGCAAACATTTTATACAATGTTATCTCAGGTGTCCCCTTGTGTCTCCCCTCTATTATCATGCATCATATTATTAGAGTGATCACAGGCTCTCAGCCATGTGCAGCTCCTTTTGGGTTCCTAATGACCCAACTCACTAGTTCTTATGGAGTGATACCTCCAGCTTCTGAGAGACCAGAGATCACAACAGTCTTTAACAAGACTAATATTCTCTTGATGAGGCTACCTCCTCCACAGCAAGTGAACCCCATTGCAGAAGGAGATGCGGAGATAGAGGCTGCAGACGTAGCAGTTACAGATCTTTGATGTTTTGAATCTATATAATTATCTATTATCCTAGTTTCATTCAAACACAGCATAAACAAACCCATGCCAGAAAATAGACATTGCAGAAATCGAAATGTTACATTTATTTGTCTCAATGTCTTACAAAAACTTGAGTCTTTTAGCCTCATCATTCAAATGCTTCTGCCTTTCATAGATCTGCATGCAATCCTTGTCCAAAGGATTAGGCAATCGAACCGAAGAGGTAAGCAAGGATTTTAAATCCTTATTCTGTTGCTTTAACTCTGCTATTTTTCTGTTAGACTAAAAAAGAAGACGTTGCAGTACATCGATCTTCTCAATAAGCTTCTCCGTATTGTGCTTGGACTGCAACCGATCGGAAAATGCGACAATGGATGCTGAGTATTGAGTCCCGAGACTCACAAGCTCATAAATGGCATCCTGATCCGATTTATTAGCCAAATCTGGAATGCTAAAAGGAAATCGATGAGCCATTGAAATTTCGTGAAAAAGAAGGCTGATGGATTTCAGAAACGAGAAGAAGATTTGATACAAATGAGATAGAGCTAAGATTGCTCTTATAGAGATGAAGTTTGAACAAGACAAGCATTTGTATCTGCAAATCTTTCTTGGTTCAGTTTAAAAATTATTTCCAGTAAGATATACGGCGGGCTGTCCCTACTTTTCTCGTAATCGATGAATCGCTGCTATTATTAACTCCGCCAGATCTCGTTTGAATCTCCTTTACAGGTTATGTCGGTCACGGATTTGAATCTCCTTTGCAGGTTCTGTCGGTCACGGGTGTTAGAGTGCAGAAGCTTGGGCTTGGGCTTAGTGTACATGGGTTGGGTTGACCCATTAGGTCGAATTGACCTGTTGGGCTATTTCTTTACAGTTCCCATTGTTCAACTCTCTGCAGTCTCTTCTAACACATCGTTTTCTTTGTGTATTACTTATTATACAGATGCTACTGAAAGGTATTTCTTTTCTCATGTATACAGGTTCCTTTGCAATTCAATGGCAAAGGGGGAGAGAATATCAGACATAGGGGGAGAGAAGATCAAACAAAGGGGGAGTGAAGATCCTATCTTGGTAGCAATCAAAGGGAGAGATTAAAGAAGATCAGATCTAACTAAGGGGGAGATCTGTCCAAGGATCTTAAAAGAGTTCAGAGCGCTTAACAAAAGCTTAGAGCATGGATAAAGCTCTAATGAAGTGGGAGAAACCAAGGTTAAGCTGCTCTCCAGAGACTTCAAGACCTGAAGCACTAGAAGTGTTGTGATCGACTGAATTGCCATCAAATTGCAAAGGGGGAGATTGTTAGGATTTTTGTATTGCTAATTTGATGGAAAGCACTATCATCGTCAGTCATTTGATCACACATACGTTCAGCTTAGTCTGGACCTTGAAACCCGGATCTCAGACTTGAAAAAGCTATTGTTTTTCAAAGACTTCATCCTGCATGTTTTTAGAACTCAAATTGTGTTTTCGAAAACCTAAGTTCTTCGTGCATGTTTGTGAAAAATCGAGTTTGGATTCGAGGTTCTTGTTTTGCATACAAACTCCATTTTTAGAATCCTTTTTATATGCATAAGTCATATTGGCTAAGAGTTCATTTTTCAACAAATCAATTTCGCAAAATTTCTACTGAACTCTGCTCAGGCCAGTGTAGCTGGTCGACCGCGCCTCCTATGAGGTCGACCGCGTACACTAGAAAACAGGTTTTGAAAAATTCAGGAATTTCTGTCAGAACCTGTGTGGCCGGTCGACCGCGCAGTTGGGCCGGTCGACCGGGCTTATAGCCGTTGGGCCATATGACCGTTGGACCCGGTCGACAGCGTGGGCTTGAGGTCGACCGGGCCAACTAGCCGTTGGGCTGTTTTTTGTATAAAAACCCATTCTTTTCTTTTCTTTCCAAGGGCTGTTGGGTTGCAATTTTTGAACCATTTTGAAGCCTAAAGAAGAGAAACAAGCTAGGATTGCTAGAGGCTATTTGGAAATCAAATGTTTGAGATTTAAAGAAGTTTTACAAATCAAGCTAGCCAATGGTTTTTAAAAAGTTTCAAATCATTTTTGGCCTTTTATGTTTCATGATTTTAAAAGCACTTAGATTGAATTAAAATCATGTTTCCAAGCTTGGTTTAATGGCCCAAAAGTCCCCACAAGAAATTACTTTAAAAAATACATTTTTGGAAAACGGATTTTCGGTTAGCTTGTGTCATGAACAGTAACTTCACTATTCACTATTCACTATTCACTGTTCACTATTCACTGTTCATGACCGTTTGAAACAGTAACACTGTTCATGACCGTTTGAACAGTGACACTGTTCACTAGCCGTTGGGCATTTTTTGGGTATAAAATGAAGCTCATTCCTTTGCCAAAGGGTGTAACATCTAAGCCATCCTTGAGGTGTTTTGAGGCAAGAAAAAGGGGAATGAAGTAAGAGAGACCAAGGGATCATTAGTGAAGCTAAAGCTTGGATTAATGAAGTTAAATCTCTAAGTAAGCTTTACTTTTATTTATCATATGTTATATGCTTTGTTTAAATTATTGGTAAATAATTTTAGCATGTTAACTATGATGTGTTGAATCCATTCTTCTCTTAATCTTTGATTCAAGTTGGATTGGATTCTTCACCTTTGATTTCAAACCAAGTTTGTTTTAAAACTTTATAAAACATGTTTTGTCAAATCCTTTGATTTCTTTTATAACATGTTTCATTTACTTGGTTGAATCATTTTGTTGTTTTCACTCATTTGAACTTTAGTTAAACTCTTGTTTTGAAAACAACATAGCACATGCATCACATGTTTAGTCTTAAATAGTTTCATACAACTTGTGAACCTTTGATTTTTATATCATCAACAAGTTAGTATTTATACATGTGATTTGCATTTCACTTCAATCAAATCTTTTGTGTGCCTTAAACTTTTAAATGCTTTAAGCAAATATTGATTGGGCTTAATTTTAACTTGATTGAAGTTATCACACACACACATCATGAACATACATCTTTGCACTCATATAGTGTTTGTGTGAGTTAGTTTTTCAATTTCATATCCGCCTAATTAAGAGGCATATAAATTGAGCTTTAATTGTAATCTCTTAGAGTGTTTTGTTAAGACACTTCCTTGAGAGAAATCTTTTTATTGTAAAGGTTATTGCTTAGCCTAAGAAAAGCATTGTGTAAAGGTTATTGCTTAGCCTAGAAAAGCATCTTGTATAGGTTGTTGTTTAGCCTAGAAAAACAACATTGTTAGGTTATTGCTTATCCTTGGAAAGCATATTGTAGAGGTTATTGCTTAGCCTTTTTCAAAAGCATAACTAGTGGAAATCCGGTGGGGTGTTGAGACACAAGCCGGTAGTGGATGTAGGCATTGAGGCCGAACCACTATAAATCATTGTGTTATGGTGATTGCTTTGTGGTGATTGTTTTGTTTAAGCTTCCGCATATTGTATGTTAATCATCACTTGTGACTAGTTAATTGTTAAGAAATTAAAATTGGTCATAATTAGTCATCAAGTGTAGATCACCCTATTCACCCCCCCCTCTAGGGTTAGGATCTCGGACTTTCACTTGGCAATCGTTTTCCCACTCTCTTTTAGCGAGATCTAGTATTCTCTTTCCTTTACCACCTTCTCTCTCTATTTATCTCTGTTTGTGGGTTTTTTATTTTGTTCCGTCTTTCTCTCTTCTTCTTCTTCTTCTCCTCCTCGTTTCTGCTTATTGTGTTTAAAAAACCATATATATTTCTGTGTTTTCTTCTCCTTCGAATTCAACAAATGGCACCGATGTTTCGGACTGTTATTGTTATGCGTTTTTTATCGGTCTTTCGGCTTCTATTCCGCTGATGATCCCTGTGTCGTCTACAACTGGAACGTTTCTTACATCACGGCATCTCCTTCATGCATACAACAGCCGGTCTCTCTCTTTCTACAATCGATGTCTTTTTTGAGGACTGCGATTGTAATTGATTTGATGCAGATCTGTTTGTTGTTTGATGCGTTTTTTTTTTTTTTTTTTTTGTCATCTTCATGTGGAATTCTAAGTGTTTGTTATTTGTTTGATTGCAATTTTCTTCCGTTTTCGTGTGGATTGAATGTGGATCAAATACGTATATGTAATAGTAGTGATTTGCAAAACAGAGATTGCTCTATTACTGGTGATGAATGCTTTAGAACAATGGTGATTAGTTAATGGTATTTACTGGTTTTGTTCGTTGTTATTACTTTTCAGTGAATGTAAAGGTCTGGATGATAAAGTACATGTAAAATAGACATGGAGCTATGACAAAGATTTTTTTTTTTTTTTTTGTGTCTTGTTTGATGTGAAAAACATGCTAAAATGCCCTAAAAACTATCAAATATGCAAGTTGTCACTGGTTTGGGGCATTATATCAGCCATCTCGGTGTCAAAAACCGTGTCATTCCTCTGCATGGAGTTTCTAGTTTTTTATCTCTTCCTTTCATTTTTGCTATGTATTTTACGATTTGAGATATGATATTACTAAGTAGAAGGCAAACTCAATTAGTATAAACTCTTATCCTTGACTGAAAGTAAAGCATTTTGTATCGATCTTAGTTTTGATCAGTAGTTACATCTTTGTAGCTTCTGAAGAGTTTTCAGTCGCTTATGACCGCATAATTGAGGAGAATCAATCACATTTGTACCCTAAATGCTCTAGTTTCTAACTGAGATGATCTTGAATAATGTTATTAGAGTACAAATTAACTAAAGTGTAAGCAGGAAAAAGCCTGCAGCATGCAAGTGTATTATGCCACATTTTTCTCTTGTAATGTTTCAAGTGTTTTTTTATGCTCCTTAAATGCTTGTCTTCGGGCGGATGAGATTTGGACCATTAATGATGGTCTTGTTCTATGGGTTCCATGCCTCACTATGGGTCTCTCTCTTATGAGAGATAATTCATCTTTATCAATGATGTTAATGATTCCATATGTATACTATGATACAAGGATACTTTAAAATTGGCAAAGTTTTACTTGTCGTGTTGCATTTTATACTTCAGTTTTTATACATAAAATTCATATCCCCCTCATATATCTATAGTGTGTCTCTACCATCTCCATACCGTATCTGAGCATCACAGTCTATGAATCCCTGTCATATATTCATGTATAGTTTATGAATTGACCATGCACTGATGCAAATAGACCCTTCATCCCTCAACAGAATTTTGAGATACAGAACATCTTTCTTACCTTGTATGTGACTACTCATTTCACCTAATTTTTTTGAACTTATATTTGTTAGAGAATTTCTTTTGGAAAGAAAATGTAAAACTTTGGTGTGTTGGGACATATGCAAATAATGTGGTTACACTTGCATGAAAAGATTCTACGGCCTCGGAGAATGGACTGATTAAACTACATAGTTTTATACTTAGTTTTTATAATGTCCCAAAACAAAAGGTGTGTGATGCAGTGCAAAAAGGCTTTGATTTCATCGAAATGTGGGACCGACGTAGGGTCAAATAAAGCAATTTTTCGGTTCTGGGGAAACTTTTCAAGGTGTCTGTTTTTGGTGAAATTACATGTTTTTTTGGGTGGAAAAGAGCCAATGAACACAACTCAGCGTCTTTGCCGCTAACGTACGTGCCTCTTCAGGCAAATTCCATTGTTTAGGCCCAAAAAAATGTGTTTTTTTCTATTTTTGGTAATATTTGTTTGGGTAATAACTTTTAGTAGGAAAGTCAAAATAAGTTTCCGTTTTTTGCATTGAATTAGTTGTGATTAATACTTTCCAGTGGTGTCATTATCTCAATTTTTTCCTTTTTTGGAAAAATTGAAGATTATAAGCATTTTTGTGTTATTTTGTTGTTTTTTCATTTTAGGATTATATTTATACCTATTGTAAGCCTGATGGCCGTCAGAATAGATCTGGAATGAAATTGCAGAGGAGTTTCCCCTTTGTTTTCTTCCAATTTTTGGTATTCAATTTAATCAACGAATTTTGATGCCTATTCTCTAGTATTCCTAGTCGAATCAAAATAAAGTGAAATACCTTCAATCCTTGTTTTAAGATCAAAAAATATTTTAATATTAAAGACTTGTTTTACATTAAAGCATTTCATTTCCTTTTTTATTCCTATACATCAGTATCCAATTGTTAATCATGTCATATTTTGTATTTTTAACTTTTATTCTTGTTGTGACTGGATAATTGAAAGATGGATCTCGGTCCTTTGGATAAACAAATCCTTGTAAGTTGTAACAATTCAATAGTTCTTTTTTCATATAGTAATAAGCAACCAACAAAACAAAAATTTCTTTGCATCCTCAATACCCAAAGCAAACAACAACATCCTACTTGAAATCCCCTTGCATCTTCAACAACCAGCAAAACAAAAATATCTTTGCCTCCTCAATAGCCAAAGCAAAGAACATCAACTTACTTGAAATCTCTTTGCATCATGAATGGTCAAAGCAAAACAACAGCATCACCATCTACAAGATAAGGTGAATAACAAAATCACAACTAAAAAAGTATTATTGAAATGATTTTCTTCTTGCATTTTGAGAAGCGAAATCCTCAATTATGCTTTCAAATTCAAGATTTTCTAACATCTCCTTTTCAATGGATAAGATTGCTAGCCCATTTAGCCTTTCTTGTGACATGGTAGACCTCAAGTAGGATTTCAATAATTTTAATTTAGAAAAGCTTCTTTCTGCAGATGCTACAGTCATAGGTACAGTCAATAGTATTCTATAGGCAATCAAAACATTTGGAAAACAGTCCATATCTTTTACAAACTCTACAATTTCAAGTGTTGTGTTTACTTCTACTGGTAAAAGAAATTGCAGCACCTGTAACTCTGAAAACAAATCACTTGCATCAACATCAGAAGACTCACCATTTCTTAAAGTAGTTTCAAGCCTCACACAACAATTTTTCAATTCATCATCACCCAAAGAAGTTAACTTCTTTGAATTAAACAAGAACCCAAAAATGCCTTCATATGTTTGCATTTGTTCAAATCTACTTCTTAATGAAGAAAGAGCCATATCCACTACACATATGAAATAATTGACTCTAAATGATTCTTCAACTGATTGTATTGTCTCTTCTTTAGCATTCTCATCAAATTATTTCTTTCTATGAGTTTGTCTTTTTTTAGGAAATTTGGGTTCAATCCCCATATCACAAGCAATAGTTTTAGCTTCAATCAGAGCAGATGCAAATCCATTTTCCCTATAATTCTCAAAAAAAGAAATGAGCCCCTCCAAATTTTTTAAAGCAACATCAATGCACATATCTTTATATTGTAATTTTTTGCTGACTAAGTTAATTTTCAACAAAATATCATGCCAAATAACCATGCCTAATAAAAACTCAAAATTTTCTAGTTCATGTGTTGCTAAACTTTCTGCTTCACCTTTTGCTTTAGCATCTTCACTAGTTTCTGCTACTTTAAATAAAGCTTCTTTTATTTGGGCAGATTGGTATCTTATTGCTTTAACACTCTCTACACGACTTTCCCAACGTGTAGTTGATAATGTTTTAAGAGTTAAACCATCTATATGATCCTGTAAAATCTTCCAACGCTTTGTAGAATTAGCAAAAACACAATAAATGCGTTGAACCACCCCAAAAATGGATTTCGCTTTCACACAACAGTTTGCCATATCACATAGTGTTAAATTAAGAAAATGACAACCACATGGCATGAACAAAGCTCTAGGATTTATTTCAAGTAATCTTTTTTGTACACCTTGATTTTTCTCTTTCATATTAGAGCCATTATCATAACCCTGTCCTCTCACATCATCAATTTTAAGACCAAGGGACTCTAAGACAGATTGCAATTCAGTGAAAAGTCCTAATCCTGATGTATTTTTCACAATTAAAAACTCTAAAAAGTACTCTTCTATTTTCACTGGACTCCTTGATACATCCACACACCGTATTATCAAAGTCATTTGTTCCTTGTGACTTGAATCAGGAGTGCAATCAAGTATCACTGAAAAATATTTTTCTTGTTTGATTTTCTCAATAATTGCACTTCTGACTTTTGATGCCAGCAAAGATATCAGCTCATTTTGAATCTTATGGCCAAGATAGTGATAATGAATCTCGTCATTTTGAATTCATCGAAAATGTTCACGCATTATTGGATCGAATTCTGCAACCATTTCCCATATACCCAAAAAATTACCATTATTTTCTTCATAAATTCTCTCTTTTGTTCCACGGAATGCAATATTATTTTTAGCAAGACATTTGACAACAAAAATTATTCTTACCAAAACATGTTTCCAGTGTTCCTTCTCTCTCCTAATTTGTTCCTGTATGCCTTTATCGATTGTTTCATTTTTTTTTTTCAATCTTTTATGTAATTCAATCCAAGAACTCATGTTAGTTATGTGTTCAGTGCTATTTTCATGTTGTTTAAGCCTCTCACTAAGATGTTTCCAATCTCTAAGTCCTTCATTTGCTAATTGGCTTGTACTTGTCTTAAACAACTTACAGCAGAAACAAAATACCTTATCCAATTCCTTTGAGTATACTAGCCATTTTCTATCCTGAGTCTCTCCATTTGGTAACTTTCTCATGTAATACGTTGAGGAAAAGTGTCTAAAGTTTTCATCCCTAGGAAATTTGATATTATTATCTCTTGCAGGACCTTTTTCCACAAGTAAAGCTCTCATTTTTTTCATCAAAATTATCCCAAATTCTAGGATCACAAAAGTTTAAAGGAAAACTTGGTTCTACACCCTCAGGTTCAATGTCTTCATTATTACAAAGATGATCAATATCTTCATTCTCAACATGTTCATCGTCACCTAAGTCACCTACATGTTCATTAAAATCATTCTCAGTTCCTACTAATTCTTCCATATGATTTTGTTGTTCAGATTCATTGACTAAATCATTATCAATTCCTACAAATTCTTCAACATGATTTTGTTGTTCAAATTCATTGACTAAATCTTCACTTGAGTTATCAAGTGAACTATTTGTTTTATTAAGAAAAAATTTATCTAGAGCTCCAGTTTGAGATTTAGTTAATTCTTCTCTGTCTCTTTTTCTTTTTCTTTTTTGACTTCCAGATGGTTATTTCTTAGGAAACATTGCCACTTGAAAACAGAAATAGTACAAGTCAAACCAATGCAATTTTAATACTTAAAAGAATAAACAAAGAACAACATAACCTGGAATTTGAGAAATCCCCCTCAACAACAACAAACTTGATATTTCCAAATTTGCAGTCAAATAGAGCTTAAAAGAATTCCTGCAAAGAGAATGTTTAACTCATGTGAATTTACAGATCTACAAACAAATAAACAAACAAAAATCATATTTTCCTTTTCATTTGATATCAAATCATGAAAAATTACCTTCAATTGATTTCTACAACGACCAATTTTGCACTGAAAAAAGCCACACTTTGGATTTTGGAATCTCCCAAATCTACCAACAGAAAAATTAATTTAGGGATTCACAACTCTAGGCTTAGATAAGATGAGATGAGATGAGATGAGAAGAAGAAGAGGAAGAAGAAGAAAAAAAAAACTATAACAAAAAATCTATTGTTACTAAACCTGGAGCAAGGGCAGCTCGAGACAATTTGAAGCACCAATTCAAAAGTTGTGCAAGGACAATTATCTATTATAAATAACAAAAGAAAGATATGGAGAGGGAGACTGAGACGTGTAAAGAGAAGAAAAAATATATAAAAATGCATATCTTGTAAAGGGAAAAAAAATATATAAAAATGCATACCTGATAGAGTGATAGGCTGATACCTGCCTTCTGTCTTCTGCAATAGAGCATTTAGTTCCTCTACTTGATGCCTCTGGATTGCAGCGACAACATTTGTAGATGGGCAACTAGGAAAGACATCTGAAACATATAGGGGAGAAGATGTAGAGGGAAAAAAAGGTGCAAATGGGAAGATTTTCAGAACTTGCTATAGGGTTTCATTTTTTCTTTTAATGGCAATAACTTCTTGAGGAAAGTGACAATTATTTTTCTTTTGGAGTGTGAAAAGATGTAGTTGGGGCCTTTTTTTTTTTTTCAGAGACAAAAGGATGGCCGTTACCTCTTTTTTTTGGAATTTGAAATATGGCAGTTGGCTTAATTGGGGTCTTAGTTTTTTGGGATGCGTCGGGCTCCCATGCAGCGCGCCGTAAAGCTGCATCTTCTCTATCCTCAGTATCAGCGCATGCCACGTTCCAGGTTAGCTGTCCCAATTCTACACAGATTTCAAGCCTAATTAAGACTTCCTTGTAGTATAAATTCTTCCAAACCTGCCCTTTATATCTTTATGTCCTGCCTACACAAGGAGAGCTCAGTTGACGATATCACTGCAATGGGACCCATTAATTTATAATCTCATTTATAAAATAAATTAATGGGCCCCATTTTTCCCATGAACTAGCTTCCTCAATATAAATATGTTTGGCCTGTTCTATTTCAATTGGGCCCACTGAATTTAAATCTATGATATGGATGCATAGATGTATATAGCTTGGGACATCGGCATGATAATAAAAGTTGAAGTTTTAAAAACTTAAGGGCCCCACTGGTTCACTTTTTTTAAATGGTCTCAGGGCCTCCTGTTTTTTATTTCTAATTTTAACTCTGCTTATAGGTGGGACCTGCCATCAAGCTTCCATACTTTTTTTTAAATTTTAATTATTATTTAACAATGTGGCAAATCATGAAAGCTAATAAAGTAAGAAAGGAGTAATATTAAATGTGGGCCCACCTTAGAAAAAGGGGAGGCCATTCTGCAATCTAATTTTCTAAAGAGCATAAAACACTTTTAGTGTGGAAATTCTCTTTGCTTTCAATCAATACAATTGCATACCGGGCCGGCCACCTCTACAACGTGCTTGGGCCCTCGACATCATAAATGTAATTTTAAAAAATTAAAACATGAAGGATAACATCAACAAAATTATTTTTCATTCGATCAAATGATCTTCTAAATGAAGACAATAATGTTCTGGTAAATGGCTGGCTCATAGACAATAACCTTTTGGTCAAATGGAGACAGACAACTTTCTTTTCTAGTGCATCACATTGAAGCAACATGTGAATCATCCAGTTTTTTTTTTTTTGCATATTGAATTGATGATCATAATCATTGGTCAAGAGTAGCAAAAGAAATTGATGATCATAATCGTTGATCAAGAGTAGTAAAACGAAAAGCTAAATCAGATATCCTAACTATTTAATTTGGAGATCCCTCATCAGACCGTTATGATCATCAAATGATTTATGCTGTGATCAATGGTCACTGCTTAGACCCAAAAAATGAGGCCCACTATTATATCAGACCATTAAAAAAATGAACTAGTGGGGTCCGTTATTTTCTGAGACTTCAACATCTATTATCATGCCGATATGTCAAGCTATACATCTATTTATCCATATCATTGATTAAATTCAGTGGCCCCACATTGAAATAGAACAAGCCAAACATATTTATATCGAGGAAGCTGGTTCATGAAAATAATGAGGACCATTAGTTTCTTTTATAAATGATGAGATTATAAAATAATGGGTCCCATTTACAGTGCTATCATCAACTGGACTCTCCTTGTGCATGAGAGACATAAAGATATAAAGGGTAAGTTTGGAAGAAGTTATACTACAAGGAAGTCTTAATTATGCTTGTAATCTGTGTAGAATTGGGACAGCTAACCTGAAACTTGACGTGCGTTGTTACGATGATAGAGAAGATACAACTTTATTACGTTACAGCGCCGCTGCACAGGAGCCGGCCCCTTTTGGGATTGAAATAAATGCAGTCTCTATTTTGAGGGCCTGATTTTTGGGGCCCCCGAAAAAAGGCCCCCGTGCGAGCGCACTTATAGCCCCTTTTAAGGGCCGGGCCTGGGTGGAGCTGCCGAAGAATGAAGCCTACTACCAAAACCTTCTGCTATAAACTGTTGGAGTGGTTCGGCATCAACTAGTTTACAACTCCTCTTGGTGCTTTTCTTTATCCCCGGACTCTTGATAGCAGCTCTTTTCCGATGTTTAAACGTTATTGTAATCTTCTTCTTGACGTCCTCTTCATCGAAGTGCGAGCTACTGCACCCATCTATAGAAAAGTCCTCAAATGTTGTCCCAAAGGGACCCTTAAACTTTGTCAATTTCTTCCAAATTGATGTTGTGAGCTTCTCAATAGACAATTTACGGCGCTCCGCTCTATCACATGAGCGCTCTAAACGAGCCACAAGATCTTCCGGCTGAAAAGAAAAACACACCCAAATATTAATTTATCATGTCATACGAGCAAGGCAAATGTTTTAATAAGAGGAAAAAAATACGTTAAACATTGTTCCGTGCAGTAACTTAATGTAGTGATTTTAGGCATACATGCTTAATTGGGACGGTCGGTTCCACCGGTTTGGCGGTCTCCTCTGCCTGGCTATCATCCGTATACTCCATCTGAGCCAACCTCCCAATAAACATTACTGTGTTTTCACAGTACCATGTCAAATACTCCTCGAAATGAGCTTTCAACTTACACTTCTCCCCATGTAAAACAAGTTGGGCTCTAGCAACCCATAATCCTTCTACCTCCTCGTCTACTTGCGTACTATAATCAACCACTACATACCATGTTCGTTCTGTTGGATTTTGAAGAGAATTTGATGTTTGAAGCTCGGTATTTTGTGTCGGAATTATTGTCAACACATTGTCACACAAGTATAGTACCGAATGTCTCAGCTCGGCACAGCACAGAATACCTCAGCTCGATTACGTAAACAAGAAAGATATGAGCTCGGTAAAAGCACAGAGTTCGGTAAAAGAACGTAGCTCGGTAAAAGCACAGAGCTCAGTGAAAGAACGGAGCTCAGAACGAAACTCAGTAGAAAGCATGGAACTCGGACATGACAGCTCAGTTCGACGAAGCGCAAAGCTCAAAGAAGAATCAAGTGCTGAGCTCGGTAAAGCATTGATCCCGGCCATGACATCTCAGTTCGGCAAAGCGTCAAGCGCAGAGATCGTTCAAGCACTGGCGAAGCGTTGAGCTTGGTCAGTTCGGCAAAGCACTGAGGTCGGTAAAGTCGTTCAAAGCACTGAGCAGCTCAGTAAAGTCGTTCAAGCACTGAGCAGCTCGGTAAAGCGCAAAAGCTTGTTCAAGCACTGAGGTCGATCAAGCGCAGAGCTCAAAACAGAAACATGCGCGAGAAAAACAGGGGATCTCTTTCAATCCTTGAAGGAGTTTACAAAACAGAAAGTTGCGCGAGAAAAAATAGGGGATCTCTTCTAATCCTTGCAGGAGTTTCCAAAACCTCTCCTAGCCTTTTTGCAATCACGAATTAGGGTTGGCAAATCCTATAAAAAGGCATGCTAGGGATCGTTGAACATACACACAGAAACAGAGAAGATTTGTGAGGGTGTGTGAGCTTGCAAGGAGATACTGCAGTGATTCTTTTACAGCAAGTAAAGAAGAAACTCTGCATCAAGAAGATGGTTCTTCATCAGTAGTTTCTTTAGATAAGTATTTCTCAATTCATGTTTATTAAATCTGATTTGTATGGGATTGAGAGTGAGAGATTGTAGAAAGGAATTTTTGTAAAGGGTTCTTCTCTAATCTTTGTAAAACATCAAGTGGGTGCTTGGTGTTGGGGTTTGGTGATCCTGTCTGTTGGTGCAAACGAATTGTAAAGGGAGTTGTTGCTTCCTAAATAGTGGGTGCTATCTGAATCAGGGGTGGGTGCTCCTTGAAGTTAAAGCTTCAGAATTAATCAGTAAGACTAGCCTCGGATTGGTGTCCGGGTAGTCGTTGCACCGTGGACGTAGCCTTTGGGTGAACCACGTTAAAACCTTGTGTTCCTGTGGATTGCTTGATTATTGTTTTACTGCTTTGATTATTTAATCTTATTTATATTCAAGTAAAAGTATTGAGACATCACTGATTCACCCCCCCCCCCTTCTTAGTGATCGTGTGATTCTAACAATTGGTATCAGAGCAAGGTTCCTTTAGCAAGCATTAACACACTGAGGGTGATCTTTAAATGAATCACATGGGGTCAAATACTGGGAACATAAAAGCACCACTGTTTGATGGTACTAACTACTCCTTCTGGAAGCTAAGGATGCAGGCTTACATTAAGTCACTTGGCTATGATGTTTGGGAGCTGTAAAAGTTGGCTACAACGCTTCTATCACACCCACTGATGCTGCAACAAAGAAGCTAGCAGACAACGACTCCAAGGCACAGAACGCTCTCTATAGCGGCCTTGTCGACAGTGAGCTTGTCAAAGTCATGACATGCAAGACTGCAAAAGAAGTGTGGGACAAGTTGCAAAATATTCATGAAGGTGATGACAAAATCAAGGAGGCAAAGTTGCAGACTCATCGCTCACAATTCGAGTCTCTTCGCATGGAGGAAAGTGAGAATGTTGACTCCTATATGCTGCGGGTCAATGAAGTCATCAACGCCATCCGTGGACTGGGGGAGGAAATCAAAGAACCGGTCATCATCAAAAAGGTTCTGAGATCGCTTTATCCCCGGTTCGATTCAAAAGTCTCTGCCATTGAAGAAGCCAAGGACTTGAATGTGTTTTCCATGGAAGAGCTGCATGGATCACTTACTGCCTATGAGATGCGCATAGGCAAGACATCCTCATCTGACAGAAAGGCGGCCTTCAAGGTATAGAAAAAAGTAAAAGATGCTGATCTAGGTGATGATTCTGATGATGAGCTTGAGGCTCAATTCGTCAGAAGATTGAAGAAAGGCAGCAACGGAAAGTACAAGGGGAAGTTACCTTTCAAGTGCTTCAATTGTGGCGGTGTTGGCCACTTTGCTGCGAAATGTCCGTTCAAGGACAATGATGAAGAAGACTCTTATGCTGATAAGAGTCAGAGAAAGTAGAGGTTCAGCAAAACAGGAAAGACTAAAAGCTTCATCAGCTATTACACCAACAATGCGTCTGAAAGTTCAGACAATGACGACTCAGCTAAGTCGAACGAAGCACTCTTCATGGTCACTGTCGAAGAGGAGGAAGAGCTGGAGGCTGATGGTGATGAGGCCGAGGTCAACCTCGAAGGAGAACTAGTTGCGGCACTTAAGGAGTTAAGCTTCGAGCGAAAAACAAATAAGAAAAATCTGAAACTCCTCCATGATGCTGAAAGTTCTGTAATTTCTTTAAAGACTCAAGTTGAAGAGTTTTAGAGAACCATTGAAATTCTAGAAAACCAAGTCAATGCTAAAACTGAGGAGGTTGTGAAACTTGAGAATGAAATTTTTGGAGCAAGGGCTAAAAATTTGAAACTTAATCAAAAGCTCAAAGTGCTCCAAGCGATCAATGGAACAATGAAGCTAAACAACCTGCTGAAAATTCAAAGACCTCCCCACATCAGATTCGGTCTAGGATATGAGACCGGAGAATCCTCCAAGGTTGCACCTCTTGAAAAGACAACAGCACCACCCAAGTTTGTGAAGCAAACAGCTACACCTTCTAAGGCTGTGAAGCCCACCGTTCAGCCTAAGAAAGAGACTATACATGTGAAGTCTAACCAGCCATTCAAGAAACAAAGAAAGTTCAGTTTTTATGGTTACTGTTTCTATTGTAATAGATATGGACATAAAATAGCTAAATGTAGACTTTATGTTAAACCTAGTATGACTGCAACTAGGAACCCTTTCTCAGTCCTAAGTAGCCACAACATTGAGTGCCATAAGTGTCACAATTTTGGTCACTTGGCTAGGGACTGCAGGTTGCATATTGCTAACCAATTTCAGGTTGAGAAGAAACCCAAATTGGTCAAGGTCTGGAGGATGAAGAAAAGGGCAGAAGAACCCAAGGAATCCTTCATTGTGCAAACCGCTTTCAATGCTCAAAAGAAGGTTGCACCATGGATCCTTGACAGTGGCTGTTCAAGTCATATGACCGGTGACAAAGCCAAGTTCACAAAGCTACAACATTTTGAGGGTGGCTCTGTAAAATTCGGCAACAACGACGGCGCCAAAATCTATGGCAAAGGCGCTGTTCAACTGAAAGAAGGCAAGATCAGTTCTGAAGAACTGTTGTATGTGTCTGGACTTAAACACAACCTGCTAAGTGTAAGTCAGATCTATGACAAAGATCATGAGGTAAGCTTCACAAAGAATGAGTTCGCAATCAAGAAGTGTAGCAATGGCAAAACACTGGCTACAGGGTCAAGAACAACAGGTTATCTATACACCTTGTCTGATGGGTCGGAGAGAACTTGCTTGATGAGCCAAATGGAGGAAAGCTGGTTGTGGCACAAGCGCCTCGGGCATCTAAACTTTGACAATCTGTCAAAGATTTGCAACACAAAGGCGATAAGAGGTATGTCTACGATAAAGAGGCCTTCCAACCCTGTTTGCAATTCTTGTTAAAAGGGAAAGCAAACGAGCGTGGTATTCAAGACAAAGGAGCATCACACGAAGAAACCTCTTGAGCTTGTGCGCACACTGATCTTTGCGGAGCAATGCGAACTCAAAGCACCAACGGAGATAAGTATTTCATGTTATGCATTGATGATTATACTAGAATGACATGGGTTTTATTTTTAAAACATAAACATCAAGCACTTGATCGGTTCAAAGTGTTCAAAGCACAGGTTGAAAACATGCTAGGGAAGAAGATCAAGACGTTAAGGTCTGACCGTGGAGGCGAATTCACATCTGAAGAATTCACCAAGTTCTGCGAGCATCATGGGATTCAAAGACAATATTCAACCCCTAGAACTCCACAGCAAGAACTGCACCGTGCAGGAAATGACACGCACTATGCTGGTTGAGAGTAAACTGGTTGATAGATATTGGAAGGAAGCAGTCCATACTGCAGTATACATTCAGAATCGTTGCATGATCAGGCGACATGAAGACAAAACACCATATGAATTATGGTTTGGACAGAACCCTTCAGTCAAGCACTTCAAGATATTTGGCAGCAAGTGCTTCATCAAGCAACTTGAACAGAATCTGGGAAAATTTGAAGAAAGAGCTGATGAAGGTATATTTCTGGGGTACTCCTCCACTAACAAGGCATATAGGTGTCTTAACAAAATGACCAGAAAAATTGTAGAAAGTGCTGATGTTAGAATTGACGAACCTTATGAACCCATGCATGAAACCTGTGAAGAAAGTCCAGTTTATGAGGACTTGTCTGAATTGGATGATGAAAGGGTTGAACCTAATGATTTTAGGGAATCAAGGGACGGTTCAGAAGTTGCTACTCCTAAAAAGCACAACACTTGGGTAGAACAACATCCTAAGGACCAAATAATTGGAAATCCTAAGGCTGGTATTCAAACCAGACATAGTGTGGCTAACACTTTTTCACTAGTATCAATGATCGAACCCAAGACAATGGCTGAAGCAAGCCTTGATGAAAATTGGTTAAACGCTATGCATGAGGAGTTAGAGCAAATAAAGAAGAACTCCACTTAGGATTTAGTCCCTAGACCTATTGATATGAATGTCATAGGTACTAAATGGGTCTTTAGAAATAAGCTGAATGAAGATGGTCAAGTTGTGAGAAACAAAGCAAGGTTAGTTTGTAAAGGCTATGCTCAAATTGAAGGCATAGATTTTGAAGAAACCTTCGCACCAGTGGCTCGTCTGGAAGCCATACAAATGTTCCTAGTATTGGCTGCATACAAGAACTTCAAGGTATTTCAAATGGATGTGAAGTCAGCCTTTTTGAATGGGCTACTTGAGGAAGATGTTTACATTGAGCAACCAGATGGTTTTCTCTTGAGCAACAGTTCAAACCTGGTGTGTAAGTTGAGGAAGGCTCTATATGGCCTGAAACAAGCACCGAGGGCCTGGTATGCACGGCTGGTTATCTTCGCAAGATTGGTTTCGGCAAAGGACTGGTTGATAGCAATCTCTATGTCAAAACAGAACAAAGTCACCAACTAGTTGTCATAGTTTATGTCGATGACATAATCTTTAGCGATAATGACAAGGAGTTGTGCAGAAATTTTGCTAAAGAGATGAAGAATGATTTTGAAATATCCATGCTTGGAGAGCTAAGTTTCTTCCTTGGTCTCTAAGTGCAGCAGCTGAAGCATGGTATCTTCATATCTCAGTTGAAGTACATCAAGGAGATGCTGAAACGGTTCAACATGGAAGACAGCAAGCCAGTAAGCACGCCTATGTCCATGAACACAAAGCTAAGCAAAGACGACAAGGCTCCATCAGTTGATCACACCACTTACCGATCAATGATAGGGAGCTTGCTCTACTTGACGGCTACAAGACTGGACATTCTACAGGCGGTATGTATGGTGGTGAGATTTCAGGCATTACCAACGGAAGAGCACCTTACAACAGTGAAGAGGATATTTCAGTATCTCAAGGTACCTTGGAGCTCGACATCTGGTATCCGAAAGGTAAATCATTCACTCTCATTGCATATTCTGATGCTGACTGGGCTGGATGTGTAGATGACCGCAAAAGCACAAGTGGAGGTGCATTCTATCTTGGTGAAAGATTAGTGGCTTGGCACAGCAAGAAGCAAGATTCAATTTCTCTTTCTACAGCGGAAGCAGAGTACATAGCCGCAGCAACTTGCTGTACCCAAGTACTGTGGATGCGTCAAATGCTCTCAGATCTCGGTGTTCAGACGAGAGATGCTACGCCAATCTTCTGCGACAGCACAAGTGCCATTCATATCTCCAAGAACCCTGTCCAGCACTCCCGCACAAAGCATGTTGTAATACGCTATCACTTTCACAAAGAGAAGGTTGTTGACGGTGAGGTAAAATTGGAATATGTTCCAACCACTGAACAAGTGGCTAATATCTTCACAAAGCCTCTACCAAAGGAAGTCTTTGAGTATCTTCGCAAGAAATTGGGAGTTACTCACTCTCCCAAGCATTAGGAGACCTTCTTGTTAGGGGGAGCATGCATTATTGCTATTCCTTTTGCTCTTAAGCAAGTCCCTTTGTGATTGTTGTCAAAGGGGGAGAATAAATTGTAAGAACATGTTGTTCAGGGGGAGTCTGTAACTGCCAAGAAGATATGCTACAGTAGTTCAAAACAGAACAGAAACTTGTGTGCAAGATTGATTGATGGTTAACATGTTCCAAGTGTTGCCAACAATTCCAAAGGGGGAGATTGTTGGATTTTGAAGAGAGTTTGATGTTTGAAGCTCGGTATTTTGTGTTGGAATTATTGTCAACACATTGTCACACAAGTATAGTACCGAATGTCTCAGCTCGGGCACAGAATGCCTCAGCTCGGCAAAGCACAGAACACAGTAAAAGAACGTAGCTCGGTAAAAGCACAGAGCTCAGTAAAAGAAGCCCATTACTAATCTCCATGATGCCAATCTAAAGAAGCTAAATCTATACTGTAGACAAGATGAATTGATAATCCACCCAAAACCAATAGAATACTATTTGTCACATATGATGCCCATTACTAATCTCCATGATGCACAAATATATACACATACCCACTACAAAATAAATCATCATATCAACTAAACACCATGAGATTGAAGTAAGATAACATTAACAAAAGCATATTCAAAACACCTTTAGATTCAAATTTCACTTCCTTATTTCCCATAACAAAAGACTCTTTTCATCACAAGTACAGACCATGATTAATAATAGCATGATCATAGAAAAAAAAACAATACCCTGAATGTTGTTTTCTATTTTTTTGGGCAAATAAACCAGAGAGAGACAAAGATATGCCATACCTAAAAAGAGATTGAGAGAAGACAGAGATATGTCATACTTGAAAGGAGATCGATTGAGAGAATGCATCCCTCAAAGGAGGCTGAGAAAGGAAGAGAGGAGGGTGTTTTGGCTTTTAGATTTGTGGGGATGGTGTAGGGTTGGGAAGAAGGGTGGTAAAAGGCAAGCTTAGGAGAGAGAAAGGGAAAGAGAGAGAGAATGAAAGAAAAGAAAGGTGGGTAAAAGATTGTTATGGCCCATCTTTTTCAGCTACAACATTTCTCCCACTCACTTTCCATGAGTATGATGGGTGGAGCTCCACCAAAGAGCCAGCCAATTTAAAATCCAAACCGTTCAAGATGAATTTTATCTCCTTATGCAATAAACTTTCAATTGTCCAACCATAAAATTGAAGACATGACGATAATATGGTTTATGGATATGATTAATAATGCATAAGTTTTTTTATAATCACGTTGACTATGTGCTCAATCTTAGATTGGGATCTAACTGTTTTTATTATAAATTTTGAGAATATATCATAGGTAGGGATCATATTCAATATATTTGATGAAAACTATATTTCTAAGGTTGCAATATATATTTCATAACTTTCATTCAACAATTGCAAATGCGGATTGTTAAGATGAAGCCGTTAGGATGATTGGATGAGGTTAATTTTTTGCACATAACTACTTCCCATTAAGATCTTTCAATTTTCTTTACCATTAATGATTGGCACACATCCAATTAAGCTATATAAACTTTGCTCACATACCGCAAAATCTCGCTAGTATATATGTATATGCCAATGAGTGATTGTACTGCAGTTACTTTTTTTTTTTGGTAAAAATGTACCAGGGTTGTTCTAAG
Organism: Camphora micrantha; assembly: GCA_003546025.1. NCBI lineage: Eukaryota > Viridiplantae > Streptophyta > Magnoliopsida > Laurales > Lauraceae > Camphora > Camphora micrantha. Next base: position 74,013,064 of record QPKB01000002.1, read on the forward strand.
AAGATGAGGCTACATCTCACAATGTTGTAATATTCTCGCTAGCGAAAGAAATTTCAATGACAAGAAAGTGAATTATGCTGTTACATGATTTTTATGGTTTCTGGCAAGTCAAGAACTTGCATGAACTTTATTAGTATGAATTATATTCTTACTTTCGTGTTACAAAACATTTTTTAACAACTAACCCCATAATCAAGTTCAAAACTTCAAAAGTTATCACAGAGTTTTTATTAGGCATGCATCATTTTGTATAAACGAGTAAAAGGGTGTACAAATCCCCTCTACAACTAAACAATTAGTAACTTATAACATTTGTCAAAAGTTGCAATTTCTCAAATTCTCACAACAACCTTCATCCACCACTAGTTTTGTGCCACATTGCACCCACTACCTATAGTCCACGATCCATTGTGCCATGCAAGTGCTTGTTCATTGACAAACATGAATGCCACTTTTTTGTGGCTTCTTACACAACACATGATTTGGCACACCACATGGGTATGTATTCCCACCATATAAAAGTTGTCTGTGGCACACCTCATTGGCTTACACACCACATGATTTGACCTACCACTCAAAATTCTCTGTACCTAACTTTCTACTCAATTTTAATTGAAAGGATGGATGGTTCCAAGCATATGTATTGAGCCACTGAAGAGAATTAGAGGAAGATATCACATGGAAAAGGATTGGAGTTGTATGCATTACTTGCAATATTATAATGTAGTGATGGTTAAGGATAGAGGGGAACAACAGAAGGTATATGTATGGTGAAAACAAATATATATATATATATATATATTTATATTTATATACATATACTAAACAAAAGCACCATTACATAGCTGAGAATAGCATTACAACATGGAACTGTATCATTAGACTAGAAAATATCAGTTCTAACAGCCAGGGAATATGAATATTTGTATTCCACAACATAGTTAGAGTTGGTAGAGGGCTATGCCGACAGCAAAACACCAACAATGCATTGGATTTCTATGATAGTGTAAGGTTGGTAGGAATTCCCTACTGATTGTGGGGCCAATAAGATGATTACTAAATCATGAGCATTAGTTGTAGGGTACTACACTTTGTGACACTGCCCTATTGCATCAGCACCTCCTTATTCCTCATACTGAATTGTCTCAAAAATGCAACAGCATTTGGTCAGAACTAGGAAGTAATAGTCATGTGATTAACAAATGTAGGGAAACTAGTAACAACTTACAACGGTATGAAATGTTTGATGACTAACATGAAATTCATTATACAAAAATATTAAAGCATAAGCACCCACTAAAAGCCATAAAACTACAGAAATCCAAATTAAAGATGTGATGGAGAAACATAAACACTAATATAATGCACAAACAGTTTGTGATCTGAACCTTTTTTAATCAGCAATCTGTACATATATAATGCACAAACAGTTTGTGATCTGAACCTTTTTTAATCAGCAATCTGTACATGGACTCTTTAATCTCTCTCTCTCTCTCTCTCTATATATATATATATATGTATGTAAATGTATAACCAATCTAAAATATCTCTATGCGAATAAAGGTGTGAAACCCAGATGTAGCAAAATTTTGTCATTATCAACGTCTCTGTTCAAACATTGAGAGGGTTTGAAAAAAAAAAAAAAAAAAAAACCCTTCTCGGTTGGGTATGAAATGCCATACAACCCCTTTTTTCTTCAAAAAAACTCAACCAACAAATCTAATCAGACAAAATCACTTTGAGTTTGTTTAATCTAGGGATTGGGTTTCATGTTAAAGAACAGTGGAAAAAAAAAACACGAACTTGCAGTCTCGAACCAATGCGAAAAGAAAAAAAAAAAAACGAACGGAATCTCTGTTTAAACCTAATGCAAACAAGAGAAAAGGTTTAGAAGACATACCTCCATGTGCTTGCCAACTTTGTGTAAGCTTCGAAAGAAGGAGCCAAACGATGCTTGGGACCACTAGGACCAACGAAAGGGAAAGGCGTGGACTGTGGAAGAGGAAAAAGGAAAAAGGAAGACAACGAAATGGGGAAGAATGGGGTTTCTTGCGGTTAATGTAAAACCGTGTTTATTGTCGATATCGACAATACCAAAAAAAATCTTAAAAAAAAAAGGAAGGGGCCCTCGTCTTCGAACTCCTACTGGGCCGTCCACTTGCACCTGGCTCACTATGGGGCTTTTTCCCATAGTTTCCCCTTTTTATATTATATATATATATTGGGTATGAATTAAAAAAAAAAACGTTCTAGCTAGACAAGCGAAGCAGGAGGAAAGGCAGGAAAGCAGCCCTCCTCGTGATGTTCCAACTGTTTATTATATTAGTTACGGATATTTTTTATATATGGGAGGTGCTCCTATGAGAGATAATGTGGGGCCCCTCACATCCATATCCAATGCCAACAACTTAGAGATGCTCTCATGCGAGTATCTCCCATTAGATATATAGATATAGATATTCTTCTTCCTTAAAGCTGGATAACGGTTAAGCAAAAAACCCTATCATCAATTAGGGCCTCTTAATAACGTTTCACATGTAAAGTGCCTCTTGACGTTTCACATGACGCCTAACAAGCCACAACCCATCTCTACAATTAAGGTAATGGAAACATCTCTTCTTTCCCTAAATGCAAACTACTTCAAGGAACCTATAACCGTTCACCATCTTCCATCTCTCTCCATCCCCACCTACGGTTTTTCTCCAACATTTGGAGGAAGAGATGCAGAGAGGGGGAAGACAAACAAGAAGATAAATCACTGTATGAAACTAGAATGCAGGGAAAAAAAGAAAGATGGTATTGTTGGAATTTGAAAGGCAAAGGAAGGTTTCCTTAAAAATCGAAGAATGGGCTTGAATATTGAACCCAATGTCCTCCTTTCACTATAGAAAAGTTCTCCCCAAACAGCATGTGTGAGCAGTGTATGATCTCCCCTTTTGTTGCCCACTTGTGTGGTCAAGGCGAAAAGTGTTCTTGATTGGTCAGGCTAGATGGAACTTTGGGAAAATGGCATGCACATTGATGGTTATGAGAGGACCTTTCAATCCGGGCATTTTTTAACGGCTATGGGCCCCACTCGATCCTTTTAATTGACAGATTTTGTTATTATTATTACCATGGATTAGATTGTGTGGGGACATTTCTGTAATGCCGAGATAGGTCCTGATTTTGGTAAAAGTACCAATTGAGCTCACCTTGATCTCGGCTCCGTATAGCTTGGTAAGAGTACCAGCTCACACCAGGCTTGGTCTAGTCTCGGTAAGAGTACCAGCTAGTCCCACCTCGGCAACAATGACACCGCGCCCCATCTCGGCGTCGACACCACCTTTAGTTCGGTCTTGTTAACCGAGATGGGCGCCAGACGACAATCATAATTAATGCCCTATTAGCACGTGGCAGGGTTACAGAATAAGCTGTCAGATAGGGTATGCGCGTGATAAGAAGTTAACCTTGTAAGACGGTCACATCCGCAGTTATTCAAGAGGACAAAGTATGGGCTGATGGAACAGTACTCCTACCTACCTTCACTAAGGGTATAAAGTATGGTCTGATGGAACACCCCCTTTTCACCTACCTCCACTCAAGAAGCTTCTGATGAAACCTCTATGCCTATATATATATATATATACTCGAGGTCACTCCATCACAGACAGGTGAGAAAACATACACATGCACCTATAGTCTTCTCTTCTCCTTCCATTCACTCCATTTTTGCTTAATCACTTCACTAACTTAGCCATCGGAGTGCCTTCGGCTGATAGCAACCAGGGCCTCTGACATTCCTCTGTTTCCTTCCTTCTCAGATTTGGAGGCAAATAATTCATCTCAAAGAAGTCTTAACAGCAGATTAGTGAGTTTCATCCTCACTTAACCAAGTCCGTAATTTTTAGGCACTTACAGTTGCCCACTTGTGTGGTCAAGGCGAAAAGTGTTCTTGATTGGTCAGTCTAGATGGAACTTTGGGAAAATGGCATGCACATTGATGGTTATGAAAGGATCTTTCAATCCGGGTATTTTTTAACGGCTATGGGCCCCACTCGATCCTTTTAATCGACAGATTTTGTTATTATTATTACCATGGATTAGATTTGCATTTCTACTTCTCCGTCTTTCACTTTCTTGCTCGATATTTTTGATTTCGTTGATTTTTTTTAGATCTAATTTAATTCATCAAATTGTTTGAACGTTGTTTATATTATTGGGTTTAGGTATTCTAATATCTAATTGCATGCATCTGGGAGCCAATTTATTACTCAAGAAAATCATGTTTTTGCTGCGTGTAATGCTCTAGCAATCTTGGGTATATGGACATTTTAATATGGAACTTATACCATAAAACAACCCATTTTGGAAACAAGGTTTGGAGTCCCAATTCTATACGTTATTTTGATTGCATTCAAATAAATTGGAGACTTTTTTTTTTTTGGCTGTAACTTCTTACCATCAACCAGAGTTCTTGTGCTATGGACTCATGCTAAAGTAATTCCTTTTTTGGAAAAATTTATATGAGTACATAAATTGTACTTTTTTTTGGATGTATTTTATTTTTACTTTTTTACCATGTCACATAAATAATGATATTTTGGGCCATATTTATATAATTTACAGCCATGTGATTGCATTACAAGAAATTGTGTGCTTTTTTTCTGCTGAATTTTAATTTGACTCGGCTTTTTACCAATATAAAATCCTAATTTATTGTAGGTTACTGATACCGGCTTATTCAGATGATGCAGGGTATTTCATGCTAGTAGATACAGAAAAGAGTGGTATTCCCAACTGTCCCGGGATTGGGGGTATTTGTCTTGCATTTCCTTCGTCCTCCTCGTACTGTTCCAAGCCGAAGACCTAGCTACTCTTCTGGGACTTCGATTCCTTGGAAAATCAGCCAAGAAATTCCAGATCGTCGGAAAATCCTAAAAAAAAAGAAGGTTTTTGAAAAGTTGAAGTAAGTTATAAATTGAAGAATTTCAGCTGTGGGTGTGGGAATAGGAAGTTTATGATGGAGAGTTATCTGCAGAACAACTTTGGAGACGTCCAATCGAAGAATTCGTCCGAGGAGGCTTTGCAGCGATGGCGGCGCGTAGTCAAGAACGGGAAAAGGAGGTTTCGTTTCACTGCCAATCTGACCAAGCGATCCGAGGCCGAGGCGATGCGAAAGACGAATCAGGTCTGTTGTGGTCACTAAATTTATTTCAATTGCTTTTGGGTGTGTTTGTTTCAGTTTTGGATGTGATTTCTTTGTATTAGTGTGTTTGAAATGATCTGGAAGTTGAAAAGTTCTGAGAAAATATAGAATTAGTTTCATTTCCTTCCAATTGGGTATGATATATATTGAGATCTTGTTTTTGCTAGCTTTGATGCAAATCAGTTGTGACAGGGGGATCTACCGGAACAGGATTAGATATTTACTCACTCAAAAACTTAACAAATGTAGACGCCTACCTAATTTTTCATCCCTAGATCTCTCGATCGATCTACTCAACACCAGGTGGGGCCTTTAGTTGAGATGAGGTGTGAAGCACTTCCTAGGAGGTAAAGGCCACCACGCACCCTAGGATCACTGTAGAGAATGAAGTCTTCAATTTATTTTTTCTGTAGAAAGTTAAACTAGAAATTAAGTGTCGCCAAAAACTTCCACACATGTAAACATGCCCCTAGGATATTTGATTGAGGTATTGGAAACAAAATGGTGGAAAATCGGCCTTCACATGTAAGGCATTCTGGAAATTGCCACTGCAAACGTATGGCAGAACGATAACTACAGATTGTGCCAAGATTTCCTATCTGATTATGAAATGTGCTAAAGCCAGCCTCTCCCTTTTGTATTCTGCATATAATTATTTCTTGTTTAGAGTAAGCTTTTAGTTCACAGGAATAGGGGAATAGTGTGCCGGGGTTGTGTTACAAGATTTTTCCTATTATGTATTAAGGTGTCTCGAACTGATGGATTCATCCTTGGTGGTTTTGTTATGGATAAAGCAGTCAATTTTGATGCTTGGCTCATGCATACTTGCATCTGCAATCTACGGACCAATAATAGGATCCAATATCAATGCACTGGATTTGGTAAGAAGACCTTCCACATGGGCTCCAATGCTCACAATTGTGTTTTGTTGTTTGAAGTTAAAAAGTGTAGCACTGGAAGGCATGGATCAGGATACTTTTTTATGCACACCACTGGATGGAATTGCACATGGCATCTTGCACCATATCAAAGTCTGTGGGAAAAATCTATACAAATTCGGCATTTTTTTTCTTTTTAATAATGTGCAAATGTTCTATTCGGTATTTATCATTCCGGAAAAGAGTTGTATGGTGTTGCTTTCATGATATATGACTTGCATTCTTGGAAGCAAGTTTTATTCCAGTTCTAAGCAGGAAAATCAGTGTGTATTGCTTATGAATTTAGCAACATAATGCATGTTCAGTTATGCTTCATAGATAGTGTGGGGTTGTTTCAGTGATACCGTACGCGAGGGAAAATCAAATCAATTATAGTTGCCTATTATTATAAGAAGATTAGTGTCGCATTGAATAATTTGAACAAAAAAAGGTAGATTGATGGACTATGTAGCATGATAAATTTATTACTTTTTCAAAAGATAGTTTTTCTTCTACTGCAGCAACCTTTTCAAAGAATGAATTACTGCATCGCACTTATCAGGCTAGATGCATTTGATCCACACTTTTGTTGATTGAATTATCAGTTTGGAAACATTATAATACTGTTATCCCATTATTTGTTCATAGTCCATACTATGGTGATGGAGTGCATTTTTACTAACCTCGAAGAGATTATCAGACTAATGAAAGTTTTATTCAATCCGTCTTTATGTATCATATTTTCTAATGGTGCGGTCCTTCCATATCATGATTACGTTGTTTATGTTATCCTCAATGTTTGAAGAATTTTACTGGTGTAATATGAAAAGAGGAATGATTTAAACATAAGGCTTTACTTTCTTTGATACAACCTACTCATTGTTTGGCAAGTACTCCTCTTTTGCTCCTTTATAATGCCTGGAATTACTAGTATTATTAAACTACTAATTGTCATTTCTTCATGGAACACTGATTATTTTGCTTCATTTATCTTGTGTTTTGCAGGAGAAGCTGAGGGTTGCTCAGTTGATTAATACAGCTGCACTTCAATTTATCCAAGGTATACTTCTTCTGATTCAAGTCCAATGGAAGTGTCACTGTTGTAGCTCTGTTGGTATTTTATTTTATTTTATTTTTTTTCAGCACAGCATTCTTTTGGTGCTACTTCCTTATCCTGGCTTCCATCAAACATGTCCAGGTATCACCCTTTCAAGCAAGTACACTGTACCTGATGAAGTTGAAGCAGCAGGTTTTCAGATCTGTGCTGATGAGTTGGGTTCCATTGTCGAAGGTCATGATGTAAAGAAGTTGAAAAGGCATGGTGGTGTAGAGGGTGTTGCGAACAAGCTCAACACATCTACTGCCAATGGGATCACTGCAACTGACGATGAACTGAAACGCCGACAAGAGATATACGGAATCAACAGGTTCACCGAAACTCCGGTGCAGAGTTTCTGGGTGTTTGTATGGGAAGCGCTTCATGACACGACTCTCATCATCCTCGCAATATGTGCCTTCATATCTCTGATTGTTGGAATTGCCACGAAAGGATGGCCAAAAGGTGCTCATGATGGTCTTGGAATTGTTGCAAGCATCCTGTTGGTTGTATTTGTCACTGCAACGAGTGATTACAGACTGTCACTGCAATTCAAGGATTTAGATAAGGAGAAAACTAAGATGACAGTTCAAGTTACACGAAATGGTTACAGACAAAAGATTTCAATATATGAGCTACTTCCTGGTGATATTGTTCATCTAGCTATTGGAGACCGAGTCCCGACAGATGGGTTGTTCCTCTCTGGATTTTCTGTGGTGATGAATGTATCAAATTTGACAGGTGAAAGTGAGTCCGTCACTGTAAATGAAGAGAATCCTTTTCTTTTGTCTGGTACTAACGTCCAAGATGGGTCCTGCAAGATGCTGGTGACAACTGTTGGCATGAGAACCCAATGGGGTAAGTTGGTGGCTACTCTTAGTGAAGGAGGGGATGATGAAACGCCATTGCAAGTTAAGCTGAATGGAGTGGCAACTATAGTTGGGAATATTGGACTATTCTTTGCTGTTGTGACATTTGCAGTGTTAGTACAAGGTCTGTTCAGACGTAAGCTTGAAGAGGGTACACATTGGTACTGGTCTGGAGATGATGCCTTGGAGATTTTGGAATATTTTGCTTTTGCAGTGACTGTAGTCGTGGTTGCTGTCCCTGAAGGACTGCCTATAGCTGTGACCTTAGGCCTTGCTTTTGCTATGAAGAAGATGATGAACAATAGAGCACTTGTCCGCCATCTTGCAGCTTGTGAGACTATGGGCTCAGTTACAAGCATTTGTAGTGACAAGACAGGAACGCTGACTACCAACCACATGACTGTAGTGAAAGCAGTCATTTGTGGTACTGTCAAGGAAATAAGCAAATCGAAGGATTCTTTTTGCTCTGGAATTTCTGATGTTGTTGTGAAAACCCTTTTGCAGTCAATATTCAACAACACAGGCGGTGAAATCGCGATTAACAAAGAGGGGAAGCGTGAGATTCTAGGAGCACCAACAGAGGTTGCTCTGCTGGAGTTCGGTTTGTTGCTTGGCGGTGATTTCGTGGCTGAGTGCCAAGAATCCAAAATTGTGAAAGCTGAGCCTTTCAATTCAGAAATGAAGCAGATGGGGGTGGTGCTGCAGCTTCCAGGAGGAGGATTTCGTGCACACTGTAAAGGCGCATCAGAAATAGTCTTGGCTGCTTGTGACAATGTAATAGATTCCTCGGGTCAGGTCATTCCGCTTGATGAAGCTGCTATGAACCATCATAAAGATACTATTGAATGCTTTTCTAGTGAAGCTCTAAGGACGCTATGCCTTGCTTATATGGATATTGGAACTGATTTTTCTCCTAAGAATGCAATTCCAGTTAGAGGATATACTTGCATTGGAATTGTCGGTATTAAAGATCCGGTCCGTCCTGGTGTTAGGGAGTCAGTTGCAATATGTAGGTCAGCTGGGATCACTGTAAGGATGGTTACTGGTGACAACATAAGTACTGCAAAGGCTATTGCTCGAGAATGTGGAATCCTGACTGATGGGGGTCTGGTTATTGAGGGTCCAGACTTTAAAGAGAAGAATCTTGAGGAGATTCCAAAAATTCAAGTATGCTTCATCATCAATTTTCAATCATGTGGCTTCTGTTCAATTTTTTTACTGGGTATTGCAATCGCCAACTGGTTTTATCTGTGACAGAAGCTGTCGTGAAATTGTTAAATTTATTTTTACTTGTGTGTTTTGGTATACAGGTGATGGCTAGATCTTCGCCAATAGATAAATATACATTGGTAAAACACCTGCGCACTAGGTTCAATGAAGTTGTTGCTGTAACAGGTGATGGCACAAACGATGCCCCTGCACTTCACGAGGCAGACATAGGGCTTGCAATGGGAATTGCAGGAACAGAGGTATCTCTTAACAAAATGTGACAGCTATTCTGACGCAAAATCTATTTGGGTTTGCAAAATTGTTGAGGAAATCCTGTTTGATCTGTATGGGAGACCAAATAATTCTGCACTCAAAACTAATGAACGGCATTGATTGTATCCTACCATCATAGCCATGCGTAGGATATTGACGGACCGAATGGCTTGACTAAAAGTCCTTTTGATGTCAATACAAATGGTTAGAGCTCCCTGAAAGTCACAAACAAGCAACATCTCTCTTACGGTCCTAACAATGTATTTGAGGTTTCTTTTAAGCTCTCATCTAAGATCATTCTCCAAGTTATAATTGGGAAAACTCCATGTCAACATCAAGGTTGGTTTTGGTGTATCGGCTCAATCCATCAGATGATGTAATAAATTGATTAATTTCTTTATTTATCAATAATATCATGCTTTCCTTTCATGAGATAAATGATGTTTTATTACTTAATGCACATGACCAATACATATGATATAATGGTCATGAGATGAATTGGGTCCCATTAGTATATTAGATGTGATATGTGTATGGATGAGATCCACACACAGGAAACATGTGTCACAAATCTTATACTTAAATATCTTCACAACCGGTGATGAGACTGGGTATCTCATCTGATAAGGTTAAGGTTGCAGCATTTTGATCACCATGAGATAGTGTGATTTGTCTCGATCATCAGAATGTAAGATTCTGGATCACGGTGCTGGTACATTGGATGTATTGAATGACTATGAGAAATACCTTATGGAATACTGTCTCAAGTTTAAGGTCTACTCTCATAATTCCCTAGCAATAGGCTCTCAATCCTGAGATATTGATGAACTCAAGTTTCTATCTATTCATTTGCTTTAAATCACCAATGAGTTAAGCCAACCGTAGGTCAACACCTCAATGTCTTGGGTAGGTGGTAGTAGGGCTGTGGGAACATTCAATGGTCGAGATGGAATCTATCTATATTATCCCTTTGTGCCAATTAATGGATTTGTCATTAGTAAGTGCGCACTCATCTCGATTAAGAATTAATTGGATGGTACTGATGATCACTGTGATTAATTGGGGCTCAAGGATAATAAGATGTGGATCTAGGATTGGAAGAGACAGGTTTGATCCAAATGATCCATGGATATTGATAGAGGGGCCTACTTGTGGTAATCGGGAAGTTTAGGGTCTTCATTGTAATTTATTCCTATGACTGGAGTGCAATTGCATTTATACAGTGGTATTATTTGCAATTAACTGTGGGCCCGGATTGTACATGAGATGTGGGGTCGTGGTGTCCCAGTTGGAGCCAGCTTTCTAAGGAATCCCTAGCGGTCCCCACGCTAGCCCAAGTTATTGGAAAGATACTAATCATACTTGAACTCTAAAAGGAAGGAATTAGAAAACTACTATTTCTATTTGAAGTGAGACTTCTAATAGTGGTAATAATGGGTTACTAATTTGTAATGAGAGTTGGACTTCTATTTCAATTAGTACAAGAGGAGGGAATGAGGTTGCTTAAAAAGCTACAAAAGGAGAGCAAGGGGCTGGGACGTCCACTCTTGGAATTCACGCCCAGCCCCCCCTTTGTGCAAGAGTTGCACATCTCTCTCTTCCTCTTTTAGTTCTCTTCTAGTTTTCTTAAGAGCTTCTAGTTGTTTTCTTTAGGAGATCACACCCATCTCCTTTAGAGAAGAGATCTGATACGGGTTATAGCGTGGAAGACAACAAGGTCTTGAAGATCCCAAATTGCTTCAAGAAGAGTTCTTGATCAAGTTGTTTGTCTTCTTCTCCATTAAAGCACTACCGGACTCTAAAGGTATAATCTACTTCTCTATTAGTTGTGGATTATCTTGTTGCATGGTGTTGCTTGTTTTTATTGCTGTACATGATTGATGAGACAGAGGGATTGCATCCTGGATATGATTTGTGGCCTGATGGGCACTTGATCCCTGAGTAAAGTGGGTCAAAAGTTTTGAAAATCTGTCTACAAGGCCCACCTATTTCCAACAGTTGTTACTGTAACAGGCGATGGCATAAACGATGCCCCTGCACTTCATGAGGCAGACATAGGGCTTGCAATGGGAATTGCAGGAACAGAGGTATCTCTTAACAAAATGTGACAGTTTTTCTGACGCGGAATCTATTTGGGTTTGCAAAATTGTTGAGGAAATCTTGTTTGATCTATATGGGAGAGCAAATAATTCTGCACTCAAAACTAATGAACGGCATTGTTTGTATCCTACCATCATAACCATGCGTAGAATATTGACGGACCGAATGGCTTGACTAAAAGGCCTTTTGATGTCAAAACAAATGGTTAGAGCTCCCTGAAAGTCACAAACAAGCAACATCTCTCTTACGGTCCTAACAATGTATCTGAGGTTTCTTTTAAGCTCTAATCTAAGATCATTCTCCGAGTTATAATGGGGAAAACTCCATGTCAACATCAAGGTTGGTTTTGGTGTACTGAGCTGGTACATGGTAATCTTTATTTAGTGGCATGATTAGGTTTTATATTTTGATTGGTCAAGTGGTTAAAGTGCTGCATGTAGGGTTGCAAATGGGTATCCAATTATCTATCCGCAGTCTCCAATTCTGAATAATGCAGGTACATTACCTAATTTTGGATCTGTGAGAAATTCGGACATGTTTCTGGAACCGAATCCTTGTATGTTCTGACTCCAGGAGCTGGATCCAGGACAATTACATTCATATATTAGAAATAGATAGATTTCAAGGGCCTATATAGCTTGAGTTATATTCATCTTTGAAAGTTTACTTAGCTTTAATCATGTATGATTTAATAGCCCCACTTGTACCATCATCATCATCAAAGATTATCCCAACTATACTAGGATCGGGTTCATTAATTTTCTATCTCCATTTTGATCTATGATAGCTGGGATTGGTTTCATTAATTCTATATCTCCATTTTGATCTATCCTAACTTAAATCCTCGGACAATTTGCACTTCTTCAAATCCAGCCTTACTGCTTAGTGCTTCCATTCATGCCATCTTTGGCCTGCCCATGTTAGGTCATAACCTATGATACCTGATAATTCTAACTCTAAGTAGGCAACATCCCCATGTCTTATCATATCCAATTTTTCATTTTATGTGTAAAATCTGTGTATGGTCTCTGTCCAAGCTGTTTCCATTTGGGATCCGGTTAGCATAGACCGGCACCATTTTTGTACGCGAAGTTTATGTGGTTGCTGGTTAGTGAAAATGGATTCTAGTTGAGAGAGAGAGATCTTTGCATGAGATCTGGATCAAATGAAAATGGAGTAATTTTTCTTTGCATGAGATCTGGATCAAAAGAAAATGGAGTAATTTTTCTTTGCATGCCACTGAAATTACACAGGCATTAGCTGAAGTGGAGATGTCAGTTTAACTAGAGCACTGATAATCCTTCTGTTTATTATCCCTTTGCTTCAGTGATAGCTGATATGTTCCTGATTTTAACCATTCTTTTAATTCAATAGATTAAAGGATGGCTATGTATGCTTTTTGACATTACCCTGTTTCTTGTGAAGCATCTAGTTCATTGACTAATCTCATTTTCATTCGGCTAATATTTGGAAATCTGGTTAGTCTAGCCTGTGTTTTGCTTTGATGGACAAGTACTGTTAATTCGTGTGAATGTTCTAGTAAAAAGTTTGAAAGAAATAGTAAAGAATTGCTATTATAAAATGCAAAACACAACTATTAATTAGAATTTTCTTCCTTTCATCCACAGTGCCACATGTATAAGCCTTGAGCAAAAGTGGATACCTAAAACATATTGATTGCCCGATTGAAACATTCATATGATGATCTTTTTGTTTTCAGGTGGCCAAAGAGAGTGCTGATGTTATTATTCTTGATGATAATTTCTCAACAATCGTGGCAATGGCCAAATGGGGGCGTTCTGTTTACATCAACATTCAAAAATTTGTACAGTTTCAACTGACTGTCATTGTTGTTGCACTGATCGTTAATTTCTCTTCCGCATGCCTGACAGGTTATATCCTTGCATATTTTGATACGTAGAAATTATTAGATTTTCATGGAGAAAACTATCCTAAGGACAGTCTACATGGGGACATCCACGTGGACAACCATGTGGGCCCCACTTTGGCATTGATCCGATTGGACCATCAAAACCCACCCCTATTTACACGGGATTTATGGATTTGCACAAATCTGAATGGACTGGACCGTTGGATTGAGGGTCAAAATTTTTTTTTTTCTTGATATGAAGCTGTTAAACTTGTGGGTCACGGATCAAGGGGTTAGGATGATCTGATGGGCTTGAAATTTTCACTTAGGTAGGTTGCATTAGATCTTTCAGTCCCCCACCTCCCCTAAAATTGTTGGGGCCCTAGGTGGGCCCCACAAGGCCGTCCCATGGAGGTCCATGGGAACCATCTATAGCATAGCAAGACCCCATTTTTATTTACTTCAAAGTCTTGTATTGTATGCAATGCTTATATTCCTGCTCCATACCTGCTTCAGGAAACGCTCTGCTTACAGCTGTTCAACTTCTTTGGGTTAAAATGATTATGGATACACTTGGAGCACTTGCATTGGCAACTGAACCTCCGCAGGATGACTTAATGAAAAGAGAACCAGTTAGAAGGAGGGGTTTTATAAGCAATGTGATGTGGAGAAATATATTGGGGCAGTCCTTATACCAGTTTGTTGTAATATGGTATCTTCAAGCAAGAGGGAAATGGTCATTTCAACTTGCTGGTCCTGATGCTGATCTGATACTGAACACACTAATTTTTAACACATTCTTCTTCTGTCAGGTAATTCACTAAGCTGGTGCATAGGAATCCATTCTTTGGATTCCAGACATGGTGGATTGTTTGTGTTAATATAATTTGTTATGATGTTCACTAACAGCTTGAGCTTTTGGTGTTGCGGGTTATTAATATTGTATCAGAGCTAGAGGTCACGATTTCGAATTTCGAAATCCCTGGGAATCATGTTACCTCCATCTGTCTATATGGTATGTCTGTTCCGTCTATCTATTGGGTTTCGAATTCGAACGTATTCCCGTTCAAGGAGGGATGTTGATATAATTTGTTATGACGTTTACTAGCAGCTTGATACATACGACATGCAAGAAATTTGGACCATTGGTATAATCTGTGAAGGAGCTAGGATTTTCTTCTAGAGGGGGTTGGCGATAGTCAACTAGCAGCGCCGAAGCTAGAATTTCTTTAGAGGAGATTGACAATAATTCCATATTTATTGATTTCTTTTACTTATCATTTAAAGACATATTTACTTATTTATTTTGGAGTTCTTTTTAATAATATCGAAAGAAAAAAAGAACCTAAAATTTGAAAATACCAATTAAATTTGAAGACAAATTATCAAAACTTTGAGAATAATTAAAACACAAAAATAGTAGAGCTCACTATAATGAATCTAAACCGCTCAAAATAATCATTTACTCCTTATTTTAGGTTAGAAAGTTGTATCTCACTCTAATCAAAGTAGAGCCCATACCGGATTAATTACTTGTAAATCCTACCATAATTTAATTTATGAATTGATTCATTACTTGTGATTGTGTAATGGGCCACGAGCCCGTAATAGACATGGATGGTTGAAAATATATAGATTAATGACTTTTCATCTTTTGATAGGCCATAATAGTTGCCGTAGAATAGATGGTTGAAGAGAACATCATTGATAGCCATTCACTAATATTATAAAATGGCGAACAACGTAGGAAGGTCCATGCTACTTAGAATAAAAGACCTTCTCTTAAGTGGTTTCCTCAAATTTTACTCCAATAGGAGTTAGTCCAAGTATCCAACCATAAGGTTGAGCACATGATACTTTTAATCGTGTGCTCAATATGGTGGGACCAACTCCTATTGAGTAAAAATAGTGGGCAACCCAACTAAGGAGATGGGTTTCATTTTGAACGGCCCGATATTTATTGTTATTATTTTTTTAAATCATCCTAGCCCTTGATTTAATCGCTATAATGTTTAGTAGTCTCTTAGTTGTCGATTTTTTTGAGATTCAATCCAATGGTAGATAAATGCTTGAAATTGAATTCAAAGAAAAAGTCAAGATGCCCAAATCTAGTTGTAGAGAGGCTTCTCTCAAATTAAACTGAAAATAAACATCTGGGAGATAAAAAAGGAAGGTATTGATTGCAAGCTGCAATCTCTCCTTAAAATTTGGAGAATCATTCACTTATCTATTTGGAAACAATTAAAAGACAAAGGTATCCGTGAATCTTTTTAAATTCGCTCTTTTTCTGTGAATGAAAAGCGAGTGGGGGCAAAACTGTAAGGGACAAAAATGCCATAATATTCTTTGCAACCTCTTTTATATATGCAAATGAATTGCAAAAGTTGAGAGGGGGCAATTGACCCCACCCCCCCCCCCCCCCCCCCCCCCCCTCCGTCCGTCTCTGGATATAATGGTCCCCACTTTTGTGGGGGTTGCTCCAAAATCTTCTGTTGCTGTGTTTTCATAGTTTTGCTAGCTAAAGGCTGCTTATCTGGACTTTGGAGTTCCAGATCTAGACAAGAATATCCACACTATCAATACTGCAGAAGACTCTATATTTATTCTATATAATCAGATTTCTTAATGATTTGTTCAATTCGGGATCTGATTAAAAAATTTGTTCAATTCAAGAAATTGTAGCATTTTTTTTTTTCCTTTTCTTTTAATTTTTAAAAGGCAATTCCCACTTAACCTTGCAATTCTTTCTTCAGGTTTTCAATGAGATAAGTTCTAGAGAGATGGAGAAGATTAATGTGTTCAAAGGCATGCTGAAGAATTATGTATTTGTGGGTGTCCTCACCTGCACTGTTGCCTTCCAAGTCATAATAATTGAATTTCTTGGTGATTTCGCAACCACAACTCCGCTCACTTCTGCACAGTGGTTTCTCAGCATCTTCATCGGATTTCTGGGGATGCCAATTGCTGCCATCATTAAGTTGATTCCAGTGTCTGAAAGAGATTGCATGGTGCTCTCTTAACTCTTTGGATTTCTCTGCTTGCAACCTGTCTGAGAGTTGGAATATGATAGTAGCTCAAATAAATTCTGTAAACCTTGTGGAAGTCTTGCATGGGGCCAGGAGCTGATGGCAAAACTGTGTGGTGTCTTGTTCTGCTGTACAAGAGCCTACTACCGTCCAAATTGTGGGCACCATTTCGGACGAAAGTTAACCCTGGAACAAAAATGATTGTGTAATCTTACCCATTTGATTTCATAAGATAAATTGAGCCATCATTTGATGTCAACCATTTGAATGGTGATAATGGTCTTGCTATGCCAATTTAATGATTTACAGTCTACAGCAAGAGACACAATTTGGACTGTGGATTATTTTGCTATTCTGCCTCCTGTGCAACCAATCAATGTGGAACAATGTGATAAAGTGTTACTATTACATGACAGTTATTTTTTTATTTCTTTAAAATGATTGTATAACATAAACTACTATTATATTATAGGTCCTCAAGGAGAGGTGCCCTTTAGTTACAGCATATTCTACTTCCACAGCTGGAATTTTCAGAGTTATTTGTACACTTAGGATGTGTTTTCCTCTGTCCCTTTTACTCCTAAGAATTTACAAGGAGAGTAAATGCCAAAAACCATGAGACAATTTTCCCAGCAAAATTACTTTTAAGACCAAGACAAATTATTGAACACTAGAATCCAAGGGTGGTACTACATCATGCACATGAGAAACATGAAACACAATTGCTAACATGACAATTCAATTACTAGGAAGGGATATGTAACATCGTAGCCATGAGATTACAGTTATAGGGTTTATTTATTTATTTTTATTTTTTTACAACAATCTTACCCCCTTCTTTTTGTCTTCTCTCCTCTCAGCAAGCATGGAAGGCTTGGAAGTCCTATTTCTCTCTTCCTCTCCCTCTTTCCATCTCGCCCTCGCTCTCTATCCCTTTTAGTTTCCATCTCCCATTCGCTTCCTCTCTCTCCATTGATCTCTCTTCCTCTTTCTCCTGCTCGTTGCCGCCAGCACAACAAGACACATCTTCATCTTCTCCGGCTTCTTTATCTTTGAGTTCTCCAGCTTCTTTGCAGTGCTGCCCTTCATTGTCCCAAGAGCCCTTTGTTCCGTTGCAGCATCCTCATCATCTAGGCACTGCAAAACCGAATCACATGTGGCCCTCCCTGACGACTGCGCCAACAGCAGCAGAGGTATTCTTTCTCTATTTCTTCATTTTTAACAACATATGCTTTCTTTAATTCTTTGATTCTTTCATGTTTGAGAACATCTGATATATAAGTAAATGTGTTTTCCTTAGTTATAATATTTGTTTCATTCTTTTGAATGGTTTGGGTTGTTGAAAGTAATGCAAAAATAAAATGCATTGTAAGTGTGTAAGGCCTTGCCCCTTACTTGCGTTAGTTATATATTAATTATATTTAACTATATCTAATTATGCTAATTAGTAGGGGTTAGTAAGCGTAGTTTGGTCTTTTCCTAGAAATTAGGCCTTGTTTAGTGTCATAGGGGTCTTTTTGCAATTTATTGGATTGTTAGAGGGTTAGAAGTATTTTAGTAGAGTTGGTTGGTTAGAGGCCCTTAAGTGTAATTCCTAAGTTAAATAGGGGTTCTCTTGGAAGAATTGTGCAACAAACCTAAAATACCTTAAATACCCTTAGCCTCCTTACTAACCAAACATTTCAAAGGAGGGCATTTTAGCCTTTTTTCCAAACCCCCAAAATCTATAAATATAAACCCATCCCATACCCAACGAATTCGATCTCCCTCTCTCTCTCGTTTCCCTCCTCTTCTCATTTCAATTTCCCTCCAATTATCTTTTCTCCTTCCTCCAATTTAGGGTATTCTACCTAGATCTAGAGCTTCTACCATCAAAGATCAAGAGAATTCTTTAAGCTCTGGCCCTCTCCTACCAAGGATCATCATCTCCTCTAGATCTCCTTTCCCTTACTTGCCTTAGTTATATATTAGTTACAGGTAGATCTTGCTTCTCCTCTTAGAATTCTCCTTTCTTATGTACTTTTCTCATTGGGAATGGGTGTAGGAGGTCTAGATCTTAAGAGATCTGAGGATCTTGGGGTGAGTGATTTGGTGACCTTAGAGCTTGGATTTAGAGGTTTTTGGCTTGGATCTTGAAGATCAAGCTAGGAGACCAAAGGCAAGTGCAATATACACTTATCATAGAATGCATGCTCTCTTTCCTTTGAATTCTGCAAATTTATGTTCATATGGTGTTTGATCTGGAGATCTTTCTCTCTCTAAGCTCTATTTTTTTATTTTCATAGCTATTGATGGATGGAAACCCCATTTGGAAGATCGATGACCCATTTGTGATGGATTGATGATGGATGAAGGTGTTTTCATGTTTGGAGATAATTATGTATGAGTTGGGACGAAGATTGATGGATTTGGATGAAAATTCGGATGAAAATGGAAGTAGGCAGAATATGGGAATTCCGGATTCTATGTGTACTCGGTCGATCAAGAACACCGCAAAATACAAACCCGGGAGCTGCCTGTCAGGCTGTCTGTAATCTTAGTGTATTCGGTCGACTGAAAGACCTCTGGAGGTCGACCGAGGACACTGCATCATGTATCTCAGACCTGACCGATAGAACCCTGTAGTCTGTGTATTCGGTCGTCCTAGGACCTTTCCCGTCAACCAACGACATTGCCCTCTGTAACCCAAACTGTCAGACAAATGCTGTCACTCAGTAAGCTCGGTCAACCTACACTTCTCCACGGTCGACCGAGGACATTGTAGAAAATAACTGTTAGAATCTGTTTCTTTTTATATTTGATTTCAATTGGCCCCCATCGGCCTTCCATTTGGACTGTTATTAATGGACTAAACATGAGTCAAGGGCTGAACTTAACCTTGACCATGTAATCACCTAAAGTAGGGTCTAGGGTTATAAAATGGAACCTAAATCGGTGCTTAGGGGTTGTCTTGGATGCCCTATACCTTCAAAGCACCAAATATTCTGTAATTAAACATCCGGGACCCTTTGGTCACTGTTTTGGCTGAAGTGGGACCCTACACTTGAAATGAGACTTTGACTTAGGTTGGATCACTTGATTATATCCATTTGTTGATTGATATTGATGCCACATGCTATTTGTATTCTTTCTCCATTGTTCACTGTTATTCTTATTATTGTTAGACCTAATTAATAAATGGAAATGAAGACCTTGATCTAGGGTTGACTTGGAGGAGACCTTGGATGTGTATGGAGGACATTTGATCCGTGTCTGTGGCTAGACAGGCTATTCAATGGCCCTATGAATGGATGGATGTTGGACTATGGAGTAGATGGATTATGTGCATGCGTTAGATGTGCATGCATTAGGTACCCTATTATGGATGGATTGTATTCTAGATTTATATATGGATTAGCATGATGATGGGCTATTGGCATGTTGTATGGATATTATGATGGATGGATACTATGTATGGATGTGATAGGGATTGGACTTTTGATACCAGACCTTTTATGGACTTATAAGGCCTTGCTCATGCAAGGGTGGCCTAGTCAGACACCGGCCTTTTTATGTGGTTCCTTAGGGTTGGCATGAACATCCACTTGGTAGTAGTTGATTTGTGTTTCGCCATCATGATGGGCTTTTTAAGGTAGATGAACGCCACTGGGGTATCACACGACACTTCACGATACTAACTTATGGCCGGCAAACTCCGGTAATTATGTTTTGGCTGTGCTATGACCCCGTGCATCCCCACTACAGCTCGTATGTAGTTCGGGAGGGCAGTCTCATTGTTACTTATCTTATTACTGTGATTATTACCTTTTGATGCATCCATATTATGTTATTTTGGTATATTCTCTTGCCACGTCCTTTAGATCTGACACTTTATTTTGGTGCTTAGGTATGTATCATTACCGACCCTGTTGCCCCAGAGGGCGAGGCATTCTATGAGGCACCTTAGCGGAGGATTTCGGGTGGGGTTCAGGCGACGTAGCAGTGTTTCCTGAGGATGGAGAGCCGGCACGGGGTTTGGTGTTTGGGGGTTTTGGGGGGGGGGGGGGGGGGGGGAGGGGGCACTTTATATTTTCCATATATGTTGATGCCACGTTGTATCTTATCGGTTATATTTGCTTTTGCTTTTTTTTTATTTTGTATTGCTTCTGCATTATTAAAGATTTATTATCATTGTTGTTGATGATGATGTTAAAAAAACTTTAAATTGAACCTCACTTACAATTCCAGCTGTATCGCTCAACAAATCCGGGCTCCGTGGCGGTAAATTTGGGAACCGGAATTGGGGCGTGATTTTTCAATGTATCTCTTATTCCAATGCCAGGTCATGTAAATCATTATGGAGACTTGTGTCCTATGATTATTCAATGATTCCTTTATATTTATCCATCATCTAGACTTGATCTAGAACCATTAAACCTGTTAAGGGGGCACAAAAGTGCTCCAAGTCTCTCAAAATGATCCATACCAACAGCCGAAGTGAAGTGATCAAGTCCAGCCCAAATGCAATGATCCAATCCAACTAGTCCTGTTGCATGACCCATTCCAAGCTGTTCTTTACAGCCTACATGGAAAGATTATCCACGAAGATATACGCAACAGAATCCTAGAGTTGACCATGGCCGGAACTGACTGTTGTTGTGTCAGCAACAATCTGTCACACGAGCTGCATTATCACAGTTTCATCATTTGTATATCATCACTGTTTCTATGTTATTTGGGTTCTCTTTGTAATAGAAACGATGTCTATAACGATGTCTCTATAAGAATACAGTAAATGAATGAGCGTCGCACAGAGAAAAACAAAAGGGGGTAAACTCAGTTTTTTCTATTTTAAATAATATTATCAAAGTGGCTTGATTCTGGTTCATATCATACATGCAAGTGAGTTTATTTATTTTTACATAATATGAAAAATGACATTTTGTGAAAAGTAATAGACATCTAACTACCTTTTCTCCATAGGTTCTATCATTTGGATTATTTTTTTTCTTAGATACTGCATAAAAGCCATGACATCATGATATATGTTTTTATGATATATATTGTTTCCATAACATCATTGACATATACCGTTTCCATAATATCATCATGAGATGGGGGTCAAAGTTCGGCGATATTATCTGAAATAAAAATCCTGTGCGCTTCGCAAAATTCTTTAAAACCAACTCAAATAGCTTGCTCCCCTTGATCTTCCAAATCCAAGATAACAAACAAAACAAAATAAAAAAGAAGAAGAAAGAATACATCTTGCAACTAATTTATTTTGGTGGTTTTGTTTCCTTTTTCATCTCTCAAGATCAAAACCTCGTCATCTGGTGCGAGTTGCTCTTATGGATCATTTGTGAGGGATGTGAATCAGGACCCGGCGATCTCCACCCCAGAAACTCAGACGTTGGAGTAGTCTGGAAGTCAGATCTCGTTCTGTTAATGAGACAAATCATCAAACGAGCCCCTATTCTCCAATAACAGAAAAGAGTGGCCGCGACTCGAAACACTGGAGAAGGTTTTGTACTTGCTTCCATCTCTTTTCTTCATGATCGCATTGAACACAAAGGGAATAAGGCCTTCCATCTCTTTCTGTCTCTCTCTATATATATTCTCAATCGCTGTTTGTTGAAAATGGAAGGTTGGTGGTTTGTATTTATACTCTGGAGATGGAGTAAGTAAAGATAAAGGAAAGAGCAAGGAAAGGAGAGAGATATTATTTTTCTTAATTCTTCTTACAGGAATAGTAGGCAGTCAACCTTCAAAAACCATGTGAACTCTATGGCATTGTGAAAATGTCAATTCAGGAATGCAGCTTAGTTGGCATAAGACCACGGTATACATCTAGAGGTTGAGGATTTCGAAACTGTAATTCCACATTAAAGTCTGTGCGGGGGTATTTTACCAGCTCGGGGCCTGACACAGCTCGGCTGATCCATCCCGATCTCGGCTCCTGGGGAGGTTCCGCTTTGGCTAAGGATTATCCACCCGAGACATGGGGATGCATTCCCGTTGTGGAACGGGTGCCGAGATCCACCTCTGCAGTGGTTAGCCGGGTTCGGCATCTTGTCAATCAACAATTAATAAGGGCATGTCCTGGCTCAGACGAACGAGATGGGCGCCGAGTACGGAAGAAGCGTGTACTTCATTCCGCCATCACATCAGCAATCATGTGAAAGGTCAAGGTATGGTCTAACAGGACAGAACCTCTACCTACCTCCATTTATGAGAAAAGTATGGTCCGATGGGACCGTACGTCTACCAACCTCCACTCAGGGAAGGTCTAAGGATACTACCATCTATAAATAGGCACAGCACAGAACGAAAAAGGGTAAGCCTCTCTCCCTCTTCACTCCTGCTCCCTTTGTTCAGTAACGAGACTAACTTAGGCGTCGGAGTGCCTTCGGCTCTTCACAGCCAAGGCCTTAACCCATTTCTTATTCTTAGGTCTAGAGGACACTCCCCTCTATCAAAGGCTACCCAGCAGCTCCCATCAAAGTAAGTCCGTGTTATTTTAGGCCTTACAATTGGTGCTGTCTGTGGGGACTTGATACAAAATGCCACCTAGAGCAAAAAAGATCTCTGAGACACCGCGGGCCATGCCAGTGCCGCATTCGCCGGTGCTGCAAGAAATGGCACCATCTGGTGTACGGCAAGAGAGGCCCCCAAGGCCGCCGTCGCCAGTATTACAGGAAGTACCAATCTCGTTGGAGCCCGCAAGCGACCGGGAACGACGCTGGCACAGCCACCGCTAACGCTACAGAGGCGATCCCCTCGACAAAGGAGGGCCGGGAAAGAGCCTCTTCTAATGGCTCCTCCCCAGCGAGGCAGTCAGCCTCCAAAGCGCCCTCATCGACGACCATCTCCTCCCCGACGCGGCAGTCAACCTCCAAAGCGTCCTCTGCGACGAACGGCTCCTCTCCGGCGAGATAGCCAGCTTCCCCAGCGCCCTCCACAACAACCATCTCCCCCTCGTCAAAAGAGAGTCTCGCGCGGATCCCGTCTTGCAGAAGAGCCACTAAGGAACAGATCTCCGATGGTCGTCGAATCTAGACGAACCGAAAGGGGTAATCCCAACTACGATCCGCGGACTGCGGAAATTAGAGCACAAAACACCATCATCCAGGAAAAGGAGGAACTGATACGCCAACTCCAGCAGCAGCTGCAGGCGGCAAATCAGGCTCCACCTTCTGGTGTTCATTCAGTTAGGCAAGATCTGAGGCGAGCCCTCGACAGCAAAAGACGTCATCACACTTACGAAGAAGGCTCTTGTAGCAGCCCCGGCGACACTCAAGGAGAAAAGAGGCCGAGAGCGCAAGATGAAGGCGGTATGCCGGAATGGCTTGACCACCATATAAAGCAAACCATCCAGCAGAACATGGAGGTGGCCGGCTTCGCCCGTGACCGGCTGAACGTCTACAGCTCTGGCGAGCTGGGCGTCTCCCCATTCTCATGGGAAATAAAAAAATTTCTCCTCCCCGAAAAGTTCAGCATCCCGAGATTCACCCTCTATGATGGGACCTCAGATCCTGCGGCCCACCTAAGGCACTTCACCCAGCGGATGTTGGTATGGGGTGACATTGGACACTTGAACTGCAGGGTGTTCTCTTCCAGCCTAGGCGATCTCCCTCTCCGATGGTTCTGTGCCCTCCCAGGTGGATCGATCTTAGGCTGGCAGCAACTCACAGGCTCCTTCCTGGAAAAGTTTCAGGCACACCGGGTCATCCCAAAAACCAACCAGGACCTGATGGCTATGAGAATGAGGCGGGACGAGAACGTAACCCGATTCGCCAAAAGGTTCTGGACCATCTATAGCCAGATCGAAGATGCCAACGAACAGCTGGCTGTGATGTGCTTTAAGGAGGCCTTGTTGCCAGGCATTGAGCTCCGAAGGGAGCTTGTTCGGTACCCTGTAGGCACGATGAAAGCACTCATGACTCGGGTGAACCAGTTCGTCGAACAGGAGGAGGACGAGACCAGGGCTCGGGAGAACTTTGGCCTCAAGCACCAGGATAGCCATTTCGAGGACCGTCTCCCCCAAAAGGACAAGAAGCCGTTCCGAAAGGAGGAGATGAGCCGTCGGCACGCCCCGGCAGGTCCGGCGATGGCCTCACCTCCCACCTCGGAGGGAAGGATGAAGAGCAGACCACCGTCAGATTCGTATAGGGCGGTGAATACTGTTTTCAAAGAGCCCATCTACAGGATCCTCACCAAGATCAAGACGCAACCATTCTTCTCGCCGCCCCAGCCAATGAAGGGCGATCCCTCCACTCGGAATCCAAGTAGATTCTGTTCATATCACAGGCAAAACGGACATATGACAGAGGACTGTGTGTCTATTAAATCCTACCTGGAGAAACTTGTCAAAGAAGGACGCCTCAAAGAGTATGTCAAGGAGGAAAGCAACCATGACGGTCGCTCTCGCCGAGGTGACGAAGATAACGATGGGACCGCAGGAATCATAAACGTCATCCACTTGGCGCCCGTGGCAGCAGGGATCAACCAGGCGCGTGCCGAAGCCAGAAGGGCTTCTTACAGTAGGCAGGTGCTAGCAGCCGAACTGGAACCGGCTGCGAAAAAAGCTCAGGCCGACAAGCCCCGAATCTGGTTCTCAAACCAAGACCTCCACGGAGTCCGTTCTCCTCACAATGATCCCTTGGTGCTCACTCTAAAGCTCGAAAATTTCATGGTCAGAAGAGTGCTCGTGGATCCTGGCAGTTCGTCGAAAATCCTCTATTTCGACTGCTTTAGAAAACTGGGCCTTAAAGCAGAGGATCTGCAAAAATCTCGCACCCCTCTTGTGGGGTTCAGTTCAAAACCAGTTTACCCTAAAGGAAAGGTCTCCCTAAGGATCCAAGTCGGAGGAGCGAGCAGACAGGCTGACTTTCTAGTGGTGGACGTGCCATCACCTTACAATGCAATTCTGGGAAGGAGCTGGCTGCACAGCATGGAAGCCGTGCCTTCCACCCATCACCAGAAGCTGAAATTCCCATTAGAAGACAAGAATGGCAGGGTCGAGATAATAACAGTCGGAGGTGACCAAGAAATGGCCAAGCAATGCTTGATGGCCGTTACTTCAGGAGAAAAGGAGCCCCAAGTTCATATGGCCGAGCTGGAAGCAGAATCAGAGGACTACGGCCGAACTCCCGAACAGAAAAATACCGAGGACTTGGCCGAGGTCAGAATCGACCCACAAGACCCCGAAAGGTTTTTCCTACTCGGTAGCCAGCTTACCGAGTCGGAGAAAGCCGGGCTCCTCGACTTCCTATTGCTGAACAAGGAGGTCTTCACCTGGACCCCCTACGAAATGCCCGGCATCAACCCGGAAATCATAAGTCACAAACTGAACGTGGATCCGAGACACAAGCCAGTCATCCAGAAAGCTCGGCGGTCGGGGACCCAACAAGCTGAAGCGGTGATGGAAGAGGTTGACAAACTCCTAGAGGCAGGAGCAATAAGAGAAGTCCACTACCCCGAATGGCTCGCCAATACTGTGGTGGTCAAAAAGAAGAACGGGAAGTGGAGGGTCTGTGTTGATTTCACCGATCTCAACAGATCCTGTCCCAAAGATAGTTTTCCACTCCCCAAGATCGACCAGCTGATCGACGCCACCGCAGGACATGACAGGATGAGCTTCCTTGATGCTTATCGGGGGTACCACCAGATCCCGATGTATGGGTTGGACGAGGAAAAAACAGCATTTATAACCCCCAGAGGCATCTATTGCTACAAAGTGATGCCATTCGGGGTTAAAGAATGCAGGGGCGAACTACCAGCGGCTGGTCACAAAAATGTTCCAAGCCCACCTCGGCAGATCCGTGGAAGTGTACGTTGACGACATGGTCGTCAAGTCCAAAAAGTCAGAAGACCACCTGGCCGACCTCCGACAAGTTTTCAAAATCCTGAAGACATTCGGGCTGAAGCTAAATGCGTCGAAATGCGCATTCGGAGTCAGCTCTAGCAAATTCTTGGGGAGCTTGGTCACCAGACGAGGAATCGAGGCTGATCCAGAACAGATCTCGGCAATACAAGCAGTCCAGAGCCCGACCACAACAAAGCAGGTACAGAAGCTCACTGGGATGGCAGCCGCGCTCAACCGCTTCATAAGCCGCGCATCAGACAAATGTCTCCCTTTCTTCCAGCTCTTGAAAAAGAGTTCAAAATTTCAATGGACCCCGGAGTGCGACTAGGCTCTTCAGAGGCTCAAGGAATATTTGTCCTCAGCCCCCATATTGTCAACGCCGCTGCAGGGCGAAGTACTCTACCTGTACCTAGCAGTCTCGGACCATGCCGTGAGCTCGATACTGATAAGAGAAGAAGACGGGAACCAGAAGCCGATCTATTATACAAGCAAAACCTTGCTTGACCCCGAAACCAGGTACCTACCACTGGAAAAGCTCGCGCTGGCCCTCATCAGCGCCTCTCGCAAGCTCTCCCATTACTTCCAGACGTATACCATAGTGGTTGTTACGGAGCATCCGCTTAAATCCCTCTTTAGGAACTGGGACAGTATGATATACACTATCAGCCCAGGACGGCGATCAAGGCTCAAGTCTTGGCGGACTTTCTTGTTGAATTCACTTCCCCGAGTTCGGCACCGACCACGTCGGCTACCGAACTGGTGGGCAATATCGGGGATGATGTCGCAAACGGAGATGAAACCACCAAAACCGAACATCAATCCTGGAAGCAATTCCTTAGCACAGCATGGAAAGTCTTCATAGACGGATCATCAACAATGAGGAGGTCCGGCATCGGCATAGTGCTCCAATCCCCAGAGGGTCTCGTCATCGAACAGGCGTTGACGCTCGGCTTTAAAGCGTCCAATAACGAAGCTGAATATGAAGCACTAATCACAGGATTAGACAGTGCCAAGGCCTTAGGGGCAAAACAGCTGGCGGTTTTCAGCGATTCTCAGTTAGTGACGAGCCAACTCAGCGGGGACTACCGAGCTCGCGATGAAAGAAATGCCGCCTACGTATCCCGCGCAAAGCAATCACTCTCTCAGTTCCAAAAAGTTGAAGTCAGGCAAATCGGCAGGGAATCAAACTCTCATGCCGACGCCCTCGCCAGTCTGGGATCGGCTGTTGAAGCTGGCCGGAAGAGAACCATTGATGTGGGAACGCTGGAATCACCTAGCATAGAGCTTGCTCCAGTTCGACTTATCCTATATGCCGATCTCGGTCCCAGTTGGATGGACCCGATAATGGCGTATCTAAAAAATGACCAGCTTCCCGAAGACAAGAGCGAGGCCCACAAGATCAGGCTGAGAGCAACTCGATTTTGGCTATCTCTAGAAGGCAGGCTGTATAGAAAATCCTTCATAGGACCGTATCTCCTGTGCGTGCACCAAAGCAAGGTTGAAGATTTTCTGTATGAAATACATGAAGGTATTTGTGGAAGCCACATCGGAGGTCGGTCGCTGGCTTACCGGGCCATTAGCCAAGGCTACTGGTGGCCTTATATGCAGAAGGATGCACAACTCTACGCCAGAAAGTGCGAGAAGTGTCAGAAGTTCTCACACTCTCTCCATCAACCGGCCCAGGACCTAAGCCCGCTTTCAAGCCCGTGGCCCTTCGCTCAATGGGGACTCGACATCGTAGGACCTCTACACCGAACTCCAGGAAATAAAAAGTGGCTAATAATGGCTATGGATTATTTCACAAAGTGGATAGAGGCAGAACCATTGTCCTCCATTACTGAGCAGGACACGAGAAACTTCGTCTGGAAGAACATTGTAACAAGATTTGGAATCCCCCGGATTTTGATCTCGGACAACGGGACTCAATTCGATTCAAAATTCTTCAGGAACTTCTGCCAGGAGCTCGGTATCAGAAACCGCTATTCATCCCCAGCATATCCACAAAGCAACGGCCAAGCCGAAATCTCAAACAAGGTAGTTCTCGACGGCCTCAAGAAGAGGCTTGACAGAGCTAAGGGAAGATGGGTCCAAGAGCTTCCAAGCGTCCTTTGGGCGTACAGAACGACGCCAAGACGATCCACCTCGGCTACCCCGTTTTCCTTGGCTTACGGGATGGAAGCTATAATACCCCTCGAAGTTGGTCTTCCCACTCTAAGGTCGGAGCTTTTTAACCAAGATGAAAACAACGTGAATCTGGCCAAAGAACTTGACCTAGCAGAAGAAAGAAGAGAAACCGCAGCTATCCACCTGGCCTCCTATCAACAGCAGCTGGCCAGGGGATACAACCAGAGAGTCAGAGAAAGAAGGTTCGTTGTTGGAGAGCTGGTCCTGAAAAAGGTGCTGGCTGCAGAAAAAAACCCAAGTGAAGGTAAGTTAGGGCCAAACTGGCAAGGACAGTTCAAAATTGTCTCTGTCGCCGGGCAGTCTGCTTACAGGCTCGAAGACATGAACGGCAAAGGATTACCACGACCCTGGAATGCTGCGCACCTCAAGAAGTATTACTTTTGAAATTGTACTCATTACAGGCAATAAAAATGATGAATTTTCCAACAGCTATGGTTTATTCTCTATCGCCTTCAGCTCCCTCAGCTCGGTTAACGGAACCAGCTGTCCAGACTCGGTTGTGGAACCAGTCCCCCCTCAGCTCGGTTAACGGAACCAGCTGTCCAGACTCGGTTGTGGAACCAGTCCCCCCTCAGCTCGGTTAACGGAACCAGCTGTCCAGACTCGGTTGTGGAACCAGTCCTCCCTCAGCTCGGTTAACGGAACCAGCTGTCCAGACTCGGTTGTGGAACCAGTCCTCCCTCAGCTTGGTTGATGGAACCGGCCGCCCGGGCTCAGTTATGGAACTGGCCACCTCTGTAAGCTCTCAACACCAGCCGTTAGGCTGGGTCGCCAAACCAGCCTGAATATTTCACCACCCGTTTCCCGGAGTAAACGACGAGGTCAATCTTCACACAGGACCCATTCATGCCGGTCCCAGCCAGGCTCCTGATGTGTCGGTTCGTGATTCGAAAAACGCATACAATCCTCAGAGTATGAAAGTTTCACTAGTTAAAGGGGGACACAACAGACACGCTCATGCAAAAATGAATCTTTTATTAATAAAAGAAGTACAAACTTGTTCCTACAAAATAAAGAAGAGAAATACAAAAAGAGAATCAGTTCCCGGAGGGAATTTCGGGAGGAACTTCAGGAGTAGCCTCGGCAACCGGAGCCTCGAGTGCTGGAGCTGCTGCTGGGGCTTGTGGGGGAAGCGAACTCTCTTCCGAGGCCTGGGGTTCAAGTATGGGCAAATCCTGATATATGGGATTGTCTTCAGAAACGCCCATCTTTTTTAACACAGCTTTACACCCAAGCTCAAACAAGCGCGGACCCAGGGCCTCAAGTTGTGTCTCATAATCCTTGGTGGCTTCCCCCACCCCATCATTATAGGCAGCATCGATTTCCGCCTGGGTCATAGCTTCAGTATGGGCTTTCTCCTTACACGCGACCTCAAGCTCAGCTGCCTTTTTCTTCAGCTCAGCATCCTTCCTTCCCAGCTCGGCTCTCGCCTCAGCCAGCTCGGCTTCGAGCTGGATCGCCCTCTTCACCTTAACCTCCGCCGCCACTTTCAGAGCGACGCTCTCCTCCTTGGCTTTGCAGACCGCGGTCCCGGCGGCTTCAAGGTCTTTGGCAAGGCTGAAGTTCTTTCCCTCCTCCTCCTTCAAATTATTATGAACGCCCTCGAGGGCCTCGGTCATCTTCTTCTTCTCAGCCTCCAGCTTCTCGATCCGGGTGTCCCGGTGCTGGACTCTATCCGTGGCCACCTTCGCCCGCTGGATAATCCGCAAAAAGCAGGGTTTGAATGTCAGAAGAGTCCCATGGAAAACAATCGAGATGCCCTAAGAGACTCACCGAGAAGGCGGACTGAATAATGCCGACCATCAAGGTCCCGTCCTCCATCCGCTGCAACCGCTCTATATCTTGCGGAAGGGCGCAGGCGCCGGCGAACGTGGCTGCAACGGCGGGGTTTCCATGGAGGCGGTCATCCACTGTCACTGGCCTCCCCGGCCCAAGCAGCAGGGACGGCCTCCATATTGCCGGCCCCTCTCGAAGGATTGCCGAACTGGCCCCTGGGGCCTGTTCCGAGGCCTTCTCCGCCAGGCCTTCAGTACGTGGCCTCTTTTCCGGGACCCTCTCTCTCTCATCCCCTGCAGGGCGTTCCCGTCTGGATGAGCTTGGCTTCTCTGGCCTGGGCCCCTTGTCCGCCTGGGGTTTCTCCTTCGGAATCTCAGCAGGGCGCTTTTGAACAGGAGGCCCGGCGGAAGAAGGGGCACAGGCGGGGCCCTGACTGGCAGGACCCGGCTGCTTGCTCGTAATAGGGGGTTCGGGGCGGCAGCTTCCTTCCAGAAAAACTTGTTGCCCAAATCTTTTGTGGCCAGAGGAGGGCGTCGTTGAGGCATTCCTCCTCCCTCGGAGCTCGGGGAAGAGTAGGAATCGACGATCCTTTCAAGATCGGGCTCCGATTCGGCTCGGGACGTGGTGGCCTCGGCTCCTGAAGCCCTTCTGCTTTCAAGATCGGGTGATGTAGCGTCACCCACGGGTCTCCTCTTGATATACGTTTTGTACCTCGGCTCGTAGCCAAGGTGGCCCTCGTAACCACGCATGGCCCTTTGCCAGTCGCTGTTCGGTCTCCAGCCGGAATTGATGGCCTCGCTCTTCCTCTGGTTGACCTCTGCGCAGGCAAAAACACAAAAGGCTTAGTCCAACAGGGGAGAACAGCAGGACAACAAGGGCATGGAGGAGTTCGGTGCATTACTTGGAGGGATCCCGAAATGACGGGGTATCTTGTACCGCTTCTCGGCCGCGGTCTCCTCCTCCCCGAACTCCCAATTGCCTGATACGAACAGGCGGTCGTTCTCGGCGTGACGGCCCGAGTCCTCCAGTTTGGTAACAAATTGTTCCCTTCCTGGCCTCCCCCGGAGGTAAAAACAGGTACTATCCCCCGCCGATTTGCATATGTCATATGCGTCCTCTATGTCATGGACGCCGAGGTTAATCCCTAAAATCCTATTGAGTTCCACGGCCCCCATTATTACCTTGTAACCGTTAGGCATCAGTTGGCAGGGGCTGAGGTGCCATGTTGACAGGCATGCCCTCAACAGTGGGTGGACCGGGAACCTGACCCCTCCCTCGACTATGGCCACTAGGGGGAAAGGCATCCACCCATCGGCGAATACAAAACCGTCGAACATGTCGTCGGGGTCGTCAATCCTGGTACTAACGTCTGCAGGGATGCGATACATCTCCCTGAAACTCTCCATAGCCTCGGGGGTATCCACCCAATGCCTATAGACTCCCATTCTCCCAAAAAAGAAAAACCCTAGATTGAAAACCCTAAGGGGTCGGAATACAGAAAGAGGAAGAGGGAAGAAGAACTCACAAAGAGCTCGCGATGGATGGGGAAGACCAGAAGCTTGATTCGCAGCGGGGCTTCCTTCGTATGTTCTTCAAATCGCTGAGAGTCGAAAATACAGAAGTAGAAGAAGAAGGGGGGGGGGGCACCCCTACCTATAAATAAAGAGAAATCGCCTTCTCCGATATCGAAGACAGGAATCAACGCCTCGAGCGGCGCGCACACTGCCCCTAAAAAGATTGAAGGAACCATGAAACGATGACACGTGTCACCGCCAGCTGTCTTTCCTTGAAAATCGAAAAGTCGCTCCCATCAGTTCCCTCGGGAGATGGAACGAAGGGGTTGTGCTAATCAATCATCCTGGGCAGACAGGGTGGCAACAGTCTTAATTGCCCTATCAAAGTACTCAAGATAAGAAAAGGCGCCTGCGCGGTCCCTCACTAAAATGAAGCTCTTGGTCCCGAAGTCGGATACCGAGACCCAGAGCTTGGGGGGCAATTGTGCGGGGGTATTTTACCAGCTCGGGGCCTGACGCAGCTCGGCTAATCCATCCCGATCTCGGCTCCTGGGGAGGTTCCGCTTCGGCTAAGGATTATCCACCCGAGACATGGGGATGCATTCCCATTGTGGAACGGGTGCCGAGATCCACCTCTGCAGTGGTTAGCCGGGTTCGGCATCTTGTCAATCAACAATTAATAAGGGCATGTCCTGGCTCAGACGAACGAGATGGGCGCCGAGTACGGAAGAAGCGTGGACTTCATTCCGCCATCACATCAACAATCATGTGAAAGGTCAAGGTATGGTCTGACAGGACAGAACCTCTACCTACCTCCATTTATGGGAAAAGTATGGTCCGATGGGACCGTACGTCTACCAACCTCCACTCAGGGAAGGTCTGAGGATACCAACATCTATAAATAGACACAGCACAGAACGAAAAAGGGTAAGCCTCTCTCCCTCTTCACTCCTGCTCCCTTTGTTCAGTAACGAGACTAATTTAGGCGTCGGAGTGCCTTCAGCTCTTCACGGCCAAGGCCTCTAACCCATTTCTTCTTCTCAGGTCTAGAGGACACTCCCCTCTATCAAAGGCTATCCAGCAGCTCCCATCAAAGTAAGTCCGTGTTATTTTAGGCACTTACAAAGTCATAAGAAATTTACCTGGCGCTCTCTTGCTTGTAGTGATTACTCCAGTCCAGAGGCGTGGGACACCTTCCCTAGCTTAAAAGAAAAATCATGTAATTTTCTTTTTGAGGACCGGACAGTGCAAAGCTGACCGTGTGAAACGTTGTGCTTGTGGATGCTGGTACTACAAAACTGCGATCACACAAGAACGAGCACGTGGGGTTTTTAATTTGATTAGAATGTGTCCGTAGTCCATCAAAGCAAGCAAACGGCTGCTGGCCAATCCTAGTTCAGCGCTACAGCTGAGACACCATTTCGTTTGATTAAGTGGGCCATGTCAATCAAATGAAAATCCTTCAAGTGGGCCATTGATGAATGGGTTGAGATCAAGGTTAAGGTTATACAGGTTAAGAAATGGCCGGCTGATCAACTTTCTCTTTTGACACTTTCATGGTTTTTCATATTTGTTCCACTCTGTATGCATTCTCTATGTACTTTTCTTGTTATCGCTTGTTTCTACCGGGAGGCATGTATCAAGAGCAGAGAACCCGACGGGGGGGCTGGTCAAAAGTATGATGTTGTGCTGTACAGGTAGAGGTTGAATGATTTGATCAACTAATTCTCAAATTATAGTGCGGAATCCTCGCCTCTTTTTCTTGGGATCACAGAAAACCCATATTTGGCAACTTCTCCCACCATATGAGAGGATTCCAAAAAATACATAAAATCTTCAAATGAAAAGATACGCTCGGTCAGACATTCCCCCCCTCTAATTCCGGAAACCTGTGCAATCACAGAAAGGCGCATCAACAGTGACGGTAAGTTATGACTAACCTTTTTTTTTCCTCGGAAACCTAATTTTCGGGCCCCATAATCACAATCCAAACCGTTAGTCAAGTTATAAAGAGCCAAAACGGCTATCTGATGAAATATCAGCCATTGATTTTTTCATAGATCTTTAGATATTTGCAAAATAGTTCTGACAATTGGATCATGATATTTGGATTTGTGTGGGGCTTATTTGTGTGATCTGAACCGTTTAGTCCCTTCAAAATGCCTAAGACTGCCATGAGGTCAAATTTGGCATCCAAATTCAACATGGATAGAGAGAAAACTATCAAACACCTACTGGTCGTTCATCATGTAAATAGTGAAATGGTTCATCTCGTTGGGCTTCAACAACGACAGGACGGTAATGTATTTCTTCTGGTCTTTGGAAACCTATTTTATGGGTCCTACAATCAAGATCTGAACCGTCCATCATGTTCAGAAAGTTCAAAACAGCTTCTATATCAAATTTGAGCCGTTGATTCTCTAAATATTTTGAGGTATTTACAAAAATGTCTTCAAATTAAAAATTATTTTTTAAGTTTCTGTGGGACCTATAATTATAATTTGAACCATTCATCATCGCTAGAAGGATTCATGAGAAGTCATCGTGGAGGATATGATCGTATAAGAAGAACAAAAGAATCCTCTTAATAGAGGAATCCAATCATGTTGCCAAACTTGCCCATCTTGTTCTCATGGCTTGTTTGTACCGAGAGGAATGTATCAAGAGTAGTTGTACAGCCAGAGGTTGAATTATTTGATCAATTAATTCTCAAATTATAGCGACCCACGATTGGACTATCCTGGTTTAGTTTTTAGGTCGATTTGGTTACATGCATTTGAGAATTTTATGTCCAAAGGATGTATGGAATTCCAAATGGTATTCCCAAGTGAAAATCCAAAATGCCCCATTTAGGACTCACGATTTCTGAGTATCTGAAAATTATGCATGACAATAGTGACATTCAAAATGCTAGCTTTGTGAAGTCGCACAAATCAAATGCAGATTTCGGGATCCCACTTAAGACTTCATTCAGAGCTGGTAAGAGCTTCCCTCAGAACTTTTGGGGTTCATTACCCCACCTAATCTTTTCAGGAGATGTGTAATCTAAAATGCCTGTCGTATTTGGTGAGTAGTTCCAAGAACCATCCGTCTCTCCTTTTGACTCGAATGGTTTGATCAATAAATAAGATGGGCTTCGAAGTTTGGAATTGAGAACAGATTACTAATAAAATCATAAATGGACTTCACAATAAACACATGCTAACATGTGAATGTGATTCATCTTTACAAGGTTTGTAACCGTCATAATCAGCCAATCGATCATAAAGGTGTGATGCACATGTGACAATTCAATGTCAATCATTTTTTTAGCCAACACCACGAAGATGAATGGTTTGGCAGAATTTTGGATTCATTATTGTGTTTCATTGCATGTGTGAGAAATTCGTTTTTTAGAAATTTCAAAACCGATAAGGTTTTTATTAGAAGACTTTCGTAGGAATTATTTGATTTCTAAAATTGGAGGCACTTCAAGGACTATTGCAGATAATTTATTGCAGCAGAATTTTTATTTCTGGACTTTTCTCTATTAAATGAAGAATACAAAGAATTTAGAGGGACAATGTCTGGTTAAAATCTGAGATTTCTAGATAGGTTGAACTCCCATAATAAATTTCACTCATAAAAATACCAATAAAAAATTACATAAATCATATCCCTAAAGGAGAAACCCAGTCAAGGGATAAAACAAATGTTTTTCTCCCATGGACGTCCTTAACCAACTTCATGCATGAATTTCATTCTCCACCTCTACCGCTAGAGAGCCCACCATGCATCATCGCTTGCCATTGCTTTTCATGCAGGAACTCTGCTGTGGATATCTTGAATGTCGTAGATGTTGCAGAAGCACGGATCTAAGTAAGTTGGCCACTACAAACGCGATAAGAATTGATTCAACTTGAATCAGGCATTAGATGTGGAGATCTATGACTGTCTATGAGAGCTCAGTCACCTATGATTCACTCTTCACGATCCAAGAGCAATGATGGACACCCTGGACGTAGAAGATGATAATGGGCGGTTTAGATCAAGTAGATAAAAGATGGTGATCTAGTATTAGGGGATGATATTTTTTAGATTGTTTTCCACTACTATTTCCCATGTCTATGTATATAGCATTTTGGCTAATGGGTGATAAGATTTCTATTCAAATTTGAATGGAGAGATAATAAGGATAGAGAGTTGGATCAAACTCTCTCAATTTGAATTTGAATTGAGAAATAATAAGGATATAGAGTTGGATTAAACTCAAGCTATTTTTATTATACCTATCACAATTGAGACTCCTTGTGAGAGGTGTCTCTTTGTGAGTGGGGTCCATTCATATGTAAACACAAGTGTGCCCCATTACAAATGCCTAACATATCTCCTATAAAAAAATTGGGTAAATTAGTGAGAGATCCCTCAGTACCGTGTTATAAAGCCTCTAGTACACAACAATAATGTTTAAGGCCTAGAGTCCCTTGCGCATGAAATTAATTCAAGCGGTGGTCCCTAAGCATGTGACATCAAATTTTTTATGACTCATTTGCCATTCTAACCATTTAAATGAGCGGTGGTGCTTAAGCATGTGACATCAGATTTTTTATGACTGATTTGCCCTTCTAATCATTTAAATGGGTGTCATGTAATTTAAATCTGGGTTTTAGCTCCAACTCACTGTCTTTCCATACAAAACACTTGTTTTCAAATTGGCTATGATTTCAAATACAGATAAATTCATATAAACTCATGTCAAAGTTAGATAAGTTCCTATCAAAGTTAGATAAATTCACAGCAAACTCAGATAAATTCAAGTCAAACTTCGAAAAATTCATACCAAACACAGATAAAATCATGCCAAAGTCAAATAACATTATGCCAAAGTCAGATAACACATACAAAACACTTGTTTTCAAACTGGCTATGATTTCAAAAACAAATAAATTCATATAAACTCATGCTAAAGTTAAATAAGTTCACATTAAAGTTAGATAAATTCACAGCAAACTCAGATAAATTCATATAAACTCATGCCAAAGTTAGATAAGTTCCCATCAAAGTTTAATAAATTCACAACAAACTCAGATAAATTCAAAGCAAACACAAATAAATTCATATCAAACTTAGAAAAATTCATACCAAACACAGATAAAATCATGCCAAAGTCAGATAACATTATGCCAAAGTCAGATAACACATACAAAACTTAGATTAATTCACAGCAAACTAAAAAAAAAAAACTCATTGAAAACCAAGTTGAATGTTGAATATATTTTAAAGTCAAATAAAATCATGTGAAATCCAGTTAATTTCATACCAAACTCATTATTTCATAAGAAACTCAAATAAACTCTATGAAAATTCTAAGAAAATGTTTTCAAAGTCCCATAAATTTGTTTGAAACCTTGTTTAATTGATAGCAAACGTAGTTAAATTGAAATCAAACTCAAAAAAATCCATGTCAAAGTAAAATAATTTCATTTCAAGCTAAGATAAATTCAAACCAAAACATAGATAAACTTATGTCAAAGTCAATTAAATTTAAGTCAAGATAATTCGGTTGATCGAGGTCACCGAATGAGTTGATTTTGCTTCTTTCTGTAGTTTCCTTCATCTTCGCTTTCAAAATCTTTATTTTGCTTAGATTTTGGAGTGTATGACGGAATATTTTTAAAGCGGTACGTGTTTGATGGCGTATAGAGTACATAAAGAGAGGGCGTTTTTGTCTTTTTGACTCATTTAATATTAAAAGAGGACCGCTGCCTTTATGAGAAAATGACTGGACCACAGCCTCAGAAATGTACTGTTGAGGGATCTGTCGCCAAATGTCCCTAAAAAATTTCTGAGGCATGTAACTTCAGTTGTAAGAGACACATCTGAAATTGAAACCTGTAAAAATCGAGTCTTCCTATTGCAATAGGCACGTTGGCAAAGTGAATTACTCCACTGCGTGTGTTCAACTTCAACATGACGGGAGGACTAGTTCCAATTGAAGTGAAAACCCATCTAGAACTAATGCAAGCAATGAGTCATTGGTTTGCACTTTACTTGTAGACAACACTATGGATTAAAAATGATCACTTGGGACCCAAAAGAGCCCACACAAGTTGGAAGAGGAACCCACATCATGGGAAGGAGAGCCTACACAGAGGGGTGCTCATGGGTCAGGCCAGCCGGAGCCCAACCCGGGCCCAGTCCCCTTTTTGCCAGGCTTGGATAGTTGGATATGTAATTATGGCCCCTTTAATAATTGGGCAAGGCTTGGATTAAATGATAGATAGCCCAGGCTCGGCCCGGCCCATATAAGGAATGCATGTAATTTAATTTAATTAGTTCAACAATTGATCAAATGCCCACAAAGTGGTAAAAATCCCGGTTCAGCCCGGCCCGATTGATTAAATGAGCAGGCTTAGGCCAGTTTTCTAAAGCGGTGTCGAGCCTAGATATGCTTTAGCCCGGGCCAAGAACACCCCTACCCACACAAGTGAAAAGAAGTAGCCCACAAAATGGAAAGGATAGCCCACATACGTGAAAAGAGAAGCCCACAAACGTGGAGAGAGTGTCATACCTAGGGATCGATCTTAGACAGTCAGGTGAAATATAGAGCTGCCAAGCAATTGAACAACCCCTTGTTGTCTTCTACCACCCATATGATTGTCTTCGATTAAATGATTAAAAATACTCAATGATTAAAAATATTCAATGTGGCTTACCTGTCAGGACCTATTTCTTTAAGGAATTGTTTTTTTACATGAATCTTAAGAATTCTTGCGTGGAAGATCTGAAATACTCCCAATGTTATACCCCACGGAAAATCCCAAATCCTCATAGCCCATCTACAATATATTCGAAATGTTTAAATTCTAAGAATTCTAAAAGGAATTTGAAATGCTTATGTACTAAGTCTTAGATTGTATGTCCTCAATCTAGTGGATGATGTAAATAAATTGATTTATTCCTTAATTAATTTATATATTCATGTGATGGATAGTATTTTTCATAAGATGAATGATGGTTTATTATATGTTTCCACATGACCGATACAAAATGACATGCTTGTTCATGAGATGAGCCGGAGCCCACAAATATATTAGATGTGACCCATGTATGTGGATGAGATCCACATATAGGAGACATGTGTAATAAATCTTATACTTGAATTGATTCACAGCCAGTGATGAGATTAGGCATCTCATCTTACAAGGTTGCGGTACTATAATAACTAAGAGTAGTGTGATTTGTCTTAATCATCAGAGTGTAAGACTCTGGATCATTATGATGGTATAATAGATGTAATGGTATATTAGATGTACTAAAGGACCATGAGTTGCACCTTATGCAAGTTTGTCTTTGATTTAAAGTCTGCTCTCATAATTCCCTAGCAATAGGCTCTTAATCTTGAGAGATTAATGAACTCATGTTTCCATTATACATTCACTTTGAGTCAGCAATGAGTGAGTCAAATTGTAGGTCAACACCTCGGTGTCGTGGGTACATGGTAGTGGGACTGTGTGAACATATAATTCTCGAGATAGAATCTATCCTTTAAGAGAAATATCCCCTTGTGTCAATTAATAATTTTATCATTGGTAAGTGCGCACCCTTCTCAATTAAGAGTTAATTAGATGGTACTAATGATCAATGTGATTAATTGGGTCACAAGGATAATAAGATATGCATTCAATTTGATTTGACAGATTTAATCCAATAGATTCATAGATATATTTGATGGAGGGGCCTACTTGTAGTAATTGGGAAGATTAGGGTCTTCTTGTAAATACTTCTAAGACTGGAGTATAATTGTACTTATATAGTAGAGTTATTTGGAATTAACTGTGGGTCCAAAGCTCACATGAGATGTGGGGTCCAGATATCTCAGTTGGAGTCAGTTTCTTAGGAATCCCTAGTGGTTCCCATGATAACCCTGAGAAGAGATAGTTACTAATCCAATTGAAACTCTTAAAGAAAGGAGGAATATGACACATTCTCATAATAGAAGTGAGAGTTCTAATTATGGATGAAGAGGAGGCTATCCAAACTTGTAAATAAGAGGGAGAGGGGAAGTCCAGATGCATCCCACACCCAAGGTTGGACGTCCACCTCATCTCTCCCTCTTTTCCTCTTCTTTCTCATCTGGTTTCCTTCTAGAGAGTCTAGGATTCTCTTCGTCTTAGAGACCTCATCATTCTCTTTGAGAAGTTCTTATCTAAAGGGCCATAGCGTGGAAGAGCACAAGGTGTAGGAGATCTTGATTATTCTTAAGAAAGTGTTTCACAACAACCAAAGTAATCAACTCCTCAATTTGAGCACAATTGCGCTCATTCCTTTTGTAGATTATTATGGATGCTTGTGGTTGCTGGTTTAGTCTAAATTCGTGAGAAGGGGGTTTTAGATATTGGAATTAGATTTTCTGGCCGTATGGGTATCTGATGCCTGGTGTGTCAAAAGTTTTGATAACTTACCCAAGAGGGCCCACCTACTTCCAACACTAAGGGCATGTTTGGCAAAGGGCATGACAGTGGAATCCTCTCCATTTTTCGTGTTTTTGAGGATTTTTCATGTTTGGTTGGGAGAGGATTTTTAGAGGAATGACATAAGTTTTCCTCTCATTTGATTATTTGCACAATCAGACCACCCCCCTTCAGACCAAGTGATTCCTTGAATGAGAGGAAAGGCAGAGCTACAGTGTATGAACAGTGACTGAGACATTAATGTGGTCTTGGCCGGTTTTTGCACTTTTAATGCATCTTTTGGGTCCCACAATCAAGATCCAAACCTTTAATAATGTTTAAACAATCCAAAACGGCCATGTCACCAAATTTCAGCCGTTGATTCATCTTAGATCTTGAGATATATGCAAAACTTTCCTAACCGTTAGATGACCAAATTCTGAGATTTGTTGGGCTAAAACTGGAATGGAGACCAGTCCATTCTTTTCAATTTTATGGTTCCTGTGGGCCCCACGATCATGATATGAACCGGTAGTTATTTTTAAAAGGTAAAACACGGCTACTTGGCCAAATTTCAACCGTCGATCCTTACCATATCTTGAGATATTTGCAAAAACGTCCAAGTACTAAAACATTAATTTCTTAT
The DNA here is from genome assembly GCA_003546025.1 of Camphora micrantha. NCBI lineage: Eukaryota > Viridiplantae > Streptophyta > Magnoliopsida > Laurales > Lauraceae > Camphora > Camphora micrantha. The sequence goes on from QPKB01000002.1 coordinate 74,054,011, forward strand.
TCTTGTGGGCCCCCTTTGCATGATCTAAACCGTTTGAATTTTCTAGATGACCACAAACAACTTTGAGGTAAAAGTTGAGGCCTTAATTTTTCATGGATTTTGGAAATTTTTATAAAAATGTTTATTACCATTGGATCATACATTTTACAATTTGTAGGAATCCTCCCATTGGGAATCCTACTTGAGGAGTGTGGCCTTCTTTGAAGATGAAGAGAATCCTCTAAATAAAGGATTCTTCATCATTTACCCAACATGCCCTGAGAATAGTAAAGTATATTTCCTCGTAGCCCACCTATTGAAAATAATGTCATGCATGCTCTGGGGACGTTACATAGATAGGCAGACAGTTGCTGTTGAGTGACACGAATTTTCAATCGGTGCAAGTGGAGGTTCATCCTTCACCCTTAGGATGCGGATTCCCCAAGGCATGATAGTATCGTTGAACGAATGGCTACTACACGAATGGGCTATGGCGATATAAAGAGTTGGATTCTCAAATAGGGCAGAACTACAGTGCAACACCGCTGCCATCATAGTTTGGTGCGTCACCCTACTTCAATGCATGGTGAGCCCCACCATTTTCAAAATCTGAGTCGGACATCAGACCTAACAGCTTATGTAATGATCATGGATGATCATTATTCAAATATGTGAGATGGCCACAATTGGGTTTCACTAAATCCGAAACACATGATGAACTTGCTTACTTTTCTTTGGTTTGTGACAACATAACATGTATATTATTTATTCAACATCAAATAATAATTTATTTAAAGAAATAAAAAATTGAAAGAGTTGTAGGGTTTTGAATTAAAATAGACAAAATGGAGAAGTTTTCCGAGGAAACTCATTTCCCATACCTTCCATAGGAAATTCATTTTCACCATTATCAAGGAAAATGCTGACAAGGCAAGAAGCGTTTCTGGGGAATTGTTTCGCGCCAAACGCCTGAAAAATGGATTTTCTACGGAAAAGAATTTCACAAACATGCCCTTACTCAAGCAAAACTCGAGCCCAAGCCAATGCTCTCGAGCTGTTAGTCAGGCAATCGAACTCGACCAACTCGGCTCGTTTATGACCCTAGTGTATAGGCCTTAATACCTGTGCTACTGTCGTGATTAAAACTGAATAAAGCAAGAACTAAGCCACGTTGGAATTTGTCTGTTGAGGTCCTAAGAAATCCTGATCTTTGATTTCTTCAGTAATAATTTTGTGTTAATTATATTTTTGATCAAATGGTCAAATTTGAGGGTGGAACAAACTTGTTAGATTTCCAATGAACGGACCCTAGTGTTGAGCTTCACTCGTTTAACTAAAAGAATTTCTTTGAAATTTTGGAAAAGAGTAAAAAAAATTTGGCTCATTTTCAAAAAATGCATGAAGATTTGAATATTAAAAAAAATGAAGATTTGAATATTTAAAAAAAAAAAAATATATATATATATATATAAGTTTTCCACATTCATTTCAATTAAGTCATCTCCACAATATTTTTTTTGAGAAATAACAAAAATACCCTTCCCTTATGTAATTTTGTCTTTTCTAAACCTCTTTCCTCCCTCAAATTGGTCATTTTGATTTTGACGATTACAACTATTTATAGAAGCTAGTTTTTAGTCATTTGAAATTTTCTTTTTTAACAATTTATGCATAAGGTAGTTAAATTGGGCCAAAATCCTCTTTGTCCCCACTTGGTCATTTGGATTGGATTTGATCATTTTTCTTAAATGATTCAATAAAGAAAAAAATTTGAAGAATGAAGAATGACATGAGGGTATTTTATCATTTGTCAAAAAAAATTTACCGAGAGGCCTCGGTTGAAAGAATGTTCTTTTTTGAAAAATGAGCCAAAAGCCTATCCCTTATCGAAAATCTCCCTTGAAATTGAAATTATGGCACACTAAATGACACATTCAAATTATCATTAGTGGCAATTTCAGATTTGGGTGTTGATTATTTTGGGATTTAGTGGTAATGGCATAAGTTTAGGGGTTATGGATTTGGAGATTTAAGGGTTTTTGATGGGTCTCTACCATTTGGGCAATTGTGATTAGGATAAGAGAAATGAATTTAGGGATTAAAAAAAAGAGGGCAAAATGGATTAAAAAAAAAAAAAAACAGAGGAAGGGTGGTGCCGGCTGGCAATGATGATGGTGGAGTGGAGAGGAAGATAGTAGTTTTGACAGCAGAGAGAGAGTAAAAGAGATGAGATGGGTTGGATTTGTGGACGACTGAGATGGCGTTGCTATGTATTTGGTGGAGTCCCTGTACATGGTGGCTGATGGTGATGATGACAGAGTGACAAAGGAGAAAGGCGGCGTGCGTGGGATGGCGGGGGGGCGGGGTGGGGTGGTTGAACTGTGGCGATGATGATGATGACGAAACGACAGATATGGAGAAATACCGGGAGCGAGAGAGGAGAGAAGGGTCGTGCGCAGTCCAGAGGCGCAGAGGCGAGCTCGAGAGGCGATTTGCAAAGGCGCTCGATTAGGTCTGGGTGGCTAGGTTAGAAGAAAGAGGGATGGAGAGAGAGGGGGCTGGGAGCATGGAAAGTGCTGGGCGGTCAAGAGAGGGAGAGAGGGGATGACAGAAGGGCGCGCGTGCAGATGAGAGAGGAGATGACGGAAGGAGAGTCTCAAGCGAGAGAGGAGACGGCGGAAGTGGAGACAGGCGAGATGGGGAGAGGCCGGGCCCTGCCCTGAATTCCCTGAATTTTTTTAGCCTCATTCTATCACACGGTTATTTCGCACGCCCCAGCTGAGGTTCCCATATATATATATATATATATATATATATATATATATATATATATATATATATATATATATATATATATATATAGGGGAGTGTTCATGTGCATCTATCCCTCACCATAGGGTGAGGGACACTTCAATAAATGGAATTTTCAAGTACAAAAAGTAAGTTTTCAAGTACATAGGTGAGGTACACTCATTTGTCTTCATGTGCAAAAGGGGGAAGTGTCCCTCACCCTATGGTGAGGGATGGATGCACATGAACATTTCTCATATATATATATATATATGGATGACGTTCCTGTAAGGACCATCCTTACACTTGTTTGTAAGGACTAATCCCATCTATCCATTCTTCCTCCATATCAAACGGTCCAAACAATTCTTATATAACACATGAGAGGGAAATGAAAACAGGAGGTCCTGAACGCGCCCAAATCGAACGGAAAGGAAGAGGAACGCCTGCTCAAGCCAAATCGCGCGATCGATTTCCCTCTCATCCCGGCGTCTCATCTCTCTCCTCTCATCAATTTCCCTCTCACCTCTCCCCATCGGCGTCCCATTTCTCTCCGTTCTCTCGCGACGACGCGGCGGCACTGCAGATCCCGAAATCTGCGTCCAAATCGAGCGATCGATTTCCCTCTCATCCCGGCATCTCAGCTCTCCGTCTCACCTCTCTCCTCTCATCGATTTCCCTCTCACCTCTCCCTCTTGGCATCCCATTTCTCTCTGCTCTCTCTCTCGACGACTCGACGGCACTGCAAATCCCCAAATCTGCGTTCACCCTCTCCCCGTCGCTTGAACTTTCGGATCCCTTGCGTCATCTCCTGCCGAACCAGGTATGACGTTGCCCTGTGTGAGGAACTGAGATTGGGCTCATCTCATCCAATATCCCCTGTTTTTTTTTTTTTTTTTTTGGCAAATCCCGATTTGATATTCAGCAGTATGTTTTATTGTAATTTTTTTTTTCGACTTGAGACACGGTAATAGCATATCTTTGCATTAGCCTATTTTCATGAGTTTCCAAATAAAGTTTGTCACAATAGTTGATCCTCAAGAATAGTGAGCTTGTTCGTGATGATGAACTCGTACATTGTAATAAAATCATTTTTCATGAGTTTCCAAATTGTATGGGAACAGAGACAAAATATGTCCACCTTGTCTGCTCGTTGAGGCTTTTATATGTTATATATTAGATCCCTGTTGATCTAGGGTTCAGTGGGTATGATAATAAAGAAATTCAGAGATGCAAACAAGGGGAGAGTAAACAATATATAAGGTAAAATTTTGGAAATAGTCTCTCACTGAAAAAAACTTCTGTTACATCAAGAAATCAGTAGTGTGGAAAAGGGTGTCATATTTTTTTTTATGACAAACGCTTCTGGTATGGGTTGAGAAGATGCGGTATTTTTCATGCACTGCTTCTATAAACTTTATGAGCTTTCTACGAGTGGAAATTCCTGATGTAAAATCCAAGTCGGTGATTCCGAGTTTTTTTTTGACATTTCTGACCTGATTAATAAATAGATGGGTTTGTGTATACACTCCTGCTATTCTGACACGCTAACCCAACCGAAACTAGTTGCACTATGATCTCCCAACCCAAATCTGACCTGGTTAGGGGTTTGAATTGAGATTTTCAACCCGATTAACAAACGCTTCTGGTATGGGTTGAGAAATACATCTTGCCTTCTGTTCTCAGCCCATCCAAACCCAAACAACGGTTTGGGTTGAGCAATAAATCATGTTACTGGTAGCTACAAGGGAGTTCATGACTATAAGAAATACATATAAAATGGATGCCAGCAACAACAAAACAAAACAAAAAGAGCCATCTAATCCCCTTCATCACCAAATTTATGTATTAAACAGCACGTATTCATCATGTATTTTGGGCCATTCCATTTCTGAATTCTGACTATATATGTATGATCAAAATTCAAAATTCAAAATTCAAAATTCAAAACTTAAAACATGGAAACTGACTATCACAAGCAAATTTTTTTTCTAAATGCAATAAGTGTAGCATTGGTGGATAAATGTTACTGGTTTATTATCCCAAATTTCCCTTATCCAAATGCAAAGCTAACTACATTTTAGTAGTTGGCAACAGTTTCGCCAGAGTGTTTCTACATTGCAGTTTCCACCTCCTTTCAAAGCTCACAACATTCCAACCTAAAGCCAGCTGATGCTACTTTGAACTAATACCTAAAACCCACAAACAAAGGCCCCCAGAAGTCAAAATCTAGTGGCATAAAAACTAGAAAAAAAAAAAAAAAAAACCAAAAAACATTGAGGTAAACAATTATGGATTCATAACACCAAACAAACAGGCAAAACTCACAAATATTGCCACCAAAATAAAACAAACCCAAAAGCAAACAAAGCCTAATGCAATTACAAAACACACAAAAACCCCAAAAACAAGTTTAAAAAAATCAAAACTAAATAAATAGCAACAATAATAACAAGGAAGTATCTGTGTAATAATATAGTTAGCATTTGAGAGATACTGATCTGTGCAAGGTACACTCGAAATATGCATTTTAATGCCAAATGCACCCAACTCCCATTTCTTGAAACAATACCCATTTCTTCAAAAGCACCCAACCATCAAAAAACCCCAAGACTTATAATCATAAATAATGAATTGTTAGCAAGCATTTCTTCAAACAGTTACAGGGCATAGTAGTAGCCAACTTACGAGTCCTTTGTTGAGGTGGCTCTGGATGATGATGACGGGGCCGGGGATGTTAGCGAAGTAGTGAATGACCCAGCTGACGGCAGTCACTCACAGGCAGCAGGCAGGGGTAGCGGGGAAAGGGGGCAGAGAGAGGAGCTGCCTGGGCTTTGTGCCTTCTTTGGGGCTGCCCAGATGGGCAACGCTGTTGGAGACGCAGATAACCGGGATAGCTTGGGGCCAACCCAGATAAGAGACCGAGAGAGAAGAACCCAAGCGACCGAGAGAGGGTCTTTGTCGATTTGGTGAGAGGAACGCGCCGGCGGTTCGTCGCGAGAGAGGAGACAGAAATAGGACGCTAGGAGAGAGAGAGAGGTGCGAGAGAGGAGAGAGATGAGACGCCGGCAGAGGTCTCGATCGCGCGATTTGGCTCCGGCGAAATGGCCCTGGTGCTCCTGGTTTCTCCTTCCGTTCCCCCCAAATCGCAGAGCCTTTTTCATTCCATTTTTCGTTTCCCTCTCTTGTGTTATAGGTGAAGCGTGGGGACCGTTGGATCTGATAAGAGAATGGACGGCTGGGATGAGTCCATACTTAAAATAGTGAGGATGGTCCTCACTAGAACGTTTCCCTATATATATATCTACCCTTATAAAAGAGAAGAAGTTGCTCAATTTTTTCACTACACCACTATGGGGCCCACTTGAAGAAGTGACCTTTTTTTTAAATTTATGAAAGAGAAGTATTATGTTATATCTCTACCTCTACTATTATAAAAGAGGAGATATTGTAAACTTTTTCACTACACCATTGTGGGGCCCACCCCCAAATATTATAATGCAAACTTCCACTATTGTGAGGCCACCCCCAAGTATTATGATATAATATAATAATATATTATTATGAGAAATTGAAAACTTTTTAACTATACCAATGTGGGGCCCACCCCTAAATATTATAATATAATATAATAATATATTATTATGAGAAATTGCAAACTTTTTCACTACACTTGTGTGGGGCCCACCCCCAAATATTATAATCTATCTACTATTTTATCTATTATCTACTATTATAAAAGAGGAGAAATTGCATACTTTTTCACTATACCTTTGTGGGGCCCACCACCAAATATTATAATATAATATAATATAATATATATTATTATTATTATGATATAATATAATATCTATACCCTTATTATAAAAGAGAAGAGAAGTTGCATATTTTTTCACTACACCTTTGTGGGCCCCCCACACAAATATTATAATATAATATAATAATATATTATTATTGTATTTTGATAATAATAATATAATATCTATACCCTTATAATAAAAGAGAAGAAAGTGTTATGCTTTTTCTTTATACATACGTGGGCCCCACTTAGTATTATTATATATATAAAATAAAAGAGAACTACACATATGTGGGCCCCAATGAAAGAGAAAAACTTGTTATGCTTTTTCTCTACACATCTGTTGGCCTCACTTAGTATTATGATATTATATATATATATATAAAATAAAAGAGAACTGCACATATGTGTGCCTCACTTAGTAGAAGAATTGTCATGCTTTTTCTCTACATCTACACATATGCGAGTCCTACTTAGTATTATTATTCTATATATAGAAAACACAAGATAACTATACATCTGTGGGCCCCACTTAGTATTATTATATTATATATATATATGTATAAAATAAAAGAGTACTACACATCTGTGGGCCCCATTTAGTAGAAGAACTTGTCAAGCTTTTTCTCTACGTCTATGCCCCACTTAGTATTATTATAACATTTGTAGGCCCCACTTAGTATTATTATATTATATATATATACAATAAAAGAGAACTACACATCTATGGGCCCAACTTAGCAGAAGAACTTGTCATGCTTTTTTTCTACATCTACACATCTTTGAGCCCCACTTAGTATTATTATATTATAGATATATATATATATAATAAAAGAGAACTTCACATTTGTGGGCCCCACTTAGTAGAAGAACTTGTGATGCTCTTTCTCTATACATCTATGGGCCCCACTCAGCATTATTATATTATATTATATATAATCAAAGAGAACAACACATCTATGGGCCCCATTTAGTATTATTATATTTCAATGAAATGCTTAGCTCAAATGTTTATGAAAAGGGCTGTGTTTGAAGAATTTGTACATTCGCTGCAAGAACTGAAATGAAAATTTTCAATTGAGATTTTCATGTGTAGAAGATTTCAACGTCGATCCCAATGCCTATAACGACACGATTTGCTTGTCAGAGGAAGATATGAGAATGCCAAAGATTGCTTGGAATCATTGTGGTTTGTTGTTGATCCGTTTAAAACTATGAGTTGAGTGCTGTGTCTGGTTGGTTGGTATTTTGTTTCATTGAATTTGCAATGCTAGAAATGAAATATGTGAAATAGAATTGTGACATTTTAAACATTTAGTGCTCCAACAATATTCGACAAAGTGAACTTTGTGATAATAAAATATCTCTTTTTAATGTTGGGCCTTTTTTTATGTTACTGAAATAGTGAAATTTATTTTAAATTTTTATAAGCGGTTAAAAATGAAGAAGAGTTGAATATTAAAAAATAACCAGCAACGTTAGAAATGAAATAGAATTTTAACATTCAGGGGAGATAGTGACCAGTTAGGCTTTTTTTTTTTTTTTGGTTTTTTTGTATTATATTAGCCAGCTTGGTGGATTGGTTATCTTGTATGTCATCTTTGACATTAGTGGTTTTGGTAGAAGGTTTGGCCCATTTATGATTATTTTTTAATCTTTTAAAGCATTCTCCTCTTTCTGGAAACAAAAAAAAAAAAAAAAAAAAAAAAAAAAAATAATTGCAACATATTACACATTTTAGTGCATCAAACTTTATAAAGAATGACAGAAAATCGTTCTTGTAGTTCCTAAGAGTTATAGGGCTTCAGATTCTCATTAGTGGTTAAAATGTAAAATCATACATGAATATTAAAAAATGACAATCAAATAAGCTCTCTTTTAATAGAAATTGATTTGAGGAAAAATGAGAGATAAATGCTCATCCATCACCTTAGAACTCAAATCTCATGATGGTCAAGGTCCATTTTGCATCCATAACCTCGTGTTTTCCAACCCTCACTTCTTTTATAATCTTTCAGCAAAACTTATTTCACTATGAATTCCTGTGTATGCTAGCAAATATGTTAGGGTGCAGTAGAAATCCATAATCGATGCAAAACACTATGCGCGAGTAGATCTAACCAAATAGTCACTCTAAAAAATATAGAAAAATATTTTATGTGCTTTGATAGCATGCTTGTGTCAGATCAAAAAAAGAAATACTGGGACATATTTATATATATATATATATCCAATTTACTAAAAAAGTATGGTGTTTTCATGCTTGGTGATGAGGACTTGGGTGACATTAGTGGGTTAAAATGAGGAATATATTTCATTGATGTGTGGGTGCACTAGCCAAAGATACGGAAATGCTGTGGAGAGGCTTAAGGTCTATTTAGATGCTTCATTTTCTTAGTAGCCAGATAATCGAGGTGTCATGAAAGTTTTTTGTGAATATGCAAGCGTATGCAGATTTTTGTCATGTAAGCCTTTTCTTGATTTCTTCATTTTATGTAAGTTGGGCTTGTCTTATTACTTCTTGAATTATGATAAGGTATTTTATTTTTCCTTTCAAGTTTTAATGAGTATGATGCAATGGAACCCATCATTTTGATATGCCGACTCATGTTTTTAGATCCACCTCTTATGTTGATTTGAAGTGATAGCTTTAGGGCCCCTGTTTTTTTGTTGTAGGTAATTCTAGCAACATGCATTCCTTCATTATCATTCTACGTGCTAAACTGTGTTTAAGGGTGCTAATTGTCTTTCTTTATGATTTTGTATGCTTCATCCAAGGCATCATCTTAGGTCGAGCCAGTATTACTCTTGGACTTGATTTATGTCCAACATTGCAACCACATTACTATAATGCTATGATAATGAATTTTCCATTAAATTTTGTTAGGAAGTTTGAAGGAAGTAGTTGTGCCCACCCTGAGAGTGCATGGCTAAAGATCTCTTTGTTGTTGGTTCTCTTGCTTCAAATTATGATATTTGTTTCAAAGATTCACTTACTACAAAATTAGAATGTAACATAATTGATTTATGATACATAAAAAGCTAACAGAAGTGGCACAAATGTACATGGTTCAAAATTTGGTAGTGGTGTTATCTTAATTCAAGAAAACTTTTTAAGTTGTTATTCAGGCCCTCATTTTGACATATTAATCTTGTTTCTTTCCATGATATTCAAATTTCTTTGTATCGGTATTGCTGTCATTCGGTGCTTCTCAACATGAATTTGGTATGTATTTAGCGCTAGGTCTTAGAAAATTTTTAATGGAAAATAGGCCGGACAATCGATCTATATTGAAATTGGTGAGTGTTTTGCCAAATTATGTTTGGCCAGAAAATGTTGGTTTTCAACTTTTTTTTTTTTTTTTTTCAGTTAGTTTCCCTCTATATATCTTGTTATTTCATCTTCTTCTTACTTTTTTCTATTGAAGCTTCTACTGAATTTCATAAGAACAATGAGTGATTGTAAATTGCTTAATTTGCCAAAAAAATGAGCTATATATAAATTGGTCTTTCTCCATTGGTATTGTTAATATTGAGTTTTTCAATAACTTTATTTTTTCAAATTATCATATTGAAAGTGTGTGATCCTTGCACGTGCAGGGCTCCACTAGAGAGAACAAAATGCACTTTGTTTTCACTACACCACATAGCCCATTTACTTGTGGGTCCATTTGAATGCAAGTATATATATATATATATATATATATATATATACACTTACTTATCTACTACTATTATATATATATATATTATAAAAGAGGAAAAGTTGCAAACTTTTTCACTACACCATTGTGGGGCCCACTCCTAAATAGTATAATATAATACAATAATATATTATTATGAGAAATTGCAAACTTTTTCATTACACCATTGTTGGGCCCACCCCCAAATATTATAATATAATATAATAATATATTGTTTTGAGAAATTACAAATTTTTTCACTACACCTTTGTGGGCCCACCCCAAAATATTATAATGCAAACATTTTCACTACATCATTGTGGGGCCCACCTCCAAATATTATAATATAATATAATAATATATTATTATGAGAAATTGTAAACTTTTTACTATACCTTTGTGGGGCCCAACCCTAAATATTATAATGCAAACTTTTTCACTATACCATTGTGGGGCCACCCCCAAATAGTATAATATAATATAATAATATATTATTATGAGAAATTACAAACTTTTTCACTACACCTTTGTGGGGCCCACCCCCAGATATTATAATATAATATAATATAACAATATATTATTATTATATTATAATAATAATAGAAAATCAATACCCTTATTATAAAAGAGAACAGAAGTTGCATACTTTTTCACTACACCTTTGTGGTCCCCCCTCCCCCAAATATTATAATATAATATAATAATATATTCTTATTATATTATAATAATAATCATATAATATCTATGCCCTTATTACAAAAGAGAAAAAAGTGTCATGGTTTTTCTCCACACATCTGTGGGCCCCACTTAGTATTATGATATTATATATATACAATTTCTCCTCTTTTATAATAGTAATAGATATATATAAAATAAAAGAGAACTACACATATGTGGGCCCCAATAAAAAAAAAGAACTTGTCATGCCTTTTCTCTATACATCTGTGGGCCTTACTTAGTATTATTATATTTCATATATATATATATATATAAAATAAAAGAAAACTACACGTCTCTACATCTAGATATATGTGGGCCCCACTTAGTTTATTATTATATATATAATACAAGAGAACTACACATTTGTGGGCCCCACTTTGTATTATTATATTATATATGTATAAAATAAAATAGAACTACACATATGTGGGCCTCACTTAGCATTATTATATTATACCACTTAGTAGAAGAACTTATCATGCTTTTTCTCTACACATCTATGGGGCCCACTTAATATTATTATAATATCTATATGCCCCACTTAGTATTATTATACTAGATATATATATAATAAAAGAGAACTACACATTTGTGGGCCCCACTTAGTAGCAGAACTTGTCATGCTTTTTCTCTACACATCTGTGAGCCCCGCTTAGTATTATTATATTATATTATATATATAATCAAAGAGAACTACACATCTGTGGCCCCCACTTAGTATTATTATATTTCAATGAAATGCTTAGTTCAAATGATCATGAAAAGGGTTGTGTTTGAAGAATTTGTTCATTCACTGCAAAAACTCAAATGAGAAATTTCAGTTGAGATTTTCATCTATAGAAAATTTTAACTTAGATCCCAATGCCTATAAAGACACGATTTGCTTGTCAGAGGAAGAGATGAGAATGCCAAAGATTGCTTGGAATCCTTGTGATTTGTTGTTCATTCGTTTAAAGCTATGAGTTGGATACTGTTTTGGTTGGTTAGTATTTTGTTTCATTGAATTTGGTATGTATTTGGCGCTAGGTTTTAGACAATTTTTTTGGAAAATAGGCCGAACTATCAATCTATATTGAAATTGATGAGTGTTTTGCCTAATCATGTATGGCCAGAAAAGGTTGGTGTTCAACTTTTTTTTTAATTAGTTTCCTTCCATATATCTTGTTATTCCATCTTCTTCTTACTTTTTCCTATTGAAGCTTTTACTAAATTTCATAAAAACAATGAGTGATTGTAAATTACTTAATTTGTCAAAAAAAAAACGAGCTATATGTAAACTGGTCATTCTCCATTGGGATAGTTAATATTGAGTTTTTAAATGACTTTATTTTTTTCAAATTAACATACTAAAAGAGTATGTTCCTTGCACGTGCAGGGCTTCACTAGTATATATATAATAGCAACATCCCAGATAACAACAACATGGCATCAACATTAGGTCTCTTTTCGGACTCCTCATTGACAAGATAGGAATTGATTTCTCACTTCAAGAATGAACCAACTTCCATGTGAAAGAGAACACAACAACTTTCATATTTTAACATGATAAATCTACATATACACATGAGTTAGTATTGCTAACGCATAACCCATAGTTTTTTTTTTTTTTTTTTACAATTTACATAATCATATCTCAAAATCCCCAAAACTGTAACTGCAGATCAAAACTGAGATGAATGTATGGTGCTCAATAGAAAAAAAAAAAAAAAAAAACACACCATGAATCTAAGGAGGGTAGCAAAAGCACCTAAACTGTTTATCCATAAAAGATTTAATATCTTTCATGCTCAAAAGAAAAACAAAAACCTCTAATCTTAACCCTAAAACCCCTTTTTTGTGACACCAGGGAATGAAGAGACGGGAGAGGGAGAGTGGGTCAGCGAAGAGTGTGGCCCCGGCAGAGAGAGATGGGAGAGGGGGAGTCGCCAGTGCAGCGACGCCCGGGAGAGAGAGACAAGAGAGGGAGAATCGCATTGAGAATCGGACGAGCCCGAAACTAAGAGATGAGAGAGGTAGAGTCCAGTGATGCTCGGGAGAGAGTTCCGGGAGAGAGACGAGAGAGGGAGAGTTTTGTGCGACGCCCGGAGAGAGAGATGAGAGAGGGAGAGTTTCGTGTGACGCCCGGGAGAGAGAGACGAGAGATGTCCGGGAGAAAGAGAGACGAGAGAGGGAGAGCTGCTTTGGTAGGTTTGGAAATGGAGAAAGGGGGCAAATGAAATGTGGAAAGTGAAAACAGAAGCGGGCTGTGAGATGAGAACTGGCCATTCACACGTGGCTATCGCACGACCCGGCTTATGTTCCCCTAAGTAAGCTTAGGATAACAGGGCTCTCCTAAGCTGCAGCTTAGCTTATCCTAAGCTGAAATAGTGCTTGTCCCACAAATCAAAGTCGATTATCTTTGTTTTTTACATGATGAAACTGAAAAATTTAGTTTTGATTTGATTTATCTTGATTTTCAGAACTTTATTTTCCAGTTCCATCATGTAAAAAATAAATATAATCAATTTTAATTTGTGGGATCAACACTATTCCAACTTAGAATAAGTTAAGCTGTAGCTTTGAAGAGTCCTGATATTGATATATATATATATATATGGAGGTGCTCCTGTAAGAGCATCTCTCACCTTACTATGAGAGATAAGGTGGGGACCCTCGCATTTAAGTTGTTGGTATTGGATATGGATGTAAGGGCCCTACCTTATCTCTCATAGTAATAGTAAGGTGAGAGCATTTCTCATTCTCTCATCGGAGCATTTCATATATATCACTCATATATCTCATATATATATATATAGAGGGATGTGCTCCTATGAGAGACACTCTCACCAAATTTATGAGAGATGGGTGGGGGCCCTCACTTTCATATCCACTCTCACCAACTTAAACACAAGAACCCCAACTTAAATGTGAGGGCTCTTACCCATCTCTCACTAGAGCATCTATATATATATATATATATATATATATATATATATATATATATATATATATATATATATATAGATGTGAGGGCGCTCATTTCATCTCTTATACAGTAAGAAGGGAGCATCTTTCACTTTTGCTCTTGCGAGTTCTATATATATAATTCCACTGTGAAGGAAGGTCATAGCCAACGCGTTTTCTTACTTACCCTCCTGCCCGCTTCACGTTCTTGAAAAGTTGAACTAGGTTATAAATCGAAGAATTTGTGGCTGGGGGGTTAGGAAGTTTACGATGGAGGCTTTGCAGCGATGCGGAGTAGTCAAGAACCGGAAAAGGAGATTTCGTTTCACTGCCAATCTCACCAACCGATCCAAGGCCGACGCGATGCGAAAGATGAATCAGGTCTGTCGTGGTCACTAATTTTATTTCTATTGCCTTTTTGGGTGTGTTTGTTTCAGTTTTGGATGTGATTTCTTTATATTAGTGTGGTCGGTTGGTATTTGGTTTGAAATGAATTGGTATTTGAAAAGTGCTAAGAAAATATAGAATCAGTTGCGTTTCCTCTCAATTGGATTTGGGTATGATATATTGAGATCATGTTTTTGCTAGCTTTGATGCAAATCAATTGTGACATGAGCAACCGGAACTGAATTAGATCTAAGTAACAAAAACTTATCAATGTAAACGCGTGCCTAATTTCATCTCTTGACTTGTCTATCGATCTACGCAACACAAGGTGGGCCTTTAGATGATGGGATTTGAACCAATTCCTATCAAGTGAGTTTAGTTACCGTCCTATCAGGTAAAGCAGGTTTTCTCCCTCTCCCTGTCCCTCTTTTATTTTTGTGTAAGCCCAAAACTGAAATTCAAAATTTAATTAAAAGAGAAAGAGGGATCCTGGCATAGTTGTTAATATCGTTTCGGACCCCATTTCGGTTTGTCCTCTAGAATGAAAACTTTTGGCCGATTCGGAATTTCCACGAAACTTTTCAGATTTACATTTCGGGTAAATATTTAAAATAAAAATATATATATATGTAAATAAATTAATAAAAAGTAAAAATATTAATGATGGATTTAATCCATTCTAGTAAAATAATACTAAAACACACAAGCATAATATTCAAACACATTCCTTACACAAGAAAGTTTAAACACAATTCTTACAATAATAAAAGTAAACAACCCCGTGGAAAGTTCATAAAGTTTAACAACAAATAACAAGCCCTTTGAGTTTAAAGTTTAAACACTCTTCTCATAAGAAGAAGCAAAGTTCAAAAACTATAAAATAAAAAAATAAAAATAAAAAAAAAAAACCCATAAAGTCTCAAACAGCCACATCAGCTTCATCATCTTCCATAGCATCATCATCTCCAACCCCCAATTCCTCTCCTGTCACAGGACCTGGACCTTCTTCCTCTCCTCCATCAAAGTCAAAGTCAGGAATACTATCTGCTTCTTGATTCGGTTGCTCCACACACGTCCAACCCCGAACGTCATCCATGGTTAAGTGATTTGGTTCTTCACATATCCACTCATCCAAGATGTCGATGTTCTCCAAACTAATCGGATCAGTGATATTTTTTCCAGTCCTTTTTATCATGTCCCTGAAATTTATATAAATTAAGTGAGTCTATAATTATTCTCCATGTGTCATGGAAATATATTAAGTAAACTATTAATCAAAATTTTCAAAACTTGAAACATACCTTTCGCGTAGCTTCAAATTATAGTGCACAAAAACCAAATCATTCAATCTTTCATGTTCTAGTCTGTTTCTTTTGGGAGAATGAATATGCTCAAAAATGCTCCAATTTCGTTCACATCCACTAGAACTACAACATTGGCTTAAGATTCGAATTGCGAGAGTCTGCAACTCAAGACAATCTATTCCATATTGATCCCACCAATTCTCTGTTTACATAATAAATACAACAAGGACTTAATAGTTCTAGTCATTGATGAGTTAATAAAAGATAAATGAAAGTTAGACAACAATACTTGGAGACATCTTTGCTCGGTTTCGAACGGCAGTTGCACTACCAAATGAATGATGGCTTCTTTTGTAGTCCGTTATTTGTCTTACAATTATATCTCTGATATCATCATCACAAACCAATTTTTCTACAATATCATTCATACCCCTCTTAACTTCTCTATGTTTATCAAATTTGGGGTCAAAATACAACCCTGGATTCAAGAAGTAGGCGGCTGCATGTAAAGGACTATGCAACTGAGTTTCCCACCTGCGATCAATGACTCTCCAATATGGTAAAAATTCTGATTTCTTTTTCAATCTCCTTTGAATGGCTTTCTTGGCTTTGTCCATTGCCTCATATAAATACCCCATTGCAGGCTTATCTTCACTATCAACGAGACGAAGAACCTTCACTAAAGATTCACTGACACAATGTGCTCTACCCTTCCAAAATGAATTGTCCAAAACAATGCCAGATATCTCTTCACCAACTAGAGTAGAGGAAACACTCATTGCACTCCATGCATTACTTGTGAACATTTGCCGAAGTTCATTCCTAAATTTATAAAGGCACTGCAAACTAATAAAATTTGTGGCAAATATTGTAATAGCAGGATGAATTAGATCTCTACTATTGGTGTAATCTCTTCTCATCATATGTAACACGTGTGTGGTTATAAATGAATCTTGTGACTTTTCGTGCAGTATCAATCGTGACAGCATTCTTAGGAAACAGGTTAGGTTTTGCCATCTCTTCTAACATCAAATCTATGCGATGGGCTGCACAACCTGTCCAGTAAAAAGTTCTATATTTTTCTGCCAATCTCTTTCCCGCAGCTTTATAAGTTGCATCATTATCGGTTATAAACTGAACAACTTTTTCTGGCCCAACAAATAAAACAACCTCATCAAAGATACTAAACAATGCATCTGCATCCTTCCTTATTCCACTAGCATCTACAGACTTCAAAAATATTACTCCTTTAGGACAGTACACAAGGAAGTTTATCAGTGTTCTTTGTTTTCCATCTGTCCAACCATCAGACATAATAGAGCACCCTATTTCAGTCCAAGAAGACTTGTAATGTTCCATAAAGTCATTCACTTCTTCTACTATATTTTTCAAAATCCTTGTCCTAAGGTCATGATATGATGGCATTTTATATCCGGGACCAATTGAAGCAATTGCATCACACATAGCTTGAAAAAATTTTGAGTTTGCTGCATTGAATGGGATATTGGCATCAAACCACCAACGCCCAACAGCCATATCAACTGCATCTCTGTGTTCTTTTGTTGCCATGGCAGATTTGATGCTAGGTTGTGCTCCAGATGTTGTTCTTGGTGCAAAATAATTACTCATTGGTTTGTTTGGTGGTGGTATAGGTGGACCTTTTCTTTTCTTTTGGGATGATGTTTGGGCTATTGTAACTCTTGTACGAGGATTTACTAACAACTCTTGAACCTCTGTATCTTCTTCTTCTTGTCCTTCTTCAATTGGAATCCCATATGGATTTCCAATTTCCTCATTCAATTGTTTTTTTTTATCTCTATTCCTCCTACTGTCCTTGACAAGTCTCTCCATTTGCCATTTAACATCAGGGGAAACTTCCTTACATGGTGCAACCGCTCCAGTAACACCCCCAAGGTGCTCTTTTAATCTTGTGACTCCACCTCCTTTAATTAATTTGTCACAATGCAAACATCTAATATAATTTTTGTTTGTTGGATCTATGGTCCCATGTCTCCATGCTGGATCATCAGACCGAGCAGGTGCAATACTATTTATTGAAACCTGTGATGATGTTGGTGTACTCATGATGATAAATTACTGGATTCTGATTTTTTTACACAAATAACACAGAAAAAATATCAAAATCTACAAATAATACACTACAGATTGAGAACAAGCGAACAACTCTGCAGATTAAAGGACAAAAACAATAGAAGAAGAAGAATTAGAAAAATGGGGAAGAAAAAACAATAGAAGAAGAAGAAGAAGAAGAAGAGACTTGTAGTGTGTACCTAGCACCGGCGAAAGTGCGACTGCCTGTTTGGGCCTGGGCTCCAACTGGGCGTGGCGGTGGCACCGGCGATCGGCAACGGAGAAGAGGGACTCAAGGGAGACCAAGAGGCGAGATGAGAGATGAGGAGGGATTGACCTAGGGTTTCGTTTAGAAGAAATGAAATGGGAAAAAAATGTAGGTGAGGTCTTCAACTTAAGTGCTTTTTTTTTTTTTTCATTTAACCCCCCTTCAGTTTTTTTTTTCTTGTAAATATCCTAAAAAGCCATTTCGGCTGATATTCAGATTTCGTAAATATCGGCCGAAATATAACATTTCGGTCATTTTGGCCGATATTGACCGATATTCAAAACGAAAAGTTTTGAATGTCATTTCGTTTCGGCCACTGGACCGAAACGAAAATTTTCGGCAATTTCAGCCGAAACGGCACGAAATTGATAACTATGGATCCTGGTCGTCCAAGAGAGCGATGCCCACCATGGCGTGTGGTCACCACGCACCGTAGGTTTTGATAGTTTTCACAGATATAGTTTTCAACAAATATCTGTGAGCGAGTGAGTGAGAGAGATCATTGCAGTTTTTGCAAGTGTTAACCCAAACTTTCTGAGGCAAGATACGTTGGGCTGCGTTTCAAAGCAACATTTTTACTTGCCAAGGAAGAATGATTGTGCTTGTTGTTTCATTTTAATTTTTAACATTTCCTAGCTGAAATCTGTAAAAAAAGAAAAGAAAATAAAAAAATCAATTTATTTAATTTTTTTGGAAAACAGATAGAGAACCAAATTTCGGCAGTCTTACACATGAGGTAGAAACACAATTCATTGCAGAAAAAATCATTCACAGTAGATTGTAAAAACTGAAATCACATCAAAGTTTTGTATGGTATTGTTACCATCTGGACACCTTAGAGTCCTACATCGATTATAGAGAGGAAAGTGAGTTAGATTATATGTTGAGCTTGCACCCTTACCTTGCATGAGGCCTTTTGGGGGGTTGAGCCCTACCAAAAACAAAACCATGAGGCCTGTGGGCCAAAGCAGGCAATATCATGCATGCGTGTAGGGTGGGGCATTACAAATGGTATCAGTAGTATTTTCTTATTGCAGGAAAGCAGTCAGTATTACCTCTATCCAAGGTTGTTATGTAATACAATATTTATGAAAACTCTTTGCAACTTTTCTGGCACTTAATTTTTAAAATATTAGAGTGAAAAATCTTTACAACTTCGGCATTTTTTTCTTTTGCTTCTTTTTTTATCCTTATGTGCAACTGTTATATTCGGTGTTTATCATTCTAGAAAAAAAAGTGTACGGTGTTGCTTTCATGATATATGACTTGCAGGCTTGGGGGTAAGCAGGGGCGGAACTAGGAATTTTGTTTAGTGGGGGCCAAAGAAAAAAATATTTAACAAAATTGCGAAATCCAATAATAAAATATGCAATAATAAAATTATTGAGGTTGTGCTCGACGTTCTTTCAATGAGTTGAAATCATCAATTATTGTTTCTGTATTGAATTTTTCTGTATTTTTTTTCAATATATATATAATTAAATAATCTGTAAAAAATTCATCTTCTATTCTCTTGCGAAGTGCACAAGATGGGTACCGGTCCTTATGCATGTAACTTGTAAGTTACAATTTAAAACTTTATTATTTAAAAACTAAACAAAAAGTAATAATAACATCCCATATCTAAAATCTATACCATTCAAAGCATGGTTCCACTAATTTTTATCTCCTTAATAATAATCACAACAAAAAAACAACTATATTTCTTTATCCATGATGAATAAAGCTCCGATTGAGCTAAAAATTAATGTAATGATTGAACACAAACAGACATTAATTTTAAGCGGATTAAATTTCAATATAAGCCACAAAGATTGAAAATATATAATGACATGTAGTGAAATCAACACATTTATGCAATGCAAAATAAAATTATAAAAGAGAAAGTGAGTTTCTCGTTCTTCTTCTTTATTCTCAGAATCTCCGCAAGCCTGCAACCTACAACTCCTTTCAAGATCTCCAACAAGAAGATGTGATTTCTCCTCTTCCTCTCTTGGATCACAAGATTTAGGGCGGATGTAAATAGGTTAGAATGAAAATTGAGGAATTTCTTTTCCAATCTCCATCAAGCCTTCCTTATTTCTTCTCCTTTCCTTCATTTCCTTTCCTTTTTTTTTTTACTTTCCTTTTTTCATTTTAATTTTTTCCGAAAATGGGCAATGTTTTTGTTTCTATTTTCTAAGAATCAAAATCATGTTAAAAAAAGTGTTAAACAATGGAGGGGTGGATGGCCAGAAAATGCTGGGATCAAAGCATTGCTTTGAGAGAATTTTTAAGATTTATCGGGGGGCCATGGCCCCTGCCAGCCCCCCTAGGTACGCCCCTGGGGGTAAGTTTCATTCCAGTTCTCACCAGGAAAATCAGTGTGTGTTGCTTATGAAGTAAGCAATAACAGAATGCATATTAAGTTATATGCTTCATAGATAGTCTGTGGGGTTGCTTCAGTGATACCATTGTGCAGGACGGAAATTCAAATTAATTATGCTTGTCTGTTATTATTTGTAGATTAGTAGATAGATTGATAGAATATGTTACATGATGCTAGATTTATTACGTTTTCAGAAGATGTTTTTTCTTCTATTGCAGCAACCTTTCCAAAGAATGTATTATTTAGTCCATACTGTGCTGATGGAGTGCATTCTTACTAACCTCGAAGAGATGATCAGATTAATGAAAGTTATATTCCATCCGTCTTAATGTCATATTTTCTAATGCTGTTGCCCTTCCAATTCATGATTACGCTGTTTATGTTATCCTCAATATTTGAAGAATTTTACTGGTGTAATATGAAGAGGAATGATTCAAAATTGGGGCCGTACTTTCTTTGATACAAACTGCCCTCATTGTTGGGGCAAGTAGTCCTCTGTTGCTCCTTTATAATGCCTGGAATTCCTGGTATTATATGAACTACTAACTGTCATTTCTTCATGGAACACTGATTATTTTGCTTCATGTATCTTGTGTTTTGCAGGAGAAGCTGAGGGTTTCTCCTGGACTTCAGTTTATCCAAGGTATGCTTCTTCTGATTCGAGTCCAATGGAAGTGTCACTATTGAAACTCTGGTGCTAGATTTTTTTTATTTTATTTTCAGCACAACATTCTTTGGGTGCTACTTCCTGATCCTGGCTTCATCAAACTGAGCACACTGTTACTGATGAAGTTGAGGCAGCAGGTTTTCAGATCTGTGCTGATGAGTTGGGTTCCATTGTTGAAGGTCATGATGGAAAGAAGTTGACAGTGCATGGTGGTGTAGAGGGTGTTGCGAACACGGTCGCCACTTCTACTACCAATGGGATCAGTAAAACTGACGATGAACTGAAACACAGACAAGAGATATACGGAATCAACAGGTTCACCAAAGCCCAGGTATGGAGTTTCTGGGTGTTTGTATGGGAAGCACTTCATGACATGACTCTCATCATCCTCGCAGCATGTGCCTTCATATCTCTGATTGTTGGAATTGCCACGGAAGGATGGCCAGATGGTGCTCATGATGGTCTTGGAATTGTTGCAAGCATCCTGTTGGTTGTATTTGTCACTGCAACGGTTGATTACAGATAGTCACTGCAATTTGAGGATTTAAATAAGGAGGAAAAGAAGATAACAGTTCAAGTTACCCAAAATGGTTGTATTTGCCTCCTTCCCTTTTGAGATCAAAGAAAATTCTCTCCTAAGAATTTTCAAGGAGAGCAAAAGCCAAAAAACCATGATAAAGTTTTCCCAGCAAACCAAGACAAATTGAACACTAGAATCTAAGGGTGTGGTACCACACCATGCACATGAGAAACATGAAACACAATTGCTAACATGACAATTTAATTACTAGGAAGGGATATGTAACATCATAGCCATGAGATTACACTCATAGCGTTTATTTATTTATTTGTTTTTTTCCAACCATCTTATCCCCTCTTCGTCTTTTCTCCTCTCAGCAAGCATGGAAGGCTTGGAAGCCCTATTTCCCTCTTCCTCTCCCTCTCTGTCTTTCCATCTCGTCCTCGCTCTCGCTCTCGCTCTCTATCCCTCTTATTGTCCCTCTCCCGTTCGCTCCCTCTATCTCCTTACTCTCCCTTGATCTGTCTCGCTTGATCTCCCGCTTGTTCTCGACAGCACAACAAGACACATCTTCATCTTCAAGTTCTCCAGCTTCTTTGCAGTGCTACCCTTCATCGACCCAAGAGCCCTTCGTTCCATTGCAGCATCCTCATCATCTCAGCACTGCAAAACTGAATCACATGCGGCCTTCCCTGACGATTGCGCCAACAACAACAGAGGTATTCTTTCTCTATTTCTTCATTTTTATAACATATGCTTTCTTTAATTTTTTTATTCTTTCGTGTTTGGGAACATCTGATATATAGGTCAATGTGCTTTCCTTCCATAATTATAATATTTGTTTCATTCTTTTGAATGGTTTGGGTTGTTGAAAGTAATGCAAAAATAAAATGCATAACAAGTGTGTGAGGCCCTGCCCCTTACTTGCCTTAGTTATATATTAATTATATTTAACTATATCTAATTATACTAATTAGTAGGGGTTAGTTAGGGTAGTTTGGTCTTTTCCTAGGAATTAAGCCTAGTTTAGTGTCATAGGGTTCTTTTTGCAATTTATTGGATTGCTAGGGGGTTAGAATTATTTTAGTAGTTAGTTAGTTGGTTAGAGGCCCTTAAGTGTAATTCCTAAGTTATATAAGGTTCTCTTGGAAAACTTGTCTGACAAACATAAAATACCTTAAATACCCCTGGCCTCCTTACTAACCAAACATTTCAATGCAGGGCATTTTAGTCTTTTGCCAAATTCCCAAAATCTATAAATATAAACCCAGCCCATACCCAGGGAATTCCATCTCCCTCTCCCTCTCTCATTTCCGTCCCCTTCTCATTTCAATTTCCCTCCAATTCTCTATTCTCCCTCCAATTTAGGGTTCTAGAGCTTCTTTCATCAAAGATGAAGATAATTCTTCAAGCTCAAGCCCTCTCCAACCAAGGATCATTATCTCCTCTAGATCTCCTTCTCCTCTTCAAATCAAGGTAAATTTCTTCCCAATCTTCCATTACAAGTAGATCTTTCTTCTTCTCTTAGAATTCTCGCACTTTTCTCCTTGGGAATTGGTGTAGGAGGTCTAGATCTTGAGAGATCTGAGGATCTTGGGGCTGTTGAGTGATTTGTAGACCTTAGAGCTTGGATTTAGAGGTTTTTGGCTTGGATCTTGAAGATCAAGCAAGGAGACCATCTTAGCAGACCAAAGGCAAGTGCAATATACACTTACCATAGAATGCATGCTCTCTCTCCTTTGAATTATGCAAGTTTATGTTCATATGGTGTTTGATCTGTAGATCTATCTCTCTAAGCTCTATTTTTATCATAGCTATTGATGGATGGAAACCCTATTTGGAAGATCAATGGCTCATTTGTGATGGATTGATGATGGATGGAGGTGTTTTCATGTTTGGAGATGACTGTGTATGATTTGGGACGGAGATTGATGGATTTGGATGAAAATTCGGATGAAAATGGAAGAAGGCGGAATATGGGAACTCCGGATTCTGTGTACTCGGTCAATCAAGAATATTGCAAAATCCCAACCTGGGAGCTGTCTGTAATCTTAGGTTATTCGGTCGACTAAAAGACCTCTGGAGGTAGACCGAGGACACTGCATCCTGTATCTTAGACCTGACGGACAGAACCCTGTTAGCCTGTGTACTTGGTCAACCTAGGACCTTTCCCGGTCAACCGACAACATTGCCCTTTGTAACCCAAACCGTCAGACAAAATCCTATCATTCAGTATGCTTGGTCGATCTACACATTTCCACGGTCGACCGAGGACATTGCAGACAATAACTGTTAGAATCTGTTTCTTTTGATATTTGATTTCGATTGGGCTTGTTAGAGTCATTTTTGTTGCAATTCGATTGGATGCATTCATTTTCATCATAGTTTGATCTCTCATACACTCTACATTTTAATCTTGGAATCTTCATACATTTTTATTCAAGTTTTCATGTTTGGCATCATGTTGTTATGACTTGACCTTTATGCATGATTTAAACTTTTCAATTTAGCTTCAAAGTTTTATCAAATGGAATTTTGAAAATTCTTGCATAAACATGTTTTGTAAAATATTTTGAAACTTAATTTTAAATATGTTAGTCTCAATTCAAGTCTAGTTTTCCATGGCCGAAATTCCCTCTTAGAAAAACCTTTTCAATTAAAAAAAACACTGGGAAATGGCGGTTAACGGCGGGGTTGCTTCAGTGATACCGTTGTGCAGGACGGAAAATCAAATTAATTATACTTGTCTGTTATTATTAGTAGATTAGTAGGTAGATTGATAGAATATGTTACATGATGCTAGATTCATTACTTTTTCAGAAGATGTTTTTTCTTCTATTGCAACAACCTTTCCAAAGAATGTATTATTTAGTCCATACTGTGCTGATGGAGTGCGTTCTTACTAACCTCGAAGAGATGATCAGATTAATGAAAGTTATATTCCATCCGTCTTATTGTCATATTTTCTAATGTTGTTGCCCTTCCAATTCATGATTACGCTGTTTATGTTATCCTCAATATTTGAAGAATTTTACTGGTGTAATATGAAAAGAGGAATGATTTAAAATTGAGGCCGTACTTTCTTTGATTCAAACTGCACTCATTGTTGGGGCAAGTAGTCCTCTGTTGCTCCTTTATAATGCCTGGAATCACTGGTATTATATGAACTACTAACTGTCATTTCTTCATGGAACACTGATTATTTTGCTTCATGTATCTTGTGTTTTGCAGGAGAAGCTGAGGGTTTCTCCTGGACTTCAGTTTATCCAAGGTATGCTTCTTCTGATTCGAGTCCAATGGAAGTGTCACTGTTGAAACTCTGGTGCTAGATTTTTTTAATTTTATTTTCAGCACAACATTCTTTGGGTGCTACTTCCTGATCCTGGCTTCATCAAACAGAGCACACTGTTACTGATGAAGTTGAAGCAGCAGGTTTTCAGATCTGTGCTGATGAGTTGGGTTCCATTGTTGAAGGTCATGATGTAAAGAAGTTGACAGTGCATGGTGGTGTAGAGGGTGTTGCGAACACGGTCGCCACTTCTACTACCAATGGGATCAGTAAAACTGACGATGAACTGAAACGCAGACAAGAGATTTACGGAATCAACAGGTTCACCAAAGCCCAGGTATGGAGTTTCTGGGTGTTTGTATGGGAAGCACTTCATGACATGACTCTCATCATCCTCGCAGCATGTGCCTTCATATCTCTGATTGTTGGAATTGCCATGGAAGGATGGCCAGAAGGTGCTCATGATGGTCTTGGAATTGTTGCAAGAATCCTCTTGGTTGTATTTGTCACTGCAACGGGTGATTACAGATAGTCACTGTAATTTGAGGATTTTAAATAAGGAGGAAAAGAAGATAACAGTTCAAGTTACCCAAAATGGTTGTATTTGCCTCCTTCCCTTTTGAGATCAAATAAAATTTTCTCCTATTCAAGGAGAGCTAAAGCCAAAAGCCATGAGAAAGTTTTCCCAGCAAACCAAGACAAATTGAACACTAGAATCTAAGGTTGTGGTACCACATCATGCACATGAGAAACATGAAACACAGTTGCTAACATGACAATTTAATTACTAGGAAGGGATATGTAACATCATAGCCATGAGATTACACTCATAGCGTTTATTTATTTATTTGTTTTTTCCAACCATCTTATCCCCTCTTTGTCTTTTCTCCTCTCAGCAAGCATGGAAGGCTTGGAAGCCCTATTTCCCTCTTCCTCTCCCTCTCTGTCTTTCCATCTCGTCCTCGCTCTCGCTCTCTATCCCTCTTATTGTCCCCCTCCCGTTCGCTCCCTCTATCTCCTTACTCTCCCTTGATCTCTCTCGCTTGATCTCCCGCTTGTTCTCGACAGCACAACAAGACACATCTTCATCTTCCTCGGCTTCTCCAGCTTCGAGTTCTCCAGCTTCTTTGCAGTGCTACCCTTCATTGTCCCAAGAGCCCTTCGTTCCATTGCAGCATCCTCATCATCTCAGCGCTGCAAAACCGAATCACATGCAGCCCTCCCTGATGATTGCGCCAACAGCAACAGAGGTATTCATTCTCTATTTCTTCATTTTTAACAACATATGCTTTCTTTAATTTTTTTTATTCTTTCGTATTTGGGAACATCTGATATGTAAGTCAATGTGCTTTCCTTCCTTAGTTATAATAATTGTTTCATTCTTTTGAATGGTTTGGGTTGTTGAAAGTAATGAAAAAATAAAATGCATAACAAGTGTGTGAGGCCCTGCCCCTTACTTGCCTTAGTTATATAAGAATTATATTTAACTATATCTAATTATACTAATTAGTAGCGGTTAGTTAGGGTAGTTTGGTCTTTTCCTAGGAATTAGGCCTAGTTTAGTGTCATAGGGATCTTTTTGCAATTTATTGGATTGCTAGGGGGTTAGAATTATTTTAGTAGTTAGTTGGTTGGTTAGAGGCCCTTAAGTGTAATTCCTAAGTTAAATAGGGGTTCTCTTGGAAGAATTGTTCAACAAACCTAAAATACCTTAAATACCCTTAGCCTCTTTACTAACCAAACATTTCAAAGGAGGGCATTTTAGTCTTTTGCCAAATTCCCAAAATCTATAAATATAAACCCAGCCCATACCTAACGAATTCCATCTCCCTCTCTCTCATTTCCGTCCCCTTCTCATTTCAATTTCACTCCAATTCTCTCTTCTCCCTCCAATTTAGGGTTTTCTACCTAGATCTAGAGCTTCTGCCATCAAAGATCTAAAGAGTTCTTCAAGCTCAAGCCCTCTCAAACCAAGGATCATCATCTCCTTCTCCTCTTCAAATCAAGGTAAATTTCTTCCCAATCTTCCATTATAAGTAGATCTTGCTTTTCCTCTTAGAATTGTCCTTTCTTATGCACTTTTCTCCTTGGGAATGATTGTAGGAGGTCCAGATATTGAGAGATCTGAGGATCTTGGGGCTGTTGAGTGATTTGGAGACCTTACAGCTTGGATTGAGAGGCTTTTGGCTTGGATCTTGAAGATCAAGCTAGGAGACCATCTTAGGAGACCAAAGTTAAGTGCAATATACACTTATCATAGAATGCATGCTCTCTTTCCTTTGATACATCTTTACAAGGTAGGTAACCGTCATATTCATCCAATCCGATCATAAAGGTGTGATGCACATGTGACAATTCAATGTCAATCATTTTTTCACCAACACAACTAAGATGATTGGATTTGCAGGATTTTGAGTTCTAATTCATTATTATTATGTTCAATTGCACGTGTGAGAAATTCTTTCTTAGAAATTTCGAAACCAATAAGGTTTTTATGTGAAGACTTTTGTTGAAATTATTTGATTTCTAAAATTGGAAGCACTTCAAGGCAGGGGCGGAACCAGGATCAAGGCCATTGGGATGCCATTTTGAAAAAAAAAAATTCTTTGGTGGGGGTGCGAATGGGGAATTGCTAAAAGATGGCTTTAAGTTTTATTTAATCTCAAGGGTTCTTTTTTTGTAATTTAGGGGGCGTGGGATGGCCCTTGCCAGCCCCCCTCCTTCAAGGACTATTGATTTTTTTTTTTTTTGGACTTTTCTCTATTATTAAATGAAGAATACAAAGAACTTAGGGTGACAATGTCTGGTTAAAATCTGAAATTTCTACATAGGTTGAACTCCAATAATAAATTTCACTGATAAAAAAAACTCATAAAAAATTACATAATTCATATCCCTGATGGAGAAACCCAGTCTAGGCACAAAACAAATGTTTTCTCCTATAGACGTCCGTACCTAATTTCATGCATGAATTTCATTCTCCACCTCTATCGCTAGAGATCCCACCATGCATCATAGCTTGGCATTGGTTTTCATGCAGGAACTCTGCTGCGGATATCTTGAGAGCCGTAGATGCTGCAGAAGCATGTATTTAAGTGAGTTGGTCGCTACAAACGCGATAGGAATTGCATCGGCTTGAATTAGGCATTAGATGTGGAGATCTGTGACTGTCTACGAGAGATCAGCCACCTATGATTCACTCTTCACAATCCAAGGGCAAGGATGGACACCCTGGACGTAGAAGATGATAATGGACGGTTTAGATCGAGTGGATGAAAGATGGTGATCTAGTATTAGGGGATGATATTTTTTAGATTGTTTTAAACTGCTATTTCCAATGTCTATATATAGCCTTTTGGCTAATGGGTGATAAGATTTTTATTCAAATTCGAATGGAGAGATGATGAGGATAGAGAATTAGATCAAACTCTCTCAATTTGAATTTGAATGGAGATATGATAAGGATATAGAGTTGGATTAAACCCAAACTATTCTTATCGCTATCACCATCGAGACTCCTTGTGAGGGGTGTCTCTTTGTGAGTGGGGTCCATCCACATGTAAACACAAGTGAGCCCCATCACAGATGCCAAAATATCTTTTATAAAAAATTTCGCTACATGTAACTTCAGTTGTAAGAGACACATCTGAAATTGAAACCAGTAAAACATTGAGTGTTCCTATTGTAATAGGCATGTTGGCAAAGTGAGTTATTCCAGTGCATGTGTTCAATATGATGGGAGGACTAATTCCTATTGAAGTGAAAATCCATCTAGAACTATTGCAAACAATGAGTCATTGGTTTGCACTTCACTTGTAGACAACACTATGGATTAACAATGATCACTTGGGACCCAATAGAGCCTACATAAGTTGGAAGAGGAACCCACACTATGGGAAGGAGAGCCCACACATAGGGGGGCTCATTGATGCTGCCCGACACAAGGCTAGGACCTGCAGGCCCTGATGGACCATTTGATGGGGTCCACATGATCTCTGATTTGGCAGAGATATCTATCCTCATTTTAGACTATCTAAATTGGTGATATTACTAAGTTGGTTAATAGGATTGCCTTCTAAATTCTATTTTGAGTAGGATTAAGTATTTTCCTATTGCTAATATTTTGATTAGTTTAGAAGCAGGGTGCTCTATATATACAGAAGAGATCTATTGTTACTGACAATGCTTATTCAATTAATAAAACTATCATGAGTTATTTCTCTTGAGTGTTATGGCTTGTCTTGAGCCCTAGGGCTAGAATCCTTTGGATTCGATTAATCTCATCCTCGAGATTGGTCTACAGTTATGATTAGGGTTCTGGGGCTGCGCCAGATTGGTATCAGAGCCCAGATTCGGTCGCCGGAGAAACGATTATATCCTCCGGCTCATCATCGTCCACCCATCAACATCATCCCACACAGATCCAACCCTCCAAAACCTAGCCACTGCTAAAGACCCCCAGCACCACCACTCGCCCAAATCCCGTCCCCTGCGAAGCCCTAATTCTGTTAACCCCATCTTCAGGAAATCCCAACCCCTTCCACCACCTCCCAGCACTATCGAAACTCAAATCCCGAAGCCACCCCAACCCTAACACACCAACCCACCACCGAACGCAATCCCTCTGCCCAAATTCCCAAACCAGCCCCATCCCAACTGCTTCCCCAACCCTTAACCGAACAAACCCATCTCCATCCCCATGATATTACTTAGACGCTAAATAGGATTGCTTTCTAAATTCTATTTTGAGTAGGATTAAGTATTTTCCTATTGCCAGTTCTTTGATTAGTTTAGAAACAGGGTGCTCTATATATACAAAAGAGATCTATTGTTACTGATCGTGCTTATTCAATTAATAAAACTATCGTGAGTTATTTCTCTTGAGTGTTATGGCTTGTCTTGAGCCCTAGGGCTGGAATCCTTTGGATTCGATCAATCTCATCCTTGAGATTGGTCTACAGCTATGATTGGGGTTCTGGGGCTATGCCAGATTGGTATCAGAGCCCAGATTCGGTTGCCGGAGAAATGATTGTATCCTTCGGATCGTCATTGTCCACCCATCGACATCATCCCACACAGATCCAACCCTCAAAAACCTAGCCACTGCCAAAGATCCCCAGTACCACCACTCGCCCAAATCTCGTCCCCTGCGAAGCCCTAATTCCGTGAACCCCATCTTTTGGAAATCCTGACCCCTTCCACCACCTCCCAGCACTATCGAAACTCAAATCCCGAAGCCACCCCAACCCTAACACACCAACCCACCACCAAACGCAATCCCTCTGCCCAAATTCCCTAACCAGCCCCATCCCACCTACTTCCCCAACCCTTGACCGAACAAACCTATCTCCATCCCCACCTTCAAAATCCACCCAACTATAACCCTAATTCCCAAAACCAGAACCCCAACAATGTCTCAGAAAACCCATTCCGCCAATCTCCCCACTCTCTTGAAACCACCCAACCCTATTCGACCACCCACAAAACCCACATCCAATTGCTGTTCGCCAATCCCTAAACCCTGAAAGAAAGAAAGAAAGAGGGGCGCAGAAAGAAGAAGAATTAGACAGAAGGAGGAATATATCTAAGTTAAGAAGCTACCTTGCACCGACGACGAGCTACCAGTAGCCAAGTCCCTGCAACCTTGACTTGCCATCTGCCTCCATTGCAAAGCTCAGTAGCAGCGCGCGAGACCTTCTCCTCTTCGTGTTGTTCTTCTAGTCGAAGGTACACGTGCTGCCATCGCCCTCTTCCCCCCATCGCCAGTCACTGCAACGAACGATAGCGGTGGTTTCACCCAAAGAGTAAGCACTCCAGCCTTTTCCTTTTATTTTCTCTGCGCACAGATCCCAAGGAGAGGAGACGAGATATTTTTTTCCTCTTTGTTCACACGGGTTTGTCTGGGAGCATTGCACTGGGCCAAAGTTTGGGCCTGAACTGCAGTCTGGGCCCGATTTGAGTCCAGACCCGACCCAGTCCATTAAAAGAAAAAAAAAAACCTTTCCAGCCATGCCTAGAAAAGGTGATGATCTCCGTCATTGGCTCACAGACAAGGAACGTGATGAACAATAATTCAAACTGAGCCAAGATATGGACGAGGTAATGGATCGTCTACGCACAGTAGAAACCGCACTTGTTGAATTGCAAAGTAAGCAGTTGGTTGCAAAGGAAGGGTCTTCCACTACCTCACAAATAATCACACCCATCCAAATAGAAAGAACTGAGCAACATGAATCTATGCGTGACTTCGTACAGCGTCTCATTGCTGAACGAGACACTCCGGGTCCGATGGTTGCATACCACACTGATGATATCACAAAGAAAGTTAAAATTGATGTGGCCGATTTCTCTGGAGATGTCAGTCCAAAAGTTTTTGTTGATTGGCTTAATTCTTTGGAAGATTATTTTGCTTGGTATAGCATGAATGATGAGCAGCGGATAGCCTTTACAAAGGTTAAACTTAAGGGTCTTGTTAGAATCTGGTGGTATGGTGTTGAAAATAATGAGCTTGCTTTGGGATAGCCCATTACTAGATGGTTCAACATGAAAGAAAAGCTCAAGAGCGATTTCCTTCCTTCTGATTATATTGACACACCGCACCAAGAGTATTTTACTATCCAGCAAGGCAATCTATCTGTGGAGGAATATACAAACAAGTTTCGCAAATATATTGTTCGTTGTAATTTGATAACAGTTGATTGCCTAACTATCACTAGATATCGGGATGGATTGCGATCTGACATCAGACGGGAAGTTGCTATGTTTGATTACACCAGGGTTGATGAGGTATTTTGTGAAGCCCGAAAAGCTCAGCATGAAATTTAGTTGCGGAGACGCAACACTTTTCAAGCCGGGGAGTCTACCATTAGAAGAGGACCTGAACCTACTTTTAATCGTACTCAGACGTAAGATTATCGTCGTTCTCCTCCTAAACCATTTTAGCAAACACCGCGGAGGCCACAACAAGCCATTCAGTAGAGGCAAGCTTTTCCCTAGTAAAATCAGTGGGTGCAACAGAATCAGAATGATAAACGTGCCCGCGGAAGAATAGATAAGAGAAATTGTTTGTCATGCTTGCAAACTAAAGGGACATTATGTAGTCGAGTGTCCACATAGAAGTTTATATTCTACTAATGAGCCAGAAGATGAACAATATGATGAGGAAATAGAAGCAGAGCCGTTCAATGCCGAGCCTCAATATGTAACCACAGAAGATCAATTGCAAGATACAGAAGCTGATAACGGCACCTAATCGATAGCCCCAAGTGCAGGGCCGCGATGTAGTAATAATCTGGTGAGTCTAGGTCGATCCACAGGGAGCAATGCTTTTTAAGGAACTTTCCAACTTTAACCTGTCCTAATTTAAAAACTAAATCTAACCTAACAAAGAAACTAATCAAATTACAAGAAAATTCCTAAAAAATGAAAATTAAAAATTACAACTTTCCAAATAAAAATTAAACCTAAACTAAGTAAAGAAACCTAGCTTATTCAACCTTATTCTAACTATGACCTGCAAAAGTAACAAACTCATCAAAACAACCAATTTAATATAAGATAAATAAAAAAAAAACCTTCCTAAAACAAACTACAATATAAATATGAATGATTTATGAGATCTTACAAGAAAAAAATGCAATTCTAGACTAGTTCCTAATAATCTGATGCATTTTGAAAAAAATCTAAGTATGGAAACTCTTGCACAGGCCCAATTTTGCTGGACTGTATGACTAGTCTAAAATGATATAAACCTAAATCTAATGGCGAAAATCATTACTCTGATGATGCATGAACACAAAAAAAAAAAAAAAAAAAGGAAAAAAGGATTTAAAACGAAAAATATTTTAAAAACACCTAAAGATGCCTAGTTGATCCAGTTATCCTGCTAAAATATGTTACAGGCTTTGCTGGGTACCCATTTTATGCTTCTGGTTGACACAGTTCCCGAGGTTATTTTTTACTGAAATTCTGGGGTTTCAAAGTCCTATTATTGTACTTTCAAGTTGCTATTATTCAGACCAAAACATTCACGTTTACCTGGTTTTCAAATCGCGCACTTTTGTAACATAGTTGGGTCAATTCTGCTGAAATTATGCAGAATATTTTACTATTCACATACCAGGTCCGAATTTTATCTTTCTAATCAGTCATCAAAGATTGTGATTTCAGCAGCAAAAGCTTATTCTAATGCAATTTCTAAATATGATGCATGTACAAAAATACTTTCCAACCATAGATTATGCAAGTTACAAAAATAGAAAGTTTCTACTAAACATTGAAAGATGCAAATTGGGTTTTTAAATCAAGAATTTGCAAGTAAAAAAAATGATCAGAATATTAACTTAAAATAAAAATAAAAGGGGTGGAAAAATAAAAAGCGGAAAAGATGTACCAAAGATCTAGAAACTAGACAATCCTACAAATATTGACAATGCGATAATGATGTCCTCTCTTCTCAGAGTAGGAAATTTTTTTGCAAGTGATTACTTGTTGTCTCTCGACTTTTAATCCTTTTTATTTTATTTTCAAACCCTAGATCTAATCATGTGAAATAATTGTCTCCAATCAAAACACATAAAAGAACCAGAATGAGAAAATTAACACTTACATAAAGAATATGCATAAGGAGCGTCTTTATTCCTTGATCTTGAGGTACAAAAAATTAAGATTCTTCTCTCTTCATCATTCTCTCAACATGATCTCTCAATCTATGTCTAAAGAATTAGAATGGAGAAGAAGAAGAAGGGGACTAGAGAGAGAGGGTGGATGGAAGTGGAAAGGGAGAGAAAACATCCAAGATTTTCAAATACAAGGCCTTTGTACGTCCAGCCCCTTCGGCTGAATCCTTTTTATAAATTTTCATGTTCCTATGTTTGGTAACACTCATTTTCCATCTTGACTTGAAATCCAAGCAATCCTCCTATCTTGGCAACTTTAATTGATTTCTTGCTAATGATAAAGTCTTGTGGTCCAATTCTTTCCATCTTTGGATTCCTCAAAAGATCTTTAAGATTGCACATAAGAAGGATTCCAAAAAAAAATCAGATTGTGTGCATATGTGGGATGTCCAAGGCTTGTGGACCCCACTAGTGGACGTCCAACATAACTTGGGTTTCTCCTCTTGTTTCTTGCTTCTTGATTTTACTTCCTTCTTAATCTTTATCTCATTCTTGGATTAGATTTCTACAAGTTTGACTCTTCTAAGTTTCTTTAGATCTTCCTTCCATTCTTGAATAAATCTCTTTCTTGAATTTGAATTGCAATTTTTTGCAACACAGAGAAAGAAGAATTTCTCAAAATCTTGGAAACTTGCATGCTAACAAAATGGGGCTCCTCCTTGGGCGTGTAGTGTGGTCCCTGCTCAATTGCTTTTCAATGCGGGTCCCATTTCTTGTTTTCTCCTACAAATTGAAAGAGATAAATTTAACATTAATTATATGTAAGAAAATAATTATGAACCATGTATGGGACCCTACATCCCTAGTGATGCACCAAAATGACCAACTTTCCAAAAATATCACATGGTGTTAAAAATTCGCAAGATAGGCATTGATGAAACCAAAAACCTAATTTTGGGTTGATAAATGTGATGAGAAAAACTTAATTTCACAAAAGTCATGCAATTCAATAAATTTTAACCTCTTTTGACCATGTTTCCAAAAATAACCCCAAATACATGTAATCATGAAATTAAGTGCAATTTTATGCAATTAAACCTAATTAGGTCACAAATGCTAATAAAATAATGACTTAATGACCTAGTTTTGTGGACTTATCAGCACCCCACTGCTTTTTCTTGACCGTCTTCTCCTAATAGCTGATTCAAAGGAAGAAAATGAAGACTGGAATCATGCATCTATTTTTTGGCCACGAGTCAATTGCAAGGGCAAGTCCTGTAACATGATCATTGATGGTGGCAGCGCGATAAATGTTATCTCCCAAGAAGTAGTAGAGAAACTCAAGCTACCAACCAAGAAGCATCCAAGACCTTATAAAGTTGCATGGGTCAACAATTACTCCATTCTTGTCCGTAAGCAATGTGTAGTCCCTTTCAGAGTTGGCAAGTGTGAAGATACAATTCATTGTGACGTTATTCCAATGAACGTTACACACATTCTCTTTGGGCGACCATGGCTACAGAAACTTAAGGTCATTACAGATCATGAGCACAATACTTTTACTTTCAACTGGAAAGGATGCAACATCAGGTTGTTGCTATTGCCTGCTAAATCTTCCTCATCCACATCTGATATAGCTCCAGCACTTCCTATCTTGACTATGCGGAAGTTTGAAGAAGAAAGCAAAGAGGAGGGCGTCATGTATGCCTTGATTGCTAGGCAAGTTCCAGAAGAATCTCCTAATACATTTGTCCCACAAGAAGTAGAGCCACTTTTGAAAAAAATTGTTGATCTAGTTCCCGATGAACTACCTCCATTACGTGACATCCAACATGCCATTGATCTTGTCCCGGGAGCTTCATTGCCAACTTTGCCTGCATATTGGATGAGTCCTATGGGGCATACAAAATTAAGAAAGCAAGTTGATGATCTTTTACAAAAGGGATATATTAGAGAAAGCCTCAATCCTTGTGGAGTACCTGCACTTCTCACTCCAAAGAAAGATGAAAGCTAGCGTATGTGCGTGGACAGTCGTGCAATCAATAAAATCACGTTTAAGTACGGCTTCCCAATCCCCAGATTAGATGACATGCTAGATTTGATGACTGGTGCATGTATTTTTTCTAAAATTGATATGCGAAGTGGTTATCATCAAATTCGTGTAAGGCCAGGTGATGAGTGGAAGACTGCATTTAAAATCAAAGATGGTCTTTATGAATGGTTGGTTATGCCCTTCGGGTTAACCAATGCACCCAGTACTTTCATGCAAGTCATGACACAGTTGTTGCAGCCTTATATTTTAAAGTTTGTTGTCGTTTACTTCGACGATATCTTAATCTACAGCAGGACAAAAGCAAAACATCTTCAGCATCTAGATACAATCTGCCAACTCTTTCGTCAAGAGCGTTTCTATATTAATATCAAGAAGTGCACCTTTATGAGTGATTCCGTTATTTTCTTGGGATATATTGTGTCTGCACAAGGAATTAAAATGGACCTTGAGACGGTCAAAGCAATTCTTGATTGGCCCATTCCTACTACACTCACTGAAGTTCGAAGCTTTCACGGTCTTGCAAACTTTTATAAGAGATTCATTTGAAACTTCAGCATAAGAGATTCATTCGAAACTTCAGCAGTATCATGGCTCCTATCGCAGAATGCATGAAGAAAGGTGAATTTAGGTGGACTAGTTCTGCCACAAGAGCCTTTGAAGAAATAAAGCGTAAAATCACAGAGGTACCGGTTTTACAACTTCCAAATTTTGATAAGGCCTTTGAAATTGCTTGTGGTGCATCAAATGTCGGCGATGGAGGTGTTCTTAGTCAAAAGAGACACCCGATCGCATTTTTCAGCGAGAAACTCTCTGATGCCAAGAAAAAGTATTCTTCTTATGATTTGGAATTCTATGCTGTTGTACAATCATTTTGTCATTGGAGACATTACTTGATTGGCAACAAATTTGTTCTTTATTCCAATAATGATACTTTGCGACATCTACATTCACAGTAGAAGATTAGTGCCAACCGTGCTAAGTATATACAGGACAGGAGTTCAGTTTCAGCATTCGTCATACGGCAGGAAAAGATAACTTGATAGCTGATGCGCTCAGTCGACAAAAGCATTTGTTGGCAACCTTGTCTGTTAGTGTACCGGGATTTGAACATCTCAAGCTAGATTATGGTGATGACCAAGACTTTGGCTCTATCTATGAGACTCAGCAATGGTGATCTTGGTAAGCATCCTCATTATAGCATTCATTGTCAATCCAGGCCCAATATAGCAGGCCCATTTACATACTGGTTAGTTGTTAGCTATTAGTATGGATCTAAACCCAAGTGTAATTAATGGATAAGCATTGTTACAATGTAATCAGGGATTAAACCCTTTTAAATATAGATCTGAGTCGACCATACAAGGCACGACATTCATCACTCTCTCTCTTATGTTCTGTATTTCATCTCTCCAAATGACATGGTATCAGAGCTTGATAGATCATCTGTGATCTGTGATCTTCTCCTAAATCATCTTCCAAACATTGGAAGCCAGTATATGATCATCTGTGAACGTTCTCTTCAGCCGGATCATCCCTGATCATCTCAGATCAGACGTGGCCCACCCAAGATCATCACCAACTCATCAGCGGAAGTCTACCATCTTGGTCGCCTGGAGGTTCTTGGATTTTTGACGATTTTTTCATGATTTATTGATCATCAGAGGTAGGTCTTCTACCAATTTTTGTGAATATTCATTCTTTTTCAATAGTTTTCATCTCGGCTGTCCAAAATCCTGGATCTGGATTTGATCTTCATGTGACCAGTGCCAGTAGTTGTATACAACTACTCTCGTTCCATCCCCCCACTCTGATCTGTGCCAAGATCATCAAGTGGGGCCCACTTGTGTTTCTACACACTGACGACAGGGACGACTTTGGCTTCCTGTACTGTGACTGCTTGCGGGTGATGATGCTGACTTCTGGTGTGACTTCTATTGCATGCTGCTGTTATTTCCTGCTATTTATTGGTGTTTGCTACTGGATGATTGCTGCTATTCTTCTTTATTCATCCAATATTGTCTGCTGGTTGCTCTTTGTTATTATCAATTGTGACTGTGGCATACTACTACAGTGAACATAGAGGATCTACACTTGTTCTCCTTGACTGTCTCTGTGTACTTCTTACTGTTTTTTTTTTTTTTTTTTTTGTCATGGAAAACCATGAGATAGCCCTGATTCGTTTTAATGGAACAAATTACACCTCATGGGCCTTCCAATTTCAAATTTACTTGGAAGGAAAAGAACTATGGGGACACATTGATGGATCTGAACCTCAACCTGAGGAAGATGATAAAAAGATTTTAGCATGGAAGACAAAGGATGCTAAAATCAAGACCTGGTTGCTAGGTTCTATTGAGTCACATTTTATTCTAAACCTAAAACCCTGCAAAAATGCTCGTGAAATGTGGGACTATCTTCAGAAAGTTTATCAATAGGGTAATGCTGCTCGCCAGTTTCAATTGGAACTTGAAATCTCTCAATTCACTCAAGGTACCCAGTCTATTCAGGAGTATTACAATGGCTTCCGCCGACTGTGGTCTGAATATGATGAGATTAAGTTTGCCACGGTATCTGCAGCACTTCTACTGGAATTACTTCCATTACAGGAAAGTAGTCATCGGGATCAGCTCCTCATGAAACTTCGTTTGGAGTTTGAGACAGTTCGATCGAACTTGATGAGCAGGGCTCCTCTTCCCAACTTGGATGCCAGTCTTCAGGAACTTCTGCGGGGGGAACAACGTCTAGCTACTAAAACTAATCTGGAACAACAACGCTCTGCTGAGGCTCCATTTGCCTATGTTGCCACCGCCAGACAACCTCCTCGGGACATCAGTAAAGTTCAATGTCATAACTGTAAAAAATATGGTCACTATGCAAATCAATGCCGGTCAAAAATTTGCAGATATTGTAAGGCCACTGGTCATGTTATTGAAGAATGTCAAAAGAAGGCTCGCAATTCAACTTCCCACAATTATGTGCAGTCCGGCCCTGGTACTTCCACTGTGTCATCTGCTCCTACTGCTTACACAGTGACTACTCCACCATATGCTTCATCTGACTTCAGTGGTTCTCAGCCGTATAATTCATCCTCACAGTCTGGTTCCTCACAATCTATGTCTCCCGCTCCTCTCACCCCTGATATGGTTAACCAAATGATCATCAATGCCTTAGCATCTTTGAACATCGCAGGTACTGCTTCCTCTCTTTCCAATACCTGGTACTTGGATTCTGGTGCAAGTAACCATATGACCTCATCACCTGCCACATTACAAAATGTTGTTCCTTACACTGGTCATCTCATTGTTCAAGCTGCCAATGGAGATCATCTCCCCATCACCTCTGTTGGTTTCTGTGGGTCAACTTGTTGAAAATAATTACAATGTCTCCTTTTCTTCTTTTGGATGTGTTGTGCAGGACCAGGAGTCGGGGGAAGTGATCGCGAGGGGGCCTAAGCGTGGCAGACTTTTTCCCTTACGAATGTCTTCTGTTATTGAGAATAATCATTTACATCAGTTATTTTGTTTTTTCATTCATAATCATTCTCGTTTGTGGCATAATAGACTTGGTCATCGGAATGCTTCTACTATGTCTACATTATTTCAATCTGGATTAATAAATAAACCTGTTGCTTCTGCTTCTTTTGACTGTGATGCTTGTAAATTAGGTAAGAGTAAAACTTTACCCTTTCCAACCTCTCACACACGGAGCACTGCATGTTTTGACTTAATTCACAGTGATGTTTGGGGCATTGCTCCGACCCTTTCACATAGTCATTTCAAGTATTCTGTCACCTTCATTGATGACTATAGCAGATTTACTTTGATTTATTTCTTACATTCGAAGTCTGATGTTCTTAATGCATTTACATTTTTTGTTAAATATGTGGAAAACCAATTTTCTAAATGTATTAAAACTTTGCGCTCATATTCAGGAGGGGAGTATGTTTCCAAGGATTTTCAATCCTTTTTAACCAATAAAGGAATCATTTCTCAACGTACCTGTCCGTATACTCCACAACAAAATGGAGTCGCAGAACGGAAAAACAGACATCTTCTTGATGTAACTAGAACTCTTTTGCTTGAATCATCCGTTCCCCCTCGTTTTTGGACTGAAGCTCTCACAACGGCTGTCTATCTCATTAACCGCCTTCCATCAACTACCATTGCTCATTTAACGCCTCATTTTAAATTGTTTGGTCAACATCCTGTGTTTGATCACCTACATACCTTTGGCTGTGTTTGCTTCGTTCATCTACCTCCCACAGAAAGAACGAAACTCACAGCACAATCTCACAGGTGTGCTTTTTTGGGTTATGCCACTAATAAAAAAGGTTTTGTTTGTTATGATCCCATTGGTCGTCGTATCAGGGTTTCTCGAAATGTTATTTTCTTTGAAAATCAATTTCTTCCAAACTCACATGAATTGTCCTCCTCCCTCTTCACCAGCTCTCTTACCAGGTTTTTCGGATCAAACCTCTGTTACTAGGTTTAATCCTGCTTTTGTATACCACCGACGGGAGAAACCTCCCACTGCAGATGGCCCTCCACCTGATCCTCCACCGACAAATGGTTCTACGCCTACTCCTGCCTTACGTCGCTCCTCCAGAACTTCTAGACCGCCTGAGCGATATGGATTTACACATACTTCTTTGATGACCACCCTATCTTCTCTCTCTATCCCAAGTTCTTATTTGCAGGTTGTCCAACAAGATTGCTGGAACTAGGCCATGAAGGAGGAATTAGATGCATTGGCTCTGAATCACACATGGGATATTGTGGAATGTCCTTCAGCAATTAAGCCCATTGGTTGCAAATGGATCTACTCGATCAAACTTAAATCTGATGGGTCCTTGGATAGACACAAAGCTCGACTTGTGGCACTCGGTAACAGACAGGAGTATGGCATTAACTATGAGGAGATGTTTGCACCTGTGGGAAAGATGACATCCGTTAGGTTACTTCTCGCCATTGCTGCATCTCAGTCTTGGCCATTATACCAAATGGATGTCAAAAATGCATTTCTCCATGGGGATTTGCAAGAAGAGGTCTATATGCGTATACCACAAGGCGTCCCCTCTCCCTCCAAGAAGTCCATCTGTCGGCTGCGGAAATCGCTTTATGGTCTAAAGCAAGCACCTCGGGCATGGTTCGAAACCTTTAAGGGTCGCTTATGCGAAAGTGGCTTTACTCAAAGCCCTTATGATCCATCTCTCTTTCTTTGCCACAACTCTACTGGGGTTACGGTGCTTCTAGTGTATGTTGACAATATTATTATCACTGGCACGGATGATGGTATGATCAAATCTCTTCAAGATTCCCTCCGGACCTACTTTCATATGAAGGATTTAGGCCCCTTGCATTATTTCTTGGGCTTAGAGGTGCATCAATCTTCCAAAGGTCTATTTGTTAATCAACACAAATACACATCAGATCTTATCGAGTTGGCTGACCTCCATGATTCTTCGCCTGTTGATACACCTGTCGAGGTAAATCTCAAGCTCAATAAGGATGATGGCGATCTTCTTGCTGATCCTCAACCATATCGGCGCCTGGTGGGAAGTCTTGTCTATCTCACCATCACTAGACCTGACATATCCTATGCTGTTAATCTTGTGAGCCAGTTTATGACAGCTCCTCGCCATCTTCATTTGGCAGTTGTGAAGCGCATTATCCGCTATCTGCTAAGAACTGTTCCTCGTGGTTTATATTATCCAAAGGATAATCCTCTTCATCTGACCACTTATGCAGATGCTGACTGGGCAGGCTGCCAGGACACACGCCGTTCTACTACTGGTTGGTGCATGTACCTTGGCAATTCCCTCATTTCTTGGAAATGCAAGAAACAAGAACGGGTGTCTCG
The DNA here is from genome assembly GCA_003546025.1 of Camphora micrantha. Classification (NCBI taxonomy): domain Eukaryota; kingdom Viridiplantae; phylum Streptophyta; class Magnoliopsida; order Laurales; family Lauraceae; genus Camphora; species Camphora micrantha. Next base: position 74,095,349 of record QPKB01000002.1, read on the forward strand.
CTCTTCCACAGAAGCTGAATATCGGGCAATGTCTTCTGCTTGTTCTGAGGTCTTATGGCTACGGGTACTTCTTTCGGACTTCGGGTTTACTCAAACCTCTCCTCCATTGCATGCCGATAATACTGGGGCTATTCGCATCACTGAAAATCCCGTCTTCCATGAACGCACCAAACATATAGAAGTTGACTGTCACTTTATTCGAGATGAATATAAGTGTGATGTCATTTGTCTACCTCATGTCCCTGCAGAACTTCAGTTTGCAGATATCTTCACGAAGGGTCTTCCTCGGCCTCGACATCAATTTCTTGTATCCAAATTGCTGCTTTATGACTCCCCAGCATCAATTTGAGGGGGGGTGTCAATCCAGGCCCAATATAGCAGGCCCATTTACATACTAGTTAGTTGTTAGCTATTAGTATGGATCTAAACCCAAGTGTAATTAATGGATAAGCATTGTTACAATGTAATCAGGGATTAAACCCTTTTAAATATAGATCTCAGTCGACCATACAAGGCACGACATTCATCACTCTCTCTCTTATGTTCTGTATTTCATCTCTCCAAATGACATTCATGATGGTTGCTTGTTTAAATGTACGCAACTCTGCCTCCCTGCCACATCCATTCGTGACTATGTTGTCCGAGAGTTGCATTCTGGATGATGTAGTGGCCATTTGGGACGCGACAAAACTCTTGCTCTCGTCAGCGACAAATATTATTGGCCCCGAATGAAGACTACTAAACCAAACCAAACCAAACCAATCGTTTTCCCACTAAGTGGGGTCGGCTATATGGATTTGATGACGCCAATCAAATCTGTTTAGGGCCATGTCCTCCGTTAGATCCATATAGGCAAGCTCATGATTAATAGTTTCTTTCCAACTTCTCTTGGGTCTCCCTCTCCCTCTCCTACTCCTGACAATCTCCATGCTTTCACACCTTTGCGAATGAAGACTACTATTATTCGCATTTGCGAGAGATGTAGGATATGCTAGTTAGGCAAAGGTAACAAGAACACTAGACTTTATCAACCTTTACCTGTTTCTCATACTCCGTGGGAAGATATTAGCATGGATATTGTGCTCGGTTTGCCAACGACTCAAAGAAAAGTTGATTATATTTTTGTTGTTGTTGATCACTGCTCAAAGATGGCACATTTTATTCCGTGACTTCAACTGGTGATGCTTACAAGGTTGCCAAGGTCTTTTTCAAGGAAGTTGTTCGTCTACGTGGCCTTCCAAAGACTATTGTTTCTGATCGAGACACAAAGTTCATCAATTATTTTTGGAAGACTTTATGGATGCTGTCCAATACCAAGCTTAAATTCTCTACAGCTTACCACCCTCAAATTGATGGTCAAACAGAAGTCTTGGACAGTTGTTACGATGCCTTGTTCATGATCATATCACAACTTGGGATCAAGCGTTGCCTATTGATCGGACCCCAAGTATAGGGTGCAATTGTAATAATAATCTGGTGAGTCCAGGTTGATCCACAGGGAGCAATGCTTTTTAAGAAATTTTCCAACTTTAACATGTCCTAATTTAGAAACTAAATCTAACCTAATAAAGAAACTAATCAAATTACAAGAAAATTCCTAAAAACTGAAAATTAACAATTACAACTTTTCAAATAAAAAAATAAACCTAAACTAAGTAAAGAAACCTAGTTTATTCAACCCTATTCTAACTAGAACCTGTAAAAGTAACAAATTCATTAAAACAACCAATTTAATATAAAATAAATCAAAACAAAATTTCCTAAATTAGATCCTAATTACCAAAATCACTTTTTATAAAAATATGAATGATCTATAATACCCTATATGCTAACAATGCAATTTTATGGAAGTTTCTAAAAATCTGATGCATGCTGTAAAAAATTGTATGGAAACTCTTACACCGGCCCAATTTTTCAGGACTGTACGACTAATCTAAGATGATATGAACCTAAATCTAATGGCTGGAATCAATACTCTGATGATGCATGAACACAACAAAAAAAGAATAATGGAAAAAGGACTTAAAACGAAAAAGATATGATCACCTAAAGATGCCTACTTGAACTGTTTTGCTGCTGAAATCTGAACGCAGGCTTCCCAACTGCTCCTGTTTAAGCCCCTGGTTGACACGGTTCCCGAGGTTATATTTGGCTGAAATTCTAGGGTTTCAAAGTCCTATTACCATACTTTAAATCTGCTATTTTTCAGACCAAAACATCAACGTTTAACTGTTTTTTAAATCGCGCACTTTTGTAACACAGTCGGGTCAATTCTGTTGAAACTGTGCAGAATTTTTCACTATTCATATACCACGTCCGAATTTAGTCTTTCTAATTAGTTGATAACCTTGTGATTTCAGCAACAAAAAACCTGTTCTAATGTAATTTCTAAATATGATGCATGTACAAAAACACTTTCCAACCATAGATTATGCAAGTAATAAAAATAGAAAGTTTCTACTAAACATATAAAGATGCAAGTTGGGGTTTTTTAAATCTAGAATTTGTAAATAAAAGATAATCAGAATATTAACTTAAAATAAAAACAAAAGGGGTGGAAAAATAAAAAGCGGAAAAGATGTACCAAAGATCTAGAAACTAGACGATCCTACAAATATTGACAATGTGATAATGATGTCCTCTCTTCTCAGAGTAGGAAAAATTTATGCAAGTGATTACTTGATGTCTCTCGACTTTTAATCCATTTATTTTATTTTCAAATCCTTAGATCTAATCATGCGAAATATTGTCTCCAATCAAAACACATAAAAGAACTAGAAATAGAAAATTAGCACACTTACATAAAGAATACGCAGAATCAATCCAAGTAGTGTCTTTAGTCCATGATCTTGAAGTACAAAAAATTAAGATCTTTCTCTCTCTTCATCATTCTCTCAACATGATCTCTAAATTTATGTCTAAAGAATTAGAAGGGAGAAGAAGAAGAAAAGGACTAGAGAGAGAGGGTGGATGGGAGTGGAAAGGGAGAGAAAACTTCCAAGATTTTCAACTTCTAGGCATTGAACGTCCAGCCCCTTTGTTGGCTTCCCTTTCATACTTTTTAATATTCCTTGTTTGGTTAGACGACTCTTCCATCTTGGCTTGAACTCCAAGCAATCCTCCTATCTTGGCAACTTTAATTGATAATAATAAGGTCTTGTGGTCCCATTCTTTCCATCTTTGGACTCCTTAAAAAGTCTTTAAGATTGCACATGAGAAGGATTAAAAAAAAAAAATCAGATTGTGTGCTTTTCTTGTGCAACCCATATGTGGGACGTCCGAAGGTAAGTGGGGACCACTAGTGGACATGCAACTCTTGCTTGGATTCCCTTCTTTCTTTAATTGGTTTCTTGGCTTCTTAGCTTGCACCTTCCCATGCTTAGACTCCAAATCTGAAATTCAAATTTCTCTTTTAAATTTGGAACCATGATGGGCCCACCATGGGACATGCTTCCCTAGAATGCTTGAACGTGCAATTCATCTTGCAATCTTTATTTGAAATTTTCTTTTTTCCTTTCCTTTCTTTCTTCAATTCTTGAATTTCTCCTCTTTTTCTTCATCATGTGGGCCCATAAAATATGAATTCTCATGCTAACAAAGTGAGGCTCCTCCTTGGGCGTGTAGTATGGTCCCTACTCAATTGCTTTTCAATGCAGGTCCTATTTCTCTTTTTCTCCTACAAATTGAAAGAGATAAATTTAACATTAATTATATGTAAGGAAATAATTATGAACCATGTATGGAACCCTACATGCCTAGTGATGCACCAAAATGACTTTCTTTCCAAAAATAGCACATGGTGCCAAAAATAGCAAAATATGCATTGATAAAACCAAAAGCTTAATTTTGGGGTGATAAATGAGATGAGAAAAACTTAATTTCACAAAAGTCATGCAATTTAATGAATTTTGACCTATTTTGACCATGTTTTAAAAAATAACCCCAAATACATGTAATCATGAAATTAAATGCAATTTTATGCAATTAAACCTAATTAAGTCCACAAATGCTCATGAAATGATGACCTAATAACCTAGTTTTGTGGACTTATCACCTATGGCTGAGTTTGCATACAATAACTCGGTCAATCGGTCTACTGGTACTGCTCCATTTGAAGCTGTGACAGTAGTTCGCCCACGACTGCCTGTTGATCTTGTCCCTTTGCCTGTAGACACAAGAATAAGTGCTGATGCGGAAAACTTCTTTCACCACATGCAACAAGTGCACAATGAGGTCCGCCGACATATATTTGCCAATAATGCCACTTATAAATAGCAAGCTGACAAGCATCGTCGATTTATTGAATTTGCTAAAGGAGATATGGTCATGGTTCGTATTCGTCCAGAACGTATGCCTCTAGAAGCTTATAAGAAGTTGCACCCATGGAATACAGGTCCCTACAAGATTCTCTCAAAGATTGGCTCCAACGCTTATGTGCTTGATCTACCATCCGATTCAGGTGTCATTTCTACTTTCAAAGTAGAGGATCTTGCGCTCTACCGTGGTCATGACAATGATGGAGATACTGAAAAACAGACTATTGCCCTACATTCTAATCTCCCACCTGTTGATGAGATTGATGATATGCTTGATGATCAGATTGTTTCCACTCGTCAAACAGGTTTTCAAAAGTTCTATGTCCGCTGGAAGAATCGTCATCTCTCCAATGCTACGTTGATCACTGTAATAGATTTTCAACGATTGAATTCTGATCTTTATGAGCGCTATCAGGCGATTAACTCGTAGGAGTCGAGTTCTTTCAAGTCGGGGAGAGTTGATGCAGCCCGACACAAGGCTAGAACCTGCAGGCCCTGATGGACCATCTGATGGGGTCCACATGATCTCTGATTTGGCAGAGATCCCTATCCTTATTTGAGACTATCTAAATTAGTGATATTACTTAGTCGCCTAATAGGATTGCTTTCTAAATTCTATTTTGAGTGGGATTAGGTATTTTCCTATTGTCAATATTTTGATTAGTTTAGAAACAGGGTGCTCTATATATACATAAGAGATCTATTGTTATTAACCATGCTTATTCAATTAATAAAACTATCGTGACTTATTTCTGTTGAGTGTTATGGCTTGTCTTGAGCCCTAGGGCCAGAATTCTTTGGATTCGATCAATCTCATCCTCGAGATAGGTCTACAGTTACGATTGGGGTTCCGGGGTTGCACCACTCATGGGTTAGGCAGCCCGAGCCCAATCCGGGCCCAATCCCCTTTCGGCCAGGCTTGGATAGTTGGATATGTAATTAGGCCCTTTTAATAATTGGGCAAGGTTTGGATTAAGTGATAGAAAACCCAAGCCCGGCCTGTCCTGTATAAGGAATCCATGTAATTTAATTTAATTAGTTCAACAATTGATCAAATGCCCACAAAATGGTAAAAATCCCGGTTTGGCCCGGCCTGATTAATTAAATGGGCAAGCTGGAGCCTAACTTTTATACGGTTCGTGTCGGGCTTGGGCCAGTTTTCTAAAGCCGGACCAGGCCTAGATATGCCTTAGCCCGGCCCACAAACACCCTTACCCACACAAGTGGAAAAATGAAGCCCACAAAATGGGAACGATAGCCCACACATGAAAAGAGAAGCCCACAAACATGGATAGAGTGTCATACCTAGGGATCAATCCGAGGCAGTTGCGTGAAATATGGAGTTGCCAAGCAATTGAGCAACCCCTTGTTGTCTTCGACCACCCATATGATTGGCTTAGATTAAATTATTAGAAATACTCATTGATTAGAAATATTCAATGTGGCTGACCTTTTAGGGCCTGTTTCTTTAAGGGCTTGTTGTTTTACAAGAGTCTTAAGAATTCTTGCGTGGAAGATCTGAAATCCTCCCAATGTTATACCCCACGTAAAATTCCAAATCCTCATAGCCCATCTACTATATATTCGAAATGTTTAAATTCTAAGAATTCTAAAGGAGTTTGAAATGCTTATGTTCTAAGAATTCTAAAGTATGTTTCCTCATAGCCCACCTATTGAAAATAATGTCCTGCCTCCATATAGTAAAATCCGGGGACGTTCCATCGATAGGCAGAGAGCTCATGTTGAGCGACACGAATTTTCAATCGGTGGCAGTGGAGGTTCATCCTTCACGCGTAGGATGCGGATTCCGCGAGGCATAATGGTTTCGTTTGTCGAACAATCCAAATCGACCAACGAATGGCTACTCCACGCATGGGCTATGGCGATGTAAAGAGTTGGATTCTTAAATAGGGCAGAACTACAATGCAGCACCGCTGCATCATAGTATGGTGTGTGACCCTACTTCAATGCATGGCGAGCCCCACTGTTTTCAAAATCTAAGCGGGTCATCGGACCTAACAGCTTATGTAGTGATCAATCTATGATCATTATTCAAATATGTGAGATGGCCACCATTGGATTTCGCTAAATCTGAATCACATGATGAACTTGCTTGCTTTTCTTTGGTCTGTGATATAAATGGAGGAAGGCCCTATTGTGTGATCAATCTAAAGGTTGGCCCACTGAGATTTTATTTGGAAATTTGGGTACAATGAGTAAAATGGGTACATTAGAGCTTATGAATGGCTTGGGTTTTAAAATGAATTGGGCCCCACTGTGAAAGAGGAGGGGCGTTGCACCATACTATGATGCCAAGCTAGAGCTTTACTACTCAAGCAAAACTCAAGCTCAAGCCAATGCTTTTGAGCTGTTAGTCAGGCAGTCGAGCTCGACCAACTCAGCTCATTTATGACCCTAGTATTTAGGCCCTAATAACTGTGCTACTGTCGTGATTAAAACCAAATAAAGCAAGAACTAAGCCACGTTGGAATATGCCTATTGAGGTCCTGAGAAATCCTGATCGTTTGATTTCTTCACTAATAATCTCGTGTTAATTATATTTTTGATAAAATGGTCAAATTTTAGGGTGGAACGAACTTGTTAGATTTCCAATGAACAGCTAGTGTGAAGTTTCACTCGTTTAAGAATTTTCTCGGAAAATTTGTAAAAAAGTAAAAAACTTTTGGCTCGTTTTCAAAAAATACATGAAGATTTGAATATTTCAAAAAAAAAAAAACATATGAAGATTCCACATTTATTTCAATCAAGTCATCTCCATAATTTTTTTTTGAGAAATAACAAAAATACCCTTCCCTTATGACATATTTTTGTCTTTTCTAAACCTCTTTCCTCCCTCAAATTGATCATTTTAATTTTGATGATCACAACTGTTTAATGAAGCTAGTTTTTTAGTTATTTGGAATTTTATTTTTTTAACCATTTATGAATAAAGGTACTTGAATTGGGCCGAAATCCCCTTTTTTAGCCATCCATGTATAAAAGTACTTGAAGTGGGCCCCACTTGGTCATTTGGATTGGACTTGATCATTTTTCTTAAATGATTTATTAAAGAAAATTTTTGAAGAATGACATGAGGGTCTTTTATCATTTATCAAAAAAACATTATGGAGAGGACTTGGTTGAAAGAATTGTGGAAAACTTTCACATACTTTTTTGAAAATCCCGATCTTCATGTATTTTTTTGAAAAAATGAGCCAAAAGCTTTATACCTTATTGAGATTCCCCCTTTATATATATATATATATATATTAAGGTAATAGGATTTGTGTTGCCACGTCATCACCCATGAAGCTCTCCTTTCAAAAAATACCTAAGAAAAAATTACAGGCTTTGGCTTTGATGTGGGCCACTACACCTCTCCAAATTTATCTATATCATTACATCACATTCAAATTCATTTTTTTTTTAACAATCTAAATAAATCATTATCCTTATCTCTTTTAATTGATTTGGACTCTAAATAAATCATATATTGTACATCAAAGTTATTTACATTAAAGAGGTGAAGAATAACCGAGGTATACATCATTTCAAGTCCTTATGGGAACTAAATGAGACAAACCAACTTAAACCAATTTATAAGCCAAATAACAATCTCCATCATCCATTCCATAGCTAAATGTACTCTCTCCAATACCTTTCTCTCCACATTCAAGAAATGTACTCTCTCCAATACCTTTCTCTCCACATTCAAGTTCCTCTTGCAATATGAAGTTTACATAACAAGTCTACATGGACTGGACGGTTCAATAATCAATTTGGATGAACGGTACAACCCATCTGTCTGTAGCAAGATGGCCAGCAGGCCAACCGTCCCCTTTGGGCCCTCCGTTACATGCATCAGGCCTTTAGAGGCTTTACTGCCCAATCGTTTGGGCCCTAATTCAGACGACCAGCCGACCACAGGTTCTCAAGTTGGATTGCGCAATGTTGCACAAGTTCTTTGTTTCCTTCCATCATTTATTTTCTAGGCATGTCAACACCTTAAAATTTTTTTTTTTCTAATGCTAGAACTATTCCAATTTTTTTAAATGGTAACTATGGAGTGGATATAATTTATGTTTTACACATTATGCTCATTTCTAAGAATCAAAATTCAATCCAAGGTGGGTATAATACAACCTAGATTGCACGTAAGGTCTCGGATAATGTTTGTGGGCTTTGTTAGTTTTTTTTATTTTTATTTTCTAGGACACACAAATCAAATTATTATGTATTTTATTGGGTTTTCTTATTCCTTTGAAATTTGTTTTTCAAAGAGATTATGACAACATTTTGTGGATTTCAATGGGGTTTTTTATACATTATTTTTTTTCTAGGAGTGCAAGATCTTATTTTTATTAATTTGTTAGGTTTTTTTTTATATTCCAAATCCACTAGCATATGGTTTTTCTTTCTATTTCTGTGGATTTTCTTTTAGAAATAAAGATATTTTTTTTAGTGGATTTTAAAATTCATCTGAATTTAATTCCTTTCATTTTTTCTTTATAACATATTTTTTAGATTTATTTTTCATTAATTATATTTAAAAACTCCTAAATTTTAACATACCTTCAATTTTGGCCCCGGGCTTATCACAGGGCTTTGTTGCTAGTTTTCTAATTAAAAGGATCCAAACTCGGAAACCAGAAAATAAAGGAAAAGATACGAAAAGAAAAAAAAAAAAAAACTGGAGGCTGACCATTTTGTCCTTCTGTCTGACGCAACCGACCATATGTAGACTTTCATTAATTATACGCGCTTTCTACGAGAGCCAGGATCTTCAGATCCTCTGTCGGAGCTCTTACACGAGAACGGTGTAACAAGAACCTTGAATCTATTGTGGGTCCCACAAAGAGATGATCCGGACCATTTACATTGGATTTCATCTCCTGGAGTGTTATATCCTCAAATTTAAGCTGAGAAGGAGAGGATCACACCATCTGATAGATGAAACTTGTGTCACACCGCATCAGAAGAGATTCCCCTCGGCGTCAAGTCACGTTTTTGTCATGCGATCTATCGGACGGTGGAACCCACTATTTTTTAGCTGAAATTTGAGAATATATCATTTCGTTGGATGAAATTCATTTTGAACGGTCCAGATCATCTATATGTTGGTCTCACAATAGAGTTCTATAATTTTGTCACACGGTTTTAATGTAATGGCTGCCTCCGGAGTCCGGACTCTTTTTTTTTCTTTCAGACTCCTTTTTCTCATCATGACCATATCATTCTAAATTAGGAATCAACGGCCATAAATGAAGAAAGCAGTGACCGATCCTTTCGCGTTCCACATCTCCATCACGCCCCAATCCAGTAAACCAGTCCCATGATGAAAGGCTGCGATTGCCAAAATGGACTGGTTGTCCATCTCTGGTTGGCACTGAACGTACCCATGAATCATCCCAACACTTTGGGTCACCAAGGGTGGCCCTGAATATGGTAGGCCTAACTTGGTCAGCAAGTGGGCTATGTGGGCCCCACAGCCTCTCAAAGCTGGAAGATATTTTCTGGATCTGGTTAGAATCAGAACTTCTATTCTTATCTTTATCTACTGTTTAAATTCAAATAGGAGTTGTTTTACTAGAGGACATATTTATCTAGAAGATTGATAAGTAATTGTGAATTATGTAAGAGCCTTTGCTGTTTTTTTTCCTTGGTTGGGGCCTGTAATTCTTGAATGTAGCAAGAATACATGTTAAATCTGAGTTGATTCCATTTTCATTTTGCATTATTGGAGTGATAGGATGGCTGTCCACCTGCAGGAATAGCAATTTGTACCTGCAGATCTCTTGTTTGTGGGCTGATCTGCATCAGTGTGGACCATTGATTAAGATGAGTTTTGCCTAAAGTCATATCCAATATGAGACATTTCCATCACACCATCCTCCTATGATTGGATTGCATCCAAGTGGGTCCCATAAGAGAAGCTTAGAATTCTAATTCCTGCGCAAGCTGTGGGAGGTACCTCTTTGTAGAATATAGCACTACTTGATGCTACATTTTTGCTTGGTGCATTTTTTCAGTTTCAAATTGTGCAGGGATTACTTAGCTTGAGTTGAGGGGCACTTTGGAGGAGCTATTGGAGGATTTCTTCATTAAAAAAATAAAAAATAAATAAATAAATGAATAAATAAACTCAATTATCATCATCCTTCTTCTTTCTTATATGGTTTTTTTTATAGCAATTTCGAGGTTAGATGACAATAGCATTTCAATCTAAATTTTATAAATAAATTAGTTTGGTCTTTTTGCTGAATAATGTATATATTTTTTATTTTGCTTTATTTTTAATCAATAATATTTTAAACCAATAAGATTGAAATTTTTTTTTCGCCCAGGCTAAATAAAATAGATGGTATTCCACCAGTCTTAACAACTCAGCATTTTTTAACTGAAGATGGCTGAGTCATAGATTGATCTGATGCTTGTGAGGGAAGTTTCTTAATATAGTATCAATGAGGAGAATCCATTTCCTCAACAGAAGATATGTATGAGGTTAGTGCTCAATGTATGCGGATTCCAGTTGTGTTAGCATTCAAAAGAAGGAAGAAAAAGCTCAATGTGATGACTCAACAACTAGGTTCAGGAAGATCACATTCCATAAGGATAGCTGCTTGTGTCACAGTGTTTTCACTATAATATTCTATGAATGCGATTCATCATGTTAGGTAGATGGTGCAATTTGATTATAGGCGACGAGTGGGTTAACATGATGCATATGGTTCACAAGTTTTTTTAGAATGGTAGAATCTAAATGTACTAGTAACATTTGAAACTAAAATTACAACTTGCATGAAATTAACTTAATCCTTCAAAAGCGTATGTGATTTTGCATCTTAACATTTCGAAAGAAGAGATGATTGTATATTTATAAAATTTTCTCTGTTTGAATTATTATGAATGCATATATTTATAGAAAAAAGATTTATAAATTAAATTGCTGATCTGCCTGATCAACCTGTCGAGTTTCCTGAGCAACCTGGCCCTGTAACTGGCTGAGTCTGGTCGAACAACGGATCAGAAAACTATGCTAATTCTAAATCTAAGTAAGACTATGCGATTCTGCACTTTAGAGCTTTCAGATTTATGACCCGTCGTTTGCATCCATTGAATTAATATAAAAAGTAGCAAGATTTTCTTATTTAATAATTATATACAAAATCTCTCTACATTTTTTTAAAATTAAATTATAATGTTATGACTTTTATTCATGACTTAGGACCCATTAAGATTTTAGATTATGATTCAATTTTGAGAACATCATCCAAAACTAAGCTTAAGAGTCAGTTGAGAGAAGGAGACCAAGGAATACTCCTAATAGAAATACTAAGAGTCAGAACTCCAACAATCCAGTTGAACCCTTTATTGAGAGGAGATCAAGCATTCCTGAGTAGAAATACCAGGAGTCACAAGTGCAAGAATCCAGTCAAAGCCAGCATAAGCCTGAAGGTTGTGTAACCACAATTTCTTTTTGGACTATAGCCCAAAAAGCAACTTTCCATATTGCCTTATTGACACCACCCTCAATAGATTTGGGCTTCTTCCTGTAAAACATTATTTCTCCTTCTAATCAATAAGACCATACCACTGCCACCAATGCAACAAAACCTCAAAGAATACGCTCATGACGATAATGGATAAAACCTATGATGCGCAAATATGGAAGGGACACGCCATGGATGCAATACTAACACAGATTTTACAAATAAAACTGAAGTACCAGTTACAATATGATGCGGATATATTGCTTATTATGAAGTACCAGAGTATCATAGGGGAGAAACCAACAAAATGCCAGGATTCAACTAACATCAATACAGAATCTGGCAATGTCCACTTACCACTGCGCTGCGGGTATCATAGGGGGAAAACCTACAAAAGGCCAGGATTCAATTTAACATCATTACTTTTACCAAGAAAAAAAAATAACATCATTACAGAACCTGGCAATGTCCACTGACCACTGCACCCCTCAAAGCTAGATGAACCTATCCCACACCAATGCTGAAAAAAGCCAATGAATCAATGAATGATTTATAATCTAAGGATCCCTGAGCATAAATGACACACATAGACACTGATTTGCCTTCTCTGACAAAGATTATTTATAGTTGAATTTTGTCTAAAGCAGCAGCAGTCCAACAAAAGGCAAGCTGTTTAGGAGGTGCTCAAATATGTTACAGGGAAAACATTAAATACTTTGGACAGCCCACACAACCTGCTGTAAAATGACTTCACTAAGGTAGCTCTTATTATTTGGCCTTAAAACCTCCTTTCAAAACTTGAAGTTCGAATATGCATACTGCAACTGTAGTTAGAAATTTATCTAGTAGCCTTACTACCTAGTCTCTAAGATCATGCTGAAGAAAACCAAACAAAACTACCATCCGTAGGCTCAAATGATACAAAATTATTCTGTCAACTATCACACTGAATAAGCATGGAAGTTGGTGTCATAACCTTCTGTTACCATGTCAAAAGTCCACCCACTAATCACATCCTATGTTCAAGGTAAGACAGGATGGAAACTCATGTTAACACTTTGCACTGGCTTCTTCCGAATGCCCACCACAATATAATCTACCTTGTGAGCTTGCCAACCATCTCCAGAGTAGTTATGATTAACAATCTCATGCCACCCTTAATTAAATATTATCATTAATTAGATTTTGAGCGAGGTCCAGAGTTGAGTGTGAGTCCATCGTGTCCAAGTTTTGCTGGGGATCCCCGAACCTGACCTGTTCACATTCCTACTAGAACCTGAGAATCTGAAGATGCAAGATTTGCTGGGGACCTCAGATAGCGTCACTAGGTACCAACAGTTGCTGGGACCTCCTGCCCCTTTCTTTTTCATTTTCCTGCATTACTCTGACATTACTACTGAGCTTCTTTTAGTATATAATCCAGTAATAAAATAAATTTAGAAAGCATATTGGATTTATACATATATTTAATTAAATATATGTATAATAATTCACATACTTATACGTACAATATATTTTTAATTTGGCAGTCTTTGCAAGTGCTAACCCAAACTTTCTGAGGCAAGATGAGTTGGGCTGTGTTCAAAGCAACATTTTTACTTGCCAAGTTAGAATGATTGTGGTGGTTGTTTCATAGGATTGTTCCCGGGTTTCTAAATTATACATATATTTATATTCATATTTTTATGCAAGTTACTAATCCTATTGCTTTAATACATATATATATATATATATATTTATATATTTATAATAATTCTGCGGTATTTGAGGGTGGCTGTTGCTGGTGGGTGTGAAGCAGGTTCGGGTTACCAGGGAAGAAGAAGAGTAGTTGAATAGTCCGCAGGACTCTGTGCGCAGTTGGGCCCACTCTTGATGAGTGCAACTCCTTCCATACTCTTATCTCTATGCGCAATTCTATGTTCATCAAATCTTTATTTTCCATTGGATCCTATGATCCCATCTGGACAATCACAGTTATCTAATCTTTTATTGAACGTTATCCACGGTTGGAAGCTGGAACCATAGCCATCAAATTTTTAGACCCAAAAATCAACAATTAAAATCATGAGATTAGAGTGAACATGGTGACTGCTATAACTCTCCTGCCCCATGATGTTCATGTTTTTTTTTTTTTTTTTTTTTTTTTTTTTTTTTCTTTTGTGATTAATGAATGGGGATGGCCACTGAAATATGAAGGCCCTACAAAAGAACAATCAGGTGTTCTATGAACCTTTATGAGCCTCTTTAAAAGTGTGTGATCATTGTGGATACTTTGGGTCCTGCGTGCTAAGCACCAGTGACATCTATCGTCCTTTACGAGCTGTGAAATGGTCCGCCAGACTATCCACTCGATGAAACTTTCAGTGAGTGGATGAACCATGCATACCAACTGTCATAAGATTCGTGGGTAATTGGAGATTCCTTAAAGTTGAAAAACGTTGTTTAAATTTGAATGTAGGAGACGTAGGTTTTTTTTTTTTTTTTTTTTTTTGGGGGGGGGGGGGGGGGTTTGGGTTTAAGAAAGGATAAAGAAAAAAAAATTATTTGAATGATGAGATAAATCTGGAGAGGTGCATTGGCCAACATCAAAGCCAAAGCCTATATAATTCTACTTTGAAGGGAGGTAAGACCCAATGCGTTTTCTTACTTTTCTCTTCTGTGCTTGATGTTTTTGAAAGGTTGAACTTGGTTATAAATTGAAGAATCTCAGCAGTGGCTGTGGGGATAGGAAGCTTATGATGGAGAGTAATCTTCAGAACAACTTTGGAGACGTCAAATCGAAGAACTCGTCTGAGGAGGCTTTGCAGCCATCGTGGAAGCGATGGAGAGTCGTCAAGAACTGGAAAAGGAGCGGTCGTTTCACTGCCAATCTGACCAAGCGCTCCGAGGCCGAGGCAATGCGAAAAACGAATCAGGTCTGTGGTGGTCACTAATTTTGTTTCAATTGCTTTTGGGTGTGTTTGTTTCAGTTTTGGATGTGATTTCTTTATATTAGTGTGGTTGGTTGGTATTTGGTTTGAAATGATTTGGTATTTGAAAAGTTCTAAGAAAATATAGAATCAGTTTTCGTTTCCTCTAAATTGGATTTGGGAATGACATATTGAGATCATGTTTTTGCTAGCTTTGATACAAATCAATTGTGACATGATTGACCGGAAATGGATTAGATCTAAGTAAGAAAACCTATCAATGTAAACGCGTACCTAATTTCATCTCTTGATTTGTCTATCGATCTACGCAACACAAGGTAGGGCCTTTAGATGATGGGATGTGATGTAATTCCTATCAAGTAAAGTGAGTTTAGTTACCGTCCTATCAGGTAGAGCAGGTTTTCTTCCTCTCCCTTTTTTATTTTTGTGTAAGCCCAAAACTGAAATTCAAGATTTAATTAAAAGAGAAAGAGGGATCCTGGTCATCCAAGAGAGTGAGGCCCACCATGGCGTGTGGTCACCACACACCATAGGTTTTGATAGTTTTCAACAAATATCTGTGAGCGAGTGAGTGAGAGGTATCATTGGCAGTCTTTGCAAGTGCTAACCCAAACTTCTTGAGGCAAGATGAGTCGGGTTGTGTTTCGAAGCAACATTTGTACTTGCAAGGAAGAATGATTGTGCTTGTTGTTTCATTTTAATTTTTAACATTTCCTTGCAGATATCTATGAAAAAAAAAACCAATTTATTTATTTTTTTGTGGAAAACAGATAGAGAACCAATTTTTGGCAGTCTTACACATGAGGTAGGGACACAATTCATTGCAGAAAAAATCATTCACACTAGATGGTAAAAACTGAAATCACATCAAAGGTTTTTATGGAATTGTTACCGATAAAACAAAAAAAAAAAAAATTGCATATGGATTATGTATGATATTTCCAGGAAAGCGGTCAGTATTTTCTTACTGCAGGAAAGCAGTCAGTATTGCCTCTGTCCAAGGTGGTTATGTAATAGAATATTTATGAAAACTCTTTACAACTTTTCCAGTGCTTGATTTTTAAAATATTAGGGTGAAAAATCTTTACAACTTCGGCATTTTTTTTCTGTTGCTGCTTTTTTTTTTTTTTTTTGTTTAGTGTAACTGTTATATTCGGTGTTTATCATTCCAGAAAAAAAAAAGTGTTTGGTGTTGCTTTCATGATATTTGACTTGCAGGCTTGGGGTTAAGTTTCATTCCAGTTCTCACCAGGAAAATCATTGTGTGTTGCTTATGAAGTTAGCAATAATAGAATGCATATTAAGAAGTTAGCAATAATAGAATGCATATTAAGTTATATGCTTCATAGACAGTCTGCGATGTTGCTTCAGTGATACCGTTGTGCAGGATGGAAAATCAAATTAATTATACTTGTCTGTTATTATTAGTAGATTAGTAGGTAGATTGATAGAATATGTTACATGATGCTAAATTTATAACTTTTTCAGAAGATTTTTTTTCTTCTATTGCAGCAACCTTTCCAAAAAATGTATTATTTAGTCCATACTGTGCTGATGGAGTGCATTCTTACTAACCTCGAAGAGATGATCAGATTAATGATAGTTATATTCCATCCGCCTTAATGTCATTTTCTAATGGTGTTGCCCTTCCAATTCATGATTACGTTGTTTATGTTATCCTCAATATTTGAAGAATTTTACTGGTGTAATATGAAAAGAGGAATGATTTAAAATTGAGGCCGTACTTTCTTTGATACAAACTGCACTCATTGTTGGGGCAAGTAGTCCTCTGTTGCTTCTTTATAATGCCTGGAATTACTGGTATTATATGAACTACTAATTGTCATTTCTTCAAGGAACACTGATTATTTTGCTTCATGTATCTTGTGTTTTGCAGGAGAAGCTGAGGGTTTCTCCTGGACTTCAGTTTATCCAAGGTATGCTTCTTCTGATTCGAGTCCAATGGAAGTGTCACTGTTGAAATTCTGGTGGTAGATTTTTTTTTTTTAATTTTTTTCAGCACGACATTCTTTTGTGAAGTATTTTCAAATTTAAGATTTTTCGTGAAGTATTGGTAAAAATTTCTCACATAGTAAATAAATCTTTTTTTTAAATGATAAGTAAAAAAACAAAAAATATACAAATATTATTGATCCCCTTTGAAAAAAAAAATCTTACTCTGCTGTGGTTAGTCGACTATCGCTTGCCTCCAGTGAAAGAAAATTCTGGCTCCGTCACTAATCTAGGGCAACCTTTGGTGACATTATCTGAAACAAAAATCATGTGCCCTTCGCAAAATTCTTTAAAACCAACTCAATACCTTGCTTGACTTGATCTTCCAAGTAGATTCAAGATACTTCAATTCCAATAAAACGCCTACGATTCACAATAGTATCCAGAAATACAATTCCAACAAATGAGTGCCACAACAAACAAAACAAATTAAAAAGAAAAGAAGAAGAAAGAATACAACATTTTTACATCTTGCAACCAATTTATTTTGGTGGTTTTGTTTTCTTTTTCATCTCTCAAGATCAAAACCCCGTATTACTATATGTCATCTGGTGCGAGTTCCTCTTATGGATTTGTTAAGGTACTAAATTTAATTTGACGCTTTCCATTAGTCATAGGGCTTTTGGAGTAGTGGTTAAGTCCATAACATTTCGTATCAGAGCCAACCGAGTCTCCGGTTCGAGTCACGGAAAGGGCTACCTGGACTAGAGTGAAAGCCGTCTAAAAAACTAGAGAAAATGGCTACCTATTGCCAAAGTGAGAGCCTCCGTGAAGAGGGCTACCTGGAGCAGGGTGTAAGCCATCCCAAAAGGGGAAAAGGGCTAGCTGCTACCAGAGTGAGAACCCGCCGAGTACGTCGGCTGCAGAAGCATGATGGCCTATTACGGTCCTAAATTGTTATAAGATTTAATTTGATGCGTTCCATCAGTCCTGGGGATTTTGGCGTAATGGTTAAGTCCATAACAAGATCATCTGCGAGGGATGTGAATCAGGACGTGGCGATCACCACACCTGAAACTCAGACGTTGGAGTACTCTGGAAGTCGAATCTCGTTCTTGTACGAGGCGAATCATCAAACGAGGCCCTATTCTCCAATAACAGAAATGAGTGGCCGCAACTTGAACCATTGGAGAAGCTTTTATACTTGCTTCCATCTCTTTTCTTGACGATCGCATTAAACACAAAAGGAATAAGTGTAATATCCCTATCCTACCCTAATCATGTTTAATGCCTAATTAACCCTAATTAGATGCCTAATGATGTTTTGAATGTATTTGGGTTTGATTAGGTAGATTATAAAGGGTTTGACCATTGACTAGGTAACATTATGACTTTTGGGTATTTTGGGATAATTGGGTCCCACGTGTGTTTTCTATTTTCTGAGGAGTTTGGTGTATTTCATAGGTCATGAGTCATTCTTCGATTTCTGTGTTTTGACCCAACCCATTTGAGCCCATTTAGATCCATTTATGAACCAAAGCCTTAAACTGTGGATTTTATTAGGATTTAGGACTTTCCTTCTAATACCAGAACTTCATTAGTATAAAACCCTAAACCCTATCTCTTCTCACTTATTCTCATCTCCATTTGCAACAGGCGCCTAGGGTTTAGTTCTTCATCATTTTTCTTGCTTCCTAACATCAAATAGAGATGTTTGAGAGTGTTTTCCTTCATCTTCTCCAACAAGCAATCCATCTTCAAGCTTCCGACTATTTTCTTCTTCTATCTTACTTCATAGGTAAGCAAATCTCTCCCAAATCACTCTCTAATGTTTCAAATCAATGATTAGAGGTTTCTATTCGTGAATGCATGTTGATTTGCAGTTTTCCTTTCATTTCACCATTGTAGGAGTTTGGTTATGAGGTTTCATTTTGGTGGTTTTACTTTGAGCTTGGTATTGAGTGGGTATAGCTTGGATTTCTATAGATTTGAATTGCAAGTACCTTAAGTTGTAAACATTCATAAAATGTGCATGTTCTTTCTCCACGTAGCTCCGTTCTTTACTTGTTCTTGTTATGAGTTTTCATGCTAGATGCCCAATGTCTACAGCTCATTTGTTGCAGTTTGACTTTCTAGAGCAGCCCTGTAATGGACAGTATCTCAATGATCTAGAGAATAAACTTCTGGTTAAGATATGCTGCTGGATCAGATTAATGTGAGTAGTGGTGCTTCTATAGTGTGGTTAAGCCTGGGAAGGTTGAGAGAAACACCCTATAGAAATATCCAAATCATCCGTTCCCAGAATCCCGCAGTATGTCACAAGTGTTGACTAATCGACCCTGAACATAGTCTCAATAACAGCAACGGAAAACTCGTATCAAAATAAAGAGTTTCGTTTTCCAATAGGTGACCTGACAGTCGAGCGAACCCACCATCCGCTCGAGCGGATGGAAGCCCTATTCTACAGCGAAAGATTTCTTCGTCAGGTGCGTCTGGTTATTCCGACATGTCTTCCTCAGCGAATACAACTGGTCAAGATGTGATCGAACTATCAGACTTGTCCGGAAATTCAGCACTTAGTCTTGCTTTCTTAGCCTTGGAATCTTCATCTTCGAACTCTAATTTAAGACAATGCTCCTGAGACCTAGAGTGGTGTCCAACCAATGAGCTACCATACAGACATAGATACAATCTCCCCTTGGCAATTCATAAACCAAATGTCCCTATTTTAATACAATTTGATGTACCCAAATTGTGTAACGCCAAGGGTTACATTGAAATGACAAAAAAAACAGCACAACTCTACTAATAGACAAAAGTAACATTGTCTCTAAAAAAACTGAAATTTTAGTTCTATTCATCCCTAAGCTCCCCCTAGCTTCAATATCTCCCCCTTTTTGTCCATAATTGACAAACAAGATTCTGCAAGTAGCTTCTGTCAATCTGGATGCTATAGCTTCCCTAAAAATTGATCTTCGAATCAGCACTGGGGACGGGGCTTGATCTTGTATATCTTGGGTGATGAAAGTTTTGGTTTACACACTTGCATATGCTAGATAGTGCCAACAAAGTGTGTACAAGAACAGATGAAAGATAGTCTTAGCTTGACCCAGACAGTTTTGGTTTTCATTGGATATCTTCCTTCTGCATTTTCCATTGCATTTTGGTTTTGGTGACTTTCGCAGCTTATTGCAATGGGGTCGAATGTGTCCTTTATTTTCATGGTGATGGCAAGTGGGAATGTTCGTTCAGGACCTTGGCACATTCTTCTTATTGGCACTATGTATTTGCACATGAACAGCAGGTTAGTAACAACTGAAAGTTGAACATCTTCCACATGCTTATGCTTTGGCTTTTGATGTAGATGCTTCGTCAATGTAACCAATGTCATGCATGTTAGTCTTTGCCTTCTAACTGCTCAAGATGTCGTCAAGTTTTCATAGACCTTCAGTATTCATCCTGTTGATGGAAGCCTTGTACTTCTACCTCAGGCACGATGGAGTCTCTGAGTCTCCCTTGCAAGTCGTGTATTTTCATGCTTTCAAAGTTTTCATATCGTGAGTCATTAAACCACACTTTTGTGCTTCAACAGTCAATTCATCTACCATTTATTATTTTCTGCCTCTAAGTGACTCATTTTGTATAAGAGCTTCCGACAATTCAGCTTTTAAAGCACATAATGCTGTTCAGATTCTTTCCAACCTATATGACTTTATCATTCATCTTTAGCACTCTTCATGGTCTTTGCAAACAATATATTATGCTTTCAGCTTGTCAATCATGTTCTGTCTTTGACTCACTTACATCATGATCAGTCCCATCATCAGAAACTGGTGGAGTAGCAGAGGAAATTGAAGTTAGCCATGAATGCCACAGAACTTGCCTTTCACATGATCATTTTCAGGATCTTTTGCTTGACGTTCTTCTTCAGATGATTGTGGCATCCCAATTGTATTAATTAGCCTTCTTATTTTGACGTTTTTATTTGGGACAGTTACTAATTAATACTCTACTTCTACTATTACACTCAAACATTGGATCCCTTTAGAACTTGAACTCTTTACACTATGATTAGGGAATTAGTTAGATCACTCTTTTATCCCCTTCATAAACAACTAAACTATGCTTCATAAATGGAACAGCAATGGTCGATCAATACTCAGAAGTCAGAAATCACTATTCTCACGTGATGATTCTGTAGAAGCTCTCAAAGCAATCTTTTAGATTTTGATTGTCCATTAGTCAAGTTGGCTTCAAAAGTTTGAACATGGGCAACTAATTCATCAGCTTCGAGAATAATCAGGCTCGGATTCTCTTCGACCGGACACAGACCTTTGTCAAACCGTTTGCCTAGAGACCGCATACTGTTTTTTCATCCAACATGTTTTCAGGAATTGGCCTCTCCAGATTAAACCAGACCGTTGGATTGAGCGACACACATCTGAATTACTGTATCAAGTTTCTTCCTTTTATGGACAGATCCAGATGGAGATGATAGCTGATCTACAATAGGGCTGAAGGTTCGATTGTTTGAGGTGTCAGTCCCTTCATGCACAGTCTACAGAATATCCCTATGCTTCTTTTGCAGTAGTACATGTAGGCTTTACGAACTCAGATACGCTAACTCCATTATAAATGAGCATTCAAAGCTCTGGAGTTGCAATGGCAGCCAACTCTTCTTCCTTAGTAACAATTATTGTCTGGTTTGGGTCCAATTAATAAAATCAGCAAATAGTGGGTAAAAATAGTCATTCACAACAGTATTTCCAAACTTTAGATCTATGACTTTTAGGAGGCAATGCAATCATCCTGACTTTTCAATAAGCATAACCATTACCATCCAACAGAGGAGGCTTTTTGGTTGAAGATTTCCTTCGCTGTAGATATTCATTCTAGCAAATTGGATCAACACAATAAAATACATGCAACCTTCTCTGAATACCGGACAATTGAAAAGCTGACTCTTAACGGTGGGCTTGTAGATGCTGGAATCGAAGACTTGATCGCACAACCACCAATGCAGCGGAAATAAACCAATTTGATATAGAACTAGCTATCTACCAATCACACAGCACAAGCAAAGGTAGACATAATCGTTTAACATGGCCACGACCTATCCAGGGAGAAAAACCACGAAATAGAAATCAAGAGTTCACGAATATTTACAAGATAATACTCACAAGCTTATTTACCTCAGTCTGACACTCGCTTGGACTGTAGTTATTCTTGCAAAGACTCCACTGACATGACATCCACCATGTACTTTCCTTACTGTGATCTTCTACCACCTTGACAATCAAGATGATCAATCTTCTACAAGACAGTAGAAGCTGGCAATGTATAACTTGTGTTAGAGCAGCCTTTCAGATCAACTATTCTCAATGGCTCTAGAGAATAAACTCTCCTTAAGATATCTCTGACTCATGATTTGAGATTTTTATGTCCTAAGGAGGTAAGGAATTTTAAATAGCGGAATTTCAAAATCCCTATCTAGCACTTGATTTTTGGATTTCTAAAAATTTTGTATGACAACGCAGTGACATTCAGAATACCAGCCCTATCAAAGGAAACAAATCGTATGCAGAATCGAAAGACTTTCTCGCTTCTTCTGCGCAACTGTTCGCTCGACCCTCACCTAATATTTGTTTTTAGGGAATGAGCGTAATCTAAAATGCCTCTTGTATTTGGCGAGTAGTTCCAATAACCTTCCTTCTGTCCTTTTAGACTCAAAGAATTGAGAACAGAGTACCAATAATAAAATCATAAATGGACTTCAGCACAATAAACACATGCTTACATTTGAACGTGATTCAATCTTTACAAGTTAGGTAGCCGTCATAATAATCAGCCAATCCGATCATAAAAGTGTGATGCACATGTGACACTTCAATGTCAATCAATTTTTAGCCAACACCACATTGATGAAAGGATTTGCAGGATCTTGAGTCCAGATTAATTATTATTATGTTTAATTGCACTTATAAGAAATTCTTTCTTGTTTAATTGCATGTGTAAGAAATTCTATCTTAGAAATCTCGAACCCGAAGGTTTTTATCGAAAACTTTTATTGGAATTGATTTCTAAAATTGAAAGCACTTCAAGGACCATTGCAGATGATTTATTGTAGCAGGAATTTTTTTTTCTGGAGTTTTATCTATTGAATGAAGAATACAATTTAGAGAGACAATGTACGGTAGAAATTTGAAATTTTTAGATAGGTTGAACTCCAATAATAAATTCCACTCATCAAAAAAGCCCGTAAAGAATCTCGTAATTCATATCTTTGAAGGGATGCTTTAGAAAAACTCAGTCTAGGGTATAAACACAGAAGTTTTCTCCTATGAATGTCCGTAATTAATTTCACGTATGAATTTCGGCCCACCATGCATTGTCGCTTGTCATTGATTTTCATACAGGAAGTCCGTTGTGGACATCTGCTGTAATAAAATCTCAAGGCATGTAACTTCAGTTATAGGAGACACAATTGAAATTGAAACATACATAAAATAGAGTCTCCCCATTGCATTAGGCATGTTGGCAAAGTGAGGTATTCCACTGCGTGTTTAGTCTGGCAGGAGGACAAACCCCAATTGAAGTGAAAATCCATCTACAACTAATTCAAAGAATGAGTTACTGGTTTGCACTTCGTCTCTCCTTGTAGACTCGTATGGATTGAGAATCACTTGGGACCAAGAGATCAAAGTTGGACTTCACAATAAACACATCCACAAGTGTGAATGGATACATCAAAACAAGGATAGCTCAACGCCGTGAAATGATCAGATCAATCCGATCACAAAAGTGAAATGCGGAGTTTTAATTCAATGAGCAACCGCTTGTTGTCTTCCAACACCACATAGATGAAATGATTTAGCAATATTCAATGTAGCCAAATTCATGTCTCTTTATGCTTAATTTTTTTTTCATTGCATGTGTAAGAAATTCTATCTTAGAGATCTCCAACCCGTTAAGGTTTCTATCGAAAACTCTTGATCTGGAATATAATTTGAAGTTTAAAATTGAAAGCACTTCAAGGATCATTTCTGACAGATCAGATAGGTTGTAGCAGGAGAATTTCAACTAAGAAACATGGTACGAAGAATACAAAGAATTTTTAGAGACAATGCGATTTCTAGATTGGTCTATTTCTAGATAACCAAAAACTCCATAATAAAATTCCACTCGGAAAAAAAATCAACCGTAAAGAATCTCGTAATTCATATCTTTAAGGTGAAAATGCCTTAAGTGAAATCCACCGATCTAGGACTGGATAGAGATCAAGCTATGAATGTCGCAACTAATTTCACGTCAGATTTCTTCCCTAGATTATCGCTTGTCATTGGGACATGCAGTTAGTATGTGTGGACATCTGCTGTAAACGACTTCTTAAGGCATGCAACATCAGTTATATCAGCACTATTGACTCCTGAAATCATGTAAAAATAGAGTCTCCCCCATTGGATGCAGAATGTTGACCTAGTGAGTTGGCAGCACTGCGTGTTTAACTCTGGCAGAAGGACTAACTTTCAATGAAATAATCATCTGACAACTAATTTGGGAGGTGAGGTGGTGTGCACTCTACTTGTAGACAACTCTATGGTCCTTGAAATAGCTCACTTGGGACGTGCTTAGAGTTGCGTAACTTGATTATGATTGAGGATAGGAAAGATTGAGCACACAAGTAGAAGATCAAGTTCACAAAATTCGGAAGGATAGCTCCTGATTCACTCGAGCGACTTAGAGATCAATCGCTCGCAGTGGAAATACAGTTTCTTTTTCAGTAAACTGAGACTAGTCCGCTCTGTTTCGCTCGACCCGAATGTAGTGGTAATCGATTAGAAATATTCAATGTATTGATCAGGGAATTCTTCAGCATATGTTCTAAACAAGAATCTCTAGGAATTCTTCTAAGCTTTCTTCAATGTTATGCCCCCACTTAGAATTCCAAACCCTCTTGGCCCATCTACAATATAATTGAAAAGTTTAAGTTCTAAGGATTCTAAAGTATATTTCTGACTTTTCAGATAAGTTAAAACTCAGAATTTCAACTAAGAAACATGGTATTTGAAATGGGAGGGAACAAGTACCATATCAATGTTAGAAATTTCAAACATGTGAAGTTCTTGTTAGAAATAACTTTAGGTACTCTCCTCATCTGCTGTCCTGCACCTTATCGAACCATCAATAAAAAGTAGCATTTGGAAAAAAAAAACATAACTTAAAACCTAAATACCGGCCCAAAATGATGGGATTTATCCTCTTTTTTCCTCCTAAAGTTGGATTTTATTGAACGAACAGGCAACTTGGCTTGGATATGGCACATATGTGCTACATCGACGAAGCGCAGCAGTGTAATACCGTTTGTTGCCACTTCATGGTATGGAGATATCTAATTTGATTACTTGTTTTTCGCTTGACTCTCTTTCAAAATTGGATTTGCGCTAGGCTTATATTACAACTTACAAAACCAAAACAGCAACAAGAAACAACATAATTGAATCGTAAATTACAACAGATACCAGAACAATAGCGACACAAGCACAAAAGCAAACTAACAACACACCATCCACCGCAGCCTTATGTCTCCTCCCCTTCAAGGAGCCAGGGATTTCTCTTTGGGGCAAAGAGGAAATTAGAATATTGGCTAAAATTTGATACAATAAGATGTATGAATGACAGTGTGGGATAATTTGATGCAATACATTACATATAAAACTTTCTTTCCTTTTTGACCTCAGCTTTTACTAGCTTTCTTCTTTTATAGTGATTTGATTTCTATGAAATTTTTTATTTAAATATATTTTTAATATTTAATATATATATATATTTATTCTATTTTTAAAAGGACATCACCTCTTCCCTCTGCCGAACCGTATTAGAAATTAATTTGACTTTGTGCCAAATCATACTAGAGTGAAATTTCTACGAGAATTCATAATCCCTTTTGTCACTCCATTCTCTTGTTATTTTAAAAATTGAGCAGGGGCAAAAATAGTAAAAGCCCTCGTTATCTTTTGTTTTCAAAAATTCCATTGGGGCAACTGCCCCCACTCGACCCCCTCCCACTGATCCGTCCCTGCTCCCCCTTCATCATTCATCCGCACCATCCACCTTTTTTTGTCTTTACTACGTAATAGAGTCTAATAGTTGCAATTAAAAGCTCCATTCTGGTGTGCTCTTAGGAATTAGGATTGATGAATACCACTAAAATTAGGAAATAAAAATTCCAACCCAAAGCAAAGTGTCGATGATAGTGATCTAGAAAATAAATAACCACTGCAAATGCAAAATGAATATAACAGGCCTCTTGCCTCTTGAAACAGGACCCCACCATCCCACTATGATAAAGAGTCCGGCTGAGTGTGTGGAAGCTGAAAAGTGTTCAACACGGTGAACTCTCTCGTGTAAGTTACGTAATCGGAATCTTCTGAGTGGGCATATTAATGGTGATCATAGTGGTCCGTGACTGGTCTACTCAAGGTCACCTTTAAATGTAGAATTTTACCTCACAAGATCCAGACTGGTGAATAATGACGTTCTACCCGATCGTGCGGGATACGCTCGCCCGGGGCACGTACCCTATCATCCAGATTACCAGCTTCTAGGGCACTGACCCTACTATGCAAGCTATCACCTTCTAGACCCGGACCCAGACCCGGACCGGGACCCATTTTGCACTATCTTGTTAGTTTGAGCCTATGAGGTCTAGCACCTTGGGGGGATTGCATCAAGGGTAGCATGAGTGACCCTATTTATAGGAGGAAATTAGTATCAAAATTTATAAGAGTTCACTGAAGATTAATTTGGATGCATGGTACAATTGCATGAGCTGGGGCGTGATTGTCTTTGACCAGACTATGGTGATTTGAGTCATCAATGGACTGAAGTTGGGCTGGACTACAGTGGATTTGGGCTGGTCCCAAATGGGTTGAACTGTCATGAATGGGTTGAACAGGCTGAACCTGTTGGGTCTGGGTTAGGCATAACCCATGCGACTTGAAGTCCTTAATAAAATTGTGTCAAAATGATAATGTGGATGTTTCCATCCAATAAAGGAGTCCTTGGAAAATTAGGGCGGTTCTGATTTTGAGTCAACTAAACGTGACTCAACCAGGGTTAGGCTTAATTCCTTGTCAAGCTGGCACAATTAGCTCACGCATGTGCTTTCAACTCAGCTTGCTTGAGTTTAATTTGCATCAAATATAGAATTGCAAGGAGCTAGTGTATAAAAATATAGAATTACAAGACATGTGAAGAAATTTTTTTGACTTCTTGAATAAAATGGAGATTTTTCTTTTCTTTTCTTTTTGCATTTAAGTGGGATGAAAGACTCACTTTTGGGCTTTTTAAAAAAAAAAAAAAAAAATAACGAAGAAGCGATTTTTAAGATTTTGTGTGTTTTTTTTTTTTTTTTTATAAAACTCTTCTTCTTTTTTAATCTCTCAAAAGTGGGCCTTCGGTCCTTCACTTTAAATTTACTTTACAAATAAATTGCCAAACGGGTATTTATATCAATCAATCCAGATTGACCAACTAATGGCTACTCCACCTTTGGCCTATGGAGATATAATAAATAGTTGGATTCTCAAATAAAAGGTTCGAGTACTAGTATCTGGTGTTGCCGTTGGCCTGAGCTTAATGGTCAGAAATGATAAGAGTGGAGAGCTTTCATGTATGCACGTGTAAGCTTTTTATTGTATTCATACAATATGTACGATGATTTAGTAAGCTTCATGTGGAAGTTGCAGGAATCCCAGTTAAGATGCAATGTTTGTTGGAAAAGAGATCTCAAACAAGTCAGAAATCTGTTCCACTTCCGCATTTAATTAATGAGAAGGTTGTTCATGGATGGCTCGCTGTAGCTGGGCCATTTGCAAAAGACCGCATTGATTAGAGACTTGGTCTGGCCATACCTACTCCATCCCAGTGGATGATTAGGAAAAGAAAGAAAAAGACATGCAATCAACATTTTACACCTTGTGTTTTTCAAATTTTGGTCTACTACAAATTTAATCTACAAGATGATTGGTTTGGATGGCAAAATGACAGGGCACGCGAGGCAGATTTGCACCACAAGAGATCGGCATTTTCCCTATTATCCAAGAACCGTATTATCCAATAGCTCTTTGGCTCCCACCAGAACAATGGGCTGAACACTATCCATTGTGTGACATTGATTGAATGGGCTGAATTGAATTGGTTTTGTTGTTATCTTCATATCTGCCCTTTTTCATTTTTTACATTTATACTAAATATGAAATCTTAGAAAACTTAGGATATCCCTATTTTTTTTTATTTTTTTGGTAAAAAGGTTAGCCCAAGTTCTCCGCGTTCTTTCTCACTTCCCAGTGCTAGGATTCAACGACGGACACTAGAAGAGTATAGGGGCCTAAGAGGCTTTACTTCACTCTACTTTACTAATGAGTATACTTGGACAGAGAAAGAGATAGAGGGGCACATGGGTGAAAAGTAGGACAATGATGGAAATGTCCTCCGAACTCAATGGTGGATGACAACGGGAGAGGGTACACAGGCATAGCAAGGTTGTGCATGGAGGGCATAGGGATGAGAGGGATGACCGTTGGGCTGATAGAGTATAGAAGAATTTTGACTTTAATAAGAGTTTGACACATTTTGATTTTATCACAAGCAAAGCATGAAATTAAAATGTTCACATGTTCCATAAAAAGTAGAATATTTAAAAAAAAAAACACATACAAATACAATGCCTTGATTTTTTGAGCACTCAATCATCCTTGTTTTGCAACATGTTATCATACGTAAGAAATGGAAAATAATAACAACCCAACTCAAATAAAATAGCTAAGGTCAATATATTGCTTCCAATGGAAAGATATATATTTATTGAAGAATAAACTTATGAGACACCAGTCGACAAAAGAGAGAATTTACCTCACCATGACACAAATAAGTCCTTGGACGCCAGCCAATTGAATGGCCTGACAAGAAACAGAGAATCAAAAAAATAAAATAACAGACCTAGCTGTTGAGAATGGACATAAATAATATTCAAACCCAATGAATGGGTTACACAAATATGACACCCATGGCCCAATTGCCTTAAAAAGTCCGCCGACCATTTTACTCGTATTATTGTAGTATTCAAGAAGTCATCGTTGATCGTGCCCACTCTATTTGGAAAAGTATCATCATTATTATAAATATAACTTACAATAATGCTGCTCACATGCAAGGGGCCTGAATCCGAATCCGGCAAGAGCATGCTTTGAAATACCCTAAAAAAAAAAATCCATCATATTATGAATTTGTTTAAGTTAATACACTTTTGGAAAGCCTTTTGCTTTCACATAGCAGCTTTTCATTTTTGTTTACTTTCTTTTTCATCGTCTTATAAACTACTATCGAAGTTGCGGAGGAGATGTCCAGATTTATGTGGCAAACTCAATTAAGTGGGATCATTGTCGCAAGTATTGTTGTTAGAAAATAGAAAATTTTATGGAAAAAATCTTCATAAGACCCCATACGTCTTATAGACCATTCTTCTAGTTGACAGAATGATCGATATTAAGAGTATTTTATAAAAATATATCTCATGTAACACAAGTATTCGATCGTGTTTTAGGGCTTGTTTGTTTCTAGTTTTTTTTTAGATCCATTATTTGGATGAATGAACCCATTTACCCAATGAACCAATACCCCACAATGAGTCAAGGTCTGAAGAAGAAATACATATCACAGGCTCACACAACCCAATCACCAAAATCCTATGATAGAGTCTTATAATATGACAGCTCCAAATAGCAAATAAGTTTACATTGGAGGAATCTCATATTCACATAGATCCTAAAATGATCATTTATGAAATTACCTCAATATGCTACTATTAGAGGAGATAAGAAGTGGGCATTTTAGTAAATTAATTAATATAAATAAATATGTATGGAAAACATTCATGTGTATCTACCCCTCACCATAGGGTGAGGGATACTTCCATAAATGGGGATTTTAAAGTACAAAAGTGAATTTTCAAGTACATGAGTGAAGTACACTTCTTTGTCTTCATGTGCAAAAAGGGAAAGTGCTCCTCACCCTATGGTGAGGGATAAATGTACATGAATATTCCTCAATATGTATTTATATAATAATAATAGCAGTAACTCTATTAGTAGCGGTGAAAATATTATAATAAGAAATATTAGAGGGCGAGCATGCTACTAGAATTGTCCAAGCAACCTCATTTGATAGGCTTTATGGGGGTTAGGCCGGGCTAAATGACCTTTTAAGAGGGCCCGATCAACAGCCTACGCTCAAATATTTTTGCCGTGTGATGGTACGACATGTGCCAAGGGAGAGTATATGTAAAAGCTGACCCTTTGATGCTTGAGTCTTGAGTTTCTTGATGAGGAAACCCTTGGACTTCACCCTTTTGATGCAAATTTCCTCACATACTTTTCTTTTTACTTTGCTTGCTCCCCACTCCAAGCTAGAGCTTTAATCCTAGTCCCGTCAATGGGACGCATTCAAATGGGTACTCGTCCCAGTCGTCTTAGGCCCGAAAATATAGGGCTTTTAAAAAAACTTGGATAATATTTTTAAAGCCCGGCCAAAATGGGACTGAAATTGGACTGAAAAAGCCCAGCCTGTTCAGGCTAGGCCCGGCCCACTGCAAAATCATTATACAAATTGTTTTATAGATGACTGATATGGTTTTGGAGAGAGAGAGAGAGAGAGAGAGAGAGAGAGAGAGAGACTTTGACCTTTCTTAATTAGCTAGGCCTGAGGCATGTCTTTCCCATGCATTCTGTTGTTTGTGATTTATGCTATATGTTGTATGCATTGTAATTTGTTTCTTTTATCTGTGGGCATGTTTCCAAACCCTTGCTGCTGAAATTACTTCTCTAGTGATTTGCACTTGCCTACTTAGAAAGAGGGGAAATATCGCCTTTGTGAATAGAGGGATGTTTGAGATTATTTTTATTTTGGTCAGCAAAACAATAATTATTTTGATAAACAAAACTAGAATAAGAGAATTATTCTGCTACAAACCATCCGTAACTTTATAATCTTGAATGTGGGGCCACATGTGGGATACATACAAGTGAACCGGCTACAGGGTGATTGAAAATGGAGCACACGTTATTTTGTTAATGAGATTTTCTGCAACACCTTAGTTTTTTCTTTTGATATTTCAGTGAATATGAGTGTATTACTTATATCTTTTACTTCCGTTAATTTGTGATTTCTTTTTGACATTACTTGATCCATATAGGATATGCATTCTCGTTCATTTCTATTGATTTTATGATTTTCTACAGTCACCGGCAAAAAAAAAAAAAAAAAGGTTTTTAACCGATCCTACATTACTTGACCTATATGAGATACTCATTCTCATTCATTTCTATTGATTTTCTACAGTCACTAGCAAAAAAAGAAAAAAAAAGTTGTTAACTCTATCATATTGCTTATTGCATTGCATTGTCAGTCCTGAGCTTGGAAAAAATGAAGAGGGTTTAAAGTCCGGTTCATACCGGGTGTCTGATGACAGTAAGAATAATTAGAGAATGTTTTGCTTATGTTATGGATCGGGCTAAGCCCAGGCCCGGGCTCGTATGGCACAGAGATTTGTTGTATGCCCATTCAATTTAGGGCTGTGATTAGACAACCCTCGGCAGGCCCATCTAATTCTCGGGACGAAATGGACAACCCAAGCCCAGGCCCGGCCCGACCAATTGGCAGGCTTATAATGAATCATGACCGTTTGATTTCTTCGATAATAATCTTATGTTAATTATATTTTTGATCAAATGGTCAAATTTTAGGGTGGAATGAACTTGTTAGATTTCCAATTAATTGACCCTATTGTGGAGTTTCACTACTTTAACTGAAAAACTCTCTCATAAAATTTGGGAAAAAATTATAAAATTTTTGGCTCATTTAAAAAAAAATACATGAAGATTTGAGTTTTTTTTTTTTAAGTATATGAAGATTTAAATATTTGAAAAAAAGCATAAATATTTTTCACATTTCTTTCCGTCAAGTCATCTCCACAATTTTTTTGAGAAATAACAAAATTACCTTTCTCTTATCGTATGTTTTTGTCTTCTCTAAACCTCTTTCCTCCCTCAAATTGGTCATTTTGATTTTGATTTTGAAGAGCATGACCATTTCATAAAGCTAGTTTTTTAGTCATTTAAAAGTTTCTGTTTTTAACCATCCTTGCATAAAGGCATGTGCATTGTGTTGGAATCCTCTTTTTTAACCATTCATGTATAAAACTATAGAAGTATTTGAAGTGGGCCCCACTTGGTCATATGGACTGGACTTGATCATTAAAGAAATTTCTTGAAAAATGACATAAGAGTATTTTTTATCATTCTTCAAAATTTTATGAAAAGAAGACTTCATTGAAAGAATTGTGAAAAACTTTTAGGACATGTTTGCATTTAACTAGTTAAAGTGAAGTGAAGTGAATGCAAATAAGAAATGACAAAAGGTCAAAAGTACATAATTTCAAAATTTCCTCCTAATTTTTCAAAAAAAGTCAAAAAATTAACCTCATTCTTCCACTAAAAAACAAAAAAAACTCCATTTTTCTATACAAAAAGTTAAAAAGATTTCATACCAAATAACTAAAAATAAAATATCATCATAACACCTTATATTTTATTTTCTTTTAATACTTTATATCACTGTTTTTTAATTCACCGTACATTCAAACGGATATTTTTTTGAAAAATTTCAAATCTTCGTGTGACTGTTTGAAAATGAGCCAAAGTCTTGTACTTTCTTAAAAATTTCTTGGAAACCAAACAAAAAAGAAAAGGCAAAAACCGAGGTTGACCATTTTGTCCTTCTATCTGACGCGGCCAACGAATCGTAGACTTTAATCAATTATACGCGTTTTTCGTTCGTATAAAAACGCGCTTTGCCATGTGAGTACGCAATCTCGAGTCCACGTACACGTGGAAACGCGTAAAAAAAATTCCTTAGTCTATTGTAGGGTCCACATCGAGATGATCAGGACCATTGAAGATGGATTTCATCCCCTTAATGGCCGGAACAAGAAATGACAAAGGTCATATGAAAAATACACAATTCCCTCTCAAATTTTCAAATTAAAAAAAAATAAAAATAAAAATAAATAAATAATCCAACTTTTTTTTTTCACTGAAAGATAAAAAAAAACTCCAATTTTTATAAAAAATTAAAATTTTTTTATACTAAACAACTAAAAATTAAAACACCATCATAATTTATATATTTTTATTCTCTATTAATTTGATGCATCACCTCACTACTTTAATTCACAATATATCAAAGAGGAACTAAAAAGTGTGATATCCCCAAATTGAACCGGAGGAGTCCGTCACACCGTCCGATTTATAAACTTCTCTCACAACACATCAGCAGAGATTCCACGTCAAAGCCGGTCATGTGTTTTATCGGACGGATTTTTTTCTGAAATTTGAGGAAATATCATTTCACTGGGTGAGTTCTCGGATTATCTCAGACGGTTTCAGTGTAATACCTGTGTCTTGGCTCCTTTTTATCTTCTTCATGACCATATATATATATATATATATATATCATTCTAAATCAGGAATCGACGGCCCTAAAATGGAGAAAGCAGTGCCCGATCCTTTATCACCCCATCGTGGCTTGCCCAGCCCTAAAAAAAAGAAGAAAGACAGATTGGTGGTCCATCTCTGCATGTACGATCAAGATTCACCAACTGCAACACCTACCGTTCTGCTTCTCATACAAAAAGGAAGGAACTTCCCAGCCTCTCTTTCTGCGAGCCAATACTCATCCTATCTCCCCCTTCTTCCACGAAACTACTCCTCAGGTTTGTTCTCGGAAACATCATCGTGCAGCTGAAAATACGAAAGGCAACAGAAAATACGCAACGACTTCATTCCGATTGCAATCGCCTTTTCTTACGGCAACATTCTATTTCCGATGCAAGAAGCACGTTTAGAATCGAATCTGTTTAAAGAAATGACTTTTGACGGATATGCCGATCAGGAAACGACCGGGAAATTTGTGGGCTGAATGTATAGGTTATAATAAGAAATTCTACTTTGACGGGAGACAACGCGGTTTCCTACTTTTCTTGACGTTTTTGAAAGGTCGAACTTGGTTATAAATGAAGAATTTTAGCAGTGGGTGTGAGGAATAGGAAGTTTATGATGGAGAGTTATCTACAGAACAACTTTGGAGACGTCAAATCGAAGAATTCGTCCGAGGAGGCTTTGCAGCGATGGCGGAAGCTATGCGGAGTAGTCAAGAACAGGAAAAGGAGGTTTCGTTTCACTGCCAATCTGACCAAGCGATCCGAGGCCGAGGCGATGCGAAAGACGAATCAGGTCTGTTGTGGTCACTAATTTTGAATCAGTTTCATTTCCTTTCAATTGGGTATTATATATATTGAGATCATGTTCTTTTGCTAGGTTTGATGCAAATCAGTTGTGACTGAATCGACCGGAACAGGATTAGATCTAAGTGACAAACACCTAATAATGTAAAGGCGTACCTAATTTCATCTCTTTCTCTTGATCTCTCTATCGATCGATCTACAGTAAAAACTGAAACCATTAGAGAATCAAGTCTTCACTTTATATTTTCTGTAGAAAGTTAGAGATCACCGTAGAAACTAAGCGTCATGGAAAACTTTCACACATGCAAACATGCCCCTAGGATATTTGATTGAGGTATTGAAAAGAAATTGTGGAAAGTCGAACTTGTAGAAACTGCATCCACAAACCTACAACAAATGCCGAGACTTCCTATCTGATTATAAAATGTGCTACAGCCAGACCCTTCCCTCTGTATTCAGTGTATAATTATTTCCGATTTTTGGAGTGCAGATGTTCCGTTGGTGGAAGTTTTAGATTATGGAGGAGTATGCTTTTAATTCACAGGAACAGGGGGAATAGTGTTCTGGGCTTGTGTTACAAGATGTTCCCTAGTCTGTATTAAGGTGTCTCTAATGGATGGATTCATCCATTGTGGTTTGGTTATGGGAAAGGCAGTCAATTTTGATGCTTGGCTCAATGCCCTGGATTTGGAAAGAAGACCTTCCATGTGGGCTCCACTGCTCAAAATTGTCTTTTGTTGTTTGAAGTTAAAGAGTGTAGCACTGGAAGGCATGGATCAGGATATTTCTTGATACCCACCACATCAAGGTTTTGGATGGAATTGTACATGTCACTGTGCATTGCCTCTGTCCAATGTATTTTTACGAATTGCATATGGATTATATATCATATTTGCAGGAAAGCATTCAATATTTTCTTATTGCAGGAAAGCAATCAGGATTTCCTCTGTTTTAAGTTATTATGTAATAAAATATTTTCTTTTCTTTTCTTTTTTCTTATCTGCAACTGTTCTCTTCAGTATTTATCATTCCGGAATAAAGTGTAAGGTGTTGCTTTAATGGTATATGACTTGCATGCTTGGGGGCAAGTTTTGTTCCAGTTCTAAGCAGGAAAATCAGTGTATATTGCTTATGAAGTTAGCAACAACATAATGCATGTTGAGTTATGCTTAATAGATAGTGTGGGGTTGTTTCAGTGATACGGTACAGGAGGGGAGGTCAAATTAATTATAGCTTTCTATTATTATAAGTAGATTAGTGTCTCATTGAATAGTTTGAACAAAGAAAAGGTAGTTTGATAGACTATGTAACATGAAGCTAAATTTATTTCTCATTCAGAAGATGGTTTTTCTTCTATTGCAGCAACCTTTTCAAAGAATGAATTATTGCATCACACTGATCAGGCTTGATGCATCTGTTCCAAACTTTGTTGAATGAATTATCAGTTTGGGAGCATTATAATACTGTTATCCCATTATTTGTTCTTAGTCCATACTGTGGTGGTGGAGTGCAGTCTTACTAAACTCGAAGTGATTATCAGATTAATGAAAGTTATTTTCCATCTGTCTTTATGTATGGTATTTTCTAATGGTGTGGTCCTTCCATGTCATAATTACACTGTGTATGTTATCCTCAATATTTGAAGAATTTTACTTGTGTATGAAAAGAGCAATGTTTTTTTTTTTTTTTTTGAAAAGCTGTACTTGTGTTTTGCAGGAGAAGCTGAGGGTTGCTGTTTTGGTTTCAAAAGCTGCACTTCAGTTTATCCAAGGTATGCTTCTTCTGATTTTAGTCCGATGGAAGTGTCACCATTGAAGCTCTGTTGGTAGATGTTTTTTTCAGCACAACATTCTTTTGGTGCTACTTCCTGATCCTGGCTTCATCAAACATTTCCAGGTCTCACCCTTTCAAGCGAGTACACTGTACCTGAAGAAGTTGAAGCAGCAGGTTTTCAGATCTGTGCTGATGAGTTGGGTTCCATTGTCGAAGGTCATGATGTAAAGAAGTTGAAAGTGCATGGTGGTGTAGAGGGTGTTGCGAACAAGCTCGCCACATCAACTACCAATGGGATCACTACAACTGATGATGAACTGAAACGACGACAAGAGATACACGGAATCAACAGGTTCACCGAAACTCCGGTGCGGAGTTTCTGGGTGTTTGTATGGGAAGCACTTCATGACACGACTCTCATCATCCTCGCAGCATGTTCCTTCATATCTCTGATTGTTGGAATTGCCACGGAGGGATGGCCAAAGGGTGCTCATGATGGTCTTGGAATTGTTGCAAGCATCCTGTTGGTTGTATTTGTCACTGCAACGAGTGATTACAGACAGTCACTGCAATTTAAGGATTTAGATAAGGAGAAAAAGAAGATAACAGTTCAAGTTACACGAAATGGTTACAGACAAAAGATCTCAATATATGAGTTACTTCCTGGTGACATTGTTCATCTAGCGATTGGAGACCAAGTCCCCACAGATGGGTTGTTCATCTCTGGATTTTCTGTGTTGGTAAATGAATCAAGTTTGACAGGTGAATGTGAGCCCGTCATTATAAATGAAGAGAATCCTTTTCTTTTGTCTGGTACTAAGATCCAAGATGGGTCCTGCAAGATGCTGGTGACAACAGTTGGCATGAGAACCCAATGGGGTAAGTTGATGGCTACTCTTAGTGAAGGAGGGGATGATGAAACACCATTGCAAGTTAAGCTGAATGGAGTGGCAACTATAATTGGGAAGATTGGACTATTCTTTGCTGTTGTGACATTTGCAGTGTTAGTGCAAGGTCTGTTCAGACGTAAGCTTGAAGAAGGGACACATTGGTACTGGTCT
Organism: Camphora micrantha; assembly: GCA_003546025.1. Taxonomy (NCBI): domain Eukaryota; kingdom Viridiplantae; phylum Streptophyta; class Magnoliopsida; order Laurales; family Lauraceae; genus Camphora; species Camphora micrantha. The sequence continues at coordinate 74,132,231 of QPKB01000002.1, forward strand.
GGAGATGATGCCTTGGAGATGTTGGAATATTTTGCTGTTGCAGTGACTATTGTCGTGGTTGCTGTTCCTGAAGGACTGCCTTTAGCTGTGACCTTAAGCCTTGCTTTTGCTATGAAGAAGATGATGAATGATAAAGCACTCGTCCGCCATCTTGCAGCCTGTGAGACTATGGGCTCTGCTACAAGCATTTGTAGTGACAAGACAGGAACGCTGACTACCAACCACATGACCGTAGTGAAAGCAGTCATTTGTGGTGATGTCCAGGAAATAAGCAAATCGAAGGATTCTTTTTGCTCTGGAATTTCTGATGTTGTCGTGAAAACCCTTTTGCAGTCGATATTCAACAACACAGGCGGTGAAATTGTGATTAACAAAGACGGGAAGCGTGAGATTCTAGGAACACCAACAGATGCTGCTCTCTTGGAGTTTGGCTTGTTTCTTGGTGGTGATTTCCAGGCTGAACGCCAAGAATCCAAAATTGTGAAAGTTGAGCCTTTCAATTCAGAAAAGAAGAGAATGGGGGTGGTGCTGCAGCTTCCAGGAGGAGGATTTCGTGCACACTGTAAAGGCGCATCAGAAATAGTCTTGGCTGCTTGTGACAATGTAATAGATTCCTCGGGTCAGGTCATTCCGCTCGATGAAGCTTCTATGAATCATCTTAAAGATACTATTGAACTCTTTGCTAGTGACGCTCTAAGGACACTGTGCCTTGCTTATATGGAGATTGGATCTGATTTTTCTCCTAAAAATGCAATTCCAGTTAGAGGATATACTTGCATTGGAATTGTCGGTATTAAAGATCCGGTCCGTCCTGGTGTAAGGGAGTCAGTTGCAATATGTAGGTCAGCTGGGATCACTGTAAGGATGGTTACTGGTGACAACATAAATACTGCAAAGGCTATTGCTAGAGAATGTGGAATCCTGACTGATGGGGGTCTGGCTATTGAGGGTCCGGAATTTAGAGAGAAGAGTGTAGAGGAAATGATTGAGCTGATTCCGAAAATTCAAGTATGCTTCATCATCAGTATTCAATCATGTGGCTTCTATTCATTTTGTTTACTGGCTATTGCTCCTGGATTTCCCTATGAAAGAAACTGTCATGAAATTGTGAATTTATTTTTACTTGTGTTTTTCTGGTATGCAGGTGATGGCTAGATCTTCACCATTAGATAAACATACTTTGGTAAAACACCTGCGCACCATGTCCAATGAAGTTGTTGCTGTCACAGGTGATGGCACAAACGATGCCCCGGCACTTCACGAAGCAGACATAGGGCTTGCAATGGGAATTTCCGGAACAGAGGTATCTATTAACAAAATGTGACAACTATTCTGACACAGAATCTATCTGGGTTCGCAAAAAAATTTGGAGAAATCGCGTTTGATCTATATGGGAGAGCAAATAATTCTTAATTCAAACTAAGGAACAACATTTGTCTTATCCTACCATCATACCCATCCGTAGCATGTTGATTAACCAAATGGATTTATTAAAAAGTCTTTTGATGTCAAAATAAATGGTTAGAACTCCCTGAAAATCACAAACAAGACCTCTCTTATGGTCCTAAGATCGTATCGGAGGTTTATTTTAAGCTCTCACCAAAGATCAGTTATAATGGGGAAAAGTCCATATTAACATCAAGATTGGTTTTGGTGCATTGACTGGCTGGTTATGATAATCATTGTGTAGCGGCATGATTAGGTTTTATATTTTGATAGGTCAAGTGGTTAAAGTGTTGCATGGTAGGGTTGGAAATGGGTATCCAATTATCCGAGTATCCGAAGTCTCTAGTTCCAAATAAAGCAGGCATTGAACCTCATTTTGGATGTGAGAAATTCAGATCTGGATCCTGAACTGAATCCTTGTATGTTTTGCCTTGAGGAGTCGGATCCAGTACAATTACATTCACATATTAAAAATATATAGATTTTGAGGGCCTAAATAGCTTGAGTTATATTCATCTTTGAAAGTTTACAAAGCTTTAATAACATACCAAGCTTTGATCACATGCCATTTAATAGCCCCACTTGTACCATCATCATTATCCTCAAAGCCTTATCCCAATTATGTTGGAGTTGGCTACTTAAACTTTGTTTCCCCATTCTGATCTATGTTGAGCATAATCTTTGGGTAGGTTGCACTTCTTTAGATCCGATCTTACTACTTTCATCCGTGTCCTCTTCGGCCTTTTACTTCCCTTTGGTGGGTCATCAACCTGCATCGAAAAACTTTTCCTCATTGGCACCTACTACTGGCTTACATTAGACATATCTAAACCATCTTAAATGAGTTTCTCTTATTTTATCAACAATTGATTCTGCCCCTAAATGTTTTGAAAGCTCTTATTTTTTATTCCATCTTTCCTAGTTTTACCACACGTCCGCCTCAATATTCTCATCTTTGTTACTCTCATTTTATGCACGTGTTGCTTCTTAATTAGCCAATATTCTTCTCCATAAGTCATAGCTGGTCTAATTACCGTCTTCTAAAATTTTTCCTTCAATCTTGTTGGTATGCGCCAATTACAAAGCATTTCAAAAGCAAGTATCTACTTCAAGCATCTCGTTCTTATCGAATGTTCCACATCTTCCTTAATCTATTTATTCTTACTAGTTATTGAGCCAGGGCATCTCTTAAGCTTCAATTCTCACAGTAGTTTCAGCTCTTTGTACAGACCCACTGAAGTTGCAATCAATATATTTTATCTTACAATGACTTATTTTAAAGCCCTTGGCTTCTAAAGTCTCCAGCCACGACCCAAGTTTCACATTCACGCCATCTATCGATTCATCCGCCAACGCTATATCATATGAAAACATTATACACCAAGGTACCTCTCTCGAAATATGAGTAGTTAACTTATCCATAATCAGTGTAAAGAGAAAAGGGTTTAAGGTTGACCTTAGTCAAACTTGTGGTCATTGGAAATTCACCCATCACTCCATAAGTAGTTTTCACACTTGTTATCTCTCTCCTATACATGTCTTTAATGATAATAGCCCCACTTGTATATTTAAAATATTGGGATAATAGTAGAATACCTACCTGTACTTTGCCAATAATGCAGACTACCCCCCTGGACTTTGGTATTTTGTACTAAACCTACCTGAAGTTCTAATTAGCATGCAAAATGAACAGATTCTGTTAGTATTAACGGCGTATATGTATAAATGGCTTCTGGTGCATACTGGAGGCAACTTACTCGTTCAAATAGGATATGAACGAGACTTATTTGCCCCTGAATGTGGAATGAAATTCACCAAGTTTGATGATGCCCCTTTTTTTTTCCCCGTGACTTGTTTAAGAAATTTGATGGTGCTCATCTCTCAGGACTTGTTTAAGCAATTTGCATATCCTCTTTATCTGAAATTTGATGGTGCTGATCTCTCAGGACTTGTTTAAGCAATTTGCATATCCTCTTTATCTGCTTATTATCCAACAAGAAAAATGGCACCTACTAAATCAACCTGTATCATCACATGGCTATGGTGTCAATGATCCAGAGGCAAATGTATTTGAAACTAAAAAGAGTATGACCATCTCCATCTAAAGGAACCACGACAGAGAAGACCTACAAGTGAAGTAGAACACTGCATTCATCATAGAATCAATAAGCACCACAAATGAATACATAATCACCAACGAAGGCCCTTCCCATATCCTGGAAGACCCATCTCCATAGCTCAGAGTCTTCACTCTATTATGAAACAAACCCTCCACAAAAGCCATCCCAATTGTTGATCCAAGGTAAATTAAAAGCCCCACGTGTGTCTGACCCCTGATTAAAAAAACTGATCTAAGCAAAGCTTGCGGCCCTGAAACATCCTCCAAAACAGAGATTACAGTGGCAACATTGCAGATTATAATCACATGAGCTAAAACCACAGAAAAAACAAGCGTGACCCCAAATGCTGGATACACAAACCACCTTTGGCGGAAACCCATTACAGCAAACACACTGCAAACTGCGACAAGAATGACAAGGAACAAAGCAAGGCATCCAATAATCACCATACCATACAAACCCATATATTTGTTGAAATCGCGTGTCTCCATATCTTTACATCCACGGCAAAAAAACTTGGAAGAGGTCACCTTCTTCCCAGCATAAGTGCAGGCGATCGAGTACACAATGGCGGCCTTGGATAACAGCGATAGCATTACAAACAGTGGGAAGCAGAACACGGCCGATGCGACCATTTCGGCGAATCGCAGATGGATCGGCATTTGTGTAGAGCATTTATGATTATGATCAACAAAGCTTCTTGATGGATATGAAGATCGCCAAGAAGGAGGGGCGGTTTCTCCCATAGTCGCCAACGAAGAAGAACCCTAGCTGCAAGCGGAAAAGGGGGAAATGATAAAAAAAAGGCCAAGACATATCTTATATATGGAGGGATAAATTCGTCATTCCACATTTTCCGTCACGGCTGTCTCTATTTGCATTGTGATTTAAAATATAAGTAGGTTTAGTACAAAATATCAAAGTCCAGGGGGGTAGTCTGCATTATTGGCAAAGTACAGGTAAGTATTCTGCTATTATCCCTAAAATATTTATTTTGACGCTCTTTTTAAGTTTTATCTAATTATAGTATTATACTAATGCATTCTAGTTTCCACATCATATTTCGCATTTGGATCTTGTAGCTGATCCTTAAAAATAAAATAAAAAAATTGATGCTGGACCCGGAGATGACCCATAGGTTGCATGTTAAATCTGGATTTGGATCCCGATCCACCATGGTTCTGCCCCAAATCCAACCACTTTGCATCCCTAACTGCATGGGGATTAAGGTGGAGAGCGTTTGGGTTTTGATCGTAAGTTTCATTTCTGTTATTACAGCCTTAGATGCACATGACTTTGATCAGATGAACTCAGGGTTTTTTATTTGGCTCTAGTAGTCAATTAAGGCATTCAAAAATTAACTGGAACCTGTGATATCTGATAATTCAAAGTAGGCAACATATCCCCTTGTCTTATCATCTCCAAAATTTCATTTTAATGAGTTTAAAATCTGTGTTTGATCTGTCCTAGCCTTTTCCATTCGAGATCTGGTTATATGGACCGGCACCATTTTTGTATGTAAAGTTTATGTGGTTGCTGGTTACTGAAAATGGATTCTAGTTGCCGCCCTCAAGTGGGAGAGTAGCATCTGGGTGAAATGGAAATGGAGCATAAATATTTCTTTGCATGGTTGAAATGACCCGGGCATTAGCTGAAGTGGAGATGTCAGTTTAAACTAGAACACTGATAGTGGTCAATGCCTGTCCCTTTGCCTGTCGGCTGAAGAAACAGTCGACCACCTTCTCCTGCGCTGTCCAATGGCATCTGATATCTGGAATTCGCTCCTCCGGTCTTTTGATCTATCCTAGGTTCTTCCTTCATCCATTCAAGATCTCTTCGGAGCCTGGAAGTTTTTGTTTGGCTCCCACAAAAGGAGACTGCAATGGCGCTTCTTTATTTGCAACCATGTGGGCTATTTAGAAGGAAAGTAACTCAAAGTGCTTCCAAGGCAAATCTTCCCCATCATCTGTTGCTATCTCCAGATCCAGATTATTGGCTGCTTCTTGGGTGTCCATTCTTCATAAGTTTTGGGGCTTGCCAATAGACATTGTCCTTCTCAAATAGAGGGAGGTGAAAACTTAATTTTTTGGGCATTTGCTTTTTTGTTTAGGGCCATTTTGTTAGGCTTGGTTTCTATACCTGCCTTTTATTGGGTCTTTGTTTTTTGTGGTTTTTTTCTTTGCTTTCCAGTATATCCCTTTCGTACTGCTAAGCTTTTTATTAATACAAGTTAACATTAAAAAAAATAAAAATAAGAATCTTCTCTGTTCATTACCCCTTTACTTCAGTGATAGATGATATGTCACTGATTTTGACCTCTCTTACAATTCCATAGATTAAAGGATGGCTACTTCTGCACTCTGATATTATTCTGTTGTAAAGCATCTAATTGATTGATTAATCCTACTTTCATTTGGCTAAGATTTTCCCTATTGAAACAATTGTATGATGATCTGTGTTTTCAGGTGGCCAAAGAGAGTGCTGATGTTATTATTCTTGATGATAATTTCTCAACAATTGTGACAGTGGCCAAATGGGGGCGTTCTGTTTACATCAACATCCAAAAATTTGTACAGTTTCAGCTGACTGTCAATGTCGTTGCTCTAATCGTTAATTTCTCTTCAGCATGCCTGACAGGTCTATATCCTTGCATATTTTGACAAATAGAACTACGCTACTTATCACATTTTTATTTACTTCAAAGTTTTTGTATCGTATGCTTATATTCCTGCTCCATACATGCTTCAGGAAATGCTCCGCTTACGGCTGTTCAACTTCTTTGGGTCAATATGATTATGGATACGCTAGGAGCACTTGCATTGGCAACCGAACCTCCGCAGGATGACTTAATGAAAAGAGAACCAGTTGGAAGGGGTGGGAGTTTTATAAGCAATGTGATGTGGAGAAATATTATGGGGCAGTCCTTATACCAGTTTGTTGTAATATGGTATCTTCAAACAAGAGGAAAATGGTTATTTCAACTTGCTGGTCCTGATGCTGATCTGATACTGAACACACTAATTTTTAATGCATTTGTATTCTGTCAGGTAATTAATTCACTTTGATGATGCAAAGGAAACCATTCTCTGGATTTTAGACATGGTGGATTGTTTGCATAGGGTCAGGGATGAGATGCACCTACTGAGAATCTGTTCTTTTTTTAGGGTCTTGAACCTTGATGCATAGGACATGCAAGCAATTTGGACCATTGATATAATGGTCCCCACTTTTGTGGGGGTTGCTTCAGATTCTTCTGTTGCTGTATTTTCGTAGTTTCGCTAGCTAAAGATTGCTTATCTGGAATTCCAGACCTAGACAAGAATATCCACAATATCAATGCTGCCGAAGACTATTTTAAATCAGATTTCTTAATGATTTGTTCAATTCAGGATCTGATTAAAAAAATCTGTTCATTTTAAGAAATTGCAGCATTCCTTTCTATTTTTTTTTTATTTTTTTTTTTAAGTGGCACTTAACCTTACAATTCGTTCTTCAGGTTTTCAATGAGATAAGCTCCAGAGAGATGGAGAAGATTAATGTGTTCAAAGGCATGCTGAAGAATTATGTGTTTGTGGGTGTCCTCGCCTGCACTGTCGCCTTCCAGGTTATAATAATTGAATTTCTTGGGGATTTCGCAAACACAACTCCTCTCACTTCTGCACAGTGGTTTCTCAGCATCTTCATCGGATTCCTGGGCATGCCAATTGCTGCCATCGTCAAGTTGATTCCAGTGGTTTCTAAAACAGATTGCAGGGTGCACTCTCTGGATGTCTCAAATCAATCATGTAAAACAATTGAAATGGTCTCATTTGATAGAAAGTTGCAATAGATAAACTGCCTGCATAGCTACAATTTGTCTCTTCTGCTTTTGTAGATAGGATTGTAAGTATGGGAAGAACAGTACACTCCTAATTCCCTTATCCAGTAACTCTACAAAGTTTGTTGTAGTTTGTATTATTCAGTTTCTGTCCCACATATTTTTCATGCACCAAGTATTGGACCTAGTGGAAGACGCTGATGGCAAAACTGTGCGGAGTATTTGATCTGCTGTAGAAGAGCCTACTACTGTCCAAATTGTGGGCCTCATTTTAGACAAAGGTTAACCCTGGAACACAAAATGATTTGAGTGATTCTAACCATTTGATGAATAAGATAAATTGAGCCATCATTTGAATGGTGAGAATGGTCTTGCTTTGCGAGTTTCATGATTTACTGGCTACACGGTTGTGAATTTCGGTTTGGATGTCATTTCAAATATTTCTGCCGATTCAGAATTGTCTGTGTAATATTTTGGAAAAAAACTATTATATATTAAAATGTAAAAGTAATGTATGATAAACTTAATTTATTCCACTAAATGAATGCAATATGTCAATTATTAACCCTTGATGGGCTATTTCATGTTAGAATGAAACTTGGCAAGTTTATTCATATTTAAATATTTTTTTATTGAAATAGGACTTGATTAGGGCTCATATAGTTATTTAGATTTTTAATTGATAGGCTCCACAATGGAGCATGCGAATTTCTCTAAGCCAAAAGGCTAAACATGTATTTTTATTTTTACTTTTAAGTTAAGAAATTAATTTAGCCTCCTCAATTTTCTTTTCTTTTTTTTTTTTCCATTTTAAAAGCAACTTACATGTTGGGATGAATAATCAGACGAATTGGAATGAATTCTGGGAGAATTATTACACGGCCTGTTTATTTCAGTAGAGCGAACGAACCAAAATTATTTAGAAATTTTGGCTAAAACAAACTGAATTTCGTGATATTGTGGCTATCGCAATTTGGATTGTGGATTATTTTGCTATTCTGCTTCCTGTACACCTAATCAATGTGCATCAATGTGATAAATATTATACAGAAAATGTTGCTGTGTTACCAATTACATGATATTTATTTATTTCTTTCTTTAAAAATGATTGTATAACATATTCTACCATTATATTACAGGTCCACAAGGAGAGGTGCTCTTTAGTTACAGCATATTCTACTACTGCAGCTGGAATTGTCAGAGTTCTTTGGTTACTTGAGGATGTGTTTTTCCAGTGGCGGACTCAGGTTTTTTACTTAGGTGGGGCTGAACTTTTATTTCACTTTACTAACTTTCTTTTTTCTCACATTAACAATACGAAAAATGTATTGCATTTAAATAGACACAACTTTTTTCATGCTTAGAATTCATATCCAATTGAAGTGCCTTCTCACTCCCTCTTCCAAATTCAAGTGATATTCATCATCATCAAAACAACATAACATTTCATTTAATCATGGGTGTTTGGATACCTTGCAACGATGATTTGGGTGAGCAACTATGTACCCAATTTGGGTTTTCGAAGGTGTTTTATTTGGATTTAAGGAATTTGGTTACCTGCACTTACCTAGCTATGTACCTTGTTATAACTATGATCATGGGCTCGTGGCAAAGAAGAAAAATCGCCACATAAATGTAACTCAAGTTATCCAAACATTTGAGTCATAAGGCCTGATTTATGTATGAATTGAAGTTTAAAGTGTGCCCAATGGTGATTTGGTCATCTTGGGATTTATAGATATGCTTAGATTTGGTGATTTAGGGCTTAAAGTTTGAATTAGAATTTAGAGATTTAGAGTTTGAGATTAGGATTTTAAATTAAGGGTTCAAATTTAGGTATAGAGTAATTAGCATTATACTATATTTGAAGAGAGAGGAAGATTGCTTTATTTAGGATTATTTGGTGAGAGAGAGACTAATTACGAGAGAACCGTCAACAAGAACTCGATCAGTGTGAGGATCTTAGACTCTTCGTAGAAAGAGATCCATGCAAAGAGGATATTGTACTCTAAGTGGGAAGAAGACGTCGAAAGAGAAGATGAGTGTTTTCGCCAAGGTTTTGTGGCGTAGGGCGATCACAATATTTAGACGTGGGGCAACTATTTACTAGATATACATGGAAGAGGTTTAGGCCCAATCAAACACCATGTGATTTCAAATTTAACCTGGGGCGATGGAAGGGTAGGTCCGCCCCTGTGTTTGCCTCCTCCTCTTTTGAAATCAAAGAAAAGTATCTCCTAAGAATTTACAAGGAGAATAAAAGCCAAAAACTATGAGAAAATTTTCCTGGCAAAATTACAAAGACCAAGATAAATTGAACTCTAGAATCCAAGTGTGGTTTTCCACAATGGGGTGAGAAGTATTATACCAGAAGGGGATTCAATATGGTGGTAGAAGCATTAAAGTCTCACGATACTAATATGTCAAGACAAAGTCCCCTATTTGAGGAAATCAAAGGGTTGCTAAATTATTTCATCAAATTTAAAGTGTATTATGTGGGAAAAGAGGGAAACGTAGCTGCCCACCAATTAGCAACGTCAGGCATGCCCGGTATGTCGATGATATGTTGGTTTGGTGGCATTCCACACCAGTAAATATTGACGCACGTTGGATTCTCAATAAAACTCAATAGAAGTTTTCCTATTGAAAATAAATAAATCCAAGGGTGGTATGACAAGATGCCCTTGAGAAACATGACGCACAGTCGCAAACATGCCATTTTAATTGCTAGGAAGGGATAGGCAACATCATAGCCATGAGATTACAGTTACCAGCCCCTTGTACTTATTTTGTTATAAATACAAGAACATAAGCATATTTTATAGAGTAGTGCTATTTGGATAAATTTTTTGGACAAAATTTTGGACAAACTCTATGGTATGCTAGTCTATCCTTTGTCATTCAATAGGGTCTACCGTGACTCCGGGGCAAGACTGGACAATTCTACTCGAGACGTGATCGGTCTGAATGACTTTTTTTTTTTCTTTTTCAAAAAAAAAAAAAGATGAGTACGCGCGCTAGCGCGCTACTTATAGCATAGCAGCAAGCTTAAAAACTCCCGCGCGACTTCTATTGATAAGGCTAGCGCGCTACGGCAGACGGAAGGGCGCGCTAGCGCACCCTTACAACATAGGGGCCAGAACAAGCTCCGAAAACTCCAGTGCGCTCCTGCGCACTCCGGCTTTCGAGCCAGATGGCTCTCAGCCTTCGTTTGCTCCCCAAATCATAGGGGATATTCAAGGCATACCATAGGGTTTGTCCAAAATTCTGTCTAAAAAGTTTGTCCAAGTAGACTTTTTGTATTTTATATTCAGGCATCCCACCATGTAATATCGTAGGTTGTAGCCAATCTGTGAGTGAGGATCCCCAATGTCTTCCACACTGCAGGAGATGCACCCACTATGTATTGGGTGGAGCACGGTGGTTGGAAATTATAATCAAGATTGCACCCATGGACTGAGTAGTGTTGATATATATTGTTATGTCGTTTACTAACCGCTGAAACTTTTGGTGTTACTTGTTATATAGTCATGGCCTGGACTCATTGCCATTGCTATCAATGGTGGACCCAAGTAGAGCCATGTGGGTGCGGTCACACCCGTCAAGTAATGGTTCACTTCCAAAATTAATATGAAAATTTCGGTCCACCTTCAAAACCACATGAAAAATTCTCTATTTGCCCCTCAAAATCAAACTACCTTTTAGGGTTTGCACCCCTCAAACGAAAATTCTGGGTACGCCATTTATTGTTACAAATAACATTATTGAGTTATTAACAACGAAGTTGTAAAGCTGAACATTATTTTTTTTTAAATTTTTATGGGTTAGCGTGTGCCCCGTGATAGCTTTCCTGAAGATATTCCCAAGCGGGACAATAGCTGCAAAAAAAATGAAATGAGCTCGGTATGATTTTCCCAAAGAGGCTCTGCCTGAATGATTGCGACCAATGCTAATCACAACCACTGCTTAATCTGGTACTCAGAAGAGGGATGGATTTGATTTGCTGGAATAAGGAGGGAGAGGGCCAGTTTGTCTGCATGGGAATTGAATACGCAGGGCTCCAAACCCAACACAGGTTTAGTAAAAAGTAAGGGCAGGTTAGGAGTAAATGACGTAAGGTAGAGATCATGTAAATGAGACTTAGACTATCCTAAGATTTGAATCACTAGCTAGGATGATTGTTCGGTGTTCATTTCTGATCTTCCATTGTTAATCATTTTCTATTAAAGGAGACGTTATTTGGCAATCTTATTTTGGGAATTCACCTTCACATCTTCATTTTTAACCACTTCTAACACCACAAGTCTACAATTCTTGAAAATCCAAATACATGACACAAACAGGCCCTAAATTTGAAAATATGATATTTTCTTAAGATAAATAATTTTCAAGGCCTAGATTTGTAATACCGCCCAGACCAAACTTGGTTGACAGTATCAAACTGGTGCGCAAAAGATACATTAAATACATAAAGTCTTCTCCCATGACTTCCTTACACATGCCCATAAAGTCTGGCACTTTTTTGTACAACTTCGACGAGAAATTTGTGACTAGTTTTAACAGAAAGACCGACATGGCCTCCTTCTAGACCTTGATGGTCAACCGGTCGTCGCCGTGCCATATGGAGTCCAGATACTACGAGGAGCTCCCCCATGGTGAACGTAAGGTGGACCAATCATGGTCCACCACGTCACCGTGGGCAGTCGGCCGGACTTTAATTGGTCAATTTATGATCGCCATAGATCCTCGGGTGATCCCGATTCTGCCGTATGGGGATGGGCTTAGCTCCAAATCTACCCCAACTTCTTATTCAAAACAATGGTGGGGTGCACCCCCTATAAATACACACCTTACAAAATGAAATTTGTCCTCAGCTAAAACACAGAATCCAGTTATTAGGTAGCAACCTATACATACAAACTTAACATGGGTCCCAAGTCTGTGTTGGTATTGGCACTAGTGTTACTAGCAATTGTAGCAGGCCCCAATATACGAACTTGCAATGGAGACTGCACCCCAAGTGGCCAACTCCCGGGCAAGTCCGGCAACTGCAACACAGAGAACAATTCCGAGTGCTGCGCCGACGGCCAGATGTATACGCAGTACGACTGTTCTCCACCCGTGACAGGTGACACAGGTGCGACCATGACTATCAACAGCTTTGCTGAAGGTGGTGATGGCGGTGGTGCTTCTAAGTGCGACGAGAAATTCCACAATGATAGTGAACTTGTCGTCGCCTTGTCGACGGGCTGGTACAGTGGGGGAAGCCGGTGCATGAAGAACATCAACATCAATGCCAATGGGAGATTGGTGCAGGCCATGGTCGTCGACGAGTGCGATTCGATGAATGGGTGCGACTCAGAACACGCTTTCCAGCCGCCGTGCAGGAACAACATAGTGGATGCATCTCGTGCTGTGTGGGACGCATTGGCAATCCCAGAAGACAAGATAGGAAAATATGATATTACATGGTCGGATGTGTGACTCGGTCTTCTCGGTTAGGAAAAACTAGTATTAGAATATATATATATATATATATATATATATATATATATATATAAATAATTTTAAGGGGCAGTTTAGTTGGCTTAGGACCACGGTTTGCATTCAGAGGTTGTACGTTGCAAAAAAAAAAAAAAAAACATAATATATATATATGCAATAAGTGCAAATGTATGGTTGTGATAATCATTCCTTTCCAGTAATGATGTTGACAAGTATCACGCCCTTAAAGTTGAAATGGGGGTTATGCGTGAGATTAGGGCTAATTAAAAAATTTTCAACGTTAATTAAATGCAATGTGGCCCCAATCATGTCCCATCCGAATCGAATATCGCTGTGAGGTGTAAACATTTTCTTAAATATAAATGTAACAATTAGCGAAAGCTTCATAAATGCAAGTGGTATCTTAAATATGTATAATTTTTAAGAGCAAATACTGAATATCATATCTAGAGTTCAAGTTGAGACTGTTAACAAAATATTAGTTACAACATTAGGCCGCACCAAAACTCGGGCCTAAACAGAATAATAAAGAAACCAAATGATGAAGCTAGTCCAAAAGATGAAGACTCTCGTGTACGGGGTTGATATGGCTATATAAGGCTGTCCATACTATAGTCTAAGAGGTCATCAGACTGATTTGCCTGAATCGCCTCCGCCGTCTCCTCCTCCTCGAGGTAGAAAGGCTCGATACATATGCACTAAGAGCAGTATCATCAGACACAAAAGTCGGCAAGAAGATAGATATAAATCACCAAAGATATGCAGACTAAAGAGTGAATGAGTAGACATGATCATAAGAAACGCATAGCATTCGAATTATAGAACAAACTAACAAACATCCAAGCATATGGGCAGTCCATATATGCTAATCACCACAGAATAGTTCCACATGTTCCTCCCGGCTCAACATGAGAGTTGTTGTAGCGTAAGCAATAGGCACAGGATAAGAACCCAATAAGCAATCAGATGATACTCTTTATAACAAAATAAATAAAAACAAAACATCATACTTATTTCAGAATGGCTATCTGATGGTATACATCCATCTAAAATATAAAAAGTCGTACTGCGTAAATGTTTAATCCAAAGTCCTCACACAGATAGTGCCCCAAATGTGTTAGGCGTTAACAGCTAAGTAGTACCTGACACAAGAATCCTAAACATACAATCCTAAACATACAATAGTGAGAGCTAGACTTTGTTGTGTGAGCAAGATTCATTAGTCGAAAGAGAAACTACCTTTCCATCATCAAATCAATGTCAAAATCATCGAACTTCTTCAAACATCATTGTCATTAGTAGTTCTCAACAAGCTTTTACAATCAAAACCGCATATCCTCAACACTTCAACCATACTTCGAAACAAATGGAACATCAAAGGGATCTTAAGTCCATATTCTAAGTTCATCATGTGATCCCAAACAAATCAAAACAAATGAGGCTAAAAAACATGGACATTTCATGCGGAGAGTACCAAACCGTACAATTCGGAATCATAAGCAATAAACAATTCAATCCTAGGTCATTTGTTATCCCCGGAGTCTCTTAAAACCTTACTCAGTCAACAAAAGGGATTAGGGTTCGCGATACCCGAACAGAACATCTTCATACATAGATATAAGGAGGGTATCCCGCTATCTCATTCCTTTCAAGATTGAGATGAATTGAAACCTGAGAAAACAAAAATAACTACGATGAATCATCGGCTCAAGACATTCCTCATACATAGTCAAATGAGTTCAAAAAGGGTAACCGATGTCCCATTTAAGTCCATCGAAGATTGAGTGAGAAACACCCTAAAACAGGGGATTTTCAGTTGCCCCAGTCAACCCCAGACACAGGAGGCCCGGTCGACCTGAGAAGATCAGGTCGACCTCCTCCATGTGTACCCGGTCGACCTGGCCCAGGCCCAGTCTACCGGCAGTTGTAAGTGAAAAAGGGAGAACAGTGTTTTCATCCGATGCACAGCACCTGACGCAGTGAGGCTGGTCGACCGCATACACTACCGTTATAGAACCCAGGTTCTGTAATTGCAGTGAAATGGGTCCTGATCCATTCCTCTCTTCTCTAAACCTAATTATATAACCCAGGTTCTGTAACTGCAGTGAAATGGATCTTAATCCATTCCACTCTTCCCTAAACCTGATATACAATCAAAATCATGGATATAACAAGTCCATTCTAATCCCAACAATCCCTCTAATCAAGCTATTAACATTAAAATTCATTTCATTAGGCTAACAACCTAATTATCATGTTTTCAAACCTCTAAAGCATCCATTGAGCAATTAACATCTAAAACATAATTTTTTCATACAAATCAAAGAAAACAAGCATATCAAACATAAACATATTTATCTACTTACCTTAGATGAAGAGCTTGACTAAAAACCAAGAAGAAATTTGGGGAAAACCCTCTTTTGAGCTCAAAGTTGAGTAAATGGGTTCCAAACTCAAAACCTCTCCACAAATGAAATGCAAAGGGAGGGGTGAGCTTCTCTAATCCATTTATAAGCCAAAGGGAGAAGATTAGCTAAGTCTACAAGCTTTATGAGCTTATCTTAGAGTGGTTTGTTTTAGAAAAGTTTAGAAAAGTGAAAGGGTGGAGTCTTGGAAGCTTGAGGAAGAAGATGCGAGGCGGTCGTCGACGCCGAAGCTCCGGTGGCCATCGGCATGAAGAGGCAGTGAAGGGTCTAAGTCTTTGGAGAAGGCACAATGAAAGGAGAAAGAGATGAATGAATGAAAAGATAAGAAGGGATGGTTGTGGTTATTAGGTTAGGATAAAAGGGTAATTTAAGTTTAGTCATTGGATCCACTAATGATGATTTTCGGGCCTCTTCGACGCGTTAGATCGAAACATGACAGAAGACTAATGTTCGTAAGATGTCGAGACCTACTCAATGCACCTAAACTCACAAAAATTCATATTCTCATAAAAACCCCTGCAAACTTCCCAAATTGCAACACACCCACCCCCCCCCCCCCCCCCCCCCCCAACTACTCTACCCAAACGCACTCTGAATCGCTCGAAACTTCGCACGCGAGACCCATACGTCAAACTTGACTCACTAAGACTCTAAACGTATTTAATAACCAATCAAGCAATTAATTATAATCAATAGAAGATTAAACACGGGATGTTACAACAATTAAAGCACTGGTCACAGTTGCACTGCTTCTCCAGAAGCTCAGCCACATCACGCCTTGTCATCGGGTAGGTCTTGACCATGCAATATTAACTACTTCCGTGCAATATTAACGAAAGTAAACACAGGGAACTACTTTCGTGCAATATTAACTAGTATCATGTTGTCATCTATGGTCCTTTTTTCTGTAGTTTTCTCTTGTTATGTTGTGTGTGGGACCCCTTCAATTTCCTACAGATGATACCTCATGTGTGATGTTGGATGATACACTACCAACATATTCTCTAAATAAATGAAGAAATAGTTTCAAGTAATTTTCCTTGAATTCTGATCTTGTATACACACCAACGTCCCAACTAACTGATTTGCAGCTTGAGAGGTTAGCCAACAAAGATTCAACCGAGTTAATCTGAGACTGGCCAAACCTCTTCTTGGACAGAGTTCCTGGAGGAGTCAAATTTTCAAAGCAACTTGGCCTTGTTTATTCAACACCCACCGAGTTTAATTTAGAACTATGGGCTACATTAAGCGTGAGTTTTTCTTTTATGAGCTTTGTGTCCATGGGCCATGCTGCTCCCAGGGATACACTAGGGCAGTAGATTAAAGAGGTTGGGGTGAGCACTGAGCAAGCTTGAACACGGACCAGGACAAACTTAAAATAGAATTTCCAAGTGGGCAACCACATGCACCCACATCCAATCAAGCGCATGTGATCTAGGATTAAAATGTTTCTCCCATGCTTCCAGTGGGGAAAGTCAAACTCGTGGTAGGGCTCACCTATTAAAAATCTAAGCCGCTCAAAATGAACACCTCATCTTATATTATATGAGATGCTGCCAAAATTTCACTCCTCTAGGTATAGATGACAGCATAAGATTGAGCATAAACAAAAACAAAGACATTAAATGTTAAAAAGTAAGCACTTTTAATATCATATTCATTCGTTTTCTTTTTAACCATTTCATGTTCTGGCTGCATTATCCCATCATCTTGATCATGTGATGGGCTAAAAAAGTTCTACTAGTGAAGAGGATTTTTATTATTTATTGATGTGATGCAGCCATGGCCCTCAGCACATGCCATGAGCCTAAAATAGAGCCCGATGTAGTCCAATGCAAGCTCGAGCTGGATCGGACCATGAGAAACCTTTTCACTAACTGAGATATGCTAATCCTAGAGATGGAACGTGGTTGAGCAAGGACCGAATCCATGAGGTTAACCTATAATTAGCCTAAGTTGAGGTACGCAGGCACGTATTGGGCCAATTTTTTCGTGTTGAGTCAATCTGGTACTTGGTCTAGAAAAGCCCATTTCTCCCATGCCTATTCCATATTAAAACTTACTTTTCATGGAAAGGGTCACCCTATGCAGGACCTATCATGAGCGGACCCCACCGTTGTAATTACATTTCATTCACAAATTGTTTAAATTAATTATTAATTATTTACTGTTTTGATATTAATATATATATATATATATATATATTTATTAATCACATTCTCATACATTATAACCTAAAGACTACCCTCAGTCCGTGGCCTCCTCAATGAAAAAAAGAAAGGGAAAAAAAAGGAAAAAAACAGTTTTCCACAGCTTGCAATGTGGAAAACCAAAAAATTCAGCTTTGCCGCTGATCCTATCGGCATAAAACTAGAAAAGTCAGGTTTTCCGCTGATGATATCGGCATAAAAACAGCAAATTTGGCTTTCCTGCTGAATGAACGTGGGAATCCCTCTGTGTTCAAGGTTGCCTTCCTTTTTTTCCTTGTTTCTGTTCTTTTTGCCTTGGTCCAGCCACGGATAGGGCCCATGGGTTGAGGGTCGAGTCCACAATAATGCACTAGCTTACCTGATTGACGAATAAATGCAACAACATAAAGACAACAAACAACAATGAATATATAAAATTAGCGAGTGAAAAGTGACTACAAGAGTGGGGTGCACTCACGATGCGTGCTACGGTCACAAATCAATATCATCTGGGTTTTCGTGATCGAGTCCTAACAATAACAGTTGAATAAATATCAAATCTAGGGTGAGAGTGACCGGATTAGATTTGATCATGCGGTCCCATGTGCTAGAAACATTGTGTGGTCACTTCATGATGTCCCTAGACAACACATAAGAAAACGAGAGAAGAGAGAAACTTAGATAAAAGGGTCTCATATATGTCTGAACCATATGTGCTAGAGAGTTTATTTAGGAAGGATCTTATATCTAAGCATAGGATTGGATTTTGCATTGTTCCGGTTTTTAGCTCGAATAAAGGTGGGTCCGCTTTAGATTTAAAGTCGGTGGTGGCATAGAAAAATATTATACGTATCACATACATAGAAAATTATTTCTTTTTGCCTTTGTCGAGCCCTAGCTGTTGAGTGTAGGTAGGGTAAGGGCCTACGTATTGTGAGTCCGCCTAGGGCTCTGAGGACTTTCTCTCGACTTAGGCTGAGCCCACATACATGAAGGTGGGATAAGGGCTTACCTCTGCCGGACTCTTTGAAAAGCCTAATGAAAACGTCTATTGCCCGTGGGATGGATCAGCCTAGCCATTACCGCTGACAACCATACAGGCCAAGTGGGATAGTTTAGTCCAGTTTGACGTGGCCCATGAACACCCCTAACTTGAACTAATCTAGCATCTTTGGCTTCTAAGATAAAAATAAATAAAATTTTCGCCTAATGTCCAATTGCCACCAATAATGCAAGTTAGGCGGAGAATCTCTAGTGAGGCAAAGATATTTTGAGGCTTTCAAACTTTAATGAGGTTGAAAGCATGATTTAACAGTGCATATAACAAATCATTTCATGATTTTTTTATGAAGGGGATCTTTTAAACACATAAAAACAAAATATTTAAAAAAAAATTTAAAAGGGTTTTTATAAAAAAAGAAAAAAAAAGAAAAAGAAAAGGCCAACATCAACATATATATTTATTGCAGTAATGGGGAAATGAGGGAGAGAGATTATAGATTTTCATTTAAAAGGTCGGTTGTACCCCTCGTCTCCTCAAATAATATCTAACTAGCGAAACATGCCCGTGCCAATATAAATGAAAAGGTTATGATAGAAATAATTAATTAATATAGTTTTTTGACGAAAGTTGGAAATTTAAAATATTTTAAAGATATGACATGAATGTATTTGCCGGGAAATCTTGTAAATAAAAGATCTTCAAATTTAATTGCAAGAGGTGCATAGGGAATCAAATTACATGGGGAAAAAAATCTACCATTGATTTTCATCACCTTTTTTTCAACTTCTCATTGAGAAACAAGAAATCCAAGAATTCAAACCTTTTCAACTTTGCAGAAGATGACAAACACAAAAGTCTTTCAAATGCAAAGTAGTCACGTACTCACATTAGTGGTAAAGGATAAGATGAAAGAGCAGTTATAAAAAAAATGGGCTGTTGTGTGAAGTGAGTGGAGTGAGATGAGAAAGGGGAAGTGAGGGAGTGCAATTAACATGAAAATTATTAAATAAAGTTGTGTAACTTCTAGTCAAAATCATAATTGACGATCAAAATTAAAGCCAAAAACCTTGATTTTAATATATTATAATTCACAACATAGTGAAAGAACCATTAAAGTTAGACAGTTTTATTTTATTTTATTTTTATCAAAAATACAAAATAAACACGAATGGCTAGACAAAAGATGAGCCAATGTAGTGTCCGAACTTCTACACTATGCTTTCACATTGCAATCCATAACGGCTCATGTATTGGGTCACTAAATGAGTGGTCTGCATGCCAGAAATGAAATCAATTGGATGATACAGCCAAAATATCAAAGTGGCAAAGGCAAATTGCTAAGCAAAGACAACCCACAGAACATGTGGATAGTCCAGATCGACATACACTTCAAAAAATGCAGAGATAGGACAAAAAGATAGAAAACCATTCGTTGTATCAAATTGAAAATGAGCCCAAGGGAATATAACATATTTTACTCCTTAATACAATGTATGTTACAAGTTAAACAAATGGCATTAGAGACCCCTCATTTGGGCCGGGTGTCTCAATTGCAATGTAATAGGAAACAAACACCACTTTCATTGCGCTAAACCAGAGTTACTGAGATCCATATAAAGAAAATGCTTCCCTGTCTTCCTTTCTTCTTAACCGGCAAAAAAACCATCATTCTTCAAATATGGCAAATAAGTACATCTCTGTTTCCCAGTTTTTCCAGCTTCAACTCCTTCCAGCTGGTTCCCTTCCTTCAATAAATACATGAAACTGCGGCTTCTCAATGTCATATCCAGGACATGCATGCAGTTCATGGACATTGAGGGAGGTCTATGTAGGGGCCACCCAATCACCCAACTCTTGAGTTGAGGGCCTTAAAGTTTCAAAATTTTCAACTCATGGAAAAAGAAAGTACATTTTTCGATAAATCCCACAGATGTTTCAGAAAGGAGTTAGCATCATCAATTCACAGGGAATAGTGAGTAGGAGGTTGTCAGATTGATCATAGGCAGGCCACAGATTGGGCTGCTCTACATTTTTATTATCAACACGATTGCCTGTCCTTCACGCATGACCCACCCCAACAGATTCAAGCAATGACCAAGCACTCTCTAACTCATGCTTCTCTCGTTCGTTGATTGATGGATTCTGAATCTCCCTTTCTACTTGAGAGTATGTCTCTTGCAGAGAAGCTGACATCAGTTCAAGCTTTTCCCAGCTTCCATGCTCACGTCCCACCATCTTTATACACACAAAATGCAACAAACCTAAAACCAGCCCAAAGTCCTGTCTTTCCAGCCCAACCATCACAGTTCTAACAAAGATGGCGCCAACTGCATCCAGTACCTTTGGGTTCCCTCTCTTCAACAACATAACCACCATTTCTATAAGCTTCCTGAACATAAAAAAATCCTTCATGTCATAAACCTTGTCTATCCGCTCATCATTGTTTACTTCACTTAGCTCACAGAACTCAATCTTGCACAAAGCTGTAAGCCATTGTGAGCAATGGAGCATCCTATAATGAGGCAAAACTGATGAGTCCCCATCCTTCGTTGCCTTGATCAGAATATGCCAAGAGGACAATGCCAGGACTAGGTCAGGAAGCCAAGGCTTTGCCACGGCAATGAGGTATGCTGCATGCTTCGAGCCCAGATGAAATTCAACTGAAGTGATTAGATCAAGAAGGTTGCTAGTGAGATGGCTGGTTTCTAGGGATGGCGGTGAAGATTCATTAGCATTCTTTAGCACTAGATGAAGTAGCTTGGATGCATAAGTGAAGGAACTCTTGATGCAATTAAAAGTTTCTCTCAAATCCTCCTCGAACAATGAATCATGGTCTGGGAGATTTTCAATGGATGAGATGATATACTGCGCATACGCTGATGCAAACCTTAAAGCCTTTGGATGACTGCTCAAAAAAACTTGCATAGAAGCAGCATCAACAATGAACTTGAGAACAGTGGTGGCCATTTTCACCGTGTTCGAAATCCTCGTCGCTACAGGTGGATCAGTTTTATCTCCAGCACCTGAATGAATAATCAAGAATGGATATTCAGTTACAGCCGTAGTTTTTCAGTCTTTTAATTTATCATAAGATGCTCAACAGAGAACAGTTTTAAGCCATTCGTCAGGTGGAACACAACATAGGACATACCATCAACAATATCTTCTCATCAGAAGATCATAAAACAATCCAAATGGTGGCATGGAAATGGAAAACCACAGCTACAGCCTGTGGTAAACTTTCAATGAGAGCAAAATGCAGACAAATTGGATGTCCAGTGTGGCCAATTGGTGTATCATCATGTCAACATTATGTCAGTATGGACATTTTAAAGGGGACATAAAGTATAGTTTTGTGTTTGTAATAGGTTCAACCAAACAATAATAATTCCTCCTCATAAATGCAAGTAACTCATACTGAATGTAATAGGCACAACGCACTGATCTAAATTATGTCTACAAAAAACATTAATAGTGACAGAATCAAAATGTAATATTCCAAGTTCCAGCTGAATTTGAATGCCATTATTGACACAGGACATTGATATTCTTTTCTATCCACATTGAGTCTTCATCCCATGCTTTCAAAATTAGCCAAGTATGAATCGCCTCAGATTCACCCACTAGCAAGTCAAGAAACCTCCTAATACCTATATGGCCAGGACCTATACGTTTGGGATTTCTTTCCCCATTTTTCTGGTAGGAGAAGTACAGAAGGTTTTTAACAATGTCTTCAAGTTAGCTTTGAAGATCAAAACCCTTTTTTAAGCAACATCTAGTGATGCAAAGATATCAAGTTACTGTTCATCCAAATGTAAACATTCAACCTAAAAATCAAACAGGGCCACCAAAAAATACTTAAGTCAATACCAACAATTAAGACACGGATTATTAAATTTGAAAGTTGTAGGAAATTTTTTTTTTCATTTTTTTTAATTTTTCAGAAAAATTTCACATTTGAAGTATTTTTATGGGATGCATCTTAGTCCAACTTGGCCAATTCCCAAGCAATTCGATCGAATCAACTTAACTTGAGGGCAACCAAGTTGCACCCTAAGTTCACATTCTGAAAACATGATCAAGGATGAAAATAGCGGTAGCGGCGGGCGTAGCGGCCTGCCGCCAAAACGCTACGTAGCGGGCGATACGTAGCGTAGCGGCGATACGTAGCGGCGTAGCGGTGCGATTTGGAAAAATCGTCAAAAAAATATGAAAAAATTCTAGAAAATCTAGAATATTGGAAAATGAGAGAAAATGTATTTTTTTTGCAAAAGTAACTAAGGTAAGGGGGCGTAGCGGTCCCCTCACTGTATAACGTCCTGTATCGCTGTCTAAATAGAAAATAATAGTATAGATCATTTTTTCATTTGTGTTCATGTTCCTTAGTTATGCTAACTTAGAAACTAATGAAAGGCTTATAAAAGAAAAAACTATGTCATGAAGCCAAGACTTAAGAGTACCTAGAGAAAAAAATACATCTACCAAAGGGTGTGTCTAATAGGATGTACTTAGAGAAGAATCATTAAGAATAACTCTTTGTATCGACTATAATTCGGCAAGATAATGTGCTTTTTGATGTTCTTTTAAACATAAAAGAGTAGAAGACTTGTGTAGAAATGTTATTTGGAGAGAAGAAAAAAAAAAAAAGGAGTCTTATTATGCATTTTAAAAAATTTTGAAAAGTAGGAATTTTCTCACCCCGTAGCGGCCCCGTAGCGGCCGTAGCGGACCGTAGCGGCCCCGTAGCGGCCCGTAGCGGCCGTAGCGGCCCCGTAGCGGACGTAGCGGCCGCTACGGGTGCGGCGGCCGATAAATCGGCCGTAGCGTAGCGGTGGCGGCCGCTACGGCCGATTTAGCGGCCGCTACGCTACGTAGCGGCCGCTATTTTCATCCATGAACATGATTCATCATTTTCAGCATTACTAGTTATTAAAAACTCAATTTGCGCAGACTACTAGCAGCCTGAATAATATGCAGTTCTTGTGTTTAATTCCACCCTGAATGCAATTGGCTAAACATCTTTTTACCTTTTAAATCACCAAAAACTACTTGCAAGGTACTTACATGGAGTATTGGAGACACCAGGACATAAGAAACTGGTCTTGGCAGAAGAAAGAGGTAGGACGCATTTCTCATAGAAAACCTCAATTGCAATTTTGGAAGCATAAATATAGTTTTTACAAGCCCATAAGCAGGTTGCAGATGTTCTTGTTTATCAAGGATTTTGTATATTGTTCTTACCATCTTCAGCTGTGTTTGAGACATCAGCGAGAGCTTCTCTTCGCTTGGATCTTCGACGATTGACTATTTTCTCCTCTCCTTGACAAAAGTTGCTAGACTTTGCAGAGATGCTTACATGGAAAAGCTTCTCTGTGCAGTTGATTAGATGGTTCAGCGTAAGGTCCAACGTTGTTTGCTGCAAGAACAACAGTCAAATAAACAAGAGTAGAGCTGTTCTGCATACTGCCACTAGAAGAACAGAGAAAGGATAAATAGCATGACATCAACAACTTTTAAAAATCCTGCCCAACAGATTTTAACAGATATGTATTTTCTACCAAAAAAAAAACAGATGTATTGTTCTGGTAACTGGCCAGTTTGCCTTTATCAATCAGTTTTTGGAACATTGTATATACCTATAACAATTACATTAAAAAAAAAAAAAAAAAACTATTGACTCGCCTGGTCAACCAACCAGGTTTCCTAGTCTACAACCCATCAACTAGCTGAGTCTGGTCAACTCACTGAGTCAAAATTTTATGGTCATAAGGAGAAATATCAATGACTTGCATGTTCAAGCTCCATCCTCTCCCAACAATGGCAACAATTGTGTTTAAGTTTTAACATCAAAATAAATAAAGAAAGTATATAAAATTACCAATCATAATGATTAATGGTGGTCACGTGAATTACCATGATGGACATACCCGCCCACCAGATTAACACATCGAATATGAGTATCGGTCAAGCACAAATCTGAAACGATCAGCAACTAAATACAAATATACGGTAGTTGATATAAAAATCCTTCAATTGTATTTCCTCAACCTAGTTGATATAAAAAATCATTACATAACTGAAAAATGAAACAATCCACCCATTCATGTTAAGCTTAATGATAAAACATACACACTAAGTATTCCCTTTAAAGTATTGACCAATGATCAATAGTTTTAGATGAGCATTTTCTATTTTTATTCCAATTGGAATCCTGTAAAATTGTACATCTTAAAATGATATTTTCTTATATAAGAGCTGCAAGTTTTGAAACCATGTCAAATCCCTCTTTCTAAATAGAATTCAATTTTCTCATTGTTCATACCTTTTATTTATTGAGCAAGCATTGGGAAAATCCTACCCTTTCAAGCAATCAAACTATAGAAAATCAAAGCTTTCAAAGAGAGATTGTTTTTTTTCCAGGAAGCTTTCAAAGAGAATACACGAATAAAAGATGTTGCTTACCTCAAGTGATGGTCTCGTTGATTGCGAACTATTAGTCCCGTCATTGCCAATATCATTTGTATTGGTTAACTCAACACTTTGAAGAGATATGTGCATAGCAACCGCGGCATATGCCAAAACTGGTGATGTGTCCAGGGATTCACAATGCATGCAATGCTCAATATTTACCTGAGCAATTACCTTCAAAGCAGAGAAAACCAGGTTCAACATTGGCCAGTTCAACACAGAATTCCGTGTCTCTACAGACACAAGCAGGTCTTTGATCTGCCATGCAATCATTGAGGCAACAAGAAGCTCATACTCCACACTGGACATGCTAGAATTCATCGATCCTTTTCCATTTGAATGACTTGATTTAATGGAGGATTTCCTGGACAATCTTACCTTTTTCCTCTTTACAGATGGCACATATTGTTTGGGCATTTCCAAGCCAAATTTTTCATGAAACCCGGAAGCAATTTCTTGCAAATTGTTTCCTAATGCTCCAAACAACTCATTGAATCTATCACAAGACAACATTAACTTATGGGCCGCACGAACTTCTGCTTGCCTATCAACATTTTCTGACAAACCATCACAATTCATGATTAAGCACATGCAATGCTTAAGAAGCCCAGACGCGTTATCTAAATGAACCATTGAAGCAATGCTTAAGACAGAAGTTCGTGAATGGGGCGTCTTTGCTGCCATGAATAAGGACTTCAGCTTTTCACCTGAAAATAACTCATTCAGAGCAACCTGACTAGATGATTCGGTCGATAGATTGCGACATATGTTGGCAGCACCAGCAAAAAGGCCATCAACTTGATTTAATTTCAGATTGTCAGGAGACAAGATAAAATCAACAGAGACTCTAATAAGTTCCATGAGTGATTTTAGAGATGCTCCTTCTGATAAAGCAAATTCACAAAACCGTGCAGCAGCAGTAGGAGACCTTCTTATAAGTGCAATAAACCGGTTGCAAGCCTCTTTTGAACTCACTTTCAAAGGAAAATAAGATGGCATTAGCAGCCTTGTTATTTTTTTAGCGACATGTGAATGATCCTTTGCAAGAGATGACAACAAGGTATCTAAACCAACCACCTGGAAGGAAAAATAAATAAATAAATTGTTCAAACAAATAAGATTTACCAGGCAAATTCATGTTTTCCAGGACTGCAAGAATTGGCATCAAACTATAAGTCCATCCAGCACATAAAAAAGCACCAAATACTAAGAAGTGCCAAATTGAAACAACTGCATACCTTATTGAATTGAAAAGTCCGAATGTCTCTCACAGCTAGAAGAAGATCGGCAACGGCCACTCGAATAGAGAGAACAGGATCCACAAACATCTTCCCAAATCTTGGAAGAAGCACATTAAGAAGTTCATGAGTTTGTGGATTGCCAAGTAAATATATAACTCCATTCAGTGTTGAAAGTCTGACCTCAGTGCATGTATCACATTGCATGTCATCTACAAGTTTTGCTAACATTTTTGAGATCGTTGAAGGAGGAATTACTTCCCAAAATAGACGAAGAATACGGAAACAACCTTCCACTGCAACAACTCTCACATCAGGACAGTCATCTACAAGCAATCTCTCCAATAAAATGAATTGTTTGTGAAGCACGGTGTCCTTCACATCTTTTGTTGCATCTGGATCTTCAAGAGGGAACATATCTAACAGTAAATGTAATGCATTTTGACGAACATTTGAGTTTGCAACCTGCCAATGACAAATAAATAATAAAGGGACCCTGTCAAGGTCTGAGTGACTCATTATAGATTGTATTTGAATGCCAATTGAAACAAGTATGTTTAGTACATAATGTAGATATTTACCGAAATTTCTAGTCATTAACTAAAACTGAAGGCTATTCTGGTGCTACACATTAAGAAGACAATTAGCAGCTAGAGAAGAGAGAATGAGGAATGCTATCCATCAAGAAAATTACAGCATTGCTGTTTAACTGCTAAGAGTATCCACTAAGAGAACGATAACAGTCATATCTAGCAAGTAATAATAACATGTTGACATAATAACATGTCCCAGAAGGTGTGTTCAAGCTGACAAACCCAATTATTTGTTGGAATTTTATAATCTGCTTCTAAAGACCGTTCCACAAGGTTCTACCAAACGAAAATTTAGGAATCACAATCCACCTTAATACTCCCAAAATGAATAAATGACCTCTCTCTCACTCACTTCACCATCTACCAATATCGATCTGAACCCCACCGTTTCGATTGTCATATTTATAAACAAAGCCATCCCCGTCTTCTCTTTTTTCATCTTTTATTGTTCATTAGCAGCCCCATCCTGCAAACGTGTTTCCCTTTCCCAAGACAAAAAGGGCAGTGGATCAAAGCATTGTATTTGTACCATCTTCTCTAAGAAACAGGAAAAAACAAGGACGCTGCCTTTTTATCAACTCCAAAATAAAAGACAATTCACAGATGAAGCAAACCCCATTTTGCTTCTTTGGAGACCTCCATCATCAATCTCCAAAATATTCTTTCATGACCCAGTAAAAAGTGGGTCACACCCTGTTTTGGTTCATCACCATTTTCCATTGAAGGTGGCGATATCATTTCTGGATTAGTTTTCATATTGAAATAATTGTCTTTGGTCCAATTGGTATTTCTTAAAAGAACTCAGGCTCAGCCTCATTTGTCTATTTATTTAAACCATCTAGAATCTTCAGAACCATTTGCAATAATACTTTGGTGTACTCAGTCACTACTAAGATTGTGTTTGTTTCATTGTTCATCCTTGATGTAAATATGTTTCTGGAGTGGAACCAGGATGCACAATTATCGAATTTTTAGTGGGGTAAGGATACCATAATTATTAGTTTGTTCTTCATTCTTTTATTGAATTAAAAAAAAAATCTTTTGTCAAGAACTAGCATCAAAATTCATTTGGGTTATTTTCCACTCCTAACTGATCAAAACTACAAGTACAATTCCTAAATGATCTCATTGAATGAGCATTGATTTCACCCCTAAATAGCATGAACATCCAATGCACACCATTTAACAATTCCAACATAAAGAAAAGAAAGAAAAAAACGATTAAAACAAACGGCAACCAATAATACCTGGAGTGACCGGAAGAGCACCGGCTCAACAAGCCGGAAAAGTAGCTTCTCAACCCCATCAGTAGTCCTCTGATTAATAAACCCTCCCAAAACCCTCCTCACCGAAGCCGCCAGCGATCTCGATCTCGCATGGATCGCCCCTTCAACCAAACCCTGCAAGAACCCATCCTCAATTTCACCCCTCAATTCACCATCAGCAGCCTTCCACCCCCGAAACAGAACCTCCCCATACGCCTCCAGAATCGACTTCCTCCCGAATGGAATCTGCGCCCGAATCATCGCCAAAGCCTCCTTGGTGAGCTGCAAATTCAATCCAAACAGCGATGCCACGAAGCGCCTTCCTTCCTCTGTCTTCAGAAACAAAGGGGTAATAATACACCGAACGAGCAGAAGCTTCAGATCCTCAATACTCTCATCGTCGAAATCAAGCAGGGAGAGCGCGTCACGGAGCAAGCAAACCCTCCGGACATCTACCTTCTTCCCTTCCGTCAGCGACCGCGAGAGCAGGAACGGGAGCAACTGAGAAATTAGGGTTTCACGTCCGGGGAGGTGCTCCTTCCACCACTCCTCGCACAGCCCGGCGATATCAAGCATGAGGACCGGGTCCGATTCGAAGAGTATGAGGCTGTCGTGGAGGGCGCAGGCGGCGGGGAGGAGATCGGACGGCGGGAAGGGCTTCTTGGGGTGGGAGAGGCATAGGCGGAGGATGTGGGTGTTGGTTCGGAGGGAATTGAGGAGGGTCTGAAGGTGGGGATCTGGTGGCGGGGTGTCGGGGGACCTCCGGCGGCGGGGGCGTTTGGACGGGGGAGAAGGTGGCGAAGACGGGCCATCAGATTGGGAGAATGAATTGATGGATTGGGAGATGGAGAGATGGAGGGAGGAGGGGAGGGAGGAGATGAGTGGGGAGGAGGGGGGGATTTTGTGGATTAGGGTTTTGAGTGGGGGTTTTGAGGATTTTAGAGGGAGTTTGGAAGCGCAGATGAGGAATTCTTCAGGAGAAGAATGGAGAGCAGAGCGGAGGGTCTTTTCCATGGTTTTTGGTGGGTTTGATTCTAGGTTTTGGAGGGAGAGAGAGCGTGGATGTCATGGGGAAGAAGATACTCTGAGAGATGAAGATCCCGCCATTTCTGAGGTTTGAAATTGGAACCAGAGGGATTAATATGAAGGGTATTTGTTGATGCTCCCTAACTTTTCTCTTAAATACAAAACAAGGTTCTATATATTTGTTCGTGGACCATGCTTTGGCTCTGCTTTATAAATATTTTATAAAATTGTTCCTTTTTCATCCCTATTTGTTGTTCCGCTTGTTAGGGATACGGGGATAGTTCTTAACATCATTTCGGACCTCATTTCGCTCTGGCCTATAAAATAAAAAGTTTCGGCCGATTCGAAATTTCGGTGGAACTTTTCAGAATTACATTTCGGAAAAAATATAACATAATATATATATACATATATAAGTAAAAAAAATAAAAAAAGTAATAAATATAGATTTAATCCATTATAGTAATTTTGTAAGAATTATATTTTGTGAAAACATAAGAAATACAAAATATATGTGTAAAAAAAGTTTAAAAAAAATAATTATATAAAATTTCATTTCGGCCGAAAAGTCACATTTCGGCCGAAATCTTGAATTTTGGCCGATATTGACTGAAATTCAAACTGAAAAGTTTGGGCCAAAATTTTGTTTCGGCCATTTGACCGAAACGAAAAATTTCGGCCATTTCAACCAAAATGAAACGAAATTAATAACTATGGACACGGGTGACGGGGCCTATTAGGGACACGGGGCCTCTTGTGTTTTTCAACTAGGGGCTTGTGTACGAATAGGTGAGAGAATTTTTTAGAGCAAAATGTTTTTAAATAAATAAATAAAGCATCATACCACTATTGGCACTATACCATGGCCAATTGAGATGGGTGGCAAATGGGACAGGTCAAGACGGAACAGGTTGGTTAATGCCATTCCACACATGGTGTGAGTCAACCCAACTTAACCTCCATCAAACATGGGTCAACCCATCTAACCAAACTTGACCGAACTGCAACCGTAAAAGTTTTGCACAAGCCCAACTGTTGAAAGAAAAAAGTTTATATTTGAGTTTAGTTATAGGTCAAAAGAAGACCAACGTACAAAATTATTTAAATTGGTTAGGATACACAAGTAGACTTTTATCTCAACTCATATAAATTGGTTATAAGGGTTATAAAACAAAGGGGCAGACCTAGGCAGAGGCACGTGGTGCGATAACACTTGTTAAGTTGCGGTGCGCTTTTAAAATATATATGAAAATTCCGAATCCATTTCCAAAAATCCAATAAAAATCATGGGGGTCAGCCTTCAAAATCTATATGAAAATCATTAGTTTGCCCCAAAATCCAAACTACTCAGGATTCGCACCCCTCAAACAAAGATCTAGGTCTACCACTAGTTATATGGGTCAACCAACCCAATCCATTTTACTCCGAGTCGAATTTATTCAACCGTACAGAATATGGGTCGGGACAAATTTTGCCACCCCTACCAAGTACCAACCATGTAGGGTAGGTAGAACTGAAATTATACTTTTGCATTGTTGTTGAATCTCAATCGATGGCAAGAGTGGTGCACGATTACATATTGATTAACTAGAGCTATCAACAGGCGGAACTCATCTACATTCAGGCTTGGAGTCCAAATCCAGCTTCATTGGACCATAGTGGTCAGGAACAAAGTCTAGTCATTTGGAGAATGAGTAGTGCCAATGTCAACCATATAATTACCTCTTAGCACATTCACACCTTGATTCGGGAGTTGGGATTGAGCATGAGTCGATAAATAAAAATTTACTAACATAATAACCCGTGATCAACAAGATATCTCCACGCATTGCAAAATAAATAATTACATATTAAAAAGATTATGAAAGTACCTCTTTCTATAAAGCAAATTGCATAAAATGGAAATAGGACAATTGGGGGGGTTGATGAGAGTTTTTACAGAAAAGAAGAATTGAAACTTTAACAAGTGGAGAGTAGACTTGAGTAGTTTGATGAGAAAAATATATTGCTAAATAAATAATCATATATTTAAAAAGATTATGAAAGTACCTCTTTCCATAGAGCAAATTGCATAAAATGGAAACTAGGACAATTGGGGTAGAAAGGGAATAAAAGGAGTCGAAAAAAGTTTTTACAAAAAAGAAGAATTGAAACTTTAACAAGTAGAGAGTAGACATGAGTGGTTTGATAAGAAAAAAAAAACAGGTAGGTACAAAATAAGTAGTGGAGAGAGAATGTGAAACATCTAAATAGAAAGACATAGTTGTTCATCAAAATTAATATTACCAATCAAAATTAAAGCCAAAACCTTTGGCTTTTAATATATTATAATCAGAACATCATAGAAATGCCTCTTTTATATTCATATATCAATATTATTTTGTTCAGTATATGTACCACATAACTCATAATAAATATACATATAGAATACAAATGCATTTAAATAAGAGTGCATCAGGCTTATGACCCAGGCTTGGACCTAGCCAGATAAGAGTTTCCAACCATAAACAATGATTTGGTTGTGTGTGTTGGACCCAAATGGATGTGAAAGCCCCCTTTAAATTTAGGTGGATTGAGGCTAGATTCAAGCCTTTCAACAACCATACCGAGACTAGTAAAATCTGAAATTAAGTCATAAAGAAAGACATGAAAGGTTGTTGAATTCAGGAAACCATAGCTGAGAAGTACTATAACTCACAAAACAGACCCCAGAATAAATAAAATAAGGCTTCCATAATGATAATGATGCTGGTAATTCATCCCACAAAGAAAGGTGAGGTATTAAATCTATACCTCTCCAACATTTGTCTTTTTTCTCTTTTCTGAACCTCATGTAGCTGACCAGGTATAGTTGGTACAATGCTTTGAACTGACGACTTTTATCCTGAAGACAACGGTGCAGATCTGGACTAAGTGGTTCTGATGCTTCCTATCCTTTCTAAAGAAAGTCTCATTGCCTGGAGGCTGGTGAAAGGGCAAGAAAGGAGCCATCTTTATGGGTTTTTTTCTTGCGCCTCTAATGAGAGGTTGGTTTGGGTTGACGCTTGACAGGCATGGCTTAAAGACCAGCATCATGGATCATGGATGTCATACTCATTCATACGTCGCCCATTTGATGAACAGACCTACCTATTTGGGCCAGAACATGAACAAAGTGCACCTATTTGCACCGACCTTTTGAATGGCTTGGATGTGGCACTCACAATCCCATATGTCACATAAATGCGTGTCGACCCCACATGGGTTTAGTCAAACTTTTAGGGTTGTTATTTGCTCAGCTTTTAGTGGGTTTATGACTAACCTGAGCCAGACCTGTTAATTAATCTGACCTGGCCATTAGATTAGGCCCAACCAGTATAGATTAGATATTGATAACTAATGCATTCTGGGGACCTGAGCCAGATCTGTTCCACCAGTTTGGATTAACCAAACAGATCTTAACCATCAAACATCTGGCCTCCTTTACCATTTTGCTTAATCCTCAATTTCAAGGTGTATTTGTGCAATGAAAGACAGGAATCCTCATCCTTACCTCTACATCAAAAAATTAGAATATTTCCATTGGAAAAACTCATCTCATCTTTTTCAAGAAAGAAAGGTGTCAGTATCAAACAATGAAAGAGTAGTCTGCACAGATTATCACAATAGTTTTTTTCTTCTTTTCTTTTTTTTAATCATAGAATCCTCTCCTTTCACAAACATTGAAAATGAAAATTAGGCCAAGTTAGGAATGTTTGGATCATTTGCTGAAAGGGTGCACGCATCTTATGGGATCAATCAGGACCCTATAAGTCATGTTCCCAATGACCACAAAGCACACCAAACTCCATCATCAAGTACCAATGGATGGGGCCAAGGGCAGACCCAGGTAGAAGGTCCTCGGGGCTGAAGTCTATACCCATATTTGAGAAAATATTAAAATTAAAAAAAAAACCATTGCAAATTCTGAAAATTACTATTTTTTTTTTTTAATTTGTCCCTTCCCCTAATATTTCTCTTACATAAAACCGGTAAGTTGAATTTCCTAAGTCCGCCCCGGATTAGGGCCCATTAATTAAAACTGTTTAAGATCAGGAAAGCTATATTCATGTGACCCAAGCTAGTGTACATCTACAGTGGGCCCAATCAATGGATCGTTTTGGTGATCAAACTCTGGGCCTTACGTACAAAATCAAAGCTTCATCATCGTAATTTTAGTCTTCTACTCTTCGGTCAAAGTCCAAATAAGGAATGGCACGTGCATCTGACAATCCGCATGCGCACCTATAAAGAGCTCTCTCCCCATTAAAAGACCCATCTTCCTTGTCGTTGATATGGATGATGGATTTAATTATCGTCTTGATCCAAGGATTGACTGAGTCTCCCTCCTTTGATAATGTGGTCATTAGTCCTCGTGGCATGCCACTAAAAGAACTGAAGAATGGTCCCCAGCTTAAGTACTCCTCTAAGACACCAAAAGTTATGCGACCGCATGAACAAAGGTTTAAACCATTTTTTTCTGTCACGGCCGGGCGTTAGCTGCGTGATACTAAATTCCAGCATTACACAAATATGTCCTTTGGTCATTTTCAATAATGAACAAAGGTGGATAAAATGGAACAAAAAGTCTACTCAGACAAACTTTTTAGACAGAATTTTGGATAAACTCTATGGTATGGCTTGAATATCCCCTATGATATTCAAGTCATACTATAGGGTTTGCCCAAAATTCTGTTTAAAAAATTTGTCCAAGTAGCATTACTCAAAGTGGAAGCGGAGAAAATTATTTGCCTTTCCAGCACACTTTGGAAAATTTTCCAAGTTCACCATGAACCGGAAATCTTTTTTGCCAATTGGGTGGATGATGTGATGCCAACAAAGTCTCATAAGAATGTCCTTAAAAACATGATTAGATCAAATTGATATCAAATTTGGGAAATGACAAACTTTTTGTCTCTCTAATATGGTTTTTGTTTTGACTAGGTCAAACACCTTTCGACCACAGATTTCAACTGCTACGGTAGCTGATAGATATAATTGGAGGGGAAGCTAGCCTTCTCTGCTCGTACAACAAATGCAGCAGGAGATGGACAGAGCCAAGTACTAGTTGGGTCTGCACTGGCTTCAACTTTGAATTTTTACAGGAGGGATTTGATCAATGAAATACTCATATGGGGAAAAGTACCTGGCAGGTGAATTCAATAGTGTT
Organism: Camphora micrantha; assembly: GCA_003546025.1. Taxonomy (NCBI): domain Eukaryota; kingdom Viridiplantae; phylum Streptophyta; class Magnoliopsida; order Laurales; family Lauraceae; genus Camphora; species Camphora micrantha. Next base: position 74,166,515 of record QPKB01000002.1, read on the forward strand.
AGATCTAGATTGGAATATTGGACAGTGATGGGAAATGGAACCACTTAATTAAATGAGAGCATGAAACTATACCCATACATTTGCAAGGAATGCTCAGTTGAGTTATCAAGTAAAAGAAACTTGCATTAAATTCACTTCTGTTCAATCAACCCAAGAAAATGAATCCTACGAACATCCTCTCAACTCTTCACCCCTTATGCTGAAAAGAACAATTCCTTGAGAATTCCATGCAATTCTGCAGGAATTTGCCAGATGTGCAGGTAGTTTTACCATTGTATCGCAAGTCGCAACAATGCTTGATGCCATCTTCCATGAATGATTGCCAGAACATATATTCCAATGGATATGGTTTGGTGGTCCAATACAGAAACAGAACCATATGATGGTCTAAAATCCTATCAATTTTCTCAGATTAAGTTGTTCTAATATCAGGGTTATGAATTACATCCACATCCATTTGTGAAGGGAAGATTAGTTTTGAGTATTGTCTTGCACAAAAGGAAGCTTAATAAAGGAGAGGAGATGAAAAAGAAGGAATAAAGCCATCACATCTTTGATTTTTGAGCTCCATGAAAAGATAGCCAGGAACCCACATGGACTTTTCTCTTCATTTTTTTGTTGAATTCTCCATTCCAAATGATGTTTCTACAAATATCTGAGAGCGCACAACACAACTTTGACACAGATTAAGATTAACATATCCTCGAACAATGCCTTTGATTCCACAACAATGTGGATTTCAGAGGCCCCAACACAGAGCATCAGCTAAAGCAACCCCAAAAGACACCCCCAACATTCAAACAAATCCAATCTAATTCCCCTTTTACATGCTTTTATGATGGCCAGAATGCAACACGAGTGTATCAAATCAAACTACCATACCCCCACATTGCTTTCAGCCTTTTGAAAGACATGAGAAGCATCCCAAGCAACCCCATCAAAAGGGAGGATTGCAAGGGTAAAATATAAATCATGCATAAAAGACTCAAACCCCACTGATGTTTTTTTTCCTCTTCCATGCTCTGCAAACTTCCCCCCACCCTCCAAATAAAAAAGCAAAAAAATACAACGAAATGAATATGTGGGTATGTCTTGATGAATGAAAAGGACTTCTTGAGTGACTGTTGCCTAACAGCCTTCCTTGGGCTCACCTCTTTTCAAGCTTTTGAACTTGAGTAAGCTTTCACTGTTGGCTAAAGCTGTTTTTCTGTTCTTTCTTTTTAATCTTGTTTGTGTCTCCTGATTACACTAAACCTGGCAGGGATTGCCATCAAACCTTCAAACCAAAACGCTTTCTAGGCATATTGGTAAATGGAATCCTCAATCAGTAACAAATCATATCTACTGAGTGATGGATAAAACACTCATTAGACCAATAAACCAACAAATCAATCAAATCATCTCTGGCAAAGGCATTTGAGACCTGCAATTAGTTTCCTTCAACAAATCTGTTATCGGTTGGATGTATGGCCATCCGGGTCGGGTTCATTCAAGGCTAGCCTTCTTCTCTTGCTACTTATGGAAGTGGCCGAGGCACCACCATCAACAACATCCACTGAGCTTGCATAGATCGCAGATAGATCAGGGGATTTGATGACATGGGTTACTTTCATATTCCTTTTCCCTAACTCCAGAATCTGATTGTAGCATGCAAAGACATGCTCCTGATAATAAAAAAATTAACCGAGATCAAAATCTGTTGTCTTTCAAGAACCAAATACCAAACATCTCATTGAAATAGGACTCACATTTTCTAAGCATCCGCAAGATGAAATTCCACGCATCTGATAGTCGACCGATCTCTTCGTTAGCGTCTGATCAGATGACACCAAAACTGCTGCTGCAGCTATTGCAGACTGGCGATATTTCATTAAATTCAACACTGCACAAACAACAAATTTACAAGCTGTTTAATCAACAAATGAGGTAGAAATTAAGCAGTTGTCACCAAATTCCTCGTAATTTACCTTTGGTCGTCTCCAATACGAGTCCTGAAGCTTTAGAAAGCACTGTGTTTGGCCTAGATTCATTGCTGAATTTAGTGCTAAAATAGTGTAGATAGGCAAATGGGGTAACAGAACTCATTCTCCATTCCAATGTATTCAAAACCATAAGTTCCATTCTTTGTATAACCTGCCAATCAAAGGTGTAACCGTCCGCACGAAACTCTGATAGTGGAGGGATTTTGCATTCTTCCATCTTCACAGCCAAAGACAAACAGGCCACTGATAACAATTGAATCGCCCAACACTTTCCATTCTGCTAAAACAGAAAAAGATTATATTTTTACAATCAAACAAGGAGGAAGAACAAAATACATATAAAAGAGAAGGTAGTTCGATTTGATATCATCACTTACATCTACTTCACGGCGCAATAGGAATCGATATAGATACGTCACAGAAAGATAAGCAGTTTGAAAACTGAAGCCGAATACAGCCCTCATCTGATTTAAAACAAAACAGAAATCTCAATATCAGATGAAACCCAATAACCAAAAACATTCAAGATTTAATAGAATGACAAGAATCAATGAGACCCACTTTAAGAATCCATTGAACAGCATCCATATAAGCACATCTCAACCAGTTTTCAGTGGAGCAATCGTCAAAGGATCCAATATTTTCGCTGCTGCAGTAGTTTCTTTCACTAGATATTAACATCTCTATATATTCATCTTCAGTTGGTGAAAGACCCATATCATCTATACAGGACAATCTTTGTTCTTCTTCTTCTTCTTCTTCTTCCTGAGTTTCATCTAAGCAAGATTCATTTTCTGAGCAGAGTAGACTAGAGAGAGAAACAGAATCCCCCATTTTTCCACTGCTCATAGAAAGATAGAGTCCAATAACAGAATCTACCATTTAGTTATATAGATAGTCTTATAGTTAGATGAGATTAGTTTTTCATCTTATCAAGCTCTCGGGTTCTGCCGCCAAATTTAGCGGGTAAGTGGAATGCGTCTGTCAGACACACACCTCGATATCTCATCCGTCCATAAAAATAAAATTTAAGGCAATCTGGACCGTCCAAATGCTACATGGGTGTACCAAATTATTCATATGGGGCCATGAATGCATGCCCATCTTGGCTTTATCTATCATCGGTTGTTAATGCCCGTCAATTGATCAGGGGCTGTATAAAACACCATTCATCCTGTCCATTCAATTTTTGATGATATGGCCCATGATCTTGATGACCCTTGTCACGTGCTAGGTAGGACTAGGATGAAATTGAAAAGAAAAGTAAAACCTAGGGAGAAATTAGCTGGCATGTCAAAAGAGTCACGTGGAGAGAGAGATGGTAAATGAGGTGAGATATTGATCGTATACGAAAATTTTGTTATCCAGCACAGAGAGTTATTTTAGTGGTGATTTTTAGTGAGACCTACAACTGTTGAATGGTGTGCCTATGACTGAGACAGGCTAGAATTACTTAGCACTGAAATCATACAAGTTTTATTTGAATCCGGGTCCCCTCAGGGTTTAACCAAGAGAAATTCTTAATTAAAAGAGTTAAATTCACACTGAGGCCCAAGTTTCAAAATCTGAATAGTTAAAAATAAATTTTCTTTGGGAATGGGGGGGTATTAATATGTTTTATTTCAATTTAAAGTTTTTTCAACCGTTAGATTAACTATTTGATATAAAACATGAATAACTTGAAAAAAAAATTTGTGGAAAAATATGTAATTCATCTTCATTATTATATTTTTCACCAAAGTGCCAATTAACAGGGGGAAAACTCTGATTTAAATAAAGTTTGAAGATACCCCCAGTACACCTGAAGGTGTATATATTTTGAAAAGGTAGAACTCTCTGTCGAATCTCACACTTTAAACTTTAGGATTTCTCTAGGTGAAAGCCTCAGCAGGATGTAGACTCCTTTTATTTAATTTGGGAGATTATTTGTGGTGGTGATACAAGTCTGTAACAGGCTAATCTAGTGACCCTTGACCATGACCTTGGGAGGCACCTTTTTTGTGGGCCCTACTTGGGGAGGTATGTCAAAAGGTCTCCCCCCTTCTCCAACCTCCCCATCTATGTTGATGGGGGCTCAGTTATCTTTCTAACTACTTGATAGACGATCCACAAGTTTTCACCCTTCAAAACAATTCACACTCAATCCGATGGTCCGTTTTATTTGGATGGATGTCAAACTTAAGATTAGTGACCATCTGCCCGTAGGAAGGGCGTCTCTTATTAATAGTCTACTTAGATGGATCACCACGTGAGCCCCATTAGATACTTAGGCACATGGGGGTCACATGAGGTTTTTCTTAATTAAAAGTTTAATTTCAAGAAAAATGGGACAACCTAATTATCAGTATGTCCCATCTCACACAGCTATCCAAAGATCGATCCCTAAATAAATAGATTCTACAGTTGTATAGAATAAGAACGGAAAAAAGTTGAATTTCACAAGCACAAAGTGAATTCATGACCAAATCAACCTAACTACTGAGTCAATTCTAATATTTGTCAAAGAACAGTAGTATACACTGACTAAGCATTGTTCAACACGCGCCTATAACGGCCACGATTAGAATAAGAACGGAAGGCGTCGTAAAAAAACTCTTTGTTTTTTCCTTCTCATTGTCGTATATGGGCCACTAAATGAAGAAACAAAATTTAGATGACGGACCCAATATAATTAAGACAGGCTATGATGATGATAGATAGTAAGAGTGGTTGGTCGGTATGAGCACCACTCGGTATGAGCTTGGTGTGAACCCACTTCTTTGTCAAACCAATCCCCTACAGTAGCCTTCCCTTAACACTTGTTTATAAATTTGGGTGTGACTTTTGAGGTTTTATGATCCATTTTAAGAAACTTTTGGATCCCAGTTGGTTTCAACTTATAGGCACCCTGGTCAATCCTATGCATTTTTTATCTGACGCGACTCATTTGCCATCCATATTTAGAGCAGTGGTGTAACTGGATTTTCATTTGAGGGGTGTAGATCCAAATAAATAATTAGATTATGGGAACAAATTCGAGATTTTCATGGGTCTTGGGGGCTGACACAGGGATCTTTATGTCAATCCTCAAAGTTGAACCAGAATTTTCATTAGGTACTTTTGTATTTTAGAAAGGTTTTTTTCCTCTTTTGGTTACTTTAACCTTAAGTATGATGAGGCCTTTCCATTTTGCCATCGACTATGAAGGTTGTTATGATAAAAGGTTGTGCCACTGGCGTAGTAAATCCTTCGAGTTGTCACTTGAGAAATCATGACTCGTAAGAATAGAACTCCACCGTACACCAATCTATTGAAAATCCAAGCTACTCAAAACAAATTGTCACCAGCTTTTGGCATATCCACAAATTATACCCAAATAAAATTTGGTCCCACGATAAAATTGATTGTCTAACAAAAAATGTGATTTAAGTATTATGCATAAGAATGATTCAATCATGCTTTTAATAAGTTGATAAATCTTATGGTGGGACCAGCTGCTACTGGAGTAAGCTTTTGGAATACACCATACCGGGAGACCATTTGTTTTGAGTGGATCAAGTTTCAAAGAGGTGGACCCTACTATGGAGTTCAACTCCTTTAACTAAGGATTTCTCTTTGCAAGCCTTGGATGATCCGGACTTTTTGTTTGGTTTTTTCTTTCTTAGGTAACAGTACTCCCGCACCCACTAGTACACTCAACCGAAGTCTTTAACCATTCAAACCATCACTGCTGTGTCAACCATCATCGTTTCAGTGGAGAGGGAGGTACTTACCATTGAGCTAACGATAGATTGGCATCAGCCCCCTCTATGATTCATCACCAATGAAATCCTGAAAATTAAGGTGCTTCCACAAATCATTTGATATGCTTAGATTGTTTTCGTAAATCATACTAAGTGGATGAGACCACTTTATGTCACTGGCATCACTGGCATGAGCATTCAAACCCTTTTATAAGTGACTTTACCACATTTCGTTTTTACTGTAAATTAAAATTTTGATGAATTGCAGTAAAAACATAAGAAAAAAAAAAGTTTCAAAAAGAAGATAGGAGGACAAATAAGAGATCCCAATAAGCTACGTTGAACAATGAAGGGGAAGAGAATGAGAACAAAAGTTATATGCATCCCTAGCCAAAAGCCCTAGGGTTGGGAAAAAGAATTTAGAGAAGTTAGTATTGAATAAGATTTGAAAAAATAAAATAAAATTAATTTTCCAGTAGAAATTCACGGTCAAATAAGCTCTACTAAATGATTATTAAAGAAGTGAGAGGTGAAGGATAAAGGCAACAATGTGGATGCTACCTTGACTTCATTAGGACTTGAATTACGAGGGTAACGTCTATGTATTCATTGCCAGTCTTCCTATGATTCAATTTTCATTAAAGAAGATGTTATTTGATTGCATATTTTGTGGATATACACACTTTACTATTTATTTTTTACCACTTCTAGAAATACAAAATCTTAAAGTTTTTAGATATTCAATTACATGAAACAAACAAGCCCTTTCCGTCTAGAGTGTTATTTAATAAAAATGAGAATATAATTTAAGACATCTAAAGTGGTTTATAATGTGAAACATTTCTGTGAGAGCACAAATGCCACCTAAAATGCAAGACGAATTGTGCAATATGATTAAAACAATGTGAAATTATGCTCCAATCACTGCTGTCAATCTGTCTGTCACCCAGTTTTCATTAATCCTTGACCAGAATTTCATGTCATTAGCAAACATCTATGTAATCAACAGCCTAGGAAAGGAAGAAGAAAGAACTCAGAAAATAAAAAAAAGATCCAAAGTTTTCTTTGATTCCTCTGTAACAACACATAAATTTGCAGTTTACTACTACCAAATGAGGGGCAAAAACTGAACTTTGTGTCAGGGTCCCTTCATGATGAGCCTTCCTTCATGTATAGTTGGATCTCACTCACATGTTGTACAATTGACTAATTGATTGGGAAGACCCAAGTCTACATCTCCACAACTTTCATTACTATACCTACAACCCATCAGTGAATATTAAATCATTGTAGTTTGTAAATTAAACTTATTAATTGACCCCTCTTATTCTTTACGGCCTACAGTTCTATTGACTTGGTACCTGACTATCCGTTGGTTATTCTTACCCTACAGAGCAATTTAGGAGTCAATGATAAATGGAAAAAGAAAGAAGAGCACAAGATCCAAAATCATCTAGTTCAAAATAATGTGAAAAAACTTGGGAGTTTAACCATCTTCCTTGACAACAAGATAGTTTAGTTATTTCTTCAGTGTCTATCTTGATGTAGTTAAGTCCTTACTGATTGATGCCAGGGCCCTCAACTTTTGAAGAGAGAGAGAAAGATAAAAGATACATCTTTTGTACTATTAAAAAAGTAATACATTGTTTTAAGGAAGTTTACTTTCAATTTATGACTAATTGTCAACTTAAACAAATTATCTCTGTACTTTAGCTCTCTTGACTTCCTATTAAAGTTTTAAGAGAAGACCTCGATTTGATATCATCGTCATTCACCACTTCCAACGGCAATCAAATAGATAAGGGCCATTTCAAGATTTCATGGTGTATAGTTTACCACCTTACAAAAGAATTTTTTTCGATAGTGGAATGTACGCTTTGCTTACCATTTAATGGACTGAAATGTGTAGTTTAAATATCAGTATCGAATACTTGTATCAATTTTTTGAAGAATCATATCTTATCAGTGCGAATTTAAAATAGAAAATTTTAGAGTTCTCACACTCTTATATGAGAAAGGAGCCTGCACAGATGAAAAAAGACGACGTACCCAGAATTCAAATCTGCAAGACGTACCCGCGATTCAAACCCTGCCAGCCAGGTGAGAAACCTGGTTGCCATCCAACCAAGCAGCTATACGGTTTCAGTTTTGTCTTGGTTTTAGAATTTAGAGACAACATACCACAAACCAACACGCAGCATATGTAGGGACTATGGCTTCATTATATCACGAAGGCCACTCACTGTCTGGTGTCTTAATTCGAGTAGGTGAGTGGCCAAAATTGTCTATGGAAAAAGCTATTCCACAGTGCAGTTCAGAATATTCTTCTTTCTTGTTTTTTTTATTTTATTTTCACCTTTATAGAGAGAACAAAACCAACAGTCTTATTGGTCATTTGTGACCATTGGATCAAAGGAAAAATAATGGATGATAAAAATAACTTGCTTTAGATTAAAAGTTAGCCATCAGGTTGATTGTCATAGATCGATCAGTCAGGACAATCAATCAGTGATGTTTTGGGAAGATGCCTTATACACAGTCTGTCCTTCCACCTAATGGTGCAAATGGACCCAACCTTTGTTTGCCATGGCCCTTAGAAGAACTTCTAGAGTTATGAAGGATTTGGTACTGCACAAATAGGATAAAACAGTGCTAGAAGTGGGCTCATCTAAGCAAGGAGGGAACAGGAGAAGGTCCATGCACAAAAGAGTACAAAATGCAACTCTATAGTGAGATTGGGGTCCCACAAACGATCTACAGGAAGCAAGTGATAATCACTGCTATGAGGGAAGCCATGAAATGTTTAATAAATGAAAATCTAGCAACTAATTTGAAATGAGACTTAATAATTAAGAGTGCACATATAATTAATAACTAAAATTGCTAATTCTTATATTTATTTATTTATCTGCAGCCTCTTCACAGTGCCCCCATTTTTGGTGCACCTTTTTCAGTTTTTATATAGATAGTCCACTATGATTAATTCAATCCTCATCCACACACTGTAAAGCCATTGAACTTAGAGGACATAAAATCAAGAGCTAGGACTACCTGAATAGGCCTATCTTGCATACTCCTAATCCTCATCCAAACCTTTCTATTGCTCTGCCTCCCTTGATTTCCATGCATCCAAGTGGGCTCTACAAGTGGTAGGCACTTTCTAAAAAAATGCAGGCATAGTTAGATTCCATCTTATTCATTAGTAAAAGCTGGTATTTATCAAGGTTGTTAACCGGGTGTGGTCAATCTTTTAAAAAAACTAAGGATAGTCTAATTATAATGGGCTCCATTAAATCATTGTCTTAAGGCCTAGATGCTATGCAGTTCTTGAACTCAAGGACAAAGAAATTCCTCCTTTCATCCATAGAACTGGAGATGAATCAACACAAGAACTGAATTGAATATAAGTGCTGTTTGTCAAAGGCTTCAACCACTGTCACTGACTACAATTTTTTTTCTCTATCAAATATTCTATCCCTGAAACTCTCATTGGAAAAGAAAAGGGGGACTGGGGGTTTTGTCAAAGCTGAAAAGAACTTTTCCTTTCAAGAACATGTTTGTTAGGCCAAAAAGTCTTAAGGTGCTGAAAAGACCATTAATATTCGCGTATGATTTTAGAATCTTCCAAAACCTTGATTAGTGCTAGTTAACAACCATGTAGAAAATGATGTGAGCAGTACAAAAGCTGTCTGTCTAACTAAACCCATGGACAGAAAGATTATTGAAATAAATTCATAACCACTTGATCATCATTATCATAACCAATATTATCAGTTACTCTTTTGGATGGTGGACAGAAGTATAGAACAGTAAAGGTCAGTCAGGATCAACAACTACAACAAAGGTTTAAATGAAAACAGACCAGCCAACAAGGGTGTGATCATACTAGTGCTGATGCGCTGGTCCATGAAAAAAAAGAAGGCCAACTGAGAAATGTCATGTCCCTTTGCAGATGAAAATGGAAAGACTATCAAATTTTGGAAAAGGACAAGTGCCTAAACCACAGTAGAAGGTGATTGCTATTGAGTAGAGGTGTAAAAAAAAACCGAGAAACCGTCTAACCGAACCGAACCGCGGTTAATAAACGTATTCCACGGTTTGGTTACGGTTACGGTTAATGAAATCCAAAAACCGCATGGTTCAGTTCGGTCACAGTTTTCCATAAAAATTCACTGCGGTTAACCGAACCGAACCGTAAAATGCGGTTTGGTTAACCGCACACGGTTAACCGTGCCGTTATAAAATAAAGGAAAAAAAAAGGGGGGGGGGGGGGGGGGGGGGGGGGCTGAATGAAAATTTTCGTAATACATAAGTAAAAATTTTCGCAAAATTGACTGGACTTAAGAAGTAATTGTATATTAAACCAAAAAAGAAGATGCAAATTGAGAAATTAATATTCAAATTTTTCCACGGTTATTAACCGTAACCGAACCGTCTTATACGGTTAACCGCGATTCGGTTTTCTACGGTTTTTGTCTGCATGGTTATGGTTACGGTTTTCAAATACAGAAAACCGCGGTTACGGTTCGGTTAACGGTTTTCCCAGAATAATCGGTTAACCGAACCGTTACACCCCTACTATTGAGGTTGGGGTTTGAGCCATGCTACCAAAAGGGGAAAAATCCATCTTTGTCTTATGGGACTGAGGGCTCTAAATGCTTTTTTATCTAGTTTACAAATGTTCAAATGCATTGCAGCATTTTAAAAATAATTTCACGGGCCAAAAATATCAACATTTCACACGGATAACTTTAGGCAAGCTCTCCATTCAAAAAGCAAATTCTGGATTTTGGAGGACAGCCCCTATTATTGGTTTCACCAACTGTAAGAGATACCTCAAACTATATACGATATTAGGTTAAGGAAAAAGCACCCCATATGCAGTCAATTTTTCATGGAAGGCCTGTGGACATGCATGCACATATGAAGGACAAAAGTTCTATGATTGGCCGAAGATCAACCATGGCTGGATTGTCAGATGTTGGCCCAGATTCATCAGCCATTTTCGAAACGGACATATTGATATGACATTATCTTGTTTTTTTTCATCATTTTATTTTGTTATATCATCATTAAAACCTAATTATCTCATCAACCTGAAGTTGATTTACAAGGTCTACCAACTTTTACTCAGTTCAAGTGTACTTATATTGTAGAGTGCCCAAGTTATTTTCGGAAACAGCTATCAATATGATACAAACCTTCTCTCTCCCCTAAGCCTGAAGTTTTAAGTGAATAATATGGGTATAAATTAACAACTTAAACACCCCACCTTTCTCCACTTCTATTGAAAGTGTTTAAAGAAGCTCGAAAGTGGAAGTCTAATTCATATTTACCTGGTTTGGAGTCCAATTAATTCACGTTTAAGTTTGCAATTCGTAATTTGAGACAAAATAGAAAATTCAATGGAAGAGGTTCATTTGATTCACTTTTCAATTCATCTAGTTTGGAGTTCTATTTCAACTAGTTCCATAAACTAATTCATCTATATTCAAGTCCATCACTCAAGCTCACATCTAAATCCTAATCACTCAAATAACTGTTCTTCTTTACATTTACTCTAGGCCAGTTTTTAATTAAAGTAGAGTTGGCCCACCATCAGATCTATCATGTGTAACACTTGGTTGAAATAAAAAACCATATGCCATGTTTTAGTGGTGATCAATCTTAAAAGTGAGGCCAGCTTCGCTGAGAGTCAGACAAAGCTTGAACGTAATAGACCAAACAAGCACATGGAGGTAACATGTCTACAGGGGTTTCGAACTCGTGACATCTGGCTTTGATACTATGATAATAACCGGAAACACTAAAAACTCAAGTGGTTAGTGTCATAACAATGTATATCAACATACCAAAATAAGTTAGCTAATTCAAGAACCAAACTGTGAATTATGTGAGATGAACTATTTGTAATTTGAAGGCTTTATAAGTGAACTAGGTAACTATGATTTGTAATTAGAAGAAAACTAGGTGACTATTGTCTAATTTCTAATCAGATGGCTACATTCCTGAAGCCCGTTTGGCAATTTACTATTAAAGTAAAAGTAATGTAAAGCATCAAATCAAGAGAGAATAAAATATAACGGGGTTACGATGGTATTTTATCTTTAGTGGATTGATAGGGAATCTTTTTTACTTTTTTATGTAAAAAGTGAGTGTTTTTTTTTATATCATATTTATTAAGAAAGGATGTTGGTCTTTTACTCTTCTTTTTTATTATAAAGAATGAGGAAATTTGGAAGGTATGTATTTTTTATGTGACCCCTCTTTTAGAAAATAAAAAACTTAAATTTCTTTTACTAACCTAATAAATTGCCAAACGGCCAAGGATTAGCATATCCCTTGTTTGATGTAAATGGCATAGTTTGGCCCTTAAAAAAACCACTCAACTGCCTGGTCTGCTTCTTATGGAGAGAAAAATATTCTCTCTTAACATGATCCCAAGCCACCATGGCCACATTTGCCATTGGACTCATCCCATTACACTTGGATAAAAGAGTATACGTGTGGTATGCCACACCCATATGCTTTGTGTCAGAGGCAGCCTTAGCTGTTCGTTCCCCAAACTCCATCAAGTCTCTTCAATGTAGGGTAAGTTCACTCATTTAAAGAAAGTAGTTGAGAGAGAGTGATGAATACCTGATAAATGGGTACATTCCTACAAACTATCCACCAAATGGTGGGCTCACATGTCAAATCACCCAAAAGCATATTGATTGGATTTCTCCCAATTCCAACTAATGCATATCTGCCTGTTTGAACTTGGATCACCTTTGACCTTGTAAGCAATTGAAGCAAGGCCCAAGTGCCATGTGAGGTGGGTGGGCCTCTGACTTGAATCATCTTCATTTCTCAAAATGGCAAGTGAAAGATTAATCAAGTAAATTACTAATGGGACTATGGCTCAAATTTATAGATTCCTCACTTTGATACCAATTGTGAGTACCTTAGAGTGAAATAATTTGTGGAATCTATCTCAGCAAAAGATAGGTTTTGCCCACATAAAAAAATGGACCAATGATTTGGATGATTCAGATTGAGTTGAATGTATGCACCCCCATCTACTTGGCAGTTTGCAAATAGATGAAACATCAATCAATCTATATAACAAATAATGGCCAAACATTGAAAGCAATTCAAAAGGGGCAGGAGGGGTTGAGATGGTCCTGCCAAAGGGCCTCTTCAATTTATTAAATGTTGGTTCACAAGATGAGTAAAAAGCAATGAGGGGAGTTGGGGGAGCAAGGTAGTGTGTATGATTGTTTGGTTGGTGACCTAAATTTCTGCCCCCCAACACACACAGACACATACACACACTAAGATGCCATCCTTTTTTTATTAAAAAAAAAAAAAAGGCCTGCAACACACTTCAGAGCTTCTGCTGGTGCAGAGAGAAGAAGACTCTACTGGGATGGGTTCCCAATGTTTGACTGCCCGTGCTGCCCTTCCAACATAGATGGGCAGAGAGCTCACATGGGCAAGGGAGCGCCAAAGAGAACTCCTCACATTTCTGAAAGTCTGCACACTACATACTACATACCCTTGTCTGATTGGTTGGTCTCCTCCTGTATTCTTTTATCATGAATGGCCCCTGGTTATCAATGTTCATCAGGTGGGCCACACTTTTCAGTGTGATGAGTGATCTGTGACTAGCTGATGGATGGTGGAAATGGATGCTGATGGTGGTCACACCCTAGTTCTGATTAGAGAATGATGGCCCACTGCCCAACCGGGGCTTTGTTACTCAAGTGGGGCATCTCCTCAATTATTATTTTTTTATAGAAACTGCAACAAACAAAATGACAGAGAAATCATGGTTCATGTGTCTTCGTAGTTGTATGTTAGTGACAATTGTTTTGTTCTTCATCACGATCAACAATGAATAAACAGAGTTACATGGAAATGAGTTTGAAATTGAATCATCAATGGATAAACAGATGGGGGTTCATATGAAAACTTGCTGAACCTGCACGGGCAAGTGAGTTTGAAATTGAATCTAAAGATGGATGCTTGTGGTGTTTTTTGTTCTGTAGTTTTCACAGGTAAGCAGTACTAATCAGATAAAATGGTTAATGATGAATTTATCCAAGTTAATAGGATCTGTTTCTTTGCTAGAATTTTTAACAAGAATTTGTGGTGTTAGAGTATTTTAGACGATGACTTGTCTCTTGACATTTTTGAATGCTATGTTTTTTCACGTAAACTTCAAAATTCTAGCCACCTAAAAGGTATTCAATGTCCTAATAGAATTTTGAAATTCTAGTCCCTTTGTTTTTTTGTGAAATTTTTGGATGCTCAAGTACAAAGGAGGATTTAGATATTCAACTGTATCGGGGCATTCACAAATTCTGAAACCAAAGCCCAAGTGATATATATCTGCCTAACTGTGATGCATTTTTTTCCTTTGTAAATATCAAAACCAACCAATGACAGGTACAATTTTCCTATTTTTTAGAGGACAGGATTCAAACGTACGACTTCACAGATGCTCCAACAATTTTCCCTTTTTTTTTTTTTTTTTTACCAAAAGAAAAATGTTGTGCTAAATATTTGCAAAATAATATAAATGGACAGGACCAATTAAGTGATCCGAAATCAAAACCCGACTCGAGTCAAAATCTAAAATCCTACACCAGCCCTCAACCCGCCAGAGCCACTACTAACCCACCCCAAAATAGAAGCAGGTTGAGGGGCAAGGTGCCTCTCTTAACCAGACCCATTGTCATTTCTGGTTATCAGATTCTGTGCCTGAGCTCCAATATTGAGGCCCATTTCTGGCTGTCCCATTCTGAGCTGGTTTCCAATATTAAGGCCCATTTTCGGTTGTCAGATTCTGAGCCTAGTCTCAACTAATAAGGCCCATTTCTGGTTGTCAGATTCTGAGCCAAGGCTCCAGTTTTAACACTCATTTCTGGCTGTCAGATTCTGAGCCTGGGCTCCAGTATTTGGCCCACAATTTTTTAGCAGAGCCAAAATGAGGTGATGTTGGCCATTACACTGTCCCAGGCCTGGTCCATCAACACCCCAGATTAGCATAGACATGCACTACTCCGTACTCTATTGCTGGCTGCTGCAACTTCATTGAAACAGGCTGGATCATGGCTGTCTAGGCCTTCCAGGCCTTATTTGAGCTCGTGGGATTGACAGATGAACTAAGCCCACTTCATCCATGAAATATGGTTCCAACTACAAGTGATCAAACGAGGCCAGGTCATCCAAGTCTTCTGGGTCTTTTGGGCCAACTTGTCAGTTAAGACACAGAAACCATCGATGGGCCGGGCTTGGCCACGATAAAACCTACATTTTAAATATGCCAATTCAACCAGCTGAAGATCTGAACAATGGGTCAACCCATTGGGCCAACTAGTCAAGCCCAACCTACTTTGTCCTAGAGGTTGCCTATGGCACCCCTGATCCACCAGGATAAAAACTCTTTTTTTATTTTAATCAAGCTTTTTTGGTTTGTTGGCCAGACTGAGTTGACTGACCCCAGTTGGATGGCTGGGTTAATCAGGACTTTTGCCTAGGCCTCATGTCCATCAATAGCAACTCTTCCATATTATGATCAATTCAGATCCATTGATGTGTGTATTATGAGAAAAAATCACTGATAGGTCAAGTGTGTGGAACAAACTACAAAGTACATTTTGACTAGATTTCAAAATAGTAGGTGATTGTTAATTAATCATTAAGGTTTAGAACATGACAGCGGTCTGGTACTTGTCTGTAAACTTGAGCCTGGGCTTGGATGAAACCAAATTACCAAGTCTGAACCTGTACTCAGGCCCAATTTGTGTACACGGGCCCAAACCAGTGCCCACACCAAATTCCACTTAGAAATCCTGGCCTGAGCAGAAACATGAAGAAGCACGGTCCAAGCAGCATTTTCATCCGAGCACGGCCTTTCCGGTTAGGTTTTGGCCCGGCCCAAGTTGTACTCCTGCATTTGAGTGATCAACCATTCATAGTCAATGTAGTGAAGTTTGTCCGAGTGAGAAGGTCTTTTTTTTTTTTTTTAACAGGGAGTCCCAGCCCTTTGGGCCGGACTAATCCGTATGGGCTCAGGGGGGAGCTGGCTAAATCCCTTATGGCCCCAGCGTAGTAGCACAATTTTGAAACCTCAACCTTCGAGAGCAAACCGTGCTTGTTGGCGAACTGAGCTACCCCTTGGAGTTATCTGAGTGAGAAGATTGTTGTCTCTATTTTGTTTTTGAGAAACTTACATATAGCTACCTGACCGGTCCACTAATTACAAAGAACCACCTCTAATTTTGATTTTAATACAACTACCGATTTATACAATATATACACACACATACAATATCAGTCGGCAAGTTTGACCGATAGATCCTTCTTTCGGTCAATTTGTGCCATTGGAGTCGCATCGGGTACCCAATTAGTCAAAACCGACCTGGACCCAACAAGGATGGCAACAGGTGGGTTTGGTATGGATTGGGGTAAACCCAAACCCATCCTGTTTCAAATTTATCTCAGCCAAATCCAAACCATCCCTTGACGTGTCACTTGGATGTGATACCAAACTCGCCCTATTTGGTTAGCTCATGTCGAGTTTAAAGTTAATACTTTTAAAATGTATAAGAATAAATGAGAATGAGTGTGTTAGAGATTCAACACAGCGCCCTCGCCACATGAGTTTTGTCTACCACTCTAGCTATAACTATACATATACTATATATTTTGGACGGGCCAAGTTGGGGCAACAAAACCCAAACTCGCCCCACAAAAAAAGAAAAAGAAAAAGAAAAAAAAAAAAAACTATCAAACTTGCCCCGAATAGGAGCAAGGAGGGACCGGGTCCCGGTCCTGTTTATATGGGCCACTTAACAAGGAAAAAGCCTGACTTGCCCAATGAATGGAGAGGGAGGGACTTCACGTGAGGAGGAGATAGTCGATTTTCAAAAGGCCGAGCACCAGCATTAGGGGAAAAAAAGGGGGGGGGGGGGGGGGGGACACCCTAATCCTGAAAAATGGCATGATTGTAAAGGAAAAGACATTGTTTTGCTTTTTATTATTTATTTCATAGAAGAACAGGCCCATCCGCTGGTCAAAGCCAAAACTAGGGGTTACCCATTGAAGATGAGGAAAGGGCACGCATAGGAGCATTGTTTGATATTTAACTATAAAACTATACAAGTTGGAGGAGCTAAACAACAACCAGAAGTGTAATGTGCCAACTCTTACTCTGTAATTTAATACATTCAACAGTTTGTTTATATCATCAATCAATTGAGTCCATTTGGGGGTATGACCACATCTGAAAGCCAACTAATAAACATCTCAGCTTATGATATCTTCTTAGGGAAGGCCTCTTGAACACCCAAAAGTGTAACGTGTGCCCAATATTCCATTAGATAGAAGTTGATTTTGGCTATATTTAGGCTATGTTTATCTGATGAGAGAAATTTTTTTATAGAAAAACTGACCTAATTTTCACAACACCCAACTATTTTGTTGTTGGTGCGCTCTGTTTTCTTTTGCATGGAAAAGAATAAAAAATGATGTTTGTGGATAAAGAGAATTTTGATTTTCTATGTAAAAGGTTGGAATGTAAGATTTCTCTCCACTAAAGAAATGAAAATATGCACCGCACAAATACATCCATGTAGAAGGAGATGGAAAGAGTATGAGTATTAGGGGAATATGATGCATGCTCTATGGTGTAATAACATACTAAAACTTGATTTTCAAAGATTTTAAACCTAATACTTTGAAAACAGGCATTTTATCTTAGGTTTAACATAATGAAACATTCAAATATTGAATTGGTCGCTGTAGTGGACTTTGCTTGAGATTTCAAAGGATACTTCATTCATTTTTGCCTTACTCACCCTACTTCTAACTAAAAATATTGAAGGTTGTTAAGGAAATCTTATGGATCAACAGTTGTGCCCATCTTCTTAAGGTAAGATCTTATTAAAGAATAGCAACTTTTTATAGTTAACTATCAAACTGACAAATATCATTTGATTAAGAGATGATTAATATAATTTTAAAAGTGAACAACTTGGTATTGACCCTCGATTCCCATTCTTCATGAATCGAAGGTTGAGTCTACTCATGTAACCATCTGGGGGCCACATGGATTTTATCAGACTTTCATATGGGTCAAGAGGGATTAGTTCAGTCAAAATAATTGGAAACCCTCATTAGCAAATAAATAAATAAACATCAGCAATCACATTAATTGGTCAAGTTATGACCAATCCTAGGGAGGGACTATACCTTTTATTTGGAATAATTGGGTGACAACGGATTCAAAGGGAGGGTGACATTTTTGTATGATTGGATTTCTCAGTATGTGGGCCCCACTATGCACATTTCCATTTCTTTCTCTCTGGATTTCTCTCAATCAGAGATTCAGAATTCAGAATTCTCTGACTCCCGAGCAAAATACTACACGTCTCTACGTTATAATTACGTTTCCTCTCACCAGGGATTCTTCCGTCACGCAAAAGATGGAATTTGGGAGAGAATATTCTGGAAATATGCTCCTTCTGAGAAAGAAGGATTCCGGAGGAAAGAAAGAGAGTACGTGGTGAGAAAGAGAAAGGTGTCCGTCGGGACATTCCAATTTCAAAGCAGTGATTCAGGTACATTACATATGATTCTCCAGTTCCACTTTCCCGAAGACACTTATAATACTTGTCAGAAAGATATTCATGGAATATCCTCTTCTCAGATTGGGAATAAGATTTTTTAGCGATTTGATTGATAAAAGGCAACTCATACAACGGCAGCCAGTTTCAATTGACATCATTATAAGAACAATTAGAAAGCGGAACCACCAAAGGAAAGACCAAAAAAAATAAAATTAAAGGAGATGACTAGATATTAAAATGAAACTTACATCACACCAAAATTTAGAAAGTGGATCCATCAAAGGAAAGACAAAAAATTAAAGGAGATGACTAGCTATTAAAATAATACAGTGAACTTTAAATAAATAAGGATTCACAAAATAGGAAATCGATTGTCAACTTCATTTTTGCTAATTTGTATTGCATTTTCATGAATTCAAATCTAACGAGGGAAAGTTAAAGAGGTGATTAGTAAAAGGATAAGTTTTTTTTGGTTTAAACCCAAGCGAAGTGCTTGGGACCCATTTAATCCATGCTAGTGGAGAGGCCCCTTGCATTAGGGAAGGAGACCAAGGGTGAGATAAGAGCGCCCCTTCATCCTATATAAAGGAGCTTCAGGTGAGGAAAGAACTAATGCCGAGCGTCTCAAATAAATATGTCAAATTCATGGATTTTTGGCATGGTTTTTCACTCAAATACATGAAAATGAAATGCCAAATTTGTCATATAGAAAAGGGAGATGCGCTTATTTTATTTTAAATCATTCAAAATGGATTGGGTTTAATGTAAAATCCCAAAAAATAATAAAATATTACATTTGTCATGTAGGGGTGGAGATGTCAAATTGCCACATCAGTCACCAAAAGAAATTTGGTGAAATTTGGTAAGAGGAGGCAGAGGCGTTCTCTGGTGGAAAAAAAATAAAAAAAAGAAGAAAAGAAAATATCCAAATGTGTATTGAACACTTATACTTTTAAGCTTTTATTTTTATTTTTATTTTTTCCTTACTTAGAGATGAATAAAACCACCCGACAGAGATTAATCCCTCGTAGGTGAAGGTGGGACAGGAGTAAAAAAAAAAAAAAAAGAGGTTGGGATGGGCGGTAAAAGTATCTCTAAGCATTTTATTTACCAAGGTGCCGTGCGTGGGTGATAAAACTCATTCAAATTTTAAAAGGCAGTTGGCATACCGACATTGTAAGTATGTCACCATCTAACTAGTAACTGTGGTATAGCGTAATTTATTAAGGAATTGTAGCTACTGCCATTACCGACACCCTGTTGACAGAAAATGGCACATGCTACAGGGACCACGTTAATTGACAGGTTGACAATCATTATAATATACATCTTAATATTATTAGTTATAAAAATCAATATCCTATGTTTTTTTTTTTATCTGGATCTCTATGGCTTGGTAATGTCATTACTATATATTTTAGTTGTTGTTCAGCTCCAAAAAGGACTTGTTTTGATGTTTGGTGAATTGAAGTTTGGTGAGGTAAAACGTTAAATTAATAGATAATAAAATATAAGATGTTATGATAGTATTTTATTTTTAATTGTTTGATATGAAATCTTTTTTGACTTTTTGTATAGAAAAGTGAAGTTTTTTTTGTCTTTTAGTAGATAAAGGATGTTGCTTTTTTTGACTTTTTTTTTTTGAAAAATTCGAAGGAAATTTTATAGTTGTGTACTTTTGATATGACTCCTTGTCATTTCTTATCTGGATTCAGTTTATTTTACTTTAACTAGTTAATTGCCAAAACACGCCCATATAGTTAATACTAAACTATGCTCTTATATGTACGTTGTATGACTGTATCCTAGTCTATACGTGATAAGGAATTTTAATACTGTCAAGATGTAAACAATAATGTTTTTATTCATTCTTAATTCTAGTTAACAATATTTGTTGATTTTAATGCTAACTAGAAAGACAAATGATGCCATCAATAAAGTGTTGATGATAGCTTACACTTGATCTAGATCTAACTAGAGAGAGATGATGCCATCAATGAGGTGTTGATGATAACTTACACTTGATTTAGAGTGTGCCCTTTATTTAATCAACTTCGCTTCTTATTTCATGTGTTCTTATGTGTTGATATTGACTCAAATTTCACTTGATAAATAAATGTTAAGTTAGCTAGTTGCCACCATTAGCATGATAATAATGAAACAGGAAACCTCTTCTTTGTTTTTTTTTTTTTTAATTGGAATGAGACCTCTTCTTAGGGTGAAAAAAAGGGGTAGCATTTATCACTTCTCAACAACCAAATGAATGAACAGTTAAATTTTCAAATAACGTACATCATTAGCAAACCGACATGATATTAGGATTAATACACAATACATCATTAAAAATAAACTCAGTTTTTTTTACTTCAGTATATTCATTAGCTCAATCCCAAGGGGTAACTCAGTTCCTATTACAATGGTTTATTCTTGGAGGTTGATAGTTCAAAACTACATTACTACACTGCAGCATAGGGGATTTACTCGACTCCCCCTGAACCTGTATAAATTAATCCGATTTAAAGGGCTGAGATCCCTCCATTATAATTTCTTTTTCAACAGCTCAAATTACCTTGAGCTCACTTCAATTAAAATTCTGGTTTGATATAGAGATCACCTGCTTCAACTTGGCAATATATTGAAGTCAAAATTTTGTTAAAAACCCTTAAAATTCTTGAAAATTGCATGCATTATTTTATACACATAAGAATAATCTTCTTTTCACCCAAATAAAATTTTCTAGGTCCACCACGCCCACTATCAATGTAAAAAGCACATGTATGAATTTAGGCCCAGCTATCTCGAGCCACGGTTTAAGCAGCTCAACTTGAGCTCGAGCTGAGCCAATATCGGCTCGTGGTCTGATCATTTTGTTTCTTCTAGACGAATCTGACACTTTAAATATGGCTGATCACGTGTTCCACGTAAACACAAAGAAGGCGTGTACTTGTTTTAAGCCTCTAATTCCAGCGCGTCACCACATCCACGTGTCAAAATACTTGCAACCCAAATTAGATGGTCCAAGGAGGCGGTAATAATACCCATCAGGACTGGTTGTGTCCTTTTTCTTATCGGATTCTAGGGTTTGGTCATTTCTGCACCGTTCCTCTCCCAACTGAAACATTTCCTTTCCTCTCCCTCTCCCAATTCAATTCCTCCTCTCGATCTCCGTCACATGGATCTGTATTCCTCTAATCAATATACAGTTCGTTCGATTCGCAGCTCATCTATTGCGAATTCCTGGTTCAGCATCTCTTCTCTGCTTTGTAATCCCGTTTTCCTCTCCCAATTCTCTTTTCGGAACCAAAGAGCTTGTTTTTGCTTGTAACGGATTGAAGATCGATCGCCATGGGAAAACGTAAGTATTGCAGAGATTTCTCTTTCATCTCCAAGAACCCTTCTTTTTCGTTTCGATGCTTCTTCTTTTTAGGAAAACGTAAGTATTGCAGAGATTTTGAAAGTTTATTTCGTTTTCAGACATGTTTCTGTTTTTTTTATGAGGAAACCTGCAATTTGACATAATGTTGAATGGTAAAGTTGTTTTCTTTCCCAACAGAAACCAGAGATTGCGTCCAGGGTGCAAAAGTTTTGTTCTTTAGACCAAAATATGTGACCGGTGATGGATATAAAAATCTCACCTTTTTTCTTTTTGAGTGAAAAGCTGTGAATCGTTTGTAACTCTACGATGAAGTGTGATTGAAGAAAATACTTGAGGAAAAAGATTGTTATGGTTATCTCTTTCTTCAAAAGGAAAGAATCTTTTTTTTTTTTTTTTCAATGTTGAAGTTTGAGGCTGACGTGCCCTAAAGGTTTCAAGAATAGGAGAAGCCCTTTTCTTTGCCCTAAATTTCAAACAACCAAGCGGCACCTAAAAAAATTGGTGTTGTCAGTTGTAGATGTTCAAGTCTTCTGATATGGGAGACATTTTACAATACAATTCGATTGTTTGAACAACTTGTCAGGTGTTTTTTTGGTTCCTTTTCTTTTGTTCCATTCCTGTGATCAACACTGTGATAACTGCAATTGAATAGAGGCTGAGAAAGTAATAAAAGATAAATAAGTTAAGAGTTTTTAATTTCTTGAATGGTAGATTTTTTTCCCTAATCTCAGATTTGCAACTTTGACAATGTTAGGATATTTCAGGATCAGGGTCATTGTAAACTTCTTCGTTTTAGGCTACCTCTCTGGCCACAGGCCTTTTAAGCATTTCTATTAAAAGGCATCTAATTACCTTATTGCTTCATCTACTTATTGGTTTGATCAATTATACCGTTGATTCACGTTTTATCTTGTGTAGAATGAAATTGAATAATTTTTTTTCGTTCTTCCATGCAGGCAGCAGCCAACGTAAAAGTGCAGCTTTGTTTGACAGTGACGATGATTCTTTAAGTACTTCATCAACATGCCCGTCAGATACACCTTTGCCCAAGGACAATGAAGATGTGGATCCTGGTGGACATTCCTTGGAATCGTATCTGGATGCCTTGTATGAAAAGAGGTATGGTTGCAATAAGTTGCAAAATTGTGTTCCATTCATTTCAGTACATGCATTTATAAACGTGTATTTGAAAAATAAAGTTAGTGATAAAACTGCCCTGCAATGAGCAAGGCCTAGAAGTCCTTATGAATGTCCAACTAATTGACTGCTCTGGTTAGACATATGATATGGGGTTCTTTGAAAAGATTACTTGAGTCTACCCAACAGTGTCAAATTTGCAGTGATGAAACTATGGTGCCAAATTGTTCATATTTTTGCTAGAGGATAACTCAATTTCTTCAGTTTGTTTATCCATCAGTAGTGCATCAAATGCTCTCTCTCTCTCTCTCTCTCTCTCTCTCTCTCTCTCTCTCTCTCTCTCTCTGGTTTCTTTAATTTCTTGTTCCCTCTAATTTTTTAATATTTTGACCAAACATTTCGCTTGGCCATTTTTTTTACAAGAACTGACCGGTTCCAGTTTATTCAGGGACTGACCGGAAGATCTCAACCTTAATCTTAGCGCATGCATCATTTAAAGAAAACTTAGCCTATGTTTCTAGCCTGGATATTGGATACTTGCAGCACGACATGTGGGGCATGATAAATCATCAGCATTAATAGCATACTTTACTGAAGCTTA
Source organism: Camphora micrantha (assembly GCA_003546025.1). Classification (NCBI taxonomy): domain Eukaryota; kingdom Viridiplantae; phylum Streptophyta; class Magnoliopsida; order Laurales; family Lauraceae; genus Camphora; species Camphora micrantha. The sequence continues at coordinate 74,189,953 of QPKB01000002.1, forward strand.
GTTTTTTTGAAATAAACCCCTACCCCTCCATGGTTTTCATGATTCCAGTGGTCCCCACAGGCTGGATCGTTCCTTCAAGGAATGGCCAGAGTTCCTGAATAAGCCTCACGGTATTCATTTCATAAGAATGCATGGAGACTACTCCATCTAATAAAGCTAGCTGTATATAATTGTATCAAAACATTTTCAAATAAAAATTCATAAAAGTATATAAGAAAGGTATAGTGTAAATGAAATGAATGTGCCATATTTTTATCCAGAAATTTGAGAAATGGGGGTGTTTGAATGGGGTACCTCATCCCCATATCATATTTGTGCCCGGAAATTTGAAAAATGGGTTTTTTCATATTCCCGTTTCCTACATTTTAAGTCCATATGTTGGTTGAGGACTTAATGCATACTGTCAAATTCTGGTTCTTCGCAATAACGAAACCGTTGTTCTGGCTATATTTTCCAAGAATATTGGTAATGTAGAGTCCAATGAGGTAGAAGTTTTGGCCATTTTAGATACTCTCCGCCTTTTTAGGTCTCACTTTCATGGGGATCTTGTGGTGGACTGTCCAACTCCACGTGTCCATATTAACGTTTGTATCTAACCTAGTTTCAAGGCCTATCTCAAATGGAATGATACAAATCATGTTGGCTATGATGCTTGTTTGACGGAATAAGTGGGTTCTTTGTTTGAGTCCAAACCCTCCTTTCATGGTTGGGTGCCGGATTTCTAAAGGTGAAAAAATCAAAGTATACATTCCTGCTCTCAGTTGAGCTTCAGATATTGTTCTTAGTCTTGTTTATGCATAATGATGGCTGGAATTATAGGCAGGTAGTTGAAGTTTTAGTTAATTTTTACTGTCTTCGGTCCTCCATGATTTGAATCTGTATGCATTGTTTCATCTTCTCCTTTAAAATTTTACCCATATATATTTATGAAACTATCTTTTAACATTTGATGATATTTTAGCCTGATCTGATGTTATTTGGTTCTAATGAAGGGGATCTACTCGAGAGAACGCCTTATCGGGACTTGTGGATGCTTTTGCCAGCTATTTACAGATTCGATTTGCTGAGAATAAGTGAGTAGTTTTAGTCATTTCTTTTATTTTTTCAAACATTCCGTGGAGTGGTTATAATCGGTGTTAGTTCTTGGAAAATTGTCTATTTGTCACTTGCTCTTCTTTTCAATACAATTTTTTGGGTCGCATACTTGATACAGTCATTGACTTTTTAAACAAAGATCAACCAAAGATTCATATTTTACCCTTTCCGTAGTTTTATGTTTGGTTGTACTTCTGTTGTAGCTCAGGTACTTGTGTGAAACATTTCTAATTGTATTTATTTTATATTAACATGTCCTATGTCAGGCATGTTCTTTCATTCCAATTTGGATGCTGTTTCTCACTTGTCTATTATTTGTGCAGTTATATTACTTTGCAACATCAGCTTATCAACTCAATCAAACGTGGATCTTCAAAGGAGGCTTCTCTTGCATCTCGTGCTCTTGGTAGCTTCTAGTGTTTCTTATTGCGAAATCTGTTATTCCTTTTGTCCAACATTGGAGTACTTATGTTTGTGATGTTTGTATTTTTAGGATTGCTAGCCATTACTGTTGGTTCTGGAGATAATGCACATGAAATTTTGGAAGAATCGACTCCCCACCTTTCTCAGGCCCTTAAATCAGGCACTGACTCACTTAAGAGATCATCTGTATGTGTGACAATGTTGAGATGATATACAATTAGTTTATGTTACCTGGTGAATTATTCTTATGCATTAATATGTAATCACACTGCAACTTTTGGGAATCTAATTTCAGGTGCTTGACTGTTTGGCTGTTGTCACATTCGTTGGCGGAAAAGAATATGAGGAGACTTTGAAATCAATGGAATTAATGTGGCAGTTGATTCATCCAAAATCTGGTTCTAATGTACGTATGTGTGCTTTGTACTTTATGCAACTGAGTATGCTTGTCTCTGTAATCATGTTATGTGCCATTAGCTTTAAATTAAAGTCCGTGGCATTTATAAATTTTGGGCTGAATTCCATCCTTTGAAAATTTATTCCGTCCTATTTTCCTTGTAGGTTGCAGCTCCAAGTAAGCCTTCACCTGCTGTATCAGCAGCAGCCATATCAGCATGGTCGTTTCTTCTGTCGAGCACTGGTGAATGGAAAGTTAATTCTAATATTTGGCAGGAGTGAGTTTAGTTCTAACTCTGCTGTACATTTTCCCCCGAAAAAGAAAAAACTCTGCTGTCTATGATGCACGGTTACTTTAAAATGGGCAACGTATCATATCCGATACTAAACTTTTTATGTGTAAAATCCGTGTCCCTAACGTGTCCTTGCCGTATCCATGACGTATTTGTGCATCATAGTCTGCTGTACAAGTGGAATATTAATATGAATTTTTCATCTGATGCAGGGCAATTTCTTTTCTGTCAAATCTACTTGATAAAGATGATCGTTCTATCAGAATTGCTGCTGGTGAAGCAATAGCTCTTATATTTGAGATAGGATCTATAGATAAAATCTCCAAAGAAGTCAAGAACTCTACTGATAATTTCGAAACTGAAGGGAGCAATGTTCGAGGGTTTTCGTTTGTGGAAGGGTTGAAAGTTAAAATTCTCAATCAAGTGAGGAACCTATCTGTGGAGGCAGGAGGCAAGGGGTCAGGCAAGAAAGATCTCAACAGCCAAAGAAACCTGTTTCGTGATGTCTTAGCATTTATTGAGGTATTCCTTTATTTTCTACAACATTATTTTCTACAGCAGTACATGTCACGCCGATTATTCAATGAACTCAGTGTTGATGTTTAAAACTGTTGTGAGTTTTCAGAATGCTGAATGCCCAGAGACGTCTGTAAAACTTCAACAGGGTGCCGGTGTACTTGTAACATCTACGTGGGCTCAATTGATACAGGTAGTTTTTTGTGGCCATGTGATTTTGGCATTTTTTTTTATTTTTTATTTTTTGAATGAAATGTGCGTTTCTAGTTTTTTTTTTAATATTGGTTGCAAAATACTTTAATTACTAAGAAAAGGAGAGATTACCAAAAATCACTACATAAGAACAGACCAGATGGAAATCAAACCAGCCAAATTTAAGGATACTACCCTACTTTTAACATTCATGGATGTTTATTCTTACAAAATCTTCGATATTATCCTGTGTCATGACTCAGGATTGCCTAACTTGCACTTTCTGTTTGTAACAGTTGAACTTTCTGAAGCGCTTTCTAGGATCTGGTTTTCTCAAACACATGGAGGTGAAATTACTGGCTCATAATTGGATCTCATCATTTCTTGGGATTGGGTGCTTACATTTTTATGGCTAATACTTTACTTATGAATTCCATCTTAATTGATTCAGGAAAATGAATTGCTGCATGAAATTTTTGAGTTCACCCCAAAGAAAAAGAATCCGTCAGGAAATTCAGAATTTTCATCAGGCGAAGAAAAGGTGTGTACATGCGGTTCTCTTGATGCATCACTAGTCTGCTTGCATTGTGAAGTTGTGTTTTCTTTGGTTTCATGGTTCATACTTTGAAATAGAAGATTTTCAAGTTGGAAAATGGCTTCTGAATAACTTTTCTGATATTCACTAGTAACTAGTTTCTTTTTTTTAGTATTCTTAATTTCTGGTAAATTCTATTGATACATGAAAGGTTTGCATGATGCACATGGAAAACTAGAAGAGAATTCAAAGAAGACATTAGCCTAATGGACTTCCTCCTTTATTGTACAAGGAGTCTGATCTCATTCCTAGCTCTATGGTAAATAGGGAAAAATATTATTGAGCAGATCTATTGTGAAGTTCTCTTATTTCTTCAAGTTGTCCAATTCTGACGCTTTGGGTTCCCTTCATTTTCATCAGTGCCAATGTCTCTACTGTACACATGGCATATTTGTATGATGACCCTGTCCATCAGTCCATCATCCTCAAGAATCCACTTCTGATCGGCAACTATCCAGAACTTGTTTTTGTTTCATGATCCAAATCTTCTAGAATTACACCTCACAGGCCCTTGCTTTCTTTGTATTTTAATAGTTATTTTTTTCTTCATAGATTTTGAAGCTAGGATTGTCCAATCATAATGACTTTTTTGTCTGGTTGATTTATGGGTGCCTTGATTGAATGAATAATTTCTTATTCATTCTAACCAAGTTTTTAGTTGTGGCAGTGGTTTGACCAAACAACTTGCATTAGTGCAGGCCTGTGATACCCAGATCGGCATTTCACCCATCGTACCCATGCCAACACAGTCCGATACGGGTACAGGATACAACAAGATGCGGCTTTGGACACAGCATCTAGTTTTTAGGATACGACTTTCGTCATGAATTTTTACACTTGAGACTATTCAGTAAGGGTTTCCTTCAATTTTGCCTGAAATTTAGGGTTGTGTGTGATATCACCTAATTTTGGACAAACAGCCGAAACACTAGATTCGAAACACTAGATTCAGATCGATCGGAGATTGGGTCATTAAAAGAAGGGAAATAAAGGAAAAAAAGAATGAAATTATTGTAGATCTTGGGATTTTGAATAGAAAAATTTCTAAACCAGAAAAGGTTTACATCTTTCTTCATCTAGGAGTGGTTTTTTGCAGAGACCCCTCCTTTCCTCTTCTTTGGCAGCGTGCAACCTGACTTTGTACTTTGTAGCCATTGATCACCTGTCATTCGCTGCTGCCCCTCGCCAGCTGACGTTGTTGACGCTCACAACAACCATCGCTATTGCGCCTTCTCTCTCTCTCTCTCTCTCTCCATTGTTTTTTCTTTCTTTCTTTCACTCGTTCTCTCTCGCACCTGAAATTGTCTCTTGAGTTTAGGGCAAAGAAGCTTCGAGAAAGGGCACTTTCCCCTTTTATTGTTTGGTGAGTTTGGACTTTGGATCCTCAAAGCCCTTTTATCATTTGGTACATTCTTTTTGACGAGAGGAGACAGATATGAATGGGCCCAATTATTTGAGTCTTTATGAGAGCTGACAAATTGTGAGGCCTGCTTTCCTTTTAGACGGTCAATGAATTCCATGCCCTTATGACAAATTATCTCAGTATTGAGAAATTAGGAAATTGGGTGGGCATTGATACTACAGTGCTAGGCCCACCTACAGATTATTTATATGATACTCTTAATTTATCAGGCATTTTGTGAAACTATTTTAAAAATTATCAATATGAATCAACTTTAAAAAAATTATCAATCTGTAGTGGCACATTTAATTTGAGTAAAGTACTAAATTCAATTGAGTGCTATTCTATGTAAAGTTGAGTGGTTTGGATACCTAGTAGAATGAAATCTTCTATATTTTTAATATTAAAAAAGAATCTTCTATATTTTTTAAATATACATGTTTGTATCCGTGTCGTACCCTCGTGTCCATATCGTATCTTAGGTGATACTGTAACCGTATCCTTGTCCTAAATTTCTGATGCTGGTGTGTCGAATCCCCATTCCCTGTATCTGTATCGGGGCATCATAGGTGCAGGCATTCTCGATGTCAAATTGCTTGCAACACTTGGTGACACATCTAGAAAGATATGATGACCTCTATCCTGGGTCAGTAATTAGAGAAGGATCTGCCCTTATAAATCTCAATACTTCTGAGAAAATGCTGTGTGCCTTTGTCCAAGTTCCTCGGGTAGTTGGTGATGCAAGTGAATCTGTGGTCGGGTTGGCTCAGGTGTTATTTTTTAAAGAAAGAAATTTATAACCTTGTCCATCATGGTTATAAGTTACAAACAAAAATGGATTGCAAGTTCATTGTAGTTTCAAGTAATAGGATTGCCTTCTTGCCTGCTCAGCCTGTTCAATCCCAGTGAGCATGAAGAGCTTTCTTGTACTGGTGTTGTCAACCAAGTGATCTTGTGATTCTTTTGCCTTTTGAACAATCATTTATAAATGAGTGATATTGAGTAGTGTAATTGATGCGGAAGATTACTGGTTCCATCGCTATCTTTGCTTAATTGTGACTTGTCTGTTTATCATTAATGAGTGTCCAGGGATGTGAGATGTGTCATGTACTTAATGTTGAATGATATATTGGGGGTGTCTGCATGCATAGTAATCTTTTCTGATAGTATCTTGTAGTGTTGGCCTGTGTCAATATTTCAAATTAGTGGTCTTGATTTGCATCTTTTATTTGTTTGCAGAGGCTGTTCAAGCTGCAGAACTCGGCAGCTAGCAAGGCCAGGACTCAATTACTGAACAAGCACCGTATGATGGCCCAGGTGATTATTTTAGCTGTACTTCCAAACAAGCCTCTGCACTTCTCTATTTCTTTGCTCTTAGGTCCATTTGTCCAAATCTTTGTGTGGTGCATGGATTTTTGGAGTGGGTCAAGTGTCTTTGTTGGACATGTACAGATTGACACTTGACTCAATAGGCCCTTGTATCCTCATTCATGCTCTTTTTAATTAGAAAATAATTGAACTTTCACTTTACTTATAGAAAAATTTATTGGACGGAAATGCATGATGCATCCCAATCTTTTGGTAGAAATCTTGAAAGGGAAATTGATACTACTCTTTGCCCGCTATGATGAGCTGACTGACTTTTTACCATATTTCAACTCTATTCGAGATGTCAGCTGAATGTGATCGGTTCTCCAAAATAACTTGTGTATTTTGGCCGATCACACCCGTGGTCCACTGGGTAAGTGTTGTCACAATCGGTTCAAAGTGGGCAAAAGAGGTTTAGTTGTTTTTTTTTTTTCTTGCAATGCACAATCTCTACGTTGGGCAAGCAAAAACTTCTTCATTGAAATTTATGAGATTGGTCTGGTTGTGGATGCTATGTCCACACAACTTTCACAATCCATTTCTTACTGAATCTTGTTATTAAATGCTTGCATGCAGGATCGAAACACTGGCCGCTTCGGTGCTGCTGTTGCTGATGAAGAGTTTTAGAAGACGTCTCTAATTTTAGGGACTTGACTCGTTGGATTGGCTGGATGACTGCAGTTGATGCACACTTTTTTTCTCAATTTCTAGTGTCCTGCTCTTAATAATACTATTTGAAGGTCGGCAGATATTTATAGATTCTGTTCATTTGACTCTGCAACAGTAGAGTTTGTATACAAATAATTTTTTATTATGATAAATATGATGAATCATCTGTTGACCACCTTTATGTACCCTTGAATTTTATTGGTTGTGGGGTTGGTGTTCGGTTTCATTTTGATTGTGGTCTTCCAGCTAATGATTTCTCAACCTTCTATACCATGCTGGACGTTTGGTGGTGGCTTTGCTGTGAGCCATCTTTTCTTTGAATTTGGTGGACAGTCAGAAGTGGCCATCCTGGCTGCTCTTTGAACTTGGTTAGATGATTCTAACTATCCATTCAAGGGCCTCAGAAGTGGATGGTTGGGTTAGGCTTGTGCGTGGGCCATGAAATGTTCACACATTACAACTCCTTTTATCTTTTGTTCCATGGCAGTTGGCACCCATGGAATTCTGAGATGCTGTATTGAGTGTACCAGTGGCATGATTCTGGACCCTGTATACAAACCAGTACAATTTTGATGTTTGGGATCCATAAAAAGTTGTGATGTACAGGAAACTAGTTTAAATTTTCCAAAAATGACGGGATCTCTCGGCTCCTACTAGCATATTTCAAGGCCAATGCGAAATTAGATGGGCTTACGGCTCATATATATATATCATGGAAGTTTCTTCAGTTCCTACCCGAGCCTAAGGACCACTTTTCTACCTTTTTTTTTTTTTTCTCCTGCTATCGGAGGGTCTCTGAACTAATCACTCCGGGCTTAGAAGAAAGTCGGGTAAACTCCCCTTTAGCTCCAGTATGGTAGTACAATTTCAAATCCACAACCTGGTTGTTAAATATAAACATTAAATGTGAATTTTTGAAAATAAGCATTCTATTTTTTTTTTAAATATTATTTGATCATTTTTAAAAATTCATAGTTTTAACCACCCTATGTATTCAATTTCTATGTATTCTAATTTTAATAAGTAAGCCCGCAAGATCTTTCCGTTTTCTTTTTTTCTTTTTTTGGTCGAGTTTCCGAGCTCGTATTTGTCATTAGATAGTTGCCAAAATTTCACCCCTTTTTAATTTCTTTTTAACCTTTTCAAGAGTTTAGAGCCCAACTTGATATAGTTTTTCTTCCTCCATAAAAACAGAAATTTAAGATTCCGAGCAACTCTTCAAACTAGTGCAGTTTTTTTTTTTTTTTTTAACCGACACTGGCCGGGTTCTTTTCCTAATATTTGATTAAAAAAAAAAAAGTCATCATCAAAGTGTAATGCAATTGGGCTCGGCCTTTCGAGTTCTAGTCTTTAGCTCTGCGTTATTTTAAGAATAATTTAGCATCGGCTTCTTTGTAGCATCTCTCCTGAGAAAGAGGGGTAAGTTACTTTCAGCACTGATGTGATTTGGTATTTCCGGGAAAAGTATGCTAGAGATTAATTTTTTTTTTATCATATGCCTCGTTTAGTCCTAGATTGATAGAATAAGGCTATGAAATATCGATGCTTTGAATTTGGACCATAAAACACCTTTTCTATTCATTATGTTGCGGCCGTGAACTTAAATGCCTGTCATTTTTCAATAGGTCATCATATATGCTTCAAATTGCACATGATGATAAGATGATGCTGGACATCTTCTTCTTCTTCTTCTTCTTCTTCTTCTTTTTTTTTTTTTTTTTTTTTTTTTTTTTTTTTTTTTTTTATTTTTTATTTTGAAAGGTAAGAACGGCATGATTGGATGGAGCTATGAGCACTTAGGTGGAACCCATTCCATAAATCCAAAATCCAAACCTTGGTGTCCGAAATCTTCTCTCAGCCTTCTCGATCTTGCTTCGAAAATGGAGCGAAACTGCCCTTTGAGCACAGTTTGACTGAATATAGAATGAACTGTGCAGAACTTTTGGTTTTTTATGTAATTTTATTTTATTTTTTTTGTCTGTAAGCTTGAAATTTATTTTTTGAATAAAGAAATTTCTTCTGATTTATTAATTATTGTCTATTTTATGTGATCAAATTGTAAAGTTTTATTTCTTCTCCGTTTTTATACTTGAATATATAGAAAAGATATATATATATATATATATATATATATGAGCCCATTAGCTACTTATTTATAAACCAACAAGCACTATGTTGTATAGGCGCTTTGGATATATAATTATTTTAAAATTTAGTGTTTCAGTGCCCCCGCCCCCTCTCCGCGCTGGGCACTTAAGTCCAAACTCCTCAAGTCATGGTCACTTGATGTTTTGACGCAGGGCCATATTTCACTTAGGTCGGAGCTGAGTGACATGTGAAACAATATATTTGTGTTTTGGTACAAACCTACAGAATTCAATACTCCTAGAGCCAAACAAGAGCCTGTTTAAAATACATAAAAATTGAACGAACGCTATAAGTAGTTAAAAATGAAGACCATAAGTCGATTATAAAAAATGAGCATAAAAAGACCTTTCCATTTCTGAAAATAAAAATAAAAGAAAAATAAAAAAATGAATAACCAGCCATCACTTTAGTTATTCATTTCCTATCTTTCTTTGGTTCTATTTTCATAAAAAAAAAAATTATTTGATGCTTATTTTTTAAAATTCACTTTTGATCTTCATTTTTAACCACTTACGGCAACAATTCTACGTACGCATTCAATTTCTATGTATTGTGATGCAAACAACCGAGGCCCTATTGTATAGGTCCTTATACATTTTAAAAGAAATGTTTATCTTTTCAAAGATTTTATAAATACATTTTCATTATTAAAATGTACATGTCATACTCGGACCAAACTCACATCATAATTTATGAGGATCCAGATCCCCTGATTCGTCTAAACAGAAATTTTTTTTTTTTGGGGGTTGGGGGAGGGGACATGTTCTCTTTCCTCCGCATGTCGTCCCCCTCGGGGGATACGTTTCCAATTTATGAACACATAATAGAAAATGTGATTAACACCACATCAGAAGCGATGCCACGTCAGCGCCAAGTCACATTACTCCGAATAAAATTATCCAATGACAGCCCGTTAACGTAGGCTTCGGAACAGCAACAGTATCGGTTTATTTCCTTCGAATGTCTGCTGTCGTTCTTTATCCTTTAAATCTATGCCACCTCCCTTGGATACCATTGGGTGAAATTTGGTGTAATTGTTGGGCAGGTAAGAAGATTAGGTGATGGTAAGAGGAGACACAGATTCTTCTCCTTCCATCAACAAAATGGAAGCACCCATGGCACCCCCTCCTCTTGTCAATAGAACAAGTAATCACAGGCCATCAATGGAGGGATCAAGAGGCTACAGTTGCGTTTCTACAGAAACTAGAGACTTGTGGGATCGTCTATTCGACCAAGGATATCAGGCTGATGTTCTCATTAACACCATTAATGGTGGTGTTATCCATGCCCACTCTATCATTCTTGTAAGTTCTTTCTTTCTTCCATTATATATATACATACATGTGTATTCAGATTTACTAAACTTACTTAAATGGGCCTTAATGGTAGAGGAACTATCATAATCATTGGATGAATTCTAGTGGTGCAAAATTACACAGTTCAAAAAGGGTAGCTTGAGAATTCTCCAAAAAAAAAAAAAAAAAAAAAAAAACACTGCTGGAATTGCATAAGTTTCATCTTACCCCACCAAATGCAGAATTAAGAGGGACAGGAATGTAAGAGTTCAATACTTTCCTCCCAAAATTCTTCAACCAAATGGTGGGACGTTTTCCTACTATGTATTGAATTCCTAGGATTTGATATTACTGAGGGTTCTAATGAAGGACTCATGTATGGATCTTCACCTTTGCTTCTTCAATTTTAGCCCCTTCCATAGGACGTTGCTTAGAATTCCTAGGAATTCTATGCCGAACAAATAATTGAGCTCTCAAGTATAATTAGTGGAACTCTTTTCATTGTGGCATTCATACTAAAGTTTAAGAAAGGAATGAATTCTAATGAATTGTCTGTCATTGGTGGAATGTATGTATGACAGGGCATGGCTTCACCAGTGTTGAAGAACATGTTGAACCAATCAAAAGGTCGAAAGCGATCCATCACTATTCGAGGTGTCCCACATCAGGCGGTCCAGGCTTTTATTCGCTTCATATATTCTTCAAAGTAAAAATCATTATGCTCAATTGTATTTTGCAGTTTGTTACCTCTTTATTGAAAATAAATTTACACTTCCAAGATGAATGAGTCACTGCTCATTGTGACTCCACACTACATGCACTTAACTTATCATACAGTGATCTTGGCTATCCAGCTTCCACAACGGCCCGCTATACTACAAAGACTCAATCCGTTCGATAATCCTAGCCATCAGTAGCCCATTTATTTAATCGAATTTTAGAGAAAAAAGATGGCCCATTTAGAATCTTAATGCGTCCCTACATACAAACTGATTCATATCCCCCAAGTACAATTTGAACTGAGAGTTAACAGCCTACCCCTCTTAACTGCTGAGCCACTGTGGAACAATGGGAGATTAGATCTCTATCTCAACTCCAATTCTCAACCCATGACCTGTATGCCGTCTTTTTAATATAATGTTTCAGTTACTGTTAAAAAAAAAAAAAAAGAAGGAAAAAACCAAGACCAATTTGAGCCTGAAGCTTCAGCATTTGAACTTCTTCGCAGTGCTCTAGTCCATGCCTCATTTCACAGGAAGTCAAAAAGTGACTCTATTTCATTATATTTCTAAACCCATGTTACTATTTTATCATCATTATTGTGGCATTATAATTATTTTTATTTTATGTAGATATGAGCAGGAGGAAATGAACAGATTCGTTTTGCATTTAATGGTGTTGTCGCACGTATTTATGATCCCTTCACTAAAGCTAGAGTGCATGCGGAAATTAGAGAAGGGTATGCTCACCACTGACAATGTGGTTGATATCTTCCAACTGGCTAAACTATGTGATACTCCACGTCTCAGCCTTATATGCCAGCGCTTGATCATAAATAACTTCAAGGTCGTCAATGCCTCTGAAGGATGGAAAATCATGAAGCAAAGCAACCCCAATCTAGAAAAAGAGCTTATAGAATTATTGGTAGAAGCTAATTCGGTGAGTCTCATTTGAGTCTTATTTTGTCAATAGTCATATCCCTGCTCTTTACTATCATTTTCTGATCAGTGAGTTGTTATTTAACTTTGTATTAGAGAAAAGAAGAAAGGACGAAGAAACAGGAGGAGAGGAAGATATACCAAAGACTATATGAGGCAATGGAAGCCATTGTTCATATATGTAGAGATGGTTGCCGGACAATTGGACCACACGACAAGGTTCTCAAGGGAAATGGAGCACCTTGCAATTTCCCTGCATGTAAGGGGCTTGAATCGCTCATTCGTCACTTTGCAGGTTGCAAGAACAGAGTTTCTGGAGGTTGCACCCATTGCAAGAGAATGTGGCAAATCCTAGAGCTTCACTCACGCATTTGTGCTGAGTCAAACTTGTGTAAGGTTCCCCTGTGCAGGTATAACCCATTAGCCTTTATGTTCTTTCATTTTGTTGTATTTTGTCGAGTGGTAAGTAGCCATGCCACCAGCTTCTGATGCTGCCTCTGTTTACTTCTATCAATTATCCTTTTAGAAACTAACCCCTTCTGCACTTAAGACTGAATAATTGATGGTTGATGATCTTTTCTATCCATCTATATGATCTACACACGTATATACACTTCTATCCTGCAGCGCCTTTTGGACCGACACCCCTATTAGTGTAACAGGCTGTTACCCTGTTACATCTAATTCACATTGTGAAGCACATAAGGGCTCAAAAGACAGACACTTGAAATAGCTCCATACAGCAGGCACAGTCACTATTATATCCATATATTGACAGAACGTGTCCTCTTAATGCAGCCATTTTAAGGAGAAAATGCAGCAACAGTACAAGAAGGATGAGGAGAAATGGAAGCTACTGGTGATCAAAGTAGTAGCAGCAAAGAACATTGCTCAAACATCTACCTTCCCGCACTTGATCGCCATTTCTGCTTAAGGCTTCAAACCTGATTCATACATCTGTCGACAGTATACACTTTCTCATAACAAACAATATGATAATGTGTCATGTTTATGGATGTAAATGATTTCTTGGTCTGGCAAAGAGAGTTTTACACCTTGTGCAGTTGTGGATTCAATGTCATTTAAAATAATGGTGAAAAAAAAAAAAAAAAAAAAAACAGACTGGTTAGAGCTCAATGTGTTCATTTGGTATGCTAGTGTTATAATGCACCAAATTGGTGACTCCAGATATGGGAAACCTGTTAAAACTGGCAGCCCAACTATTTACATCTGAAAATACATACAGAAGATTTGAGCTGGTGCTATTACATATGCCTAAATCATCAAGCTCTCTATAACAGTACATGTCTCATCATGCTTAAGGGATGGTGAGCTGTTGGGCATGGGAGTGGGGTACGTGGTCATCTCGTGAGCAGTTATACTTCATACAGAAACAGAGATGACATTATGTGAGAGGAGGCAGACAGTCCCCACTCAATGGCAATTTGAAAGTGGTCTTTTTGACTAATTTCAAATTAAGAGACGCATTTACCAAAAAATAACAAAAATAAAAAATAAGAGACATTCTGATTACACATTACTGCACATGGCAGTTGCTTACATGATTCAGATCACCATCTAGTGATCCAAAGGGTTGAACCAAAGATTCCCATTTCCACTGTAAATGGAGATACCTAAAAATTATCAAAAACTGAAAAAAACATGCATCTTCTTTCCCATTTTGTCGATATAGTAATGCTATTTCCTTCACATGTGACATCAAAATGATGAAGAACTATCCTCATCAGAACTTGTCCTGTCTTGCCTTGTATTGAATCTATTGAAAACTGGTAATGAAGAAGCGCCTACTGGTATCCGAAATGTTCTAACTGATCCCACAATTGTTCTTTCATGCACATCCTTGCATACCTGATCCAAGACCAATAGAAAATCCCTCACAATCATGAAAATTCTAAAAGGATGAGCCTCCTCCTTTGCTCTGTCACCATGAAAATACTCACTGATCTCTCTGACATGTGAAAATGCTGTTTTCTTCTTGGCCTTAATTTGAACAATCTCATCTTCAGATTCCTTAATAAACAAATGCATTGACTCAAAGAATTTCTCTTGTTGCATGCTGGACTTCTCTTCCAGTGTCAGATTGATTTTTTCAAGTCCTGTTTTAAGTTTTGATAAATAACTGCTTAAGACACTGGGGTCCATTCCAGCTGCCTTTTTGACATTTCCCAACTCTGTGCTGAGTGCAGCAACAACCTGCAATCCTTGCCTCTTATCTTTGTATTGCATTTGGTTGGGAATATCTGAATCCAAAGCTTCAGATCTAATAATTTCTTGGACAACAAAATGCAGCAGTGTAGTCTTCCCATCTGTTCCTTTTATGTCAACCAGTTTTAAGAGACTGTCCAGTCTAAAAGCTTTTGCCTCCCCATGGTTAGTGCCTACATTCATTCGGTTCCCTGTGCGTAGAACAGCTTCGAGGAGCTTAAGGAATAATCGGCTGTTCTTCAACTCTTTGCATGCTGCCTGCAAAATGTCATAAACAATAAGGTTTGCTATATGCTTCTTGAAATTTCGGGTCTTTACAGTTGATGGGTTGATATCAAAATGTTGTCATCGAAGATCTCTTTCACGCAGGTTCAATATTGGCCATGGCAAAAGGACTGTGGCCTTGAAATGAAAATCAGCTGAAAGAGTCATATGAATACTTGATTAGGGGTTATTTTTATCCTCAAAACATTGCAAAGATCATTGAATGAATAAGAATAACTGTGCTGAGTTTTATCACGGACAGTTGCTTCTAAATGGGAAAGGTCACATTCAGATGTAATTCCAAATTTCAATTGGTTTGAATATTTAGCAAGGGCTGGACATGCATTACAATATGCAACTTGGGTGGTGTCAGAAAAGGTAATTGCAACAGATTTGTGACTTATTTCTCTGCCTTGAATAAATTTTAGCAATCAATGTTGATAGAGGTTTAGGGGTGGAAAAGACAAAAGAGTAAAAGAATTCATCCACCTGCCCAAATATTAAGCAGAATAGAGTAATCAATGCTGACAAAGGTTTAGGGATGGAAAAGACAGAAGAATTAAAGAATTCACCCACCTGCCCGGATATTAAGCAGAATAGATAAGACCACTGAAATTTATTCATGGAAAAAAAAACAGTAACAAATCTGTTGCAATTTCCTATTCAGACACCACCCAAGTTGCATATTGGAATGCATGTCCAGCTGTTGCTAATCAGTGCTGAATAAGGTTTAGGGGTGGAAAAGACAAAAGAAATGAAGAATTCATCCACCTGCTCAAATATCAAGCAGAATAGATAAGGCAAGATGAAAATATCTGGAACTACTTGTGGTTCATTTTTCATACAAATACAAAGTAAAATATCTCTATTCTGTTTATGTCTATGCTTCAATTGCAAGTGTACTAGATATATGGCACTTAGGCTATTTCTTGCAGGTCTTTCACCAAAGGAATATACTAAAATAATCATGAAATGGCATTAGAATTAATATTTTGGTCTCCAATAGGATCTAAAGAATATTGTGCTGCACCAACAATGTCTTAGAAGCATTGGTTAGGCATTTCCTTGTCATTGAGGAAGTTCCATGATAACCTAACATGGTCCTGCTAACCAAGGTGGTGGTCAACAAAAAACGGAAGGAATTTGTGTTTAAAAAAATTGGCAAAAGTGCATTTGGATGTACTTGGTTGTACTTATATTGCAAGTGTTTTGAATAATTTGAAAGACCTGGTGGGCATGCATTTATCCTGATGAGGAATCGAAAACCACTTCAGGTGATTTGGCTTGATGCTTTTCGCAATCCCCAGTATTATAAATTAAAATTTCTTGGTTCTATTAGGTTTTAGACTGTAGCACCGCTATTTTCAAACTAGCATAGCGGCTTCAACCGCTACGGCCGATAATGCAGCCGCTACGTGAATGCTGACTATAATCAAATTCACTCCAATAGGAGTAGTGCTAAGGTTCAGGTATCACAGTTGCTCTTGGTAAAAATAAAAATAAAAATAAATAAAGGAATAAAGGAATTAGAAGGTTGTAGTCTGTGATACCTCTAGAATTTCAAAGGAGTTACTGAGATATTTCACGTCTGTATCAAAATTGGCTCTATATAGCATTGCATCAACTCTTTCAAAGGCAAATGGTACATCCAACACTGCCTTGAGAAAGCGTTCTGCAGATCCCAGCTTTGATATTTCACCACTGTAGTCTTTCAACTTCAGCTCTTCCTCCTTGGTGGGAGCCATCTTTACCAAAGCTTCCAGAATCTCAGTGCCTAAATCTTCGGGATTACCTATTGTAATAGATGAAAAATGTAGCTGAAATGATTTGTTTGTCGAGCAATGGTTGCACATTAAACAAGAAAAATGAAGACTTCTTTCTTTTTTTAATCCTTTTCTGAATGCCATGTTAGATGTATTGGTGTTGCATTTTGAATTTGGATGTCTATAGTTGTTATATTCCAATTGTAAACATTTCAAGCTGATTGAAATTTCATTTATCCTTCTTTTGAAGTTGTTCATTTGCAACGTTATGTTCTGTATCTAGTAGCCCTAAACAACTATAGCAGTCACATTATGTACATTAGAAGTTTTCTTCATCATTGTTCAATCTATATACTGATACCAAATCTCTTTGAAGTGTTTTAAGAGGCCAACTAGAATGGAAAAGAGGTTAACAGCTAAGGTTACAGTTTTGTTGCCCTTCTTGAAGTGGTGGTGTCAGGACATTTTTCCACTTAAATCTACAATGACAACGTTTTTAAGTTGGAGCTAAAGGAAAAAACCATATCCCAACTACTCCGCTCCTTGCTTCCGCACTGCGTCAAATACCTAGAATTTTTCACAATGATCCATCGCCACATAAGTACATGTGCACATACGCTTGTAAAGGAACTAACAAGGACAGTTTCTGATATCCATTTCAAAATCTGTTGGATAAGCTTTGGCCCTTGGAAGAAGCTTGATGAAAAGGTGCTTGAAGATATCAAGCCAGGACATAAGATTTTTTGTAAACTGTAATGATGCCACCAGCCAGAACAAAAGAAAAAAGAAAAAAGAAAAAAGAAAAAAGAAAAAAAAGAGAACTTTCCAAGTGACTAACCCTAAATGGCTGAAACTGTCATGCATTAAATCTCAAGTTATCAAAGAGATATATGAAGGCACATCCTTTTTTCAGGAGGGAGCTTCAACACCAAGGAAAATAACGTAACAAATTCCTTTTGGAAGTTATTTTGTCAACTTCATTTTGTTCCTGGAAACATTTTCCCCTCATTGTGTCCCCCCATAAGTGACTCCAATTTGGTGGTGTTTGTTGTCATCAGAGAGAACTTTCTACTTGTGGTTTCCAATGTGACCTTAGTTTTCTGTCATTGACAATTACAAAGAATTCCATAAAAAGTGTTATCTTCTGTGATACTCTTTTCAGTTCCTCTGAGTTGAGTGGTTCATTGATCCTGACTGTTAGTCTGCAGGCCACTCTTAGAATGAAGCATACCTAAATGTTCTCTCTCCTAAATTGCAAGCATACATAAGTTGACATATTTCTGAACCCATTTATGAGTTCATGGAATTAAATACTTCCATCCCAAGAGCCTATGAAGCTCCAACCCTGGTGGGGTGCACAAGATCATGGTTTGAATCACGAAAGCTTGGGAAGAGGAAAATCGGTCTTTGAAATAGGTTTCTAAAATTATATTGTGATAATCTTCAATCATAATATTTTATATGACTTCACCAGCTGTTAAAGAAAATGGAAAGAATGCTTCCTAATAGAAGGCGTATATTTGATTATTGAATGGATTCACGAATGAAAAGGAGCCACTAATCTACAACTAGCATCAGAATGGATAATTAACACTACCCGATCTTCTACAATGACATAGATATGACTCAAATTACAAAGAAGATGGAAAAAATTATCAAAGTACTCACCATCCAACAGGGCTTCAGACACCTCTTCTAGTGTTACATTCAATGCCCTCAAAATTATAGCTATGTTCTGTGACCTTTTCGCATCTAAGACCCTGTTCTCCTTACCGACACGAGGGAGAGCTGAATTTCTGTTTGCTTCTTTCTGTAAAGGATTTGTGGAAGTGGAGGAGACAAACAGAGTTTGAATCATGTCCTCATTCAATCTGTGAAATAAGTGAGAAGGCACTTCAAATTCTAGAAGAGGGATTTTTAACAAAATTTACCTGCTCGGGGGCAGAAGACAATATAACATGCTTTGAGCATAACCAGAGTCTAAAATAAATGAGAATTTGTGTAAGTTATGTCCTTACTGAAAACTGCCCGTCTTCAATTGATCCCACACCATTGTGCAATTAGAACTCGCTCGCACTTTATCCCAATGCAGCGGCTTCAATCTGGGCTTTGTGCTGTCACTGTCCTCTTCGCTTTTCAATGGCTCCAAAGAACTTCCACCATGATTAGCCTCCACTACAGGCACTAGTGCTTCATCTCGAGAAGCATTTGCAGGAGCAGGAACCTGTGATTGAAGCCTAGATGATGGTTGAATTGTCATTGGCAACGCATTTTTCGTGGGAGGTCTGATTGTCCCTAACAATGCTGGCAATGGTGGCGGAGGCGGTGGCATACTGGAACTCTTTTCTTCCAAAGGAGGTGAATTATTTATCGAACATGAAAGCACTGAATTTCTATCTAAAGAAGCTGGTGATGAAACTTTTGAATTCTTTGTCAAAGGAGACAGCATTTTAGTCAGTGCAAACTGAAGATGGGGCTGTTGAAGACATGGAAGTTGTGACAGCAGCGGCGAAGGCAGAGATGAAGGCAACGCACTAGAGCTATTTGAATTATTTGTTTCTAAAGATGGTATGCAAGAAGTACTACCATTAAAGCAAGAAATGACACTTCTTGTGACAGTTGTGCTGGTGGTTTTTGGTAAGCTTTGTTGGGTAGCAGCATAATAAGAACTTTCAGTTCTGCTCAATATTGATTCCTGGGGAGAGTAGAACAAAGTCTCCTTATCGGATGACAGAACAGAAGGCCCAATCTGTCGATTTCCACCCATAAGCAGCGGCAATGGCTGAAGTTCAGGGCTCGGGTGAAGAGCTTCCTCCCCATGTACTCTGTTTACTCTATGATAAGGAGATCTGTTCAAATCGCCGCCAGCCCTGTTAGAAGGCCAGGTAGTTCCAAGGTGGAGAATGTAAGATGTGGCAGGTGGAAACCTTTCTGAATCACTACCACCAAGCTTAACAGATTCCAGTATACATCTTTCTCGAAATCTATACACTAGTAATGCCAATGCCAATACAAAGAACAATGTGGCAATCGAAACAGAGCCCACTATAGCGACTTTCTTGATTGGGTTGGACTTTGGGCTAGTGGGTAGACCTGGGTTGATGGAGTTGGTTGGAGAGAGGGTGAGGTTTTGCGGATCTGGGCCTGGTTGAGAAGGTGGTATTATTTGAGGGAAGAATGGGTTATCAGGCGGCGGCGGCGGCGGCGGGGTGAAGCTCATTGGGAAAAGTGGTTGGTGCAGAATTCTCCTGCTAGTGATCTTGGCAATGGAGACAGAACTTTGAAATCTGGTTATGCTGGTGGTGGACTTTGATCTGGAGGGGATGGTCAATGATAGAAGGATAAGCCAGTGAAGAGCTTTTTCCATGGCTGTTTTGAGTGGAGTTGAAAGAATTCCTCTCCTCTCCTCTTCCCTCCTCCTTCCTACTGCTGTTTGGGGGAAAGAAGAAGCTTCTTTTGGCAGCAAGATCTAAAAAGATGCCTGCATGACACCAGCAGAAGCAGAATTTATTTCTAGTTAAACGAGCTGTACTGCTCACTCTTGTTTGCCTCTCTCACAGGGAAAAATGACAGTAGGGAGTACGATATGTTTTTCAATAAATACTCATGCACCCATACACTTATTAAATTTGTACTATAATTAAAAATCCATCTCTAATTGTTTAGTATAATTGCTTTCATAATTTTGATCAGATGACATCAAAGTGAGGGTTATTTTCTTGGCCTTCCAATTTATGGATATGGACAACAGTCAGGGCCTTTAAATTAAGGGGTTCTGCTCTTTTTGACAGATTTTGCTCAAAATTAAATGTAGCCATCAAGGAAATTTAGAGTGGATATAGTTTGGAAAATTAAATGTAGCCATCCAGTGGTTAGGAAAGTTGGATCTCTCAGTTTTCAGGCTGGTTTTTATCTCCAATTTGGACGGCTTGGATGAACTTGCATATTGTCCATGTGAAGGAGGAATAGAGTTTGGTAACTAGTTATATGATATTTCTATTTTTAGCAAGACGTGCATGGAAGACTTGCATTTCTAGTGGGAGGATGGTGGCATTAGTGGGATCGTTTTGGAATGACACCTGGCCTTTTCTCTGCTTTTTTTAAGTTGGTGCCCTTGGGAATAGGGAGCCCCAACTCTACTTGGTGGGCTCAAGTTGTTTGTCCTCTAGAAATTGGTTGACTCTGAAGTCTGAATCAACTAGCTGGGAATCTGGAGAAGTTTCATCCCCTCTTGGATGGGTCCTATCTGAAATTTCAATTTGATAGGAGTTGGACCCAGAGCCAGATTAACATAAATGTTACCTCTTAAATGGGCAAATATGGACAAATCTCACTTTGATGAAAATTGGGCTGAAGTCCACATGTGTTTTTTTTTTTTTTTTTCCTCACAATTTGATAATGGATCCAACTTCAATTAAAGTGAAGTTTAGACGGCGCTCTATTGAAGTTCGGCCCCAGCCCCGTCTAACAGTGGGGTGTTTATGTTGGAAGAGTTTAGATTTCTAATTAATTGGTTCCACTGAGGAGCTATGCGAATTTTCTGAAATCCAAGACCTGAAAGGATCCAAACTCTTGTTTAGAAAATGGTTACTTTGATCAAATCCAGATCCAACTTGGCAATCAGACCCTAAAATGACATGGTAATCCACGATTCAGTGGACCTTTTTGTATTTTGAATTTAATCATTAGGTGGACACTAATAGTAGATTATGTGATGGACACAAAATGATTAAGGGATCTTTACTGCTATTGTATTATATACTTAGGATAGTGCCATGGTAATGGCGAGGAATGAGGATGACCATGTTAGTCCCATGTGGTTTACCTTCTGTTACTTCCATTTAGGTTGTAACACCCCATTTTTTACATGTTTGCGCTATTATTTTTTAAGCCTTAGAATCTACATGTTTTCACATCTGATTATACTGATTTTGGGTGGATTCTTTTGTGTAATGCATC
This sequence comes from Camphora micrantha, assembly GCA_003546025.1. Classification (NCBI taxonomy): domain Eukaryota; kingdom Viridiplantae; phylum Streptophyta; class Magnoliopsida; order Laurales; family Lauraceae; genus Camphora; species Camphora micrantha. The sequence goes on from QPKB01000002.1 coordinate 74,211,215, forward strand.
GAATTTTTTTTATTTTATTTTATTTTTTTGTGCTAATGGAGGGTTCTCAACCCACGATAGCACAAGTGGACTCAACCTTCAGTTACCAAGACCTCTAGTTCTGAAAGAGGGAGGAACCGTGGTCCTGACCATTCAGTCAACCCCTTGAAGTTGTGTAATGTATAGACATGCATGTAATAATATATAATATATAAATTAGACATGAATAGACAAGTATGGCAAATGAGGGGTGTGCATTCTTGGCAAGGTTGTTATAGTATTGAATCTACATTCATGAGGACAAGGACGAAGTTTACCTACACATTATAATCATTTACTATGTTAGATAGAACTGACCTATCATGTAGACATGGTCTGTATTCAATACTAGAAAGCTATAAATAACCACCCTATTTACTACTACTTACTGCCACATTGCAGGAAAACCACCCTATTTACTGCTACTTACTGCCACATTCAGGAAAACATTCTCCTGTACACTAGGCACCTGCCGACTAGAATCCGGATCCCCTATTTGGATCAAACAAGAAACTCTGTTTGAACCAATCGGGGTGACATATGAATTTGTTGAGTTTAAAAAACGGTGTTGTCTTTAAAAGCCAGTTCGATTTTTTAAGTGCAAAACAATGTGTCACCCCTCTGATTGGACCAAACAGGGCATCTGGACTCACAGACATAATGTACATTCAGATGTAGGTCCCGCCCTTTGGGATGGTCCAGATGCACAGGTAACTGTTTTCCCCACGTTACATAGATGAAGAGATTGTGTGCTTTAGATCAAGTGAAAGACTCTATTACCCACCAAGGAACCGTTACATAGCGCAAAAGACTCGTGTGGTACTCACTGTACTCTCTATCCCTTCAAAATTTTCAGAATTTTCAAGACCCAATGATTGATTTGGCACGTATAAAACTATATACCAAGACATGCGGGACCAAACACGCGGCAAGACAGCCCACTCAAGTGAAAAATGAAGCCCGCACACGTAGGAAAAAGTGATGTATAAAGTGGTGTATCTCGGGTTTGAGCCCTGGTCAATGGGGGTGAAAACTACCACTCTGGGGTTGGACCCCTTCTCGCCTGTGTTTCACGTTGTTACAATCAAAATGAGGGGCTTCCTTGTTTGGAGAGTTTCGAATGGAAACTTGAGCTTTTGGGAATTTCAAATTCCCTTTGGTAGTCAGGTGAAAAATTATCTTTATGGTCCATCCATTTACATGAAAAGCAATTCCTAAGATATCTATTTTTGGGAGTGGCTAAAAACTGAAGAAACAAAAGTGAAGTTTAGAAATGCCCATTAAGGGCATGTTTGGCAATGGTCTATCCTAGGGAAAGGAATCCTCTATCAAGATAATTCCTTCCTTTCCGTAGAAGCATAAAATCAACATTGAGGATTTCTAATAGAAGGAATCATTACATTCCATGTTTGGTAAACAACTAAGATTCCTAAGGACAACATGTTTTTTTTTTTTTTACTAATTTCTCACAATCTGTGATGAATTGAGCCCTAATATTCCATCCCCAAATCACTTTTGTTATTCTAGAGATTCTGAATGGTTCAGATCATGCAAGTGTGGCCCACATAAATAAAAAGTTTACTTTTTATGATCTGGACATTTCACAAATATCTAAAAATCCATGAAGAATCTATGGGTGAAAATTGACCCCATAGCCCTCTTTGGCCTTTTGGAGATTCTGAACCGCTCGGATCGTATTTATAGGGCCTACAGGAAGAAGAAAATTGAAAATAACGGACTGTCTTTAAATCTTGTTTTTGGCACTGACATATCAACGGTTCTGATTTTTCCGTAATTTTTTCATGATCCAGGAGGAGTTAGGATTCCAAATTTGAGCTTCTAAAAGTTTGTGGCCTTTTGAAAAGGTTTAACGGTTCAGATTATTCAAATGGGGCCCACAAAAGTTGAAATAATGTCATCTATTGGTCTTGACGTTTTTGAAAATATCTCCAAATCTGTGACAAATCAATGGCTGATATTGGTTTTGATGGCCGTTTTTAGCTTTGTGAAGTTGATAAATGGTTTAGATCATCATTCATGGTCCCATAGCATCAAAAATTTGGAAAAACACGGTATGTTGCAAAAGACCGTCTTAGTTACTGTAGCTCCACAAATCCTTGACTGGGATGATTTGCGGAGTCAGATGGGGAAGTGTCGGACGTGCGTTTCTATCATTTGACTGATAGTTGCAGACAACTGATTTTTAATTCTAAACTTGCCAAACATGGGCAGTTTGTGATTGCGTGGAAAATGGCAACAGAATCCTCTGTGAGGACGGTTGCCGAACATGCCCTAAAGAATCTCCTTTTGATGGAAAATGAATTAAGGAGAGACAAAATATGAATACCGACCCATCAGGCCATCACCCTGGTAAATCAAATCAAATTAAATTATATATATCTTAGGAAACCAAGGTCCATGTACTTAATCACCTTATTTCCTTCACCCTTATCTCTTTAATAATAATTTTTTGTTAGAATCCATATGGGCCGCGGAGATAATCCAAAAAGGAAATTGAAATTTGTGTTTCTTTCTTCTTCTTTTAACTTTGAAATTCTCTAAATGTTGAATGCTCTTTTAAAATTAACAGTAGAAGGAATACTCCCTCTTCCCTGCCTCTCTGGAGTATTCCCTGAAAATGTTTGGTTAAGATTTGAATTGGATGATGACTAGTGCCTCTGGTCTCTCAATAGGAGACTTTTGCTTATCCACGACCTCCTCTCCCCATTCAACTTGATATCACTCAATGATCATCTAGTGGCCGAATTGGAGACTCGATTCTCTTTTTTGCTACTCAGTGCGCTGTTGAATTCAAACGATAAAAGGGTATACAACGTATTTGATGTTGTTTTGGTATTAGAGTTGCAACTGTTGATACATACGATGAAGAGGAGGTAGTTCAGGCGCTTTGAGATATTCAATCCAAGCTGAGGTAGCTCAGGCCACGAGTATTGCTGCTTCCGCGTTGAGATATTCAATCCAAGCTTTACCATCGAAAGCAACAGTGACCCAGCTTCCCTGTTCGGATGATTAAGCGGATTCTTTCATTTGTTTTTCCTATTCGCTTTATATATATTTCATTCCTATTGACTGTTTTTAGTCCTCCATCTCCTAGTTTCTATTTGCATCTTGTGGGGCTATCTCTTTGATCATTGTTTGGGATTGAAAGTGCCAATCCCCCCCAAGTTAAGAGAACAAGCCCATCAAGCTAAAAGTCAGATATCATGTTATAATGCTGCCATTACTTGAGGTATGCTGGAAACTTTTTGGGATCACTATATACCCTTAGGAGGTAAGCTGTTAGATTTTTGGGATCATTATATACCCTTTGCTTAGATACTGAGGTTGATGATTGAGCTAGATGTGTCATATCCCGGTCCCGAATCACCTTGGCCTAGGATAATCCCCGAGATGTGTCACACGTACTCCCGTATGCTGTACCCGTCTCGAGCCATTTACAACACATGAAGGAGAGAAAACAATCTTCTAAACTCGTGAGTTAGAGCTCACTAAAACACATTAAGGCAATTAACATTAGTGGAAGCTGTATTTCATTCCTGTGAGGTATCGATTTCCCATTCGGTCTAAGTAATATTTCAAGTTTAAATACAAAAGAATTTTACATTATGTACATTGTCTAACAAAAGATATATAATGAAAACCCTATACAATATCACTATTAAAAGTATAAACAAAAGAAATGTTACAATCTAAGTGTGGCCCACGCAAAAAGAGGCTAACCACACTCAAAACTTCTCCAAAAGGTGACTTCGCTCTCCAGCGAGGTGTATCTATTTGGCCTCAGGTTCTGGCCACTCTTCTAGTCTTGAAGGTACCTTTGAGGTAGCCTTCTCTCCCTTCTGGGTCTCTTTAGGACCGGGGGCTGAATCTTAGACTGTGACACCAAAAGTAGCATCATCAATACGACGAAAGAGCAAATATATGCAATAATAAGGAAGTACATAATGTATCAATCTTGAATTAAAGACAGATAGTTTAATAGAGATCAATAATATGTATAAACCAGACAGGTTGTACAGAATCAATTAATTCATACATTGTGAGTCAAGTGTAATGAAAACATACAAATTGGCTACTACCTTAAGCTCATCCTCTCAAATGAAAGCAAATCTAGTTGGGATGTCACCAGTTGTACCGCCAAAGGCTAACTGGCTACCCGGGTTTGGAGTTCCGGTACTCCATATGACTTACTGCAGTAGTCTTCAAAAACTAAACCGAGTTTAACCCCGTCGGGTATCACAAGGTCGAAGCTAAGTAGTGCCGACTCGATCGAATCAATTAATAATCGAATAATAACTGGATTTGAGTAAGTTTGTATTCATCTATCTGTAATCAAATCGAATACTAATCACATTATCACGAATACTTACTCAATCCATATTTCCAATGAATACGAATTTTGACTTGTAATACTGACAGTATGAATTAAAATTGAGTCTCAATAAACATTAGTGATATAACAAATCATCATATCAGAATTGATTGTCAACAAGAGTTTATACTCCAATATGAAATGCAATATCTTAAAAGAATCAAGGAAATTTATGAACCAACACTAAACTATTAAATTTAGTCTTTTACCATTCATTACAAGATAAGTTTGGAAGCTCAACGTATTTCTAACTTCTTGGGTGCCACTAATTATGAGAGGTACATTGAAGTTCCAAACTAATCCTCATGGTATAGTATCAGACTAATGAATATCCATTGGTCCAATTAATATGGTTAATGGTTCCCTTTTTAAAGGTCATAAAGTCTCAAGATTTCCTCTTTCCCTATGGTTTAAGGGTGAGCACATTAATTATCATTTTTGGACATTTAAGGTGGGTTAAGATAGATTAACGGTAGTAATTCACCCAAAATTTGGGTTAAAAAGGGGCCCAGTTACAGCATCAGGTTCGCTCGAGCGGACCCTAAGTTCGCTCGAGCGGACCCAATCCAAAGGGTGGGTCGCTCGCGCGTTACAATTCGTTCGCTTGAGCGAGGATTACAGGAGGTGGTTGCTCGAGCGGACCCTTGTTCGCTCGAGTGAACCCATCCAGAGAAAGGGTCGAGCAAGCGACCTCTTCGATCACTCGATCATTGGCTTCAGAAGGCAGTTCGCTCGAGCGAAGTATCCAATTCGCTCGAGCAAATTGTCCAGAATTCTGGGATTCAGAATTCTGAACTCATCCCTTCTTCTCTCATTTCCAAACCTCCTTTAACTTTACTAAAGCACCTGCATAAATGGAGCCTTCTTGCTCCCATTCCACATCAAATAATTCTCCATCCCATCCATCATTAAATAATCATAAAATAAACAAGAATCATCCATGATTAAGAACTAAAAGTCTTGAGTAAGAATCTCATAGAATCAATGAAAATGACATATATGTAAAACCATATTATGCTTATACTTGCCTCTAATAATGCTTTTCCAAACCTTCCCACTTGCTTGACTCAAGGAAACCCAAAAGCCCCAAATATGTCAAACCCTCAACAAGGAATGTGGGGTTGAGAAAGATGGAAATAATGAATAGGGCTTTCTTGTTCACAAGAGGAAAAAGGGTTGAAGAAAAAAATGATGAAAATGAAGTTGGATCCACTTCTAGCCTTCCAAGGCTCAAGGCCTCTAACCCTTGTTTGGTTGAAGGAGAAGAAGAGAAGAGAACGAGTGTAGAGGGAAAAGAAGATGAAAAGGAATGAAAGAGAGAGGGATAAGGATATTTATAAAGGTATATGGGGGTGACATTTTGCAAGAAGGCCCACAAATTTCATATTTTCTCATTTTGAGTCAAACGGAGGTCCAAATACTCATTGGTTAGACAAATAAAGGGGGGCCTAATACGAAAATTGATGTACTCATCAAAATAAACACGATGATGCCAAAATGACGTACAAACGTTGTAAAATGCGAAAATCCATAATCACGAAAAAGTCCTTGACTCCACTCAAATAAGTCAACTCGGTCCCCACTCACCTTTATAAGGTTCAAGACTTATCTAACTCAGGCTATAAGGACCAATAAACACTGATCACTATAATTAGTAACTTAAACATAATTAATTTAGCTAAACTCAATTTATTGGCACTAATCAAGGTCAAGTTGCGTCGGGGTGTAACAAGATGTGATCACCAGAAGTCAATAAAGCTAGGAAAGAGTCCGTGTGAACCTCGTTACATGATTAGGTCTCACCAAATGTCAGGGACCCAATCCTAGTATTCATTGATGGAACCAGACATTATTTATGTTTTAGGATAGAATACCCTCTGCCTTTTCCAGTGAATTGATTGCAGGACCTATAGCATCTGAATTTTGACTATAGCCCTCTTATGTTCTGGCACTTTCACAATTCTACCTGATGTCCCAAGACTACTTCCAAAGAACTAGAGACTGGTGAAAACAAGAACATATCGCTAAAACTATTTGGTTTTTTACTTCTTTTTTTTTAATAATTTCATCCACAACTGAACATGAGAATTTTAACTTTCATTTCTTGAGACAACTGTTATTATATGCCTTTCATCCACTCACGCTCTGCTCTTTAACACACTATGTTCTATAGCTATATCAACAATAATACCACATTGGTTATATTTCTATATCAGCATTTTGAGATGCAAAATTGAATCGTGACACTTAAATCTTTTAGGTAGATTAGATTTCTGTGAAAAATGTCAGCTCCATGTTTTTTTTTTTTTTTTTCTTTTTCAGTACTGGTGAGATTTCAACCTGCTTGTTTCCACATCTGCTCCATTCAAAACTGTTATTGTGCCACACATAGTTGATAATGGGCCAATTTACTACAAAAATGTCTGCTGTATTTTAAAGTCCCATTACTTGGATTGGATGGTGCTAGCGGTCAATAGTATAAGATCAGATGGTTAGGATTGATTGCTTGATTATCGTAATTTTCATCCGTGGAACCATCTTAGTGCCACAGGCTGTCTGTATCCATTAAGGGCACAATATGACTAAAAGATCTTTACTGCTATTATATTATATATTTGGAGAGTGCCACGGTAATGGTGAGGAATGAGGATGACCATGTTAGTCCCATGTGGTTTTTCCTTCCATTAGCTACAATAGATTGAAACACCCCATTGTTTTTATGTTTGTACTATTATTTTTGAAGTACTCATACATCTTTTCACATCTAATGAGACTCTCTTTTTGGTGAATTCCTTTGTCTATGTATAGACATGCATGTGATAGTATAATATATAAATTAGACATGTATGAATAGACAAGTACAGCAACTGAGAGGGGGGCGGGGGGTTGCTTCTCTGCAAGGTTGTTATACTCTTGAATCTAAACAGACCTCCTCCCCAACTTACTACTTACTGCACATTAAATAGATAGATTGCATCATTCCCTTAAAACACCCTGACATAGATGTGATGCCTCTCTTGCCGTTCACTAGAGGAACCCAGCAGCAGTGTGTGAGCACCTAAAATCAGTTTCCTCTTCCCTTCTCCATCCACCACATTCAAGTCCCTACACACATTCACTTTCAAGCTCAGATGCTCAACCTGGCCTCTGTTCACTTGCACCCTATCAAAACCAATCAACTGTTGCTTTGGAAAACCATACACATCACTTGAATTTGGAGGTTTCCAAAAGAGCAAAACCACATGGGTCCCATTCCTGTCGCCATCGTTCTTCACGCCGACTGCCACGTCAAATTCTAGACCCTGACAGTCCACATCTGAAACGTCGATGGATTGACCAGCTGTGGAGTTGGAAGAGAAAAGGCTGGATAGGATGATTTTAGCTGTTGACTTGAGATGGATGCGAATGATTGTAGGAGCAGATCTAATATACTTGGAAAATGTAGTGTAACTGAGTCCATGGCCAAATTCGTAGATGCTTTTGCCATTGTAGAATCGATAGGTTCTTCCAGGGAAATTTCTGGAAATGTTGGCTCTCATGTTCATGTCTGTTAGGGGTACCAAGTCAGCAAATGCTTGCAAATGCCAAGTGACTGGGGACCTTCCACCTGCAGATGTGCTTGATTAATTAGTATGGGGCTGGTAATTGGTGTATGCTTGTAATGATTTAGGAAAGCAATAACAAGATAAAAAGAAAAAAAGTAATATTGATAGCTACAAAAGCAGCATGTACACATTATATTGGAGATGTCACGCTGTTTAATTGCAAGCATTTCTTACAGTAATTTGGGCTGTTGATATTTCCAAATTCTTGTCAAAAGCTTCAAGTTGAAAACCTTGTTTGATAGGGGAAACTTCCCGAAAGCAAGAGTAGGATGCTACATTGCAAGATTGTTTTTATCTCTCCTAGTTGATTTTTATGACTAGAATTTCTCCAACTAGAAATTCCAAAAAAGATGTTGGTCCCATGTTGCCACAAATTCAATGCAGAGAATTCCAAATGCCAACAATTTGAAGTTTTAGCAATGCAAATTCTTCTTTTGGAGTTACAAATGCTACTTGGTATGGAAAGATTTCCGGAATTTGGGCTGACACCATTTGGAGAGTTTGAAATTCTTCCAGCATGAATTCCTCAAATTCTAACAATTAAACAAGCCCTTCAAAACTCATCTTGGGATTAGGATTTCTTCCACTGAGTCTGTTAAGCCAAAGGAAAGAAGGGGATTTGGATTTTGGAGTTCTCCCAAGTCCCAACATGAGTTTTCTGATTCTTTCAATGAAAAGGCCCTCAATGTGCACCTTGACCACCTTCTCGTTGATGGATACATAATATTCATTTACTCAGATGAAATAGAGTACAAAAGACTAAACCTGGATTGTAGTCTCCAAATATGACTTGAGCTATTGCTTCCCCTCCTGACTGACCAGGATACCCCACCCACAGGATACCCCCAATCTTGCTCTCATTTATGGCAAAGGATACATCGATAGGCCCAGCCGACATGATCACTAGTACCACTGGACCTTTTGCTGCCTTTGCCACCTCAGTCACAAGCTTCTCTTGCAGGCCAGGCAAGGTCAAGTTAACTCTGTCCAACCCCTCAGCCTCTATAGATTGATCGAGCCCCACGATGAGTACCACAGCATCAGCACTAGCCGTGGCATTAGCTGCTGATTCAATGAGACTCTCATCACTGCAGCCAACATTAGCACAACCCGGCTGGTAAGACACCCCTGATGAATATTTTTGTAGCCCCTGTAAGGGGCTAATGTACTTGCAAGGCACACCAGCATAGTTGCTTGTCATCACTATTGTGGCATTAGCATTGGGTCCTATGACTGCTAAGGTTTTCAGGTCTTTGGTGGACAATGGTAGGGTGCCATCATTTTCCAACAAGACAACACCTTGCAATGCAGCTTCGAGTGCCAGCTGTTGATGATCCTCAGCACATACATCAGTGGGACCCAGGTTCCCAAATGGCAGTTGTGTTGGGTCCCCATCAAAGAAGCCTAGCCTCATAAGAACAACGTAATTATTTAGCAAAGCCTGGTCGACTACTGACTCCTCCACTTTGCCGGACTTGACAGCATTTTCGGTGTATTTTCCTAGATAACTTCCACAGTTCATGTCTAGACCTGCATGGATTTATATGACAAATCTTCAATGAAATGTTGATGGTCGAAGCTGTCAGTATTTTAATCTAATCTGATCACTTATTAGTACAAAATCACATGTAATCGGTAGTGCCCTTAGAAAAAGAAGAATTTTGAATCAAATGACTTTGGAAATAGTAGATTGAAACCAATATGTGAAGACATTGAAAACCAAATAGATCCACAGTGGGATAAATTCCGATTTTGAGAGGAACTTTGAAACTGGGATAATTTCTTATTTTGAGAGAAACTATGGAACAAGGTATATACATAGCTTAGAGAGGATGTTATAAACATGATTAGAGTTAGGCAGGAGTGTTTTGTGATTGTCAAGTGCCACCCTGATGGTTAAAGATGCTTATTTGTAGACAGTAGCTAGACTAGCATTGCCATATTGTACTGATTGTTGGGAATGAAGAAATGACAAAACAAAATATGTGGCTAAGATGTGTATACTAAGATGGATTTATGTGGTACTTCAAAATGATAGAATTAGTACAAGTACATAAAAGGGAGCCTAAATGTAACTACAGGAAAAGAAATTGAAAATGATGTTAGCAACGATGTCTGTGAGAAGAACTATCATTTGAATATTTCTAATACGTACACATAGGCTTAAGCCTAAAGAGCCTAATCACATTGCTAAGAGTAGAACTAGAATTAAAACCTGCTTTCAAAGCTACAGCTACAGCATCCTCCGGTGTTGCCGTGTAATTAATGGAGTTGTAGAAAACCTTTATGGAGTCACAATCAGAAACAATGTATCTGCAAATGTTAAAGAAAATACATACTGAGAAAGGAATATATCAATTATCAAAATAAGCAAAAGAAAAAAAAATTATGTTAGACTAGTTAGTGTATAACAATTTCCGGCACAAACAACACTAAACAATGGATAATGGTAGAAATGAAAGGGTGAAAATTGATAGGAGAAAACAAACCCATCAAGGCCCCATTCCCCCCTCACTATCCCCTTGAGAAGGTTAGCATCAGCGCATGTTGGAACACCATTAACTCTGTTATAAGAGCACATTACACTGCTAACACTTCCCTCTAAAACACAGCTTTTAAATGGTGGCTGATATGTATCCTCCAGGTCCTGCTTTGTCACCTGCACCCCACCACTACCATTGTAATTGCATGAAGGAAGCCTGTAAGTTTCCTTTCTTACTTAGTTCTTGTTAAACAGGATACCGAAGTACAAAAATGGAAGGTTAGCGTATTCAACAGAAAAGGCGTGGCCAACTAAAAAACAGAAAGGATCTACTCAAAAGATTCATTCATTTGAGTAAAGCTTCATATAATACTTACAAAGTAGGATCTATGTAAGAGAAATAATCTGGGTCATAGTAATCAGTTTCGGTTACAAGGCGAATTATCTCTTTGATCAAAATGACATTCACCATTCGAATCAATACAAAAGACAACGATTAAAGTGTGTTGTGTGTGTGTGTGTGTTTGGTAAAAGATTGCTAAGTGAATTAACTGCGTCATCTGCATTGTTTCAATCTAACGGTGAATATATACTACTCTTGATTGTAAAATTTGAGCACGCTTCCATGCATTGTGGGGGTGAGTTCAATCCAATTGTTAAAATTGAGAAAATCGAGTCCTCGATAGTGTGGACCCCACCCACCCCACATCCCTCAATCCCTTTGTTCAAGTGTAATATTCTTCATTACCTTGGCATCAAAGTGAAACCGGTCGACCCCCTTCCAGTTATCAACATCATAAGCTGTGTAATGCTTGCAACAACTAGAAACCTTAAGCCTGCGTGTGGTTGGGTCCATTTCCTGTAGCCCACGAACATAGTTCACAGCATAAATGGACACAACCAAAGGGTCCTCGCCAGGGGTCTCTTGGCCCCTCCCCCATCTTGGGTCACGGAACACGTTCACATTTGGGCTCCAGTATGTGAGCCCAGCCAGCCCAACATTATGCATGGCCCTTGCCTCTCTCGACACCACACGGCCCATCTCATACCACAGCGACGAATTGAACGTTGCCGCCGATAAGATGACCGCCGGAAAACTCGTTGCACCGGGCACGGTTGCATTGAACCGCACCGCAGGACCTACGTTCGACACGCCATGGAGTGCCTCGGACCACCATTCGTATTCAGGCACACCGAGCCGGGGCACACCCGTGGCCTTATTCACAAGCTGCTGGACCTTCTCTTGTAGGCAAAGGCGCGACACAAGGTCCGTGGCCCTGTCAATGAAGGGTAGGGAGGTGTTACAGAAGGCCAATGTGCTCGTGTCCACTATGCGATTGTCGCACGCGTATTGGCATGTGTGAAAGGGGAACATGATAAGCATTGAGAAGCATATTGTTACTAAGTTAATGCAACAGTAATGTTTCTCCATGGCTATATGGAAGGAATGTGTTGATATGAGCAGCAGAGATTTTATACTTGGAATTCCAGCATTACTTGGTTGAGTTATCAAGTAACTTCTTCCACGAATTACCTATCTAGATCAAATGAAATACTCCATGATATCTAGTAAGGGACCATTTCATAGCCCAAAGACTTGAGTGGCGCTCACTTCACTCTGTCCCTTTAAATTTCTGACCAAACTATTGACTCAGTGACTCTGTTGAGTTGCCTGTGTTTCAAGTTAATTGTTACAATTTAAACTAGGGGCTTCTTTGATTTTAAGAATCTCGAATGGAAATTCAAGCTGTTTGGGAATTTCAAATTTGCATTTGTCCAGTTTTCTTTGCATGGAATTAAATTCTTAGGATTCTAAAAATATATATACCTAGAAGTTGCTAAAAATTGAAGAAACAAATTTTATAGACATCAAATACGCTCTTCTTCAATAGAAAACAAATTAAGGAGAGATAGAAACTTAATACCCCACCCATCACCCTACTAATTAAATCAGATCTTTGAAAAGCCAAGGTTCATCTACATCTATAAATGGACCCTTCAAAAGGAACTCATCCGGCGTGTATTTTTAGCTACTAATCCTTTGGATTTTGGGTCTGACCTATTCAAGATTGAGGGTGCTCCATGATAGACATGCACAAGGAAAAAAACCTGGAAACTTAGTGAATCAGCTTGATCAACTCACTGAGTTAGTAAAATTAGCAGAGTACTTAACATTCTCACTCCTTCCTCCAAAAGAGTGACTTCAACATCATCTCATTTCACAACATCATCACAGTTATTTCATTATCAATAATACCTCAACAACATTAGATAATCATTTATATTAATTATACTTCAACTACATTAGATGATCATTGATCATTACTTTTACTTTTCCTTAATCCTTTCTTATTTCATAGGTTGTTTCATATCTGTGATTGTGAGATCATGATCATGTCTTTTTAAAAGGCTCAAGATTTTACTGTGATGTGAAATTGTCCACATCAAGATATGCGAAAACTGGGAAGTAATCAAATATCGGAAAGGAAAGCGGTCCAGTGCAGAATATCCGTTACATTGAAGCAACAGCTGCGTGGGAGATGGAACAAAAGCAGTGATCTTTTATTCTGGTAAGGCACTCATTGGGGTGTGACTTGTGAGTGCCTTTAAAGGGATTGCAATTTGCAAGGTTTGGGACATGGGTACGCTTTTGAAGCACTAAGCGTGAAAGCATAATTAAGAGTAATGGCTCAATTACTTTGCCTTGATTAAGAGCAATGGCCATCTTAAGTACTTTTTTACTAGCTTGACCGCTCATGCTAAACGTAGGGCATATATATAGAGGACCATAGGGTGTGAGACACTTGCATAATTGAGAATATTTATGTGCGGAAGCGGAAAAGCTATGTGTATGATCATACATAGAAGAGGAATGTTCAAAATAATCTCAAAACAACTATTCTAATCTCTACCCAATGTTCCTTTCTCAAAAGTTCCCATCAATCTCTCAAATTTTGGAAAGAACTATTTCAAATTAAAAAACCTCTCTTTAATGAAGTTTTTTGAAACTAGTGTTTCATAGTGATTATGAATACTTGTTTCGAAAACTTCATTAGAGTGGAGTCTCGGATTATGAATAGTTGTTTTCAAATTTTGGTGGATTGAGAAGACTTTTTAAGAAAGGAAGATTGTGTAGAGATTAGATTAGTTGCTTTGAAAACTTGTGAAAGGAAACTATGTAGTTTTGTTGTAATGGAATGCTGGGTACATTTAAGGATCCAAATTCTCTTATATTGGACGAAAGGGGTTTGTATAGGCCCCACAATGATCAATGGACCTATCATTAATGTTCGGCACATGGCAATAAGGTTACATTATGAGAAAACTCTAGGGGCATGTGTTCTTGAATTTGTCAGAAGTGGACCCCAAAGGAGACAGAAAATGGACATTCAGAATCGTTTCAAAACTTTCATAATCAGTTATATTATGTACTATGTGAGACTCATTAGATGAATCATTTTATGTGGGACTACTATAAAAGACTCTCTCCCCATGGTTATTTGGGAAGACCCAAACCTTTCACTGATCAATAGTGGCCTCATTATATGAATAATTTTACTCATCCATTCATATATCCAATTATATGGGACTTAACAGATCCTACATAACGGGTGGTTGAGTACAGAAATTTAGAGTCAAGTAGACAATGCAATTCGGTCAAGAAAGAGGGCACTGTTTCAGGGATTTCAAGTAATTGATGAGAATTGCTGTTACAGATCATTCTAATCTGTTATGATTGATTATTCATAAGAATAGATATAATATCCACATTCTAATCTGTTATTTATAATTATTGTTGTATATTATTTAACTATAATGAAATCACTGCGTAAAAGGCTAAGATCAAAATTTTAGTTAGGCTAGATTTTTCTTAAAGACAACGCGTGGACACCATAAAGTGAATAATCACGGACACGATTCAAAATAAATCTGTATTTTTAAGAAAAAACATCAATTATTCAAAGGCTAATAAACACACAACATTTACTCAAGCACATTTATGACTAATATATAGAAATCACCAGCCAATAATAAACAAACTATTATATAACAACAAAGAACTTTGAAAGGTGATGAATAATACCATGCAGGTTTAAGACTTCATTCTCTCAATCCATATATATACCTTTTTTCTTTAATTAACACGTAATCCAAAAATGAGTACGAAGCGACCCTATATAACATTCATGGAGTAGGCAAAATAATCGATGGGAACTAGGAATTGATAACGACAAATAACTGTGAAAGTTTCCTAACGACAACGACGAGAATAAAGAAAGAAGCTGCGACTCTAAGATTTCATTCACTCAATCCTTTCTCTTTTTTTTATCCTTCGAAAACACAAAAAACTTATGCTTAAATTTTGGTCTTTAGTTTAGTTGATTGTTTTCCCGGACAAATCCTCATCCTCCATTTATGCATATATGGGAGGATGGAGGTGTAGATTTTATGCATCGGCTTTTAGTTCCACAAATAATAACAATATTATGAACATTATTATTAGAAAAATGTTCTCACCATATTTTCAAAATGCTTGTGAGATTCAATGACATAAGAAAATTGTGATTCAAAATATTAGAATTACATATAAACTTATATTTAATAGCAGTTTCTATTCAATCTTTAAAAGTTAATTTCGTTCTGTGATTATATTTATATTCAATTTTGGAACAAATGAGTTGAATAGAAGTAAAACCTGTTTTATTATCTTTAACAAACACCCCCACCCCACCCCACCCCCCATTCAATGATGTTGAATACTGACAATTCATTGAATAATTTTTGCGATTTTTAATTAATGATTAATTTAAGTAAAGACTTAAATTTACTAATTAATCTCAATAAATTAATCCGTGCTTCGGATGGAATTTGATGTCAGTAGAAATAATGCATTTTTCAAATGGACCCTAAGGCGGATGCAACCCAAACGTAGAGGCAAGAGAAATTAAAAAGATGCAGGTTTTCCTCCACTTAGAGTAGAGGAAAGGTTGCAAATGCATCTTTACCGTCACTTAAAACGGCGGTAAAGATGCAAGTGCGGGTTTCCTCCGCTCAGAGAGGAGGAAAACTTGCAAGTGTAGTTTTGTCGCGGCCTAGAGGGGCGAAAAAGATGCAGTTTGATCCCCCACTTTGTTCCAATGCTATCTTCCGATTTTTTTTTACTTATGGGGATGTGGGGCACAAAGCCCTTGGTATTTTCTTTTTCCACACCATGCGCGCATCATCATAGTGGGACCTAGCTAATGGCTCATCCGAATGGACTACACATAGAGGACGTTGTTGAATGAGGCCGATCCCATATTTTACGACAAATTAACAGGAATAATTTCTATTAGAGTGAATTTGGGGCTGTCCGTGAAATTGTAGGATGTTCATTTTAATGAGTTCGAATTTTTCTCTACGCAATAAGAAATGATATCGGTCTAATAGATGGGCCCCATTGTGCATTTATATAGGAATCATGTATTGATAATTGTGCATTTTGATATGGATTGTACTGTAGACCCAGCCCAGACCTGGAGGGTTGAAAAAATTAGAGAACCCGTAGGCTTTTCGTTGCTAAAGCAGTGGTAAAGTAGCATATCCAACATTTGTGTTGTTTATAGCGGCGGTAAAGATGCAATTTGGATCCACACTGTTTTTACGTCTTTTTTTTTTTTTTTGTCTTTGAGGGATATATTTACATTCATCTTTTCTAATTGCATGACATTTTACACCAAAGTAGGTCAAGTCAACATAAGCTCAACTAGAACTTTACTAACATCATATTGGAATTGGCCTTTGCTCTTAGGCGCATGGGTAAAACCAGAGCCTAACTTAATTTTTAGACTGGCTAGCATATATGGTAGGAGTAAAAGTACATATGATTTTTAATTGAGATTGGCCTCTGCATTAATTTTAGGGCCACAGCTAAGTGTGGTCCTAAACTTAGGCCTAATAACTAAATGGTCCCCATGTTTTACTCCGAGTTAATCTTATAGGGGACAAATTTTTATTAGAAAAAAAATTTGGGGTCACTCCATAAAAGGGAGGACATCTACTTTAACGAGCTCAAATCTTTTTCTACAAAAAAAGAAAAAAAAGAAAAAGAGCATGAGTTCAGTTTAATAAATGGGCCCTACCGTCGAGTTAAATTCTTAGTCCTTAAAACTGAAAAGCGGTTGAGAAAAATAATTTGATTATGTCTCCTCCTTGAGACGCATCATACGTTCATCCAAATTAACAGTCGTTGCATATTTTCAATCGGTTCTTCTTCTTGTCAGAAAAACGTTTCTTAAAGAATCACTCATTCTTGCTCCCCAACCCTTATGGTGGAAACGTTTCATTCAAGTCTCCATGTCACTTCAAATGCCAAACATACCTTATTAACTCTCTCAATTGAGAGATATCTCTGCTTGATAACGATGTCATTCATTGCCTTTATAGAAGCTTTCTTCTCTTTGCCTTTGCCTTTCTTGATTGCCTTACCCGCATATTGCAAAATTACAATTGGGAGTTTTGGGATTCGAACTTGGGCCCATTTTTTGGATTCGTATTTGACCGAAATATAGAGTCAAAAATGTCTTCTTTTTTGGGCATCATCTACTTTGAACCCCTTTTTAAATTTTAATCCTCTGGAGAATCCACTGCATATATAAAACGAGGTACCTTGTTCAATACTTCAATCCATTTTCTTGCCATCCTTCTTTGGATTTCATGTTTCAGTTATTCTCGGATTCAAGTCAAACAATTGTGCTCTACGTTGAATACCAAGAGGCGTGGATATTTTGGACATTGATGTGACATTTAGAAAGTGAGACACACTGACTCAGCTATTACTGTAGGGTCTCCACGAGTAATTTTATTGTAATAAGGAGATTTACAGTGCCCTCTGTATTTTGACCTAACAGGCTTGGTATTTATACTTTTATTAAGATCTCCTTTGACTCAAAATCAAACTATTCAAAAAGTAATTATATACTTCAATTTTTTTATTTTTTTTTATTTTTTGACTCATTAACCCTTAAGAAAAGCTCAAATAATTTAAAAGATAATTTTACCCCTTAACTTTGATGGGCTAAAGTTAAAGGCTCGCCTGACTAGGATTCATCATCATCATCATCATCACCATCAAAGCCTTATCCTAATTATGTTGGGTCGACTAGCTTGGGTTAAATTATATGAAGGGAATTCCACTATTGGGCTCTAGTGCTCACCAAGACACCTAGTGGGCCCCCTCTATAGTCTATCCAAGTGGACCATCAATAAGGGGCCCCTTGATGGACATGGGGTCCCAAGGTTTGTCACCTATGTGAATGCACTAGACCTTTGGACCCGCATCACACTCATTTTAGAAGGTGACAAATTGTAAACTATATATCAAGTGGTTAAAATGATGATCTGATCCTCCATCACTATACATAGGGCCGTGCCCTGCCCATCTCCAATGACCATACAACGGCTACCGCTCACCATAAGGTGAGCGTCGACACTCATAAGAGGGCTCCATTGTACGAACGACTAGATATTAAATGTTTTTCTAATTATATAAAACGATAAATATGAATATATTTATTTTTCTAGCGCAGATTTAGAATGGCATTTGTTACTGATTTATATTTTATTAATAATATTTTTTTAAAAAAAATATTATTTTTAAATATAGCTTAGTACGAGCCTTTGTTGCTATCTAAGCGTGATGACCTGTTAAATCAAACCTGACCCCATCTCCTGTCCACCAAGGGCCCAATTTGATATCAAATATCTGAGTCCCCGTGAGTCTGATCATGTATGGATGGTGTGGTGTGGGTCACAAATTTCTCTGCCTTGCCTTCCGTGACTACTGCGCAAACACTGCAATGTTGTTGGAAAAGAAGAGGGAAGGGAAGTGCTCCATTACAAATAACAAATACAATTCCCTCCCTCTCTCATTCCTTTCTCTCTCTGTTTTTTTGTCGACCTGTCGTTGGCGTTTGGTATTCCAGATAGTACAGACTACAGACTACAGACTACAGAGCAGCAGCACAGTTCCCACACCTATATGCCTTTTCATTTGTCTTTATCTCAATATCTCGCCATGTGTTCACTTCTGAAAGCCCAATAAACCCTTACCCAATGTTTTCCAATCTCCCATTTTAACCCTGCCAGTGCCTTGCAAATTGCAACTCAGAGCCCACTCCATGAGTAAAAAGAGAAGGAAGAAAAAAGACAGAACTCTCTTCTTCCCATGAGGTTTATGGCTTTTTCCTCTCTCCAAAAAAACATGGTGAAGGTGGTGAGCTTTCTCCTTCTCCTCTCTCTATCCCTTCTGGGTCTTACTGGTAAGCACATTTTGCTGAAGCAGAACCCAACCCATCTCTTCTATGCATTTTTTGTTCTTCATTTCATCCTGCTTTGCTCCTTTTTTTCTTTCAATCCAAAATTGGGAGTCACTCTAACTTGATATGCATATGTGGGTATTTATTGCAGATGCAGGTCAAGAAGCTGTAGAACTCATAAATCTCTATGATGCTTATCCTCTTTTCATTCATTCTCTCTCCCTTACCAGTCATTTCCCTATATCTATCTCAGTCACTGATGAAGACCTTCCTGCTTTGTCTTCATCTCTTTCAAAGGCAGAAAGCTGGCTCAAAACCCATGTCATGGCAACAAAAGCCACCAGCATTGTAGTAGGCAAAGGGGCTTTATGCAACTCAGACTACCTGAGGAAGTGGAGTTTGGTTTTGCCCACTCTGATTAACTTGTACCATGTTCTGCAGAGGTTGGGTCTGGAGAAAGTCATCAAGGTTTCCGCTGCATTCTCCAATGACTGCTTTCTCTATTCCTCTTCATATAAAGATGATTTAATACTTAAACCTCTGCTGGGCTTCCTCCAAACCTCCAACTCCACTTACGCTATCAACCCACCCCACCATTTCTCTTCTTCCTTGGGAGAAATCATCACCTTGGTGTCTGTCCATGAAACCAGCATAAAAAGGCTTGGTTTCTCAAATGCATTGAGGATGAATGTGATTGTTTCCCACCTTAGTGGAAAACCCATGGAGAGAATGATGTCTTCTTTGAGTTGTTCCAAGCCAGAAGAACCAAACCCATCCCATTTCTCATCTTCCTTGGGTGAAACTATCAACATAGAATCTACCATTGAAGCTAATGTGAAAAAACTTGGGTTTTCCCGTTTCACGTCCAATCTCAGAGAAAAGCCCATAGAGAGAAAGTTGGTAGAGTCGTACCCAGTAAGGCCAACACCATTACCAGACATACTTTCACCATCTCCCATTCATTCCTTCATTGGATTCTCTGTTCCTGCAATTGCAGAGAAAAACCCGTTCTCCCCAGCTCCCCAAACAGTGCCCCCACCAGAAGATTCCTTCTCTTTCTCACCGGATGTGCCTCCAGTCGTTATTCCGGCAAACCCGCCAGGTGATTCCACATTGCCTCCATGTTTAGCAGCACCCACGCCAGCGCCAGAAACAGGGGAGCAGAAGGGGCTCTGGTGTGTGGCTAAACCTAGTGTTCCATCAGATACACTGCAGGAAGCCATGGATTATGCTTGTGGAGAGGGTGCTGCTGATTGTGAGGAGATTAGGCCTAATGGGAGCTGCTATTTTCCTGATACAGTTGTGGCCCATGCTTCATTTGCTTTCAATAGTTACTGGCAGAAATACAAGAATAGTGGGGGAAGTTGCAGCTTCGGAGGGACCGCAATGATCATTAATTCGGACCCAAGTAATGCTTCTTCTCACTATAATCTATTGTTTAGATGGTTTTTGTATCACGTTTAGGTTTCTGTGAGTAGAGTTTTAGGTTTTGCATGGCTTTCGTTTATAATGTTTGGTAGAAGGAATTTGAATATGTGCATGGACTAGGAGTTCATAAATGTTTGAATTATTTTTTTCAATAAAACAATTGTTTGAATTGTTTTAGAACAAGGTTCAGAAAACTTAAAGTCATCTTCTCTCTCTCTCTCTCTCTCTCTCTCTCTCTCTCTCTCTCTCTCTGTTTTATCGATGAAAAAGGAATGGTTGTCCTTTTGATTGTTGTTCCTACCTTAAGCTTTGGGTATTTTTATGATTTCGGTTTCAGATGGTTTTTTATTTACAGTGGTTAATCCTTGTGATTTCTGTTCCTAGGTTAGTTTTGGGTGTAACTTCACTTGTTTTTATTTGTCTTGGGAATTCTTATATATGTTGCAAATGCATATATTTAATTATCTCTCTCTCTCTCTCTCTCTCTACACTGCAGTTATGTGTGTTTTTTGTGAGTGGGTGGGTGTGGGACCACAGGTTGGTTATCTGTTTTTTTTTTTTCTATCTTCGCAGGTGAACTATAGCAGTAAGAATTTGATTACAGATTAATCCTTTGTATTTTTAGAATATAGAGAATCTCTAAATTACACTCATCTAAAGCAGTGAGAGACTGTGGGGAGAGGCCCGCCTCCAGTCCAAACTGCATAATACTCAAAAGTGCATTCTTTACATGGATAGCCACTGAGTCAAGTCTTGTCGTAACCTGAGTTGGAACTTCTATTAGATAAAACACATGTAAAACACAAGTAACAAAAACCAAAAAACCAGAAGTTTGTCCTGTGCCAAGTGCCAACACATTGAGAGAAGCGATCCTGAGTGATTAATGTCCAAGAAAGTGCACCACTCAAGTTGCTCAAGAGGGTTGGGGGTGGATGTGGTTTGCAATATATAGTCTCTCCTTTCCTGTTTTAATAATATAGATCTCTCTCTCTCTCTCTCTGAAATTCTTACTTGGAACTGATGCCCACTCTCTCCACTCTTAGTGTTTCTTAAGTTGCATTGTTTACTAAACTCAAGCCAACAGTGAGTATAATTCAGACTAGTAATGTTCTCGGGGTGTTGGTGAGTGTGAGGGGTTCAGATTGATGATTGTTGGTCCCTGGTGGTGCTTATAGTGTTATATCGACTAATATATCTCTCACAAACTGTGAGAGATACCACTTAGCTGAAAGAAACTGGTATTTTTATCGACTGATTTAGACTGTGATGTGGACAGTTTGACTGATAAATCTGTCGAGTTGGAAAAAAATTGAAACTTTGGATTGCTAATGTAACCTGGAATACCAGACCCCGGGACCATTACTTTGAGCACGCACATAAGAAAACAGCAGTTTTCATACTGTCGATCAATTGATGTACTTTTTCTTCCATTTGTTCTTGTTGACTTCTTTGGCCTCTCTTTTTCCTTGAGAACTAAATGCATTTGGGTTCTTGCAGGTTTTCTCCAGTGCAAGTTCGTCCTCCTCTAAAGATGGCTGATAAGAGAGATCTATGACTATTTTTGGAACTATTTCTGGTCTTCTGTAGGTAGATTTTTCTAATATGTAGTGAGGTCACATAGACCTTAAGCTAGGAACTATGAGCTTCTATCTATTAATTTTGCTATGGATTTCTCTTGACTAAAGACACAAATTTATCTTTCTAGCCCATGTATGTACTGTCAATGAAAGTTAATGCTAGATTTGTGTAGTTTCCTTAGTTGGGTTTGGCAAGAGAGAGTAAAGAAGTGATATAGTTAAATGAAAGTGCTACTGTGGTAGATTTGTTGTTTTCTCTAGGGGTTATATTTTGTGTGTGTTGTGTGTGTGTGTGTGTGTGTGTGTGTGTGTGTGTGTGTGTGTGTGTGTGTGTGAGAGAGAGAGAGAGAGAGAGAGAGAGAGAGAGAGAGAGAGAGAGCAACACAGTGTGGAATGGCTAAGTAGAAGCAGTGTAAGTTTTGTGCAGTTTTCCTTTACTGGTTGGTTTAGTTAGGAACAAAAAGGTAGCCAGCTTTCACTTCAACAACGTATGGGTTGGGAGCACTGTGGGGAGCTACTTGGTTTGTTAAATAGAAAGTTGTTCTCTCTTGGTAGCTGGCATGTTTCAGCTGAATTCTATTTCATGGAAATGGAACTTGAGCCTGAGTTGCAAGTCAGGCTATGTTCCAAACTTGATAGCTTTTAGAATAATTGTCTGCATAAAAAATCAACTCCATTGAGTGTTTGGATGTTCGATATGTGGCCATGGTTGTGCTTGACCCTGTTTTTGTGGGGCTAGTGAGTCCTAAAATACAAGCACTGTCTCCTTGGCAATGCCATCAGAGAGTATCTTAATAGGGGATAAGGACGATCGTGCCCAAAAATGACAAGGGCTGGTTGTGATTTTTCTATGGTTTTTCAACTTTTTTTTTAGCTTGGAGACTTTCTATGGTTTACATCTAAAGGTAGGAATGACATTAATGTAAGCGTTGACTTGAGTGAAGTATCAGCTTGTATGTATTGAAAGTATTGGGTGAGGTGGGTTGGTTATGATTCTGGATTCCAAACATTATTAAATTCAAATCAGCGAATCAAGTACCATTTGTAGAGAGAGATAGAGGGGGGGGGGCGGGGGGGGGAGGAGTTCAAATAGTGTTTAGGCCCAGTTTTAAAATGATCACTTACATTAGACCTGATCAATCTGACTATGGGGCACCTCTTTTATTTTGAGATGTTCAAATTGTAACAAATGGACACTCATCAAAATCAATCTATATTATCTAGTATCAGAAAGACTTAAGTTTGTTTGTGAGAGCGACTGTGCAAGTTGTCAACACCATCATCTTTGTAATTTGATTTTAATTAATTTCCCTCCAATTTAAATTTTCAAAACATCATCTTTGAATTTTATTTATCAACTTATTATGCATATACGTGCCCATGCTTGAGCACGGGTGGTCAAGCCAGTGCACTTGTATGGCTATCAAAGAAAGCCTTCTAAGGAACTGTTGAAAATTTTCACACATTTTTTATGGGTAATCTTCACTGTTTACATTGTGATTAGCTGAAGTTTTAGGGGCATCAAAATCACACCCGCACAACCAGACCCCAACCTCAACCATGTGGGTGCCACAGTCCATTGGGCTAATCTTACACCAAAAATATAAAAAATTAATAAAGCAAGATAAAGAAAAACACAAGTTCTTCAAGCTAACCAGTGAGAAAGCTGCCTTGCCATCGGATGGCAATTTTCATAGGCCCCCTTGAAAGATGTAGTTTGTTTTTCTTGTTATGGTTGAGTGGTGCTTGCACTTCATTTCACACACATGTCCAATGATCGATCCCTTTCATGTTAAAGGTGTCACACCTCACCAGTCGTCCTACTTGGCAAAATAATAATTCTAGAACACTGATATCACTGGGTTTAAGAAAATATCCTAATTCAAAACATTTGAAGCCTTTCGTTTTCATGCAGGCGATTTCGCCTGTCTATTTAAGGGTGTTGGGAGAACTAGGTGATTTTGTTTTCACCTAATGTCCATTTTATTCTGTCATGATAGATTACAGGTTATGAGTAATTAACTTTACAAAAGGCTTCACATGTTTTTCTAAAGCAGCTTAATATAGAGCAATCATCGAATGGACGATCTGGAACAAAGATGGGTGTGTAGAGCACAATGGCGTTAGTATGGAGACTCTGCTGGAGTTAGCAAATGACTGATAAGAGGCAAGGTGCCAATGGCGCACAGGGATGAATGTGATCCCTCCAAGTACATATATTATAAGCTAAGATAAAATCAATTGCAGAAAAGAAATTACAAGAACAAAATTTCATAACTCATAGATATTCAATAGGATCTTAAACAATGACATAAAAGTCTATCTGAATAGATTTAAGGCTCAGTGTGCAATTTTCCTCTGTGAAAAAATAGGGCAGCTTCAAAATTCCCTCCAACAGTCCCAACTCTCTCAGCTACTACTAAATAATGTATGAAAACTTCGAGGGCCATTTCAAGTACATGCATAAATCTCGCCAATGCCTGCTGATTCCCTGTCTCTTCATTGAAATTTCACAGCACAAGAAATCAAATAAAGAACCATCCACAACTGTAAATGATAGTAAAAAGAGCTGTGCCAAATCCAGCAGGAATGAATACAAAACTTGTGTGCATTCCTTAACAAAACCACTAAAGTTGTCTGTGTATCAGGAAGGTTATTTTTCATTGGATGTCAAATTAAAGATCCAGTTAAAGTTTTCTTTTCAGATGGGATCTGTCAGCTCCGCAAAAAGAATATAAACATGAAACATTTATCTTTTATTAAAGACATATTCCAGGAAGCTACCATGCTGGCCATGGGAAGAAGTCAACATATTTCCCTACAGAGAAATGACAGGAAACAGAGGAAAAAAACTAAAAAAAATATATCAGCATGGGTCATTTAATCTTTTCTTGGAATCGTTTTTATTCACTTTAGTTTTGTTTAACTTAACATTACATTAGTCCAGGTAAGAACAAAACCAGTATATAGTCCTCATGCACTCAATCCCAGGACAAAGCTCTCCCAAGGGAGACGCCTGACCTAAGTAGACGTGCTGTTGGCAAAAGTCATTTTACTTTCTCAGGGATTGTTGGTAGCAATAGCATACCCATTATAACTAAATTGTCATGATTTGCATTTACTCAGAACATCGATATAAAAGGTAGCATACCAATTTTCCCTGTTTGTTCTTGAAACTAATGAAGCTCTCTTACATACAAAGTGGAATAAGGCTATGATTAATGAGATGAAAGCACTTGAGAAAAAAATAAATAAATAAGACATAGGAGAGATTGTTCAGTTACCTCAAGAAAAGAATGTTGAAGGATGTAGGTGGAAGGATGTAGGTGGATATTCACCTTTCAGTTCAAGGAGAATGGGGATATTGAAAGGTACAAGGCATATGAAGCTGATTATCGTGATAATATTAGCACCAGTTGCAAAAGGGAACTCAATTTGAGCATTATTATCTTTGATTGGGAATAAGCTTTGGCCACTCTATCACCTAAGGCTTGTCTGTTTGTTTGCATAGAATACAGAGAAATTGAATGCATAGGAATAAATGACATAAGAAGGTAAAAATGAAGGTCCAAGGTAAACATACAAAAATGACCAACGGGAAAGTTGAATCAAGGGAAGGTGGGAAATGACCCAGCCAAAACAAAACCCTAGTAATTCAGATCCGAGGAAAGTCAAGGACCCATCTACATTGTTACCTTATATCCTTCACCCCTTACCTCATATCAGTCACACTTCACCTCTTTAATAATCCTTTATTGGAGCACTTTTGACCATAAATTCCTTTGTATTCTAATGCAAACAAACAGGCCCTTAGATGTTAAAATGGTTTTCTGCATAGAGACTTACAGGAACATATGGCCCTTCCACAAGATTCATTGCAACGAAGAACAGTTTTAAATGGAAAGGCAATTTATGGCCTTAAACAATATCCGCATACGAGGTTTCACAGATTCACTCAGGCAATGTTAAAAGTTCAGATATTCTAGAAGTCAAGAAGATCATACTCTACTTTATAAGCATCATCACCGTTATCGTATATGTGGACTATATCACATTTACTAGTGATGATCGGGGGTTGGGTGGGGGGGGGATGGTTTGGTTGTGGGAGGGCACGCTAAGAATGTTTTTTGATGCTAAGATTTGGATCCACTAAAATATTTCTTGGGTCTTGAAGATGCTTGGTCATAGGGGTGTTTTGGACTTGCTCTGTCACATGGAAGAGAAAAAAGACGAGTGGTGGCTCAATCAAGTGTTGAGCCCAAAGGGCTATGGCTCATAGAATTTGTGACCGTGTGGCTAAAGAATATCCCAAGCCCACGACGAATATTGAGGTATCACCATTGTTTGAGAAAGAGTTGCTTCCAATGAGGTTACCACATGTCATAAAGAATGAGAAGATTAATTTGCAGATTTCAGGTCATCTTCAGTGGATATGCAGCAAGTTGAGTGTAGATTACATGCTCCCTTGAGAGGGAATGTAGAAATATATATATATATAGAGAGAGAGAGAGAGATGCTCCTATGAGAGCATTATATATAGGGCAGCACTACACAGCGCCCGTGCATTTTTTAGGAGAAAACGCCCCTCTTAGTTGGGCCCACTGGAATGCATGATGATCTTGGAGTCCATTGGATGGAATGATCCATATGAGGCCTACCTATATGCAAAATCTTGAGTCCATAAGATCATCCTAACCTTTTGATCCATGACCCTAAAATTTAATGGTTTAGAGGTATCATTTTATCTTGATTTCAATCCAACGACGAGGAAAAGTTGGATGAGCATAAACTTGGACTAGTGACTATACATGTGGCAGTAGTATGTGAGAAAAGACTAGATCGACCCAACATGGTCCCATGACCAGAAAAAAAAAAAAGGCCGTTTTTAAAGTAGGGCATTTTTTAGAATTTCTCATATATATATATATATATATATTCCTGTCATTGTTGTTTTTTTAAATGTAATTAAAATAGTCTTGAGGTTTTGTGTAATTAAAATAGTCTTGAGGGGTCCCTTTGTGATTGTCATTAAATCTTCAATAAAGAAGAGAAGTAAAGGGATCCTGCCGATGAATGTAGCTTGTGAAATCCTTTTCTTCCTCTTCTCCTTGCTTTCTCTCCTTTTTCTCTTTCTTCTTCCCTTTCTCCTCCCCCCTACTTTGATTTCTATTTCAAGATCTTGCATTTCTCCCAGGCAAAAGGCATGTGGGATAGAAGAAGTTCATGCTCTAGCCTGGCACAGATTGTAAGTTTTGGTTCACATCCCACAAGGAAATTTTGACAAAATAGATTGGAGAAAGAGGGAACTGCCCTCTCTGCTATTTATGCGTGACGATATAGTGTTTCTATAATCTTCCTTCTATAATTTGTACAGATTTTCTGAAAAAAAAAACAGTTTTTTTCCTGTCGATTGGAGAGGGATGGAGTAAGGTTTTGTTGATGAGGTTAATGAAGAAGATTTTTAACAGTTTGTCTTTTCAACCAATACCAGATTGATGATAAGGCTTCGATGAAGATATAATTTGAACAGCTTTTTCTAATAAAATTTATATGCATCATTTAAATCAAACAGTTGAGAGAGAGAGAGAGAGAGAGAGAGAGAGAGAGAGAGAGAGAGAGAGATGTATAGAGAGAGATTTTCAAAATAGTTTCATTGTCACATTGACTTCCCAACGAACAGGGGAAACATTTCAAACAACATTTTCATAGTTAAGAATTGGGGAGACTTCAAAAACATCTTTCAAATAAAATATTCAAAAACATCCTAAAGCTTTTTTCAGTTGCCTGGTCTTATGTTGTGATTATTTCGAAAAAAAATCAAAAAAAATTTCAAACTTCTTTCAAACAGGTCCTCCTAGTGAAATGACCCCACCGCCAGCCACTTTCCTTTTAACCTTTTTTTTTTTTAAGAATGAAGAAAACACCCTCCTTGGCATCCTTTTAGAAAGTAGGTTTTGTCCCTTTTTCCTTTTATCCATTTCTTTGTCCTCCCCAACCCACCTTTCCCTCCTTTTTCTTCACAAATGACCAGCGAGCAGTGAGCAACCAGCCACGTTGAAGAGATGGGTGTAATGAAGAACTTAGAAAGATGGAGAGAGGGAGAGGAAACACAGTCCTAGTTCTCTCTAAGTTGGCCAGCTGGTTGTTGCTCACTGGTGTTTCTGAAGGGGAAGAAGACTAGAAGAGAGGTGGGCTGAGGAGGAAGAAATAGGTAAAAAAGAAAAGGGCAACCCTACTTTCTAAAAGACATTGAGAAGGGCATTTTCATCATTCTAAAAAAAAAAATTTAAATAGTGGCAGTGGTGGGGTCATTTTGTTGTAGAGGACCTGTTTGAAAGAAGTTTGGATGAGACCCTTTATCAAATAACCGAAACATAAGAACGTTTTTTTAAAACTGGCAAAACCTTTAGGGTGTTTTTGAAATTTTTCCTTATGCAGCAGATTTGAAAGAATATTTTAAATGAGATTGTACTCAAATAATCTATAAACTTTAGACAAATTCACCTAACAAAGAGATCATGAAATGCATTTTCATTATCAACAATGCATAAGCCAGAAAGAACAGCTTTTCAAGTTCTCATAGAAATTTTAAAAATACAAAAGATTAACTACCATCAAATCCCTAAGTTACTCTAAAAAGAAATGTATGCATGTGAGCATAAGTGACAACTCAAGATTTTGGCAAAAAAGACAATGGGCCATTATCATGGTTGACCCTTTGAGTGTTTGACGGTAGCATGGAAACAGTTGCTTGATTGAATATACAAATGTGCAAATGCATGGCTTCAGTGAAGGGAAATTTAAATTGATTCGAAGGGGACAATCTGATTATATATGACTACATACGTATACCTATATGCTTAATGGCCTAATACAACTCATTGAATTCTGAACCTTCCAACCAGTTTAGCCCAGGCTTCGTCAGCGTGATTGGACAGTCCCAAGTCCAAGCAACTGACTACTGGTCTTCTTTTGTTATAATCACCTGACTGCTGGCCTCATTGTGTTACAATCATGCATTTTATTGGCCGTAAGACAGAATCAGATGGTTAGGAGCCCCATATCCAAGTCAATCTGAGGTGGTGCAACTGATCTGGACCATCTGCAACATCTGTCTCATAGGACATCGTTCAGATGGTTAGGGGGCATCTAATCTATAATTTTTGCATGTTGACAGATGATGATAAAGCTAAGCTGAATGATCAGCGCAAATACATTATTGGTCATCCATTAATAATAGAGGAGATTTGCTAGACATCTAGGCATACATAAGTTGCACCAGACTGAAGTGACAAGAGCCCATAGAATAGCTAAAAGTCGGGATAGCAATGGGCCAGGAGGGGTTCAGGCCAAACTCACCCCACTTAAATATGCGGTGCCCCCATACCAGACCGGACCGACGACGGGTTTTATCGTCTATGATATCAAACCTACCCAAATTGGGTGCAGGTAGCATCTAGCACTGGTTTCTTTATATATATATATATATATATATATATATATACTATATTTAAAAAAAGAAAAAACATGTAGAGATGTAGGAGGTGATAGTCAAACCTGCACACCAGCTAGTAGCTCAGTTGGTGAGGGAACTTTCTTCCATAGAAACAACTAGGGGTCGATCTTTTGCTGTATCGTGGATGATGAGAGACTTGGGTGAGTGTGTGTGGGACTGTGGGTTGGGTGTGCGAGTACTTACCTTCCCAAAAAAAAAAAAAAACTGCAACCTCATAAGTAGTACACTTCATCCACTGTCATTTGTCCTAACCAAAGCTTTTGCACATTTAGTTTCACTAAAAAATACCTTATATCCTATAAATGGGACAGGGCAGGTCAAGCCCATCCTAAACCTGAATTGGGTCAAAGATTCAAAACACAAAATTCCACACAGCACTCACCCCAAACGCCACACACCCACTACCAAACTCACTCTTAATAGGACAGGGTTGGGCCGAGTCGCCGTTTAAACCCAACCCAATACCATTGCCATCCCAAGGTAAGTCATTCTTAGTTGCAACCATGAGGTTGCAGGTTCAAGTCATGTTATTTATCAAAAAAATAATACACCAGTCCATTTCTCCACTCCAAACATGCAGAGGTGCTTGCATGTACATACCTGCATTCAATTAAACTGGTATAAATCACCTGTTGAGTGTTGGTATGCGTGGAGATCCTGTTCCGAACAAATCAGCCAATTCTACTGGCATTGGCACATGACTGATATGATGTAGTCTCACCCATTTGTCGGACGCCACCAATTTGCTCATCTGACTCCTCAACTTTGTGATTTCCTTCCAATTCCTCACAGTTGAGCGTCACTCTTCTTGACTTTCTTGGTGGAGATAATACAACCGGACCCCACTGTGAGTCAAAATCTAAAGGTCTGGAGTTTAGTGATCCCCCC
Source organism: Camphora micrantha (assembly GCA_003546025.1). Lineage (NCBI taxonomy): Eukaryota > Viridiplantae > Streptophyta > Magnoliopsida > Laurales > Lauraceae > Camphora > Camphora micrantha. Next base: position 74,241,419 of record QPKB01000002.1, read on the forward strand.
TTCGGAGGAGGCCTTGGAAGAAACATTGGCTTTGTTGGTGTAGGAACAGATGAAAAGTATCTATATGACAAGAAAGATGGATACGCATCTCTCAATGAGGAGGAAAAAATAACGGGTACAGTTTATATTATCTGAAGAGTGGTCACACCTGTGCTTTAAAGCATGTTCTGCAGATATTCTCGCTTTTGGATCAAAATTGAACATCTTCGATAACAGATCTAAAGCATCATCACTGGCCATAGGAAACTGCGAGCGCAGTGGTTGTGGTGGAGTAAATGCATATTCAGAGTAAGCTGGAAGATAAACCATGTCAGGCCATTGCTGTAACCTTGGAGTCCCAAAAGCTGCAAAAATCTTTCCTAGCTGATCAATTTCACTCGAACCCTGTTTTTATGAAACCAAAAAAAAAAGACATGTAAAGTAACATAAACGAACAACTAACAAGTATAATTCAAACGTGACACAGATATCATGAGCAAAATAGAACGAGTGGGCAAAAATCTGTCTATGCCAAACTTAAGGAACAATAAATGGAGAAGGCAGTTCTGAGAGAGGGATATAATCGATGCTGTGAATTGTAACATGTGTTTTCATATATTTGACGTCTGAAAGAAAAATACTTTTCTCTGACACATATTTTTTTAATGGTTTTTCTCTAACACATACTCGTAAAAACTAAATCATACAAAGCCATTTTTAACCTGCAGAAAAGGCCGACGAAGGAGAAGCTCTGCAAATATACAAGCTACAGCCCAAACATCCACCCCAGATCCATATTGTGCGGAGCCAAACAACAACTCAGGTGCCCTATACCAATGAGCGAACACCTGAATCAGAGAAATTGGAGACAAACAAATTTCAGAAAAAGCCATCATGTGGTATTGCATTGTCGATGATGTCCTATTGGTTTCCTGATGAATTTTACTCATTCACAACACCACCCGAACCAACTCCACCCCCTCCCCCCCTCTCTATCGCCGCCGGCACCACCACCCACATGCACAAAAAAAAAAAAAAATACAACTGTCCTTCCTTGCACTTAACAAAAAGACCATACCTTGGGAGTCAATTTGCGATCTGGGCTTCCAAATATGCGTGCCAAACCAAAATCTGCTAACCTTAGTTGCCCATCAGCTCCAATCAGTAAGTTATTTGGTTTCATGTCTCTGCAGACTCAAGTTAGTTTACAATTATCAAAATGGCAAATCTATGGGTACATATTAGCAACAAGAACTAGAAAGTAGATTTATAGACATTTGTCTTAAAAAAGCAAACCTGTGTAGAACCCATTTTTTATGGCAGTATGCAAGACCTTTTAATGTCATTTGCATGTATGACTTTATGTCTGCAGGAGAAAGAACGATATTTCTATCCCGAATAACAGCTTCCAAATCACTCTCCATGAACTCAAACACAAGATGCAAGCTTCCCTTGTGAGGGAAAGCATCTATCAACTCAATTATATTCGGATCCTTAAGCTCTCTGAGCAACTTTATTTCCCTAAGTGCAGTAAAGTTTACACCTTCCATGTACTCTCCACGTCGAATTTTCTTAATTGCAACCATTTGTCCGGTCTGCACATGTTAAAATGTAAATTAATACAAACCACACAGTCTTCTATGTTGATAATCAAGAAGGGAGAAAACTAAAGATTTCCATAGTATGATGAGTTATAAAGTCTAATTACACATAAATCCACTACTTCGACATTTCTTTTAGCTACCAGATTGATAAGGTCAGAGAAGTGATAGCCTAGAACACTGTCATAGATAATTTAAAAAAAAAAAAAAAAAAATCACCAAAACAGCCTACTAACCTGAAAAATACTAGTTAATGTTCCAATAAAACGGATGGTTAAGAATGTGCGTTGTCATAGGCTCAAATTCTGTGAGCAAATTGAATGGCTAAAGACAATAATTACATTACCTTAAATAGTAATTCATCCACTCAAATGTGCCCCAAATCCGAAACATTTGGATTGAACTGAAGATATGTGTTTATGCCAGATAAGTTTTCGGGTGACTTATAGCATATAAATATTTAGGTGAAATTTATGGCACAAGCCGCCAATATCTTTTTTCTCTCTTTTTGCTACAACCTAACTCACATATGCACTAACGACCATGTCCCTAACCAGCTGACCTAATATTGAAGAATTGAACATCATCAGAATGAGTAGACTGAAAATAAATTATTTGCTTTGGGACAAGTCAAAGCATTCAGACTCACAAACAGCTTCTTCCCAACCAAGGGAGGGTGGTATAGACCATTCATCCAAATCTTGAATCAATGGTGAAAAAAGTGACTAGAGGGCGGTGGGCTACAATAACTGGATACTTCAATTGCAAAAATCAAAATAAACTATGCATCCAATACTTCAAATTTTTTGCACAAAAACATCAATGTACTGCTGTAACCATGGCATGTCCAAACCACGCCCCTGTTGTATCTCAGATTCATGCGCAGGACCACCATCTTCTTATATGCAATGTAATTAACTTCTGGAAGTATTTCTTTTTGCAGTTTTGCCACTTGTTTTGTGAGCCACTTTCAAGGTTTAAACAGTGTTCAGATGTAAAAGAATAAATAGGTTTCATTGTATAGCAATTAGCATTTCAAGTTCACTATCTAATGTGCAGAATTGTATTTTATTCCAACATGAACTGTAAAATTTCAAACCGCGGCATACGCATTTGAATCAATCCAAACAGAGAATTTCTTTTATCACTCGCAACAGATGCTGATAAAGTACATCCAAACGTACACGCTCTTAAATTGGATCAAATAAACCCTAGAAATTCAGTTGAAATTGAAATATCTAGAAACCCTAGAATCGACCTTTGTATCGATCGCCTTGAAAACGATGCCATAAGTACCCTCGCCAAGGAGCTCGCGCTTTAGGTATCGATCTGCGATGAGTTTAGATGGCGCCGAATCGGCGACGGCATTCAATTGCGACATGGGGAAGGTATCAGATTTCTTCTTTGCGTTTGTTGGATTTGGTGCAGATGAAAGTATAAATCCGATCCAGGAATCTTACTGTAGATTGACCGTTTGAGAAACCCTAGAAATCGGGGTTTCTCCATCGCTTGTGCAGTTTCGTATGAAATACAAATACATTGTACAAACGTGTATAATACGCAAGTGCTATACGTGAATGACTACCTAATATGTATGTTTGGATGCTTGGACACGGAGATATTAGGGTTTTCTAGCAAAATTATTCAGAAAATGCTATGCAGGGATAAATTGATTTTAAGATAACAAAAATATTTAAAAAATATTAAATACGGATACATTTATTTCTGCTGATTTTTTATAAAATTCAGTTTAACGACGAATGCATTTCAAAAAAATATCAAATCAGGCTTGATGTTTTTTTTTTTCATTTTTTTTTTTTCTATAAGAGGAGTGTCAATCATTTGGGCTAGACTAATCTCTCCAAGCTTAGAGGGGAGCCGGGTAAAAACCCCTATGGCCAAAGATAGTAGCACTAGTGAACTCAATTTTCGATTCCTAAAGAAGAGGGAATCGGAGGTCGTTACAAAGACATCTAGCTCCGGAAGAAGGAAGAACCAAGGTCTTGACCACTCGACCAACCTCTTAGGGTTTTCAAGCTTAATGTAAATGCAAGGGAGTAACGAATGTAAAATAATTGGATCGTCAATGAAATTAAAAAGATGATTTTACAAAAAAAAAAAAAAAACACTTTAGGTGACCATTGGGTCAAAAAAAACATTTTAACCGACCATGCACCAAATCAATAATTTTGCCTAAAAATGTATTTTTTTTTTAGCACTTTCAACTACCGTCCTTAGTGACCTTAGTTTTATGATGCTAAGGGTCCCTAGGGACCCTATAGTGGACACGAATTAGAACAAAAGAGGCGTTTTCCTCGTATTTTGTTGTCAACAAGTCTATTTGCACATACTAGGTTCGTCTGCATCCATTTCTCCCTCGAGCAACTGTGGTCCCCTCCAACATCCTCTTCAACTATTGCTCCTGCTCCTCCCCTCTTACCAGTTGTGGTCCCCTCTTACATCCTCTTTGTCGAAGGTTTGTCGCTCCCCTTTGGCCCTTTCTGAGTCGTCTAGGTTTGGCTCCATAGTTAATTCTCACCTCTTGAAGACCATTAAAGCCACATGCCTTTGTTTGGTGGAGAACATTAAAGTGCATATGATACTTGTTTGGGGCAGAGCAATGGAAAGATGAAGTTTGTACTTTGCCCTAAAACATGATTTTCTACTTTTTGATAAGTCATTTTCATAATTCCTAGTTGCATGTGACCATTTCTGCTTGCATCTCATCGTCTTCTTCCCCACAGCATCCCATCATAAAAAAAATAGATTGATAGAGATTTGAAATCAAAGTGTTTGTGTTTTCCTTTTCCTTTCCAATATAAATGTTTTTGTCATGATAAGAAGAAGAAAGGTTGTATTTTTATCACGGCCATTGATCAAAAACTCATTGGGCCCTTTCAAGGGAAATGACAAATCAGATTGCTGACAGTCGTGTGATGGATCTAAGATTTTGAAAGTGACAGATATTTGTAGATCTCAAACCCAGCAGCTAATGACTTGAACCAAATGTTTCAAGCCAAGATAGAGATTGGCGTGCAAACATCTTTGATATGATTTTTTATGTTTTTATTTTTCACTAACATTGATATGAGAATAATATGGACCAAAAGAAATGTCAGCACACATTAGAATTTTGTGTTTTAGAGAAACTGGTAGATAACATAAAGAAAATTATTTAAAATGAGTTATGTGATTAGAAAGAACGTAGAGAATCATATATGATAAAAAAAATTCATTTGATTACCACTTGGGGTTGTTGTAAAAAAAAGCAAGATTAATCGAATCAATGTTATTAGAAATAATTGTACCACTACCAACGAATAACCCTACTTATCAGTCAACTTCCAAATGGACTTGTAGTATTGAACAGATGTTCCCCTTGCAAATTTGATATGCTCAGTGAAGCATGTTTGTTATTACTGATTTAACCAACTAATATGAAATGTTTTAATGTTGCAGTATTCCTTCGTATGTTAATGTCCTAACAATATTACATTATGATCATGATTTTCAATTTGATCTCATATGCCCTCATTATATTGGCGGAAGACAGAAGATGAGGCATCTTTGGAAAACCATAGCATATGGTGAGCTAGTGAACGTTGCACTCGAAGCATCAAATTCGAAAGCAAGTGTGGAAGCCTTATGTATAAAGCACCTTCTTCACAACGGAAGTTTTTTTTCATTGATAGACATTGATGATAACAATAATGAAAAGGGAATGTTCAGAGCTTCGGGGACTTATCAAAAAACAATATATTGTTGTTCATTTGAAGAAGGGAATGAGACACATATGCTACCAAAGAAATCCCAAAAACCAGGTTTGTACGTAGTGAAATTTATTTTTAATCCATAATTATGTTTATATAAATCCAAAGTTAATTGATCCATGTGTTTTTTATGCAGGAACCATAAGAGGCAAAGAAATAAACATCAACAGGAAGCCTTGATCAATGAAATTAGGTTAACCAAAACAAAAGAGTTGGTGATTGGGGCATACATGAAAGAATTTCTCACTATCGACTTGAATGAGGATTGCGATTTTAATTTTCCATCAACGCCGAATTGTATGATAGGAGAGGAGGAACCAATCATTCGGGCTTTGGACAATGATGCAAGTATGGATTGTTTTGAGGATGCTCATTACTCTGCTAGTATACCATCCATTTCAAGACACATGGAAGAACATAGTTCAAACAAGTAGCAACAATTTCATGGTCCAGACAAGTGAATTACTAGTAGGTTGAATGATGCAACCACCAAACAGAACTTCACAACAGTGAACACGATAGTGCTCGAGGCAATCATATATGAGGAGGGAGTTGATTCAGCAAGGGAGATGTGGTTGGGCCGTGAGTTTAACGATCGTGAAGCTTTCAGAAGATGCATTGCAAAGTTTGCAATTTACAGTAACTTCACGTTGGAGCATGTGTGCACCAATATGAAGCAAGTAACTGGGCGCTGCAAAAATGCAAATTGTCCTTAGAGACTACATGCGTCCATGGTTGAATCGGGTTCAGGTGGAAGACTGCAACAGCGTAAGACGGGTTGTAACCTGCTCCAACTGTAAAGAGAGGGAACACAATCGGGGGACCTGTCATAATCCTCCCGCTATTCAGTAAATGAACCAGTTTTTGGTTTTTTGATGTCTTATATTACATGTAATTTGATGGGTTTTGTTTATGCATATTAACAACAAAAGTCATCACATTTAATGATATTTTGTTTCAAATGTTTTTTTATGGCTTCTTCTTTATGCATACGAACAATAATGTAAATAGAAGATATTTAATGACATGTCAATGATATTTTGGGTTTTTCCAAATGTAATGATCCATCTAACTTCTTCTTGGTTGTTAATAAATAATTTCCCTCATTTCGTTTTATTTTTTTCCCTTCAATTTATCCAATTCAAGTTGGATTTTCCTCTGCATATAGTTATGTTGGAATGGACCTTATCTTCCCATAAAAACTACTTATGCTATGCACTTTGTTTTAATATGTAAGGGTCGCCAAGGACCCTTATTTATAACTAATATAGGTCGGTAGGGACGCTGGTAGATAAACATATGCTGATCAATGGGTCTCTAGCGACCCTTATTTATAACTAATATAGGTCGTAAGAGATCCAAGGAATGAAGCAGATATTGTTAAATGGGTCCCTACCAACCCTTATCTATAACTATTATAAGTCGCTAGGGACGTTGGGAAGGAAACAAATGCTGATCAATAGGTCCCTAGCGACCCTTATCTATAACTAATATAGGTCGTAAGGGATGTAGGGAATGAAACAGATGTTGTTAAATGGGTTCCTACCAACCCTTATCTATAACTATTATAAGTCACTAGGGACGCTTGGAAGGAAACAAATGTTGTTTAATGGGTCCCTAGGGACTCTGAGTTACAACTAATATAGGTCGCTAGGGACGCTGGAAAGGAAATCTGGGCTGCTTTATGAGTCGTTAGGGACGTTGAGAAGCTTTTCTATTTTTAAATGACGGTGGATTAACAATAACTATTTTCGGTTTACAATTATGGCCTCATTACAACAAACATCAACTTCAACAATTGGAATAAATCTCAGCCTAAACAACAATTTCATTATATTATTTTCACATAAAATAACAAGTTCATTACATATACATCAACTTTAACTTCAACAAAAAAAATTAAATCCAAATAAATTCCATCCAAACAACGTGTTCCTTACATCATTTTCATCCAAAAGAATACCAGTTCATTACATCAATTTCACCGAAACAATTTCATACGTCCTTGGCATATAATACAACAAAAGTCTATATAGCTGGGAGGTTAGGGAGTTGAAGCCTGTCAGGGTTCATAAGCCAGCTTCTCTTGAATATCTTAATCAAAATCTTTCGTTGATAGTAGGGAATGTCAGCTTGAGTGAACCTTATTGGGCGACGGTGTATGCAGTGCTCTGCGTATCCAATAACAAAGAAACCACAGTTCGTCTCATTCTGCTGATAGGGGATATTAGTCTTTGTGACGTTTGTCCACACCCATGGCTCACCCCATCCGTAATCTCCAAATCGCTGCATGAACAACAATCTCTGTTTACAAATTAAGTAGGAAAAAAATCAATAAATAATAGTATGCGAAATGACAATCTATGAATAACAGGAAACTGATGGGTTTTATACTCACGAAACTATCACAAATATTCTGATGATAATGGTCACTGTTCAAGCTATTTTAGAATTCCCAATGATTTTTGCCCGTGTAACCGACGAGAAGAGTGAAATGATTGTGCGCGTGTAGGATGTAAACGAGGGTCTTACACTCTTTTGCATTCCAAATTCTGGATCCATCTGGGCCAAACGCTACATCATCTCTGGCCTTTTGCTTCCCTTACCACCAACTCTGTAAAGGAAAATTATAGAGGTATTATACGCTATAACAGTTATTGGGAAAATTTCAAAATAAACAAGCTTCCCAAATAAAACTCATTCATTTCAATCTATGGTCTCCATTTTTCCACAGTCCACGGTCCATATCACAGTCCATAGTCCACATTATAGTTCAATTTCCTCTACTTCACAATAGTCAACATCACAGTCCAATTCCTCCACTTTACAATATTTTTCCACAATCCAATTTCTCTACTTCACAACAGCCCAATCATCACATCTTTCCATCATCATCACAGTCCACATCCTCATCTCTCCATTGCCACCCATCACATACCGATATGTCATCTTCGTTAAAACCACCTGCAACTCAACTCATGTCACCACTTCCACCCATCATATACTAGCACCTAATCTTTTTCAACATCTCATGTCTACACAAAAAATCTTTGACTACGGATGAGAATTGAGTTGGCAGGGTCACTAACTGTGCAAGAGGGATATGGCTAAATCTTGAGATTATGAAATTTCTTTGCATATTGGTCTAATATACCCAACAATTGGCAATTAAGATGCATGAATTATTTAATTGAAAAGAGAGGGACATACTGTTTGAGAAAAAAATACAAAAAAGAGGAAAAGTCAACAATGCGCTTAAAAACTGCTTTAGGCATTATATTATACTATAAGAATACAATCATCATAAACAATTCCACATGGTAAGGCGTCTCCCTGTTCACAGTTTTTGCTTTATTGGTGAGGAACCTACCTGTGTAGTATGTGAAAGTGCCATCTGAGTGTGTAACTCACATTAATCATATTATCAGTCAATGTCCTCAATCTATTGAAGTGGTTGGAAAAAAGTCTCTAATGTATTCTATACACGACCCAAATTATAATTTCAAGAAGTGACCGAAAAGCAACCAGATTACACTTCATCTAAAAGTGAAATTTTTTTGAAAACCTGACCATAGAACATTGGATGTGAAGAATAAATAGTATGAGTTACTCTTCTGGGAAAGGACATGTAAAGCATACTTGAATGATCATAAAAAAAAAAAGTAGTTAAATAAAAAAAAATATAAATAAACTGATTGATTAGCTAGCAAAGTCAAAGCTAAGCAGAAATGGAAGAACAATCAAAGTCAAAAGCAAGAGCTAACAGCCAAACAATCAAGCCAAGCCTTTTTATTTTCTTACTATACCTCATGCAACAGAAAAAAAATATTGCAAAGATTGTAGTTCTTTAATTTATAGGCTAATTCCGTTCAATAATGTATAATACACAACATGTTTCTTCATCATGACAGCTTGTTTTGTTTTACAGTATTCTTTCTTGCTTTTACAGAAGTCTATATAATATTTTCATATTTTCCCAGTGTCTCTAAGTAATGATTTTATTCTCCAAGTAATGATTCCATTCGATAATGTATAATATACAACATGTAAATATAATATGCATGTTCTCAAAGCATAATGTACCAGCTAAAAATATGTGTTGACCACCAGGTCACTAATAATTCGGATTGTTTTGGTCAATTCAAAAACTTGAAAAAGCCAAGAGGATAGATTTCTATTTTTCCTTTTGTTCGAAACCCATTTAAAATCATTATTAGTAATACCTAAAACCTTTAATGATAAATACACAACTTTGTTACTGCCTAAGTTCTCAAAAATAAATCCTATTTTGGACTACACATGCGATTCCTAATTTACATGAACATTTGTCTTTGACAACCAGATCATGCATTTGTATTTAACAAGTGATTCAGAACCGGAAACAATATAAACCAGATCATGCATTTGTATTTAGCAAGCGATTCAGAACTGGAAACAATATAAACCAGATCAAGCATTTGCCTTTGGCAAGCGATTAAGAACAAAAAATAATAGAAAGCAAATCATGCATTTGTTTCTGCCCATTGTCTTCCAGAAAGGGCAAAAGCCATTTTTAGGACATTTTTCTTGCTATGAGGGGTAATGTTACACAGGAAGACCGTTTTAGAAAGAGATTTTAGAGTGGAGAGTAGATGTCTGCCACAAGGAAGCATTAACCAAACCAAAAGGCATGGAGACGCAATAAAGAGTTTGTCATAGACAACAATCCAGTCAGAAAGGACAAAGGGGAGCATCATACCTTCGACAGACCTTCAACAAAGAGGATGTGAGAGGGGACCACAGTTTGTAGGAGGGCGAGGAGCAGGAGCAGCAGCTAAAGCGGATGTTGAAGGGGACCAAAGTTGATTGAGGGAGAAATGGGCGTAGACGAACCTGTATGTGCAAATACACTTATTGACAGCGAAACACGAGAAAAACGCCTCTTTTGTTATAATTCATGTCCACCACAGGGTCCTTAGAGACCTTTAACGTCATCAAACTAAGGTTCATAGAGACGCTAGTTGAAAGTCCTAAAAAAAACATCTTTTTAGGCAAAATGACTGATTTGGTACAAGGTTGGTTAAAATGTTCTTTTAGGCCCATTGGTCACCAAAAGTGTTTTTTTTTTTTTTTTTTTTGTAAAATCCTCAATTAAAAAAGAAGAGACGAAAAGGCAATAAAAATTTAAAAGATGCAATATAATTGCAAGATAGGAAAATTGCGTTTTGTATAAAAATATTTGTAGCTATAAATGATCATATGCATTAAAAATGTATTAAAAACTTACATAACAAGTAAAATAAAATATACCAAAACAATAAAAAAGCAAGAAGGGCAAAAATATAAACAAATATAAAAACAAAATAAAAAATAGAAGTAAATGTTCACAATCGTTTTCCTTTTCCATGCAAAAAAAATAAATTTATAGGGAAAGTCTATATTTTGATAATTTAGATCCTACGGCCTAACTATGGCATCTTTCTACAATTAATGACTCCTCGTCTGACAATGACCCTACGATATTTATGAGATATGACGCTTAGCTGAATTGGCCTAACAGTACGTAATATTACATTGCATTGTATTAGACTTTCTCTCCAGTTAACTAAGTTGTTTAATTTGATATGGTTTGGAACATTAATCAAATCTATAGATGCATGCTTATACATTAAACAATGGATGATCAAATATATTAAAAGCGTACATTATAGCATGATCTCGACGATGAGCGATTCGGATTTGATCTTTAGATTGTCCGGCCATGTAATCAACGACCTTTATCATATAGGGCTGTCTTTCATTTCGAGGTGATGGGTAACATGCAAAATAGCATTAGGGGGAGAGATTTCTTCCAAAAAAATAAAATCTTATTATAATCAGTTTTTCTAATTCTCTTATTGATTAGACAAACAGAGATTCTAATGGACTGTAATTTCTAAAAAAGAATACAAGTTAGATTTATTCAAACTAAGATACACGGATAAAGCTCATCTAAAATTAATTGACTTTTTAAAGTGATGCTCTATAATTATTAGATGTGTGATCATGTGGGCTGCTTACGTCCACCACCCATGACAAATGAAATTTATGTGATTTGATTAAATGAAATTGGCAATTGAAATCAGTCTCTATCATTATTATTATTATTATTATAAATATATATATATGTATGCATTTACTACATTTGATCAATTATGTACAGTTTAAAGACCAAATGGAGCAAGGAAGTTTCAGTAAGAGCTCATCTCTTGATCTTGGCACAATTAGCATAAATTTTTTGTTTAGATACGTACAAGTGTGCCAAAAAAATATATTCTCTTAACCCTAGTTCCTAATAATAAATTAACATACTAACCCCATGCTCGGCACGGATATGACCAACATTGCAATCTAAAAACTCATGTATTAAAAAAATTCATTGTTTTTAAAAAGAGAAAAAGAGAAGTTGTGAGTACCTGTTTATGTAATTCAAATGCTAGTGGTGTAGAAATGAAATAGGAGAGTTAGAGTAGAAAGGGAATGAGAATTGGAGTAAAAAGGGGATGGTAGAGCCTTTGTGAAAGAAGAAAAATAGAGAGTAGATAAGTGATTTTGATAAAACAATAAAATCGTTAGTTGCATTGGAGTGGCGAGAGAACATATAAGATTTTGAAAAAAAAAAAAGTATAATAACTTCCAGTCAAAATTAAAACCCCATGTCAAAATCCAATTCCAAACCCTTTTCTTTAGTATATTATAGCTAGATTAATAATCCATGTTCAGTATGATTTTTCTTTTTGCATTACAAAATAAATAATTACATATAAAAAAAATTACCGTTTTTTATAAGACAAATTGGATAAAATAAAATTTGAAAAAATAAAATAAAAAAGGTGTGGTTATAAAAAAAAATGACTAAAATATGAGTAGTTTGATGGAAAATCGAATGACTTATTATATGAGTAGAAGGTCAAAGCCAAAACCTCCGAGTATATTATAATTGGTTGGGAGTGATATGGGTTATGATTTTTGGACAATTCTCTCTGCGGTTTTACTCTACTGCACGGACTACCCACTCCTACCGCACCGACTCTTCCATTGGCGAGACTCAAAACATAAAAGAGTCAAAGAGTCAAGACCCCAAACGAATCAAATACGACAGGAGACCCAAGTCCGAACCAAACTCAGATTCCAGAAAACCAAACGGCAGGAGAGAGAGAGAGAGAGAGAGAGAGAGAGAGAGAGAGAGAGGCTTCATCTGCAACCATCACAATCTAACACACCCTTTGTGGGTGCCCTTTTTCTAACACATCCCTTTTTCAATTTCCCCATTTCTTCATTCAATCCAGTTTTAGCTGCTGGGTTTCTGTTTTAGGTTTTATAAAAGAAAATCACTCCCATCTTTCAGAAACCCTTGTTTCCCACCAGGTAAGCATCAATATCACTTCCCCAAAACACCCTTTCCATTTCAACTAACTTTTTTCCATTGGATTCCCTGTGTTTCAGCTATTGTGTCTCTCTCTTTTTTTCCATCTGAAGTGAATCAAGCTGTCTCTCTCTGCAACCTTGTATCCACAAAGTTGTAATCAGAACCCCCCTCTTTTTTCTTTTTTTTCTCAAATAGGTTTTGTATTTATTCAGTCCCATGACTTTTAGCACCTGGGTCTCTGTCTAAAACTGTTGTTGTGAAGGAAATTGTCACTGTTTTTGGTTTGTTTAGCTTGGATTTTAGTTTGGAGATGGAGAGGTCAAGTGGGTCAGCTGTTTGGGTTATTGGGTTGTTGCTTGGTGCTTTGATGGTGTCAGTTTCTGGGAGATTTGTCGTGGAGAAGAATAGCTTAACTGTGACATCTCCTGAAAGCATTCGGGGCAATCATGACAGTGCTATTGGGAATTTTGGTATTCCACAGTATGGAGGAAGCATGGCAGGGACAGTCGTGTACCCAAAGGTTAATAGGAAGGGTTGCAATGACTTTGATGATTCTGGGTTGCCTTTCAAGGCAAAGCCAGGAGCTCTCCCGACATTTGTTTTGGTCGACCGAGGAGGTAACGTTGTTACATCCCTCTTGCATGTGGTTTTCTACACTGTCATGTGTTTGAAGATATCAATTATTCACAGAAAAGATGAAAAAAGGAGATATCAATCAACCAGATACTGAATTTTCAATTTACTGTTGTTGGGTTTTCAGTAATTGATGATCAGGAAGTTCTAAATTCATTCTCCCTCTTGCTTTCTTAACATTTCTTAACAGTGATATTTTGTTATTCTAAACTACTTGGATTAGCTTAATGGTGATATTTTGTTATTCTACATTTCAAATGAACAATTTACCTTTGCGGAAAAGAAGGTATCTGTGATTTGAAGAATAATGACTTAAGGAGGATAGAAATACTTTATCATTGTTTTACATGATTTTTAGATATGCTAAGCTAGATTGTCATATAGAAGGATTGTAAGAAAAAGTTTTAAATAATTGAGAATGCGGTTGAGAATCAATTACTTAGGAAAATAAACATATTAAGATTGGAATGAGATGGGAACTGGGAAGCACACATTGAATGGGAGTTGAACCTTTGGAAGACATTTGAGCTTCCTAAGTCCTAACCTCCTCCAACTTAAGTAGAGGACGACTTTTTAGCAATGGACCAGCGGCTTCCTTAACTGAGCAGCTCACATCTGCTGACTGTCACCGACAATTACTGTCGGAACCTTGATTTGGAATTTTATTAATGTGCTTTAACCATCATTAATTCCTTTTTGGTTAGTTGTTTAACACAGTATCTGTCTGACCCAGTATGCTAACTAGACTCAGTCAGTTACCGTGTCGAGTTGACCTGGAATAACTCAATTCCAGAACTGGACCTTGCACGGCCGTTATATTGGTTCTTCGTCAAGTGCATGAAAGGGATCTGAGAGAGGGAAACGTCAAACATATAAATTTAAAAGTAAATAAGGTTTCAGGTGATTTTTTATTGTCATTGCATACAGAGTAGTACAGCCAGTTATGACCATACCAGTGGCTGTTTCACCATGAATCATGCAACTTTCTGACTGGTTGGTGCCAGATACTGATTTCCAATTTTTTTTTTTTTTTAATATTAACATTTGGAAATTAGTATTTCCTTTTCGTTGGGAAATACATATACACTATTCTGGTATGAACTGGACTGCAACTTCACAATTTGTTGTCCAGCATTAGGGGGATTACCTATCCACATGTCAACCTTGTGGGGACTTATCAATCCAACAATGGGGCCGACTCTGATTAAAGTGAAATTTGGTCAATAACAATTCACACCAGGCTTCATTTTTCTTTTCTTTTTTTTTTTCTTTTATCTTTTTTTTGTTGTTGGGTTTTGGGTGGGGATTGTTTACCTGCTCCTATTAGGGGCAGGTTTGGTAGTGGGTGGTTTGGGTTTAGGTTGGACATGGGTTTCTACATTTTGACCTGAACTTGCCCCACTCTATGTGACTCTAATTTAGATATCACTATTAAGTAGTTGTCATATAGGGTCATTGCTTTGGTGCAATGGTAAGAGTCTTGGGTTCCATGCGTAATAATATAGGTTCGAGACTTGGGAGCAGCACTTTGTGCAAAATTGCCAAAGGTTAGGTTTGTCTCTAATCCGGACCCTCCCAGGACCTTGCTTCGCCATGACCCGCACTGGGTAATGACCCTTTTTTTATTAACTAGTTGGCCATATGATGTGAGATTGTATTTCACATGGTGGTCCATTTGACCAGTAGTTAATAACTACTTGGTAAGATTTTGTTCATAAAATCTCTCTAGTGCAAGTGGTTGCGGACAATGGACGTTCTTGTATAGGTTGTGGGATTGAATCCCCTCCTGTGCAGAATTTATTTTTTTAAATTTTAAAATAAAAACTGACCATTATCGAATCCGACCCTACTCGTATCGGTCACAGGGTGGTTTTGGTATCATAAAATCATAAACCTTCCACAGGTCATATCAGGCTTCAGTTTAGCCCACCTTTTGCTGTCCCTAGTTTTGGGGTTGCGTGGGTGGGTGGGTGGCTATGAGCTATGTGCACCAAATGGGGAAGGGATACTGAGAGCACGTGGGGAAGAGAATTTTTAATTATAGGGTCCACTTTAAGAAATCATTAATATTAGTTGGAAAAGTTTTAAAAGATAGAGGAAAATCTTTTCAAGTGTCTGTAAATAGTCCATGTCCTTTTAGTAAGTTGTCTTATTATGCAAATAGAGCCAGTTAAATGAGTGCCTATTGTATTTAATATTTTTTAAAGTTGGGAAATAGCCGGCTGGCTAGTAATCAATGTAATTAGGAATATTAATTTCTAAAACATGCCTCAAACCAAAAGACTGTAGTGCATGTGTTCCATTTGACCATCACAAAATAATAGAATACATGCTATTGTTATGGCAAAGCTTTCCTTCTTCTCTTTGGTCTTGGTGTGATGCCCAAGCCCCATTGGTGATGACTCCGATGGACCCTTGGTGATGATTCTTAGGCAGATTTATAGCAGGTTGGGGACCAATGTTTGACTGCACAGCATCTCATCTGCATCATCATTGCTGTGGATTTTACGACCCTAAATATTAATGGGGACGACGTATGAAACTTCCCGTGGTCAGTTTAACTTTAATTGTGATCAAAGATGGTTCACATAATCACGATTTGCCGGTTGGGATGATCATAATTGGTCCTGAGGGACGATTGGGTGGCAATGGGTGGAAAGTCGACCTAGTGGGTCCCGTCCCACAGAGTAAAGTGCATATAGCTTAGATGCACTTCAGAATACAGGAGAAATTTTCCAGGATAGTCTTTGCTTTGTACTTCAGAGCTTTCAGCGTTGCACATCATGTTAATATTTCTTACTGCAATATGTAGATCCTTGAGATTCCTTTGAAGGATTCATGTTGGAGGAGACACAACACAGTTGTTGACATCAACGTTCTGTTGGATATGCCTTAGTGGTGCACAGGCATTTGACTATTAGAAATAATTGAACTCTAAAAGTTCATTTTAAATTTAAATAAAGTAGAATATTTTCAATGGTAAAAGTATGACAAATATTGTTGACATCAACTTTCTGTTGGATATGCCTTAGTGGTGCACAGGCATTTCACTATTAGAAATAATTGAACTCTAAAAGTGCATTTTAAACTTAAAGAAAGTAGAATATTTTCAATGGTAAAAGTATGACAAATACATAACCCTGTTTCCATACCTCTGGTGTTATTGGTCGAGTGAGTGACCCCAATATGTGGATATGGATATGAGTAACATAGATTCCCTTGGCACTTTACAGATACAGCTAGTAAACAAACCATGAGAAGTGAGGAAACTGAAACACCATAACTCATCCCCCACATGCGAATGCCCACATTACCATCATTTGAAACTTTTAAGAAACTACTACTGTGGCTATCTCAGACCAATAATCTATATTTTTCCTTATTTTGAAAGTTGTACATCTATATGGATTATGAATATAGAATTGCCTGTGGTTAATTTGTGACTAATGTAAGACTACTGATCGTTACTTTAGTGACTTTGTCTCAGTCTCTGTTCGGTTTTACTAATGGCTTTGATGCTTGCTAATGTTTTGCATTGCTTGCAAGTTGCAACAAACAACTTTAGTGTGGAAGTTCACTGCAGCTTGCGCAATTACAACATGATAAATCATAATATCATCTACCAATAAAGAATAAATTCTAATATTACTTCCATTGTGATAAAAAAATAAAGCAAAATATGCATCATTTAGAAAGTCTACTTGGTATAGGGTTTTGAAAAAGTAGTTTCTTTTAATTGGATAAAATAGCTCCACATGGAGTGTTCTATGATTCATACTCAATCATATAGAACAAAGTATAAAACTAAAGTCCACCAGCGTGGACAGGGGACATGAGGTGGCCACAATTTCCTACTTGCTGTAAGTTGAAAGCAATAGTTTTATTTTGTACATCTGTGCCATGAAACGGCGACGGATGCCAGCAAGAGCATGAACAGAGTAACATAGTGTGGATGAGCCACATAGGAATTGTGGTCCTTCCTTTTATACTTTTGATTCGTTATGATTGTTGCAAATTCAATGTGCCTTCCCCTCACAAAGTGACAAATTGTGAATGCCATTTACAGAAAATAATCACTATTTCACCCCTGACAAGTCTGATATCTCTTTCCAATTTCAAAGCTAAATGTTTGGATACCTCAGTCCTAGCGAATTGAGGACAAGGCTGTATCTTGCTCCTAACATGTTTGAACTCAGACTGGTGGACCTCAAATGTGGGTCCAAAACTCAAATATGGATTACCCAACTTAATGTGCATAGGTAGCGGTGCTAGATTGTAAATGGGTGGATCAAGGTCAAACTGTGTCTGACACAATTAATAGTTACCTGGACTTGGATCCATGTTGTATTTGCTTGTCAGATTGACCAACCCTAGGAAGATTTCATAACTCGTAACCTTTGATGATAACGATGATGGTTGAAAGTCCTCTGCCAATCTAGTTGTTTATGTCATGTGAAGCAAATTTATGTGACATGCCTCAAGTAAAACTTACACGCATGCTCATTGTCAGTTTTTTTCTGGATTGCTGTGGTAGTGTGCTGCACCATGTCACAACTAAGACCCTTGACTGGGAGATTGTGGTTGAGTAATATGCCTTATGCAAGCTATTATTAAACTTATTTGCTTATTTTTCGTTGAATTGCATTTTAGGTTTCAAGGATGTAGATTGAAAGGTGCCCTTTTTTTATTTTTCTTAAAGACCAAATACATTAAGCTTTATTTCTTTTAATTGGGCCTTTCCTTATTTCTGTTTCAATGTAATTGAAAGTCATATTCTGCTCTACAGGCTGCTTTTTTGCGTTAAAGGTTTGGAATGCGCAGAAAGCTGGGGCTTCAGCAGTGCTTGTTGCAGATGAAACCGAAGAACCATTAATAACCATGGATTCACCTCAGGAGGATGAAGAAGCGGCCAAGTATATTCAGAACATAACGATACCATCTGCATTGATTGATAAGAATTTTGGTGACAAACTAAAGAAGGCCTTCATTAGTGGAGAAATGGTCAATGTAAATCTTGATTGGAGAGAGGCTGTCCCACATCCTGACGAACGTGTGGAGTATGAATTGTGGACAAATAGCAATGATGAGTGTGGTACCAAATGTAACATGTTGATGGAATTCGTAAAAGATTTCAAAGGTGCAGCACAGATACTCGAGAAAGGTGGCTACAGTCAGTTTACGCCCCATTACATCACGTGGTACTGCCCCCAGGCATTTACTGTTAGCAGACAGTGCAAGTCCCAATGCATCAATCGTGGTAGATATTGTGCACCTGATCCGGAACAGGATTTCAGCCAAGGGTATGAAGGGAAAGATGTTGTCATCGAGAACCTGAGACAGCTCTGCGTATTCAGAGTTGCAAATGAATCCAAAAGACCTTGGATTTGGTGGGATTATGTTACAGATTTTCAAATAAGATGCCCCATGAAGCAGAAAAAATACAACAAAGAATGTGCTGATGCTGTTATCAAATCTCTAGGTAGGTTAATTTCTAGGATCTTGGATCTGACATCTTTCTGGGTAATAAATATATTGAATGGATATATTGCTTCACTATTTTGGTGGAATCTGGCTATCATCAACAAACAATCTTCTTTTACTTCTTGATTTACGGGAAAAATAAATTCTTGAATTTTGGCAGGGCTTGACATTCGTAACATAGAAAAGTGTATGGGAGACCCAAATGCTGATTCTGAGAATCCTGTCCTAAAAGAAGAGCAAGATGCCCAAGTAAGTGGCTATTGTTACAGATTACCTTTCCATAGTTGCGAGAGTGCATTTGGATGCAGTAACTTAATTGAATAATTTGAAAGAATGGAAGGCATTCATTCTTGAGTGCCTGGGCCACTCTCATGTTGTTTTTCTGTCTTCTTTGTGTTAAGCTTGATATTTTTATTAAGATCAGACCCTGATGTTGCTGCGTGAAAGGCTGGGAAAAGAATTCATCATTATTATCATCTGCATCAGCATCAGCATCGTTTTTGTCTCTGTCATTGTCTTTATCATCTTTAAATAACCTTCTCCCATCTGTTTGGGTTCTGCTTTATAATTGTGAGTTTCACTTTTCTTTGTATTCAAATCTAAGACACTTCTTTTTCACTACTTCATCCCTAGTCTGGACTAGTATTCCCTTCTCCAGGTTCCTTCTACCTGTAAGTTCTCCTTGCATGGGCTGTTTCTGGTCTTCTATGTATATACCTAACCAGTTCAGTGGCATTTCTTAATTTTTGTTTGAACCGGATCCACCATGGATATTCTCTAATGTAGGAATGGCAATGGGTTAGGTTTGGTCAATCAGGGTAAACCTGTGCCTACCCTGACTAACACATGCTGCCCTACCCGGCCCTGTACCCGATGTGACCCTTGACAGGTTTGAGATATGTGATACCGTACCGAACCTGCTCCATGATAATTACAAGTTGTGTTGGGTTTGATAAGGATCCTATATTCCTTTCTATTGGAAAGAAATATAATTTTTTTAAAATTTTTGTTCTTATGCGGGATTTTGTTAATGTGTATGTGAATAGGTCCGAAACAGGACGAAGTGTATTTGAGGCAGCCAAAACCTGAACCCAACCTGGATCCAAGTCTGAAAACAGATACCCGCTCGCAAACCCGACAAAACCATTACTGAACCCTCCCCTAATAGGTGTGGGTTGGGGTGAGAGAGTACTAGTAGTCACCCTTTTAATTCAATCCATTTCCGTCTCTACTAATTTTCTCATTTTCTGATTATATCGTTTCTTGCTAATCTGCACATAACACGTGCATTTCAACCACTTGTTCTTTTTCTTTTTTTCCTCGTTGTTTCTTCGTTACCTACTATCTATAGCAATTCAGGCATATCTGCCATTTTTAAACTGTCCGTTTAGTCGGAGTAGCATTTGATGATCACAACACTACCATCATCAGGTCTCCATGAACCTGCATTGATTTTGTTTGTAATTTCCTCCACAAGCCCTCCTTGTTCTATGAAGTCACCTAGTTTTGAGGAGGATACGTGATTTCGGTGCTGCTCCAGATGCATGGTAGCTTCCAAAACATCGAAACCATAATGCTTTTGGGTAATTTGTTCTGCCTCATTGCAGGTGGACCTCCTAGCAAAAATGGGGCATCTTGTTTACATCTCTTAGTTGTCTGTAATTGTCCAGCTTGTAACTTTCTTGATTTTGATAATATTACTCTTGAGCTGACAAATAAAAAATTATGATATTTGGGAACTTCTCCTAAACCACTGTTAGTGTTTTGATGGGGCTGTTGCTTTCAACAATATACAATTGTTTCTGCTTTTGATAGTTAAGTATATGAAATCCTTCTAAATGAAAACTATTAGTTTCAATTTATGCTTAGCTATAGATGACAAAATCCTTTATATAGGTTGGGAAAGGATCCAGAGGTGATGTGACTATACTGCCGACCCTCGTCGTTAATAATCGACAATATAGAGGTCAGTCTGGGAAACTCACACTGCTTACTCTACTACCTAAGCTGTGCCTAATGCTAATGCATGAAATTGCAGGGAAGTTACAGAAAGGTGCTGTTTTGAAGGCTATTTGTGCTGGTTTTGAGGAAACTACTGAGCCAGCTGTTTGCTTGAGTAATGGTAAGCGTTAATACTATTGTAGCAGCTGATATTGAGAAATAACATGCTCTCTTTTGCAGTATGATCTTCTAGTTTGCTGCATGGGTGTCTGGTTGATGTTATATTGTTGTTTGATCGAATTTATTATAATTTTTTTTCTCCTTACAGATATAGAAACAAATGAATGCTTGAACAATAATGGTGGTTGTTGGCAAGATAAAACTGTCAACATTACTGCTTGCAAGGTAGTAATGGAACTGTTCATCTTGAAAGGAGCCTTTCTATCTCTTTTCATGTTGATAAGTGTATATTTTTCTCAGGATACATTCCGCGGAAGAGTGTGCGAGTGTCCCATTGTTCAGGGTGTGCAATTCAAGGGAGATGGTTACACTACTTGTGAAGGTAAACCTCTCTCTCTCTCTCTCAATGGTCGGACATCTGTTGCTGCCCCTAAACACGGGACCACTTGGGCCCATGATCAGCCAACCCAAGCCCAGATCTAGAGCCAATCTAAGTGACAGTTGTGGATATTTCTCTTTGCTTATTGTGCATGTTATGATATAGACTAATCTGGTTGTGGATATTTCTCTTTGCTTCTTTATTTATGTAATAAAAGTTGTGATATTATTTGAATTGCCTTTCTTTTATCTGATTGGTTTAAATTAGAAAGTGACACTGTAATCATAAATAATGCTATATAGCCTCAAATGGTGGAGAGTTTTTTTAGAATCATGATTAAAAAAAGCATTTTATTCGGTTCTTCTTATGGGTTTTTTCTGCAGAAAGACTTTCTTTGATTTTCATTGGAAATACATCTTATGCAAAGGGTCTCTTCTTCACACTAGTATCTCACTGAGATCTGTCCATCGATTGATTGATCAACACCATTCAGGGAGAAGGCTTTATTCAAAGAGCTTGACATGAGAGCCTGATCTGCAGGTTGTCTAGAGCTCTATTCAATGTCACCATCCTCTCTTTTCTGTATGGGGAATCTCCAGAGCCTGATCTCCTTAAATTCAACTCTCTCTCTCTCTCTTACTTGGAGGGAACTCTTAAACCAAACTTTCTTTTGGAAACTTTGGATGGAGATGGGATTTATGTGATTGTTGAGACTGGTTGGTAAAATATGTTACAGGCTTTGCTGGACCCATTTGGGTTTCTTAAGAGCCCTTTTTATTAATTCTCTTTATTAAGTTGTAGGCTTTACAAAATCCATTTACGACGTTGTAGTTTTCTTTTGGCCAAATAATTAGGAATAACTTGCATAAGTGCTTGGTGCCATTACTAAAGCATATTCTCTCTTCTTGTTGACAAGGATATCTTCTGCCCAAATGGAGATGGGATTTCTGTGATTGTTGAGACTGGTTGGTAAAATATGTTACAGGCTTTGCTGGACCCATTTGGGTTTCTTAAGAGCCCTTTTTATTAATTCTCTTTATTAAGTTGTAGGCTTTACAAAATCCATTTTCGACGTTGTAGTTTTCTTTTGGCCAAATAATTAGGAATAACTTGCATAAGTGCTTGGTGCCATTACTAAAGCATATTCTCTCTTCTTGTTGACAAGGATATCTTCTGCCCAAATGTAACCCAACTATTCAGCAAAGAAATCAGCTGAATTTAAACTACAAGTTTTCTTTTTCTTTTTCCTTTTCCTTTTTATACATTGCATAACATTCTGAATATATTAACACACACTCTGGTTGTTTTTGTTTATGTGAGAATTACTGTGCTCTGATTCTAAACTTGGGCTTGTTTGGATAGGCAAAAAATAGAGTAGAGTGAAGTTAAATGGGTCCTAACTGTCTAAAGTTTCAACTCTACCCTTTTTGGATGAGTCTGGCCCAATAAATGAAGTAATGTTGCGAGCCACATGTACTCCATTTCACTTCAACTCTAAATACTTCTATTTCCTTGAGTAAAAGTGGATTCTACTCCAAACCTTAACTTCAAAATAAACATCCAAATGGAGTGAAGTGAAGTACTCTACTTTAACTTATACCTACTTCTCCTCCACTTCACTCCACATGTGAAATCCACTTCATTTTACTCCACTCCTCATTTATCCAAATAGGCTCTTAAGATCTCGGTGATATAACCTGAAGATCCAAAGTTCACACATGTGAGGCAAACAACAAACCACACAAATGATGCAGAGCATTAATCTGAATTTGGGTTGTTTTTGGGTTCTGTCGATATTTCTACAGTGCACTATGGGTTTAAAAGATATGGTTACAACTTACATGTACCTCTACTTAGGCATCCACTTAATAATTGTGTACTAGGTCAAGAAATAACTTGTTTCCTTTCTTAGATGCCACTTCTGGTTTCTGAAAATCACTATAGGTGAACTCAATGTGTCATTATTAATTTTTTGTTGTATTTAAACCTTTTGTGCATGTTCTTTTTCTGAAAGGTTGCTTCCATGCTTACCAGTCTGGACTTCTTCTATGCATATTCCAATGTCTGTTTAGTGCATGGGTTAATTTGTATTTTTTTTCTTCTGTACAGCAAATGGTCCTGGGCGGTGCAAACTGAACAACGGGGGCTGTTGGCAGGGAACTCATGATGAACATACGTTCTCTGCTTGCCTGGTGGGTTCTGTCTGGAGGCGCCTTTTTTGTTAATTTTTTTTTTTCTTTATGGAGAAAAGTTTGATGGAGACTCTCAATCCTTGACATCTACAGGATAGTGAGGGCAGTAAATGCCGGTGTCCTCCTGGATTCAGTGGTGATGGGATCAAAAGTTGTCAAGGCAAGTTCCACTTAGTGCATAATTTTTGGTATAGGTTTATTTTCAGAAATTATTCCAGTATCTATGAAAAACAATCAAAGAGACCAGATATCTATGTGAAATAGCATGCAGCATAATGGTATCAACCATTGGGCCCTACAAGTCCTAGATTAATGAATGTGTAGAACAAACCAAATCAATATCTTACAGGCTACCAGATGGCTGGAAAATAGTAGAGAATTGCACCCATGTCAATGTGTTTAAACCATTTGATATTTAAAATCTTTTGTTTCTGTATCTTTCTCTGGACTGTCCTGTAAACTGCTCTTGGCTATTCAAAAGTGGGTGATGAACCTGGCGGAAGTCGAGAGGTCTGTCTGTCTTCTTGGGATGAATGCCATTTGTAGGGTGTGGAATGGGTGGAACCCAACGGTTGGCAGACTGTCTTGTGAGCTTGTTGGGCTACAGACCGGCTGGATCGCGGTGCATCTGGGCGTGATGGGTAAGCAAGTGAGCGGGCTAGTCCGCGAGTAGTCTGTGTGCTGTGGGCCTGGCCCAAATTCATGGAGGATGTCTTCTAGCCCTTTTCCTTTGATCTGAGCCAATCTGGTCTGTTGACTGTGGTCACATCAGTCTTATGTTTCATCAATGTCTCTGAATATTAGGCCCATCAATTTACATGAGTTTGCCTAAGAAACTAATTTTACCATACATTAAATGTATATGATCCTTGACTTGAGGATATTTACTGTCCATCCCTAGGTGTTTACTAGTTGGGCCATTGGCGACCCCAAAAATATCCTGCAGAGGGCAGTCCCATCCTTGGGATTGGTGTTCTCTGATAGATGGAAAGAAAAAAAAATTGTAATGCAATATAATTCACGTTCAGTTGTAAAAATGATATAAAAGTGGAATATTGCAAAACTTGCTCTGAAAGATTTGAGGGAATAGAATATTGCAATAGTCAATCTGAAAGATTCAAGTGAATAGTCCATCCACAATAGGGCCCATTTCGCCCATGGCCTTTATCACTGAACTGTGAGCTTGACTTGTAAGGACCCAATTCTGTACGAGTGTACATTTTCTCAGGCTGAGGATGGTATAACTCTTTACTGATAAGGATGGAATGGTTCCCACAATGCATTTCCCAGAAGGTACCAAATGTAACAAAATTTTATTCTCATGTAGCCTTGTTTTTACTGCTGACAGATATTAATGAATGCGATGAAAAAAGAGCTTGTCAATGTCCTGAGTGCAGCTGCAAGAATACCTGGGGCAGCTATGAGTGCACTTGTAGCGGTGACCTTTTGTACATCAAGGACCAGGACACCTGTATAAGTAAGTTCTACCATCCAACCCATGCAGGTTTGGTATTACTTTCTCACTTTAACCTGAAGCTTCATATCATTTGGTCGTCTCATCCACAGGTAAAAGTGCTACTGAAGTAAGGACAGCTTGGGCTGCTGTTTGGGTCATTTTAATTGGATTAGCAATTGCTGCTGCTGGAGCTTACGCTGTTTACAAGTATAGATTAAGAGTAAGTTCTGTGCATTAGTATCCCCTTGGCATGAATATTATAACTATTATTGGATTGAACCACACAGCAATTCAAGCATATCACAACCTGTACAGCCAGCAGGACTTGAGCCCATGCTCTAATTGGTCTTTCGGATATGCACAAATAGCTCTCATTGTGTGCTTAGTTGTAGCACCATTCCAGCTTACATGCTTTTTGTGCCCTTTTTGGAAATCTAAGACCACTACCCTTCTACATCTGCTTTAACTTTATTTTCTCAGTATTTTTAGAGGAATTGAAATTGTTGCTCTTTCTCAAATCGCGAGGTGAAAACTAATGAAATTGTGGGGTCGGTGTGCGGATTTTGTTTCGCGCGCGCGTGTGTTTGGGGGGGTATAATTCCTTGATTGGTTCTTCTGTGAGTCTGAGTTCCAAGGTCACTTTCTGTATTGAATAGGGTCCATGAAAATTACAGTTAAGAGTGTGCGCAACAAATGGCAAATAGAACCTTGAAACTTCCATAAATATTCTTGGGTTAGGAGTTTCCCACTGGAGAAGCTGCTTGTGGGAGCAAGCTCGTTATTATATAATGGTCTCATTCCTGAAGGAAAAAGAAGAAACTGAAGCTTCTATGTCACCCATGGGCTTTCTTTTATTTTATTTTACTTTTGATAACGAAGGGTGTCCCAGCCCTTTGGCCGGACTAATCCCTACGGGCCCGGGGGGAGCCGGGTAAATCCCCTATAGGCCCATGGTCCCAGCCCATGGGCTTTCTTTTATAAGCATCATGATTTAGCCAAAGCTAGCCATCTCCGTAGCATACAAGCTATAATAGTATCTTGTTCAAGGTAGTTGTTGTAAAATGTTAAATTTATGATCAACCATTCTGTCCTAGAGACCATGTATAAGTAATTCTAGATTTTGAGTTTCCCCACTTTTTGGGTAGATTCTCAGATATGTTTATCTTGTTTTGATGTTTCAGTCATACATGGACTCGGAAATCAGAGCCATAATGGCGCAGTACATGCCGCTGGACAGTCAAGGGGAGGTCCCAAATCACAGCCAAGAAGATCATGCCTAATTGCAATTCCATTCTATTTGTTTGATTCCCAATGATGTGCAGAAGCCTTCTTTATGCCATTACTAAAGAACATAATCCGAGGGTATTATATTTAAGCTGGTCTTACAAAAAGAAAAAGATGGTGGTTCAATAAAGGATAGGTTTATGTTAGTTACATAGTTTTTGTTTCTGGAACATGTTGTTCAAATATTTGGAGGTCTAAAATTAGGATAAACGGGCCTTACTTTAGACAATTGTATTTTAGACAATTGTATTTTTGGGGTGTCTTTATCTTCAACAACTGTGTAATGCTTGTATAATTGTTTTGTGGTTTAGTACTTTTGGCATGGTTCCTCCTTCCATCTTCTTTGTCTTCTTTTAAATCCTTAACCTTTTAGAGCTTGTTCGGATGTCAATGCAAAATCTCAATATGTCTTTTGGTTATAATGTAGTGTTAGATTGTTTTGTTCAAGTAGATGATGGATGCAGTAGGAATTGTGGTCTCCTGATTCGTGCCATAGTATGGATCTAATTGATCCTACAGGAGATGGGGAATGTCCTTGGGACCTCCGTTTCCTGCTAACCTGAAGAATCCAGGTGTGCAGGCCCATTGCTTTGGACCTGGTTGATTATAGTTCTGAGACTAGGCCCATGGTCTAGATGTGATTATCTGAATATATTTGAATGTGTAATAATACATAATATATCAATAATATATTAGATTGACATCATTACATGATATGTAATTATAATATGCTTGGGCTGGATTTGGGTCCAGGTCCAATTGGGTTCTGGTTATGGGCCAGATGCAGTAGAGATATCCTGTTTACCTCTCTACCAGTCATGGGGTAGAGATATGGAGCCAGTTGTCTTGACTGCTGGACCAAAGGTCTACTACATGTCTATGCATCAGCAAATAGGAGTATTTTTATTTTTTACAATTCTTTTATGTATTACAAATAAGAGTCTGGTCTGATTAATTCCTCAAATTGGTTTCTTATTTTCCATGGGCCCTTTTGTTTGCGAGGAATTGAGTTTCTAGGAATTCATGATAATATGGGTTTCAACAGAGAATCATTAGAAATGTGGGGTGAAGGATACCGGGCGGAGATGTAGATGGGACCCTGCTTTTCTAGGATTTGATTTGCTAGAGTGATGACAAGGTAAGCATTTTCCTCTACAGGGGAGATTATTTTATCGTCATTTCTGGATCGCCAGTTTTCATGACCTTTGTTTCTTCAATTTAGCTACTCATATCAAAACATTTCTTAGAATTCCTTGTGATTCAATTCCATAGATCTTCGGAGAATAGCATTTGTTGAATATCATCCCAGATGAAGCTGAAACAAAGAGCTTTCTGTAGTCCGGCTTGATCCATGGGGACAGTTCAAATACACAAGCTAGCTGAGCCCAAAATCGTGCAGGTAGTTGGGTAGTTGGGTTTATACATAATTAAAGTTATCCATGAGGCACAATTGCTTTGTTCTTTGCCATAACCAATAAAAACAGATTTACGGGCAATCAAATTTGTAGGTAAACTGAATGCAGGGCAATTGAATTGTGAATATCCAAATGCACACATTTGGATGAGGGATTTGGTGGGTTCCAAGAATGGTAAATGCCTACATCAACATACTAAATTGGACAACAACACTGTTGAAGAATAGGTAGCTTGAGATTCTCCAAAGAGTGTAAGTCGTGGTTGTCATCATCAAAGCCTTGTCCTAATTATGTTGGGTCTCCAAAGAGTGTAAGTGAAATCTCAAAAAAACAATCTTACTTCCAAACACATACATAACATTTGGATGCATGGATTTTCATGGCATATTTATCTATATTATTACCTTTTAAGTTGGATGCATTTGCATACTAAAAAAGTATAATTGAAAGAGTTGTTTCTTCCAATTAAAATAACAGCGGACAAGGGGGAGACATGAGGTAGAATGCAAAATGTACTTAGAAGGAACTGTGCACTTAAACACCACTTACACTTGTATTGTCTGAAAATAAGGTACATTCCCTAGAAATTAAAATAGCCAAACACAGCTCAGATCAACATACAAAATTTGTGTTCATGCATAGACAGTGGATCCCTTTGCTTTCTTCATGCACATGAGCATGTGAATTAACAGTTCTTATGAAAGACACTGTTAATTTTATATGTAGTGGTTGTCTCTACTACATTGAATCTAGAGTACTGTACAGATGAACAGATCAGAGGTTATTAAATAAATAATCACTAGGATTCTCCTCATGGATAGTAGATGGATAATCCAATAACTTATTCTGATAAACCCATCGCAAGATATTGATAAGGTTTTAATAATAGGGGCATTATTTATCAGCACCATTTCTTCTAAGTTCCAAAGTCATACCTGTGCAGAGATCTTCAAATCAAGTCCAATATCCATTCCCTTGTATGCAAGTGGAGCATACATCCATAGATCCTCAGAGCTTAAGAGCTGCATAAGGATTAAATAAAACAAATGGATTAGCATATTAGATTTGCCAAAATCTGTAGTAAAAATCTTGTGTGGATTTGATCTTCAAAACAGAGTACATCTCTAGTAGGTACTGATATGTATCATGACAGTTCTGACCATGATGTTGAACTATCTGGAACCATTGTATATAGAATGATGCTGCAAAGTGCATGAAATGATTAGCTTATTAAGCGAAAAACTAACAGCCCTTTAGCACACAAGAACGCTTGAAGATCTACTTGAACTATCTAGTCACTTAAGTTGGTCCTTGCAGAGAAGTGGCCAGAAGACATCCTCAAATGTCTAGTAGAGGATGCTTATTATCTGACAACTCCAAAATATTATCCCACATGTGGCGGGACTGTGTATAACGATCAGGATCATTGATTTGGTGGGCTGTAACGCCAATGGTCCATTGCCAAACCAAGGATAAGTGGACTACGCTAATCACCAAACATGTTTTACCTATGCCAATCACCTTACATGTTTACCACAGGTTGGTGAGCATTTGTTTTCCTTTGTTGACTAATGACTGAACTGCCATTTAGGAAATGTTAAGGCCCATGTGGAATTTGAAGCAATATGATTTCTTACCTTGATTTGGAGCTGCAAGAACTTCACATACTGAACTGCTTCTTCAAGCATTGTGCTAATGTCTACCTGTGGTAACCAATATCGAAAAAAATCAGTCTTCCCTGATTCCAAATGGTGAAAGGTTGAAAGGACTTTAATGGTGAAAGGAATCAGTAAATGGAGAAACGTTGAGGTGTACATACTTTTGTTCCATTAGGAACAAGATTCTGCAAGATCCTCAATCTCTCATTTATTCTCTCCCTTCTTTTCTGAAAAATAAGTTTCCTAAAAAGTCAGCATGATGAAATGGAACTATGATCCAATTAATGAGTGCTTATTGTGTTGCTACTAGTAATCATCGTATTGTGGAAATTACCCTTGCATAGAGGCTTTGTGGATCAGTCGCTGATCCTCGTCTGACTCTTGCTTTCCCATTAGTGTTAAGAGCTGCAGACCCTTTAGAGCTTGAGCCTTTTCTATCATTCATCTCTTGGGAAGTATTTGAGTCATCCTCAGAAGAATAGCTGCGGAGCTCTGCCCATATAAAGCAGCATTGCTCTCTTCTTCATTAGTAGCCGAAGTGACCTGCTTCTTCTTCGAAAGTGTGATCTTTGCATCCTTTTAACCTGCATTTGATTTGAGTAATGACAGTGTTTCAACATGCCTATCTCTATAAATTCCTAGATAACATGTTGAACACACCATATACTTACGTCTGTAACCCGAGTCCTTTTCTTCGGACATTGGCCACTGCTAGTCTTTTCTAACACCATCTTATCAGTTTCCCGTGCTTCGAACTGGTTGGGAAGATTGTGTTCTCCGAAATCGTCTACATTCATCTCTTCATTCAAGTGAACAATTTCTTCAAATAGACTATCAGGAACAGCCTGCTCATCCACCATACAAAGATCCATTGCTGAGAAGTTACTAATCATTGTTGGCACTTCATTTGCACTGCCAGTGTAGTACTTTTCATAATCTGAACAGGGAACATTCAGGCTATTGCTCTTCCCCTGCAAACTAGTGTTAAAGACATCCGAACAATGGTAATGTGAATCATTGTCACCCATCACCATGTTTGTACCCTCATGACCAGACCAAAATCCAATGCTCTCATCGTGATTTTGTTCTTCTGTGAACGGACAGCTGCCGAGCAACTGAGACATAAATTCGGCCTCATCGGCTGACACTGTCCCATTGAAAGAGTTCCAATTCATCACAGACAATGCTTCCAAAGACTCCATTTTTATCAATTGTTGTAATACTGGAGAGAAAAGCTCCCTCTCACTGTCCAACAGTGGGGAGGAAATAAAGATGGGAGAAATTTATATTAACAGCTACTAAGAATAAACCATACATGGGTCTTAGAGAAATTTGACTTTTTAGGATCAACATCTAGAAGGACAGAGCAGATTGAGATTGTAAGAATAGAATACTGAATACATGGAACCTGACAACAATTGAAAAGTGACTAAATCTATGATTGATTGATTAGGCCTTAAAGATGAGATTTAGTACAAGTTGGAAGGATCAAGTTGGGTGGAACTGAGAGAACGTGGGGAGTCTTGATTGGATATGAAAAGTGGAGGGAATTTTGTGGGTGGCTGGAAAAAGCGCGTCCATGGACGTGGAGAAGGGTATGGGATTGTTAACTACTGTTTGAAAGACAACCGAATCCATGAACTGCGATCATTGCTTGCTTCTTCATTGGCCTAAAAAAAAAAAAACCAACAACTGTACCCAGTGTCTATATGGGTGTTAGAGAAATGCTCAGTTCATTTGTCATGCTTGAATCTAGCTGGGGCTAATTCATGGAGGTGAAGGAACCAGAAAAAAAAAAAAGATTGAAGAAGTGATTCTAGGAGTCAAATATATCTAATAAAACTATAGCTGGAATTGAGATCTCAAGAGAAAGATATCAAAATATTTTATATGGGTGATACAATCCAGAAGGCCCATGAAATATCACATGAGGGTTCTAATTGGTCGGGTCACCTCAAGCCTGACATGACTCGGCCTGCCTTGGGTGGGATATGGGCCATGTTTTAAGCATATGGGTTAGACCCAGGCATGATTTTCTGGCTCAATAGCTGAGCTGTCAGGGCATGAACCAATGTAATGCTTGAAGGCCTGACCAGACCTGCATATCTCGCACATGGGTGCAGATCACTTTAGAAATGGTGTGGGCCTGGGCCTGATTTTCACACAATAATATGGTGATATTTTCAAGATATCTTCTAAGTTTGAGAAAAAAATAAATGAGAAAACTGTTTACCAAAGGAAAATGAGAGTTTTTCTTAAAAATCTATAAAAAGAAAAAAGAAAATTTATCAGTGTTTTATTTGTATATTGTGAGAATAATATCCCAACATAAATCCCAATTTTGAAGATTAACCAAAATAGGGCCTATCGTCGAGAAGGCTTGGGCCTCCTATAATATGCGAGGCATACCCACACATTTGCAACTTTTCCTCTAATAAGAAAGCTAGAAAACTCATTTTGCAACATTTCCTCCCCTTCCAGTGGAGGAAAACCTGCATTTTGCTCTATACATTGTTACTCATTTTGCAACATTTCCTCCCCTTCCAGTGGAGGAAAACCTGCATTTTGCTCTATACATTGTTACTCATTTTGCAGCCTTTCCTCCCCTAAGAGTGGAGGAAAACCTGCATTTGCAATACTTGAGAAGCTTTGCTATTTTTCCTCCCCTAAGAGTGGAGGAAAACCTGCATTTGCAATAATTGAGAAGCTTTGCTACTTTTCCTCTCCTAAGAGAAGAGGAAAACCTGCATTTGCTACTCTCCACTAATGAGGGGCCCATATGATGGCTATCATCAAACTGTGGGGCCCATATATTTAAAAATCAGGGATTGTACATGTGGGGCCCACGGTTTAGTTGTGTAGGACCAGTGAACTGGTGATTAGGTGGGCCATATCACAACATTCACACTTGACTTGAGATACCAATAAAAAAAAAAAGGATATTACACTCATTTTTTTTTGAAAAACATAATTGTTAATTTGAGAAGGGTTTAGAGATTTCGATTATGTTACCAAATGCCATTTATCAATGTGGGGTCCATCTAACTCGGGCTATAAATAATCTTTTTAACTCTTTCGCACTCGCTTCCCAATAATCACACTTGTCAAAGTTTTGTAAGCCTTTGGATTGATCATGCAAATTGGGCACCTACCCTATTTTGTCCATCTGATTTTAAGTTTTTTGGTAACCCATCCAAGGGAGCTAGGACTCAAGAGAGAGCCCACACAGGCCGGAAAAAGGCCCACGTAAGTGGGAAGAAGTAGCGTACCCAGGGTTCAAACCCATGGCAAAGCTAGCTAGGTGAGAACTGTTGTCACTTATCAGTGAGGTAAGTGGTCATTCTCATCCATCTGATTTTAAGTAAGGCTAACCACTTTGGGTCACATCGATAGTCTCAATGTAAAACTAAAGTCATTTAAATTAAGTTGAAAATGCAAATAGAGATCAATTTGAGGGTTAAAAGTGTCAACCTAAACCCTTAGCAGGTAGGTTAGGTTGGTGTTGGCTTAGCAACTCATAGTGCAACTACTTAAGTTGATCGCCTCGGTTGGTTCGGTCAAATAGAAAGCATGGACTACAAATTCCTATTAGTTTTTTTTTTTTTTTTTCATCAATTTGTAATTGGAATAGATTTCAATCCTTTTTTTTTTTTTTTTTTGTAGACATAAATTTCAATCTAATGAAAATAATTTAGTATCCTGAGTCTGACCCAACTTAAGTACATGACAACTAAGACCCAAGCCCAACCATAAATCTTCCCGGGTTTCAATAACTATTTGAGTAAGCTGGGCCATGTGGGCTAGGGATTGACCTGCCCCCAAGTTGCAACGTTGTATATGCCCCAGGTGTAGTATGGTGGATGTGTAGACACAAGACTTTCCATGTGAAAGCCCAACAGCCATTATATAGCTCAATACTGCAACTTGATTTAACAAATGGCAACCAGTTGGTTGATTACTACTCAATAAAGCAAATTAATCAAGTGCTCAAATACTTGTTGATGGGTCAGGCCCAAGTGACCCGAGTCCGTGATAAGTGCAGGCCCAAATCCACCTGGTAGAGGCAGGGTCCAGATTCGTGAAGAGACGAAGTTAGAGCCGTTCCTTTAACCCGCTTTTACCAGGTCCTGCGGAGGAGATCTTACCTGCCTCGTCTGTTGAGGGCAGTTCGGAAACTCCGCCAAAACGAAGCTCCCGCTGCTGACACGAAGCTCCCGCTGCTGAAGAGTCGTCCCCATCTGTTAGGGGACGACTATAAAACAAGAGCCCCACCCACACTGAGGGGCAAGCTATTGCAATCAACCTTTATCATCATCTTCCTGTATTCTTTGTAATCGCTACACACTTGAGAAATAAAATCTTCACCTTAAAGTGGACGTAGGTCATAATGACCGAACCACTATAAACCCACTCTCTCTTTCTCTCTCTCTCTCTATTTTTCACATTAATCACTCTATTCTTGACCGGTGGTGCCTGAAATCACTTTTTGGCATCATCAGTTTGGCGCTGTCTGTGGGAACGTCAAAACTCTCACTTCATAACACTTCATTTTCGAAAGCTATGGTGACCACCACCAGATCGACAATGCGACAAGAAAACAATTCCAAGCGAGAGGAAGAGGATAATCCTCCACCAAATAATCCTCCTCCAAATGCTATCGCTCCAGATCCCACTCTCCAACAGATGTTGGCGACAATGCAGCAGCTGGTAGCCCAAAACCAGCAGATCCTACAGCTCATGCTCGCGGGGGCAGGGAGGAGCAACGCAAGGAGGGCCTCGCCAGGGAGCTCCTCGCAGGGGAGCGCTTCGCCCGGGCGACCATCCGCATGGCGCCCAGGGCCTGGGCGCCCACCCCCATGGCGCCCAAGGCCTGGGCGCCCATCACCATGGCACCCAAGGCCTGGGCGCCCATCCACCGGGCACCGGCGTCCAAGGAATTCCTCATAACCCCCCTTTCGGAGTGCTATTGGTCAACCCTCAAGGTCGCGCCCATCACGGAGTCCCTCTACGCCAAGGTGGAGCTCATGTTGGAGGACCCCCACCTCCAGGTGGAGCGAATTATGGCGGTCTTCCACCTCCTCCCTATGTTTCTAGTGGGAAGGAACCTCATTTCCAAGAGGAAGAGGATGAAAATCGAAGCATAGAAGTGGGGAGTCACTTCTACGATCGGTCCAGTGAAGCCCCCAATCACTGGGAAGAAAAAATCAAAGAAATGCAGAATCAACTGGGCGATGTCTTCAACGCCATAAGAGCTCAGGCACCGGAGACGGTAGATTATCTAGTTGGGCGAATGGATACACCGTTCAAGCCTGACGTGGTGAACTACCCACTCCCTCGGAAATTCAAGATGCCATCCGTGGAGATCTTTGATGGAACGAAGGATCCATTAGACCATCTAGAGACTTACAAAACCAAAATGCAACTGCATAATATCCCTAACGAAATAATGTGCAGGGCGTTCCCAACTACATTGAAAGGGTCCGCTCGGCAGTGGTTTGCCAATCTCCCCCGAGCATCCATAGCCACCTTTCGAGAGTTGAGCAAATCTTTTGTCTCACACTTTATCGGTGGGCGCCGCCGCCAAAAGCCTGCGACACACCTGCTCAGCATAAAGCAGGATAAACATGAGAGCCTCAGAAGCTACCTCACTCGTTTTAACGAGGAGGTACTTCATGTTGAAGAACCCGACGACAAGGTCTCCATGACGGCCTTCCTGGGAGGCCTTCGCTCGTCGAGCTTTCTCTTTTCAGTGGTGAAGCGACCACCAAAGAGCATGGTAGAACTGTTGGCAAAAGCTCAAAAGTATACGAATGCTGAGGAAATCAACAAGTCCAGGCAAGGTGAATCATCTCGTGGATCGCCAAAAGCTTGACCTGCTTCTCTGCACTGTTCTCAAACAGGCAGCTTGTATATCCAGCTTAGCGGCTCTCTCGCGGGTCGTCAAAAGCTTGGCCTCTGCACTGTTTTTAAACAGGCAGTCTATCTCCAGCTTAGTGGCTCTCTCGCGGGTCGTCAAAAGCTTGGTCTCTGCATTGTTTTTAAACAGGCAGTCTATCTTCAGCAAAGCGGCTCTCTCGCGGGCCGCCAAAAAGCTTGGCCTCTGCACTGTTTTTAAACAGACAGTCTATCTCCAGCTTAGCGACTCTCTCGCGGGTCGCAAAAAGCTTGGCCTACCCCTGCACTGTTCTCAAACAGACAGCCTATCTCCAGCTTAGCGCTCTCTCATGGGGCGCCAAAAGCACGATCTTAAAAGGATCTTAAAACTCAGTGTGCAGGAAAAGTTTGCAGACCAAAGGATCCATCACTAGATAGCCATCAACGGTGATGAGAAGCATTTGCATTGGGTTGTGAGGGACTTGTTGCCATCCCTGCGCGGGCGCTCACCGGTGCTGCCCCCTCCACGCGGGCGCCAGGGGCGCCCACTGTTGCGGACGCCCAGGCCGGCGCCCGTTGGCGCTGCTAACTCCCCGTGGGCGTCGGGAACGCCCGGCGCTGCTGCCTCTCCACACCGAGCGCCAAGGGCGCCCGGCCCCACCGCTGCCGCCGCCTCCACGATGTCGGCGCCCACCGCTGCCGCTGCCTCCGCCCGGGCACCCGCCGTTGCTGCCCCCTGCACGCCGGGCACCGCCGGCGCTACTGCCCCTGCGCGCCCGGCGCCCGCTCTGCCTCTGCGCGCCCAGCGCCCGCCGGCTCTGCTGCCCCTGCACGGCCGACGCCCGCAGGCGCCCGCTCAGGCAGACGCCCGCCCCTGCCGCGGTCTCCACGCGGGCGCCCAAGCCGACGCCCAGCACAGCCAATCCCACGTGGACGCCCAGGCCAGCACATGCATCTGGCGCCCGCTGCTGCTTGCCTATTCCATGATTAAAAAAGTAACTTTATGGCAACCTATTCCCGGTTACTAACATGTCAATGTTGCATGCTCCACCATCCAAACTTCAACACACTTCAATTCCTTGCCTGCTTGCCCCCCTGCCTTGAAAATCATGACTATGAATTATGATATGGCATCTGTCTGTTTATTTTTACAAGTGTGGTTTTGAAATACACTCCCAATCCACCATTCTATTCAAGCTTGATGGACCCGTGATTGTGACCGTCCGATTGGGTGCATGCACACCAGATTTACCAAATTAGTCCTACCTAGGTTCTAAACATGGGCATACCATAAAGATATCACAGCAGCCCCACTACATATTATTATTCTAAAATTGATACATAATATCATTGCCTTATCCTAGACTCCTCACACCATTTCACATGGTGCTTTGAGCCACCATTTAACATGTCTCCATCAGCCCTTTAATTTAAAACACTTGTCTTAAAAAGTCTTTCAGAACATGGTCTCCATCACCATTTCACGTGGTGCTCAGAACATGTTTTGGGTTCATCAGAGCAACACTGCTGCCTCGTCCATCCCTGTTGCCTCGCCCAGGGCGCCCATGCCACTGCTCATGGGCGCCCATGGGCCACTACCCATGGGCACCCACTGCCGCGGCGCCCGCCGCCTCTGCTGCCTCCTGCGGACCACCTTGAATTCTATCACCTGCTGCAACCCGGAATCTGAGAGCAAGATATGTCCAAAGCTAGGAGGACTCTTCCGGATCAAAAAAAAAAAAAAAAAATTGGAAGAGAGAAGGAACTTGACTATTTGAAATGTCCCCCTTTCAAAGCTTTTTTGAATGCAGGACATTGAGGGGCAAATGATGGGTCAGGCCCAAGTGGCCCGAGTCCGTGATAAGTGCAGGCCCAAATCCACCTGGTAGAGGCAGGGTCCAGATTCGTGAAGAGACGAAGTCAGAGCCGTTCCTTTAACCCGCTTTTACCAGGTCCTGCGGAGGAGATCCTACCTGCCTCGTCTGTTGAGGGCAGTTCGGAAACTCCGCCAAAACGAAGCTCCCGCTGCTGAAGAGTCGTCCCCATCTGTTAGGGGACGACTATAAAACAAGAGCCCCACCCACACTGAGGGGCAAGCTATTGCAATCAACCTTTATCATCATCTTCCTGTATTTTTTGTAATCGCTACACACTTGAGAAATAAAATCTTCACCTTAAAGTGGACGTAGGTCACAATGACCGAACCACTATAAACCCACTCTCTCTTTCTCTCTCTCTCTCTCTATTTTTCACATTAATCACTCTATTCTCGACCGGTGGTGCCCAAAATCACTTTTTGGCATCATCACTTGTCATTGCCACATCAACTTCCCAAATTAGGAGACAAGATTACAAGATGGGGAATGAATGTAACATCAACTCAAAGCTTTTGGATCTTTTGTAAAAAAAAATTTCTTCTCTCTAACATAGATTACAATATGGTAGAATGGATGTAACATCCACTAAAAGCTTTTGGATATTTGTACAAATAATTTGTTTTTGCTTTTCTCCTCTCCAATGTAGATTACAAGCTGGTGGGGTGGATATAACATCAACTTAAAACTTTCTGGGCCTTCCTAAAAAATAGAATTCCTAGTGAGGCAGTCTACCGGCTTGTATCCACTACAAAACTGGATTCAGTTTAAGTGGACTTGGACATGCTTTTGGTTGAAAGAGCTGGACCCAGATCCTAGTTTTTACGGTCCGAATCCTTAACAGGCCAAACCCAATTCTAGGTTAGAAGCCAATTGGACTCTACCGTTCGTATTTTATTTGTATGTTTTGTGTGGGTCTCTCTCTCTCTATATATATGTATATAATGAAATAATATTACCATATACCATATAGGGAGCGCTACGAGCCCTTTTTGGAAGGGGCATTTTGAACTTTGTGATATATACTGATTTTATTTCAAGGGTTTTCTAATTCACTTTGTTTCTTATGATTTTGAATACTGTAATTTCATACTTTTAAATCCACAATTTTGTTCATATTTAGTATAATGTTATGATCACGTTATCACAATCTTGAGATTAATAAATTATATATATTTATAAAGATTAATTTTGATTGCAATTTTGACCATCTCAATATAATTCATATAAAATAACATTAGCTTAAACTTTATAACTTTTAATTATAAATTATACTGCTCGTGCTAAGCACGGGCACAAGCTTTTGTCGAGAACTTGGGCCTCTCGTAATAGGGCGAGGTCAGATTCCAATACCCACACATCTGCAACTTTCCCTCTAACAAGAATAGAGGAAAAGCTTCTTTTGCGAAAACCTACATTTACTACATTGTCCAAGGAAAAGCTGCATTTGTAAGTTTTCCTATGCTATGAGTAGAAGAAAACCTGCATTTGCTACTTTACCCTTCATGGATTTGGTGATAAACTGGTAAAGCTCCATTTGCAAATTTGTCACTCCTCATGAATATGGTGGTAAAGCTCCATTTGTAGCTTTTCCTCTGCTAAAAGTGGATGAAAACTCGCACTTGCTACTTTATCACTAATAAATATGGCAGTAAGGCTGCAACTTCACCCCTAGTAAAGACGGTGGTAAAAACCTTTTTTTTTTATTTAACCCTTTGAGTTAGGTTTGTGAGAAGTTCGTTTTTGGTTACTTTGAACAAGTTCACTCCATTTACAATGTGTTTACATGTTTGTTAATAGAATATGATATAGAAAATTCTCACAATGTTAGATATATAATCTTATATCTTTATATGTCAAAAATACAAAATCTGTTCAATGTCTCATTTTATCAAACTCTTTAGATAAACCCAAGATCATGGGATTATTTAATTAGAAAAGAATCTAAGAGTCCCTAAAACTTCTAGATAAAGAGAAACTACTAACAACATCCATCCATACATAAAAACTAAATAGCAGTTTGTGATTAGTTTTAAATAAAGAATGTCCACTATGGACGCAAAAATCATAGGAACTTGTAGCAATGAAGATTGCTAGAGAAGAACTGATATTACTTATAGCCAAATATTCAGGGGCTGCATAACCAGAGGCCCTGACCCACGTGGAGACATGTGAATTTTTACCTGCGGGCCATTAAAAATAATTTTGTTTTGCATTGTACTTTTGTTGAAGATAACAAAAAAAGAAAAAAAAAAAAAGAAAAAACATGTCAAACTAAGATATCAATGATAAAATAAATCCTCAGTAAAAGAAAGGAGATTTAAAAATACTTCTTTCTTAAACTCAGGATTAGGATAAGATTTCTTTCTGAAATTAGGATAGACTTGCACGTTTTAAAGATAATTTCTCACCATTTAAAATTCAAATACTAATTTAATGGATCAAATCAATTGCAAAATTGGAAGCCAATTTCTCAATCAGTTTTGAAACCGGACTCCGGTTTCAAAATCGAATCATATCCCATTAATATATACTATAATACTTAAAATATATTTGAGATATCGTACTCAATGGTATCCACATTGGGAGAAAACTTTCTCCCATGAGTAGGCAGCATTGGAACCACTTGGATGCATGTCTACCAATGGGGAGGGTGGATGGAAATGGCTCCTTATGGATAAGGGTAAGCCAAAAAAAAACCAGCCCTGTAAAGTCATCCGAGCCTTTGATTTAATAGCCATTGTGGTAGATGGATGAGAAATGGCCAATCCCAATTCCATCTCATCTATTATCAGGGTGATAATGCAGCAACTGTCCTTCTGTCTAAAGTGATAGATGGACTTGCCAGACTTTTGAGAAAGGTCATATAAACAGTTGGATCCACCTTTTGCATGTTGTTCTGAGGCACACCTAATTTCAGAATATTGTGATTGATTCCAAGTACTGAGCCATTGCAATCTTTCCGGCCTTAAAAAAAAAAAGGAGATTTGCCAGATTTGTTTTTTTCTCCTCTCTCCATTCTCTATTTCCTGATTTAGAAGATCTTCCACAAAATATTCTATTGGAGGCCGTTAAGGCCATTGGTCAAATTTAAACAACCCGACCCATGTGTACATATAGCTTCACCAACCCCCCCATGGGAGTTTTCAATATCACCTTTTCGTTTCATGATAGCATCAGATCTCCCGGTTAATGAAGACTACAAAATTTAGGCAATGATGGGAGTGTTGTTTATATTGAACCAAGCCAAGTAGATTGTATCTTGCATCATCCATCTCTTCTTATTGCAGGGAATTGTAGATATCCGTTGTCTAATCATTTATTTAAGTGTCCCATTCTAGAGAACGGTTGTATATTATTAATTAAACACGAAAGGTTAGCTTAGATTACATTAACTGCTCATTCGCATCAAGGAGAAGTCAAGCCATATTTAGAGAAAATATTGGAAATCATATAAAACTCACCCGAATGTATCTTTGATGTACCAAATTTGGTCCTTACAGAGTAGATTTGATGAGTCCCATTGTGCCCTTTTAACGACTCTACGGAAGGAGATTGCTGAGTTGGTTGGCAACCCCGCATATCACCTAGCTAGCTAAGGATCGGGTTAGGCCACTCTTCACACTGTGTGTGGGCTATCCTTTAGAGTGGGTTTTTTTCCCACTTGTTTTGCCTGTCCTTCCCACTATATGGGCTTCCTCTTTCCAGTTTTGTGGGCTTTCTTGGGTCTCTGCCTCCTTAGCTTGGGTACACTTAACAAAAAAATCTCTAGCATTCAATTGATGATCAGAGACTAATAGATATTCAGTCGACAGGATAATATTTTGCATAAGATGAAAATAAGGCCACAGAGAATGACTAGGATCTTCCGGCTCTTGTAGAATTTTGGGGACTAGCCCCAGCTCATCCATTGACATGGTCTGGTTGTGTATGGAGCTTCAATCTATAATTTGTTCATTGAAGATCCTGGCCCTGCTGCCTTGTCAATCCCCTAAGGAGTAAGGACCCAAACTGGAAAAATCAGGAGTGGGCACAGGGCTTGGACCCATTTTCTGGGTCTACTGACATTGGCCTGAATAAAATACTGGTCGGATCTGGGTCCGAAACTATATATCTTGACAGTTATAGCATCTGGATACCGAATTGGCACCATGGAAATTTTGTTGAGTGCATCATTTTAATTTGTAAGTATTATCTTTTATCTAACATAAATCCACAACCTTAATTCATTCTGGTGATCTGGTCTGTGTTGGACCAGGCCTCAATTGGTTCATCTCCTGATCTTTAGATTGGAAAATAACTATGAATATGGGCACTGGGTCTGAATTGAGTCCAGCTGCAGGTACACAACTACCTGATCAGAACAAGACCGATTTTCACCCTGCATGACCCTGTTTAGACCACTGATCCAACTTTTAACAATGAAAAAGGCAAAAAAAAAAAAAAAGCTGTTTTATGGACTTTTGGGTTCTTTCTGGGGTTTTGTACCTTAAAAATCATAGGAAATCCCAAACCTATAAAATTTTAACGCATTTGACTTAGAATGTTTGAGCTGTATGACGTGTTTTCATGAATAGCTTAAAAGTTAAAAGAGCTACATGTAGACCTGGAGCTCATATAAAGCTGTCTGGTTGAGTGGTTGGTGTTCTAAGTTCACAATATAGTCAATATAGTGATGAATATAGAATAATATGATATCAAGGATGAGAAAAGTTATTATATATTATGAAAAGAATTATGTCCCATTCCTTTTAGAGATTATAAATAATTCATAATAATTCATCTTGGACATTCTATTTGGTGAGCTACCAGCTGATACTGATATTGTTATCTGACTTAACAAGCCACCTTTTACAAAAAACCACGAAGAGCAGCCAAGCTCAAAGCAACATTAAGCTTTCTAATTAGGAAACTGACAACTGCATCATCTGGATTTCAATTATAAACTGTTCTCATTAGCACCAGAGTCTCCCCTATTGTGTGTTTATCCTTTCCTCAAGGCATCAAGTTACCATTTTGCTCCTAAAATGCAATTGCCCGAATTGTTGATCCAATAAAACTTGGTTAACAATGTGCTTCAAACATGACCAGTGTACTCGGGAAAAAAAAAAAAAAAAAAACCCAAACATTTTGGCCATCATGTTAATCACCAAAGTAACCGAGTGGAAGAAGGCAACCTGACATATAAGGGCACCGCATATAATCCCTTTTCTAAGACATGGAAAGCATTGTGTCAATAGTGTCACACTGATTAATGTTCTACAGGTTCCAAGTTTGGATTTTGGAAACGAAGTACAGAACCCACCAACGAGGTTTCACCATTTGCATCAAAATCAGAAAAGATGTGGTTTTTACTTGGATGTTGCAGTATTACGGTCAATAAACAACATAATGTTACCATGTGCTTCGCAACAATATGTTGCCTTTTAGTAGTGTCTCAATTTCAACAGTAGCATGTGCAACCAAATGAAGCATTACAGCTACAAAAACAGCAGACTTAACATTGGCAGAGGTTACAAAATTTTTTTTTATCCTGTGTTAGACAATAGATAAAAGCTCTACAGGAAGAAAAAAAAAAAAGCAGCGGGATGTATAATTTTCCTTTGAGTAGTCCACATGAGGGGATGTGGGCAAAAAACAGAACCATCTAGATCATGCCAAACCAGATTCGACAGTAGTTGTTAAACGATAATCACTGCTGCTCGTCCTCAGGTTGTTTTTCACCTAGACTTCTTTGTGCCAATCTGTAGTACAAAATACCCATAGTGGCCATACATGCCCTGCACAAAAGCAACAACAGATTGAATGGGCATAAGCACAATCTTTTTTTATTATCAAATAAAAGAATGGAAGAATGTTTAAGGGTTGGAATCAGAAAAACTTAAACAACAAAAATTTATTTTAAACTCCGGAATATCATAGGAAGTTCAGTTTTCTAGAGGGGAAAAAGTAGTAGCGGTGTCCAATTGAAAAAACAAACAAAACAAAAGAGAAAACTAAAGAATTTTATTAACCACAAGAAAATTAACGGGCCCTAGGTTTTTCTTTGCCCTCCGTTTCTGCTCCCCTCTTCTCCTAGACTCCCGATGGATCACTGTAAATAACGTACTGACTCACAAAGCACCAGATCATGAAAGTAAGGGCCATGGCCAGTGATGAGGACCAGACAGTGTTTTATTTATGTGGTGCGTACCAGAAATCTTCCAGATTGGCAAATCTTGACCATGATGTGATGGATAATTAAGGAACAATTATGAAGTCAGGAAAAAAGGGGAAATGATCAGATTCCTAGGACCTTCCAATCTGGAAGATTTTGGGGGAGTCCACCATCCATGATGGGGCCCTTCTTTTTCAAAAATGATGGGGCCAATTAGGCCCACTTGCACAAATTATTCCCAAAAGAACATTGTCATCCTAAAACATAATGACCCTCTAATTCCTTGACAAATAGGTGAATCACTTCTGCCAGAATTGAGCAAGACTCTTGTGACGACATGGTCCATGGCAATCATGGTTTTGCTTTCTAGCGAAAAAGAAAAGGAAGAAAGATGGGAAACAAGAAATTACATGATTGCAATGAGGAGGAGGATTTTCCTTGGATCCATCCGTGAAGATCTTTGATGGCGTATGCGACCTTCTGGAACATCATCTGAAGCTCCACCTTTCCGCGGGGGTGCAGTCACTGGAAGTGTTGGTAATGCACTAGACCAAAAGGGTAACAGAAATCTAAGAAACTTGTGACGAAGAGGACCTGCAATCAGACACCTGATTAGTTCTTTCAGGAGACTGGCATGCTTCTTTCCTACTTCTCTTGTTATTTCATATATTCATTTTTGGGTTCCAACCACAGTTTAAACACTCAAACACAAGCATGTGATTTTAGAGAGTGGCTCTCTAAATAGCTGTATTTTCAGAAACATTAAAAACTACATACAAATGGAAGTCTACTTCGAGTTTTGGAAGAAGAATAGCCACAATAAACAAGGTCGTATTCATTTATTACATCCATAAGCTGCTCATTTGAGATCCTAAATTTGCACAAGAATGTACGTGCGCATGACCAACTACAAAATCATAAATATAACACAAGAACAGCTAAGAGAGATGCTATTCTCCTATTTCTTATCGTTCTTGGGTGTTTTTATGATTTACTGCTGAATAGGTCACTATGAAGGTGGTTCTAAATACAATTTTGTAAACCATATCGGTCACGGCTGCAACCAAAATGACTAATACCTAAAGACTTTATTGTAGAAAGTATGAAAGTCATACAGAAAAATAGAAACAGAAATTATGATCTGCCCTATAAGCAAGCTATGGATATCTGTATGAGAAGAAAACCATTACCTGTAACTGA
Organism: Camphora micrantha; assembly: GCA_003546025.1. Lineage (NCBI taxonomy): Eukaryota > Viridiplantae > Streptophyta > Magnoliopsida > Laurales > Lauraceae > Camphora > Camphora micrantha. Next base: position 74,285,880 of record QPKB01000002.1, read on the forward strand.
TCAATAAAAATGTTCCGCCTATCATTCTGTGATGAGTTTGTGTTACTACTCTTAAAATGCACAGAACTAAGTATATGGGAAAAAGGAGAAGTACACATTAAATTAAAAAGATAAGAATCGTAAAAAAAGGTCAAAAAACTAAAATGGGGAAAACAGGTGAAAATGACCTAAATACAACATAGATTGAAGCATAAGAGCAAAGGGAAGAATACATAATAATTAAGAGTCTTAGAAAACAAGAAGTAATTGAACATACTATAGAAAAAAAAAAAAAGGGAAAATATATAACAAAAAATCATGAAATATCGACCCTAAATTGGGTTCTCCAAACTCAACATGATACGTGCTGAAATCAAACAAAAGAATAAGGAAAATGAAGACTTTTAACTCCTTCAAAGATTTTTCCTCACTATTTCAAAATGACTTTAATCCATTAATTTCCATGTCAAATTCTATTTACAAAGCTTGAATCGGATAGGGAAGACCAAAATGATGTCTTGGACTACTAAATTGGTCAAAATAAGTGAAAAAAGGAGAAATCAATGGAAATTATGGTCATACACAATCCTGGGTGTAACATATCCACACTGGCAGGATACAGACTGAACCAATCTCCATAAAGTAAAAAATCACTGAAAAACCATATGATATTGTGAAGTGCATTTCTAAAAAGTGTGTTTCCAAACCTGAAGCAATTCTTCTTATAGTGGGACAAAGCTGCAATGATTAAAAAAAAAAAGCTTATGCCTAAAACAGTATGGGAAACCAAATGGAAATAACTTCAGGTTTTCTATAAACCTATTCGTCCAACATACCAGATTCCCTAAAGTTTCTTCCTTCCATTGTTTATAACTTCCTCGTTATTCCATTCGAACAGTTACCCGAATCAACAAGAGGAATTACATTGTACTGACACATCAGGATCTGTAAAGTTGACAGGCTTCAGCTTTGGACATGTCGGTCCTATGTCAAAAGCATGTCTTCCTCTTATTTATTCAATTCAACATTTATGAGTATCAATTCACCAATAATATGTGCCAGCCAACCACCTGCACCCAGCTATATTTTATAGGCTCGAGCTTTGGACTCTCATGGGTACAATGTCAAATGCATGTCCTCCTAGAGAAGCACATGATAAGAGCTCCTCACGCAAGCAGGCATGCATAGAAGCTGGTAAAAGAACAAAATTAAAAGCAAGGACTATAATACTAGCAAAGTTCTTAGCAAAGGCCAAACAAGGGCTGCATTCTATCACTTAAATTAACAAAACTTGCCACCAAATTGGACACAAAATGGGCAGAAAATTTGAAGTGATGGCAGTCAACAAGGATCTGATGCAAGAATAACTCACCCCTTCGAGTGTATTTTTTCCGGTTGCCATCTTCATCATCTGCATAATAAGAAATCTCAGAATACTGTCGCTCAACAGGGGGTGCACCTTTTCTCGTTGTAGCACGTGGCTGCTTTGCATCACCACAGAATTTGGTAGAATAAAAACACATTTGCATTCTCAAAAATAAATAAAAGATAATTAAGCAGATAACAGATACATCTCAGATCTCCTTATATGACCTAAAAATATAGATTGTAGACATCTATTTACACCAGGAGAACTCACACTTTTCATGAAGTTGGACTCATGGTCAGCTGTTAACTGATTTCCAAATGTAGGACCATCTATCTCAATAATATCAGGTGATGAACGCTTTGCACTTGAATAGTTTTCTTCTTTTTCCACTGAAGAAGATGGTATGCTCGGTTCTGTGATGGATTCAAAAGAGTTTGTGTTCTCTCTTTCCCTGCTGTCAGAAGCAGTTGCACGCACCAGTGGATCTGAAGCAAAAGCAGGAGGAACACGAGACTCAGCTGCTGGCAATGAAACCAGATAGTTTCCTAGAAGGTTTTTCTCCAGACCAGTCTGCATGGACACACCAAACATGAATTTTCAAAGCATGAAGTTCTGGAAGGATAAGAAAATCTATCAGAAATATATCTGCAAAACTATCTGATCCAATAGTGGCAGAAGGATAGTGTGTTAATGGGGACGCAAACAGGTCATCAGATAACCAGATCCCTAAAGGACACTCCAAGAACCATTCATGAACTAAGTCTTTCTTTTACTTCCTTTTTTTAAAATATTTTTTCTCACAGGTATCAGATGTTAATGGTTCCAATTGGCCCTGAATTTTGGATTCTAAGACTGAAAATCGGGCGGTTGTGGTTTGTGTGTTTGTATTTTAAAATACTATATGATCAATGTAAGAGAGAAATAGAAACACTTCAATCTGAGAGAAGAATAGGATTGGAGAAATGGTTCCATAAACACAACCCCCACCCCCCCACCCCACCAAACCCACCCCACCCCACCCCCCACCCCCCCGCCCCCAAAAAAAAAAAAAAAAAAAACCACCAAAACCAGAAACAGATATATTTCCGTTGTCTATTTTGTATTGTTTTGATGGCATGGTTGGGCAGTAGAATGAAAAAACACACGAGGTAGACACTAAGACACATTTTCAGTTCTTATCTGGGTTGAGAAAATTCAATTCCATGAATTTCATACCCGAAGATCCAAATACCTGATGTCACGAACATATATGATATTAATATAAAGTATACTAAGCATACTAAAATATATTATAACATTATATGAGCATTTGGGCCTCACTTTTGGAGCAAGTCCTAGCCCTTTATTCAGGTACAGGTTTGGGTCCGGGCCTGGGTCTGAGCAATTAATTTAAATTCGGGTATGGGGAGCACATCTGCTATAGATTCCCTAGAATTAGGGTTTGGGTTCAAGTTCGGATACTGTATCATGATCTAAACCCGACCCACTCTCATCCTAGATGACTAGATGTTACAAAAGGCTTGAAAAGATAGTTCAGAGAGTAGGGATTAAGGACCATGAAACCGGCATTTGTTAATATTTTGCTAAAAAAAACATTAGCACCAGCCACCAGTTGGACCTAAATTTCCCATGGGTTCATTTGGATGTGAGAATTCAGCATCGATTCCTCAAATCCACAGATTCATGAATCCATATCAAATATCTCATGTTTAGATACGTGTGGATTTGCCTTTTTGCAAATCAATGGATTCATGAATCTCTAAAAAAAATGGATTTGGGGGCCAAATCAAATCTCACCTAGGCGGGTGTCATTTTGGAATACAGCTTATAAATCCACCAAGTGGATTTCTCCCATAGGAAGCTCCTGCATATAAAAACTCTCGTCATACTTCTATTATTTCTCTGGCATGAAGTATGAAGTTTGAGTGGCCCATGCATTCAACATGATAACAGTTTAAGATTTTTTTTAATGACACTATGAGAGACAGATACTCATGACAAGGAAAAAAAAATCCAACAGCTATCCAAATAAAAACTTTCAAAAATCTAAAAGTTATAGAATCTACTTTGATCTAGCATATATCCAAACGTAATATTTCATTAGTAGGCTGCTAGACCCTGACACATGAACTTGAATATTCAGAGATCCAACAATTCCACAATCTGATAAAATTATTAGATCCAAATGACTTCTAAAGGACCAACATCAAAATAGGGCCCAAGGTTAAGCAGTGGCTTCTACCATTTCACAGGTCCACTTTCAGCAATCTCTTGCAAACATTTATGCAAATCTTGTCTTTATTGTTAGAGAACTCCTAAGATGTTTAAAAAACACCATATGATGTAGCTTTGATTCTCCTTTACCGCAATAGTAGTTATAACTGTACGAACTCTCCAAGTTGAGTTTCTTTCCAAGATTAGTTACAATGATTGCCCCTAGCACAGCCTCTATGAAATGTAGCACCTTTGAATTCTCACCATCTCCACCTTAATGAACAAGATACATGTTATTTAAAAATTAAAATACAATGACATGCCCAAACATGCACTTTATGGATTACGCCTCTTGATAGTAATCCAATTTGATTACACCAGCAATCCATGGTGGCATCAACTAAACAGTTCTAACTAATATAAAAGGGAATCCTCATTTGCCAGAAAAGGAGCAATGCATAAAATGATCAAGCATTTATACAGAATAAGCCTTGTAAAAAAGTTGTCTGACGTTGGTAATGGCATCTTCAAAGCTACAATACGAAATTGAACACAAAGTGCATGAGTTACTCGAATAACCTAGTACCTTTAAATCTATCGATAAAAAGATATAATTAAAGGATGTATCTAGAATTCATTTCGTTTCATTATCATCATCAAAGCATTGTACCAACTACGTTGGGGGTCTACTACATGAATTCTGTTACATTTAGTTTCAATGTGGAAAAAAAAAGGTGACTAAGTGAGCGATTTTGTCAAAGATAGTATCAGGAGATGATGAACGTCACCTGCATAATGGCTTCCTTCAATTTTGAATGAAGGCGGGATTGAGAATCTTTGATGCTTTTAGGAGGCCATATCTGCACCAAAAAGGAGACATGTAATTCATGCAACTAATATTTCCATAACCAAATGTTTGAAAAAAATATCTGCAGTCATAACACTAGGTTGAACTAAGTCCTTAGAGATTAGTCATGCCCAATTCTTTACATCATCAGAGATTAATCAACTGCAATTCCTATGTAGAAAGGAACTTGCATGACCTCAATGGGGAAATGAAAACCAAAACGAAGTGACATCTTTCTATATTTTGTTGGATGGTGAGTGACATTTTTTATATATAGGTCATAGTTTTAAAAATTGAACAATACAACTTGGGCCTGGCACCAACCGAGTCAGTCAAACCCTCTCCTCCTTTCTCAAATCACCCCTCTAACAATTCCTATGAAAAAAAGGCCAAAATTGATGTACTTTTTTCCCAATTTCATATTGTAAGAAGTGAGGTTCTAGGGTCCTTTCGCACTGATCTTGGAAGATCATAACTACATTTTTTTCTTTAAGAACTTAACATTTTGAGATCAAAGGTCCTGTTCATTCAACTCAGTAAAAAAAACAAATGCAGCCACTTATTACAACTTAAACTCATTCTTATTAGCCAAAATCACGTCTTAAAATTTTAGAATAACAATTTTTATTTCTTAAAGACCTTTTTTTGTTTTTATCATTCTTTAACACATTCTAAGGATTTCTGGGCCCTGGGATATGACTTGGATTGACTTGGCTGAGTTGACCTGACTTGAGGGGATTGAGTCTCCTGAGTCTGAGTTTCAAAACCTCGATATGGGTTTCAAAGTGGCTGTGCTTTTGCAATTGTTTTACTTATCTCTACATTTTCACATTCATGATACTTCATTTTGCTGAACTTGCCCTCTCCTACCCTTTTTCTTTCTTACCTTAACAAGTTTTTAAATTGTTTACAAAAAAACAATACAAGTAAAATATGCAAACAATTTCATCCCATTTGACATCAAGTTAAAGTCTTTTAGGAGGTAATCTGAACCACATGTGACATTATAAACTGAGGTCTCCAAATGTATAAATGGCCTGTTTGAGCTTTCGATATTTCTGCACTTACTGTCAAGTTCTTTTTATACTATAGATATATGAACATTAAAAATTTTGCTCATTCTCAAAGTAGCATCCTGACATTCATAATCACCATTGAAATGGAGCATCCTGCCAATTATTAAAGCCCATTGATGAAATTCGAGAAATTAGTGGATGTTCTTCATTAGAAGGTTGATTCCATAATTCACTTTCGTTTGAAATTCATAAGTTCTGTCATGGTCACAGTGGGCAAGGAAAAATGCCTAAGGAACACTCAACGATTTCTTGGCCCCAAAATTTGTAGAACCTGCCGTTTGCATGCATGTGGATGGTTCGGTTTTTTTTATACTTCTTCCTTTGATTCAATAAAAATGTGGATCATTATTTGATTTGTTTTGAACAATGACTTCTCTTCCCATCTTAATTTGTCATCAACTTTTACAGAAACATGATTGTTGATAGAAAAAGATTTATGACAATGTGGAGCTGGAGCATAGTAAATGAAACATATTCTTCTTCCTTTATATTTTTCTTTTTTATTTCTTTTTAACTTCAAAACTTGGTAAGACAAGATAATACCATCAATTCATAACTCATCAATAACAATGAAAAATAACCACATGTATTTTTTGATAATTACAAATAACCACATGTCATTTGTTTTCAAAGAACCACCACTATCAATCTGAAAATCTCAATCAACCGCTATAATGAGCAGTCACAGTGTCACATGCATGCCTGTTGGCAAAATCCGCCATATTTATTGCAAAATAATGAAAATTGTCTTAGATATAAGCTGTTCCAGATTAAACATAAGGTGTCAAGGCAAAACAAAAAAAGGATCAATTGAACAGGAATTAACATCCTGGGTTCAATCCAAACCAAGTTAGATATAAGGGAATTTTGATCCTTTTAAGATAATATACATAGGAATACATCAACAGGTCAAAAATCAGCCTTTGACTCCAGCAAAAATTGTTGATGTTTTCAGATAAATAGAGGTTGTTATTTAAAAAAAATAAAGAAAAAAAGAAGAGGCAGGTCCATATGTAGCAGTCCTAAGATACAGGCGGTTTTTTAAAATTCTATAATAATAATATAATAGAATATGACAAAGTCATGCACAACTTTCTTGTTGGAAATCTCACAGTAGTAGAACATGCAGGGCACACATATCCCGCTGGTGCAGTGTGAGGAGGAAAATTTTGAATATGCGACACCAGACAACTTGTGTGGATAACATCTGCAAAGAGGGGAAAATAACACATTACTTCATGGAATTTTAGTTCAAAAGGCACTCTTGAACCAAAGATAATGCACCAAATAGTAGTGCATGGGTGTACAAGAATTTTCATATTGAGAACCGTCCCCTCCTCTCTCACCCCTCTTTTTTTCCCCTGAATTGGCACTCACTCAATTTGACACATTTGACTGCTACTTGCCATTGGGTTGAAATGCCTATTACATTATCATATTTCAATGTAGATCTAAAGTGATCCTATGTTGATGGCACACATCATGTTGACCCACTTGGGACCCACCTTTCTTAATCTGTATCATTCACATCATTCATCCAACCACTGAATTGATACTGGCCAAAGCTTTACTCCCACTGAAATATTATCAAGCATTGGATTGAGCAAAGAATAAAAACAAGATCAACTATTGAGTTAAAAGCTCTTATCATTCACACCGATTATTCCAATGGAGTGAAATTTGGGGTAAAAACTCTTCATGGCAGGGTGAGATACGAATGGAATGGATCATGCAAAAGTGGGCCAACATATGGTTTGTGTGTGTGTCTGTATAAGTTAAAAAGGTGCCATATTTATTCTATACAATAGACCCACCTATGATTAATATTTGAACCAAACCCTCAAACACCTACTCCCCTATGAATCAGCACTCCAACAGTTTGAGATTTTGCTCTACCATTGGATTGAATTCGATAAAAAAAAAAAAAATCTCAAATGAGTTTTAGCCTACCCCTAATTCACACCAAGACCTTCCTATCAACCCCCCATACAAGCACATGACTAGGATGCATCCAGGTAGTTCAATAGGCCCCATAAATTCAAAAGTAAACCCTATAGTTACAAATGAATAATTATGATCTATGTAGCAGCATATGAGGCATGACATACGCAAGCAGCCCAATCGAGTAGTTTGAGAATCATTTCCATCTTCAAGCGCAGTCTGGCATGAGCAACATGTAGGAGGCCAATCATACTCCCCATCTATTACCCATTCTGAGTAGGTCCGCACCTGGACACAAATGAATGAGGCGCTCTTCAATAGATATAAACAATATGACTGTCATAAACATTAGGTTAGACAATTTTTACAGCAAAAAGTAACCAATAGCAATTCAAGAACAAAGAAAAACAAAACTATTTTATAAAGCTCATAAGCAGGTCAACTTTACTGTTATACAGGCTAAGGTTTCCAACAAAGAATATCTCTTACAGGAAGCAAAGGTTACATGTGACAATTTAGATATTTAGGCATTTTATCCTTCTTTTTTTTTTCCTTTTTAATCTTTGATGGTAAAACTCATCAAGCTGGGCCTAGGTAGATGGGGGCAAGGTTATGAGGATAATGATCCTCAGAGGAATCTCAACTTATGTGCCTCTGTGTATGTGAAACAAATAATAATTTAAGAGAAACATGAAGTGTTAAAATTTACCCATGCACACACATACACACACAGAAACACACAAACTCATTCACATGCATATCGTGGCAAATAACAATGCCTTTAAATCAACCATTTCCTTCTAGAAACTCAAATGTCTTTTGGATCAACTCAAGGACTTTGATATTGCAGCAATAATTCATATAAAATTGCAGCGCGCGCGCGCACACACAAAAAAAAAAAAAAAAAAACCTGTCTTGGAGAACTCTTACAGCTAGAAATGTGGAATTTAACTTGGAACAAAATTAAATTTTGACACTTACTCAAAATGGCCCAGTCATGTGTTGAGTTTCAAAATATATAGGCATGTTTACACAGAATACATTTTATGTATGAGATTCCTATAAATTATAATCCTCTTGAAATCTTGTTGCAACATCTACTGATAAGAGGAAAATGTTAATTGAAAAGCATATGTAATGTAGACCGATTCTCATGCAAGGCCTTAGTTTGCTGGTTTTAGGGTTCCTTTTGGTTTTCCTGCTTTGCTGTCTCTTGCTTTCAGTACTTATCTTTTGTGCTGTTTGCTTTATTTAATGAAAGTAACCATTCAAAAAAAAAAAAAACATATGTAATGTAGACAAGAAAATAGATGTACAGGGATCAAAGTTGAAGAAAGCTTGATAGTTACCACACATATCTGGTGCTCTGGAAAACAAATGCATTCTCCACAAACAGGAACTTTATGAACAAAGCAATAAAGCTTAGTCGCCTGAGCACAAAACCACTCCAAATGTTACTACCTACTTTACAGAAAAGAAAGAAAGAAAGAAAAAAAAGAAACTATCACATATGGTATGTTTGATATGTTGTTGTTTGGTTTTATCCAGTTTCGTTGTTGTATTCATTTTTTTTCTTCTGGATAAAATCAGTCAAGTAGTCAACATTAAAAAGAGAGGCAAGTAATAAGACATTTAAATGTCCAAAAGCTCTTTAAAAGAATAAAGCAGGATATCAGGTGCAACTAAAAGCTAAGTGACATATATTACATAACAACAGAATCCATTCCAAGGATCAATTTAAACAATGGTGCTTCCTTCTAAAATATTCAAAATGTGCCTTGCCGAGAGTACTCAAAAGATGGCATCAATCGAACTTAAGGAAAAAAGAGAAACTTGAACATGAGAATATGACGGAAAATTTTACAGGAACATCTACGAACACCCACATCCATGAGGACTTATCTCAAAATTAATCTAGCTACTCACTTAGCATCACAGGTCACATAATTAAAGTTGGGAAGTCACAAAATTGATCCATACAGATCTTTTCACAATGACATACAACAGGTGGACCAGTAAATCCAACTCCCAAATAAAAGACACTAGCAAATCGTCCCTAGCTATTCCTCAGCTAATTAGGGACGTGTAGCGTGCACGCTTGTTAGTTCAAATCCTTGTAAAGCGAAAAAAAAAAAAAAAAAAGGGGGACTACCAACTTTAAATACTTCCTTCAGTACACATAACAAAACTCCACTCCACTACAAAGGTATAGATGGGCTTTAACACCAAATAGAAATGCCCTAACCTAAACAAATACAATGTGAAATTACACTGGCACAACATATTCAAACTGCTTGACCAACACCCCAAGGAAGCCTGCATGTCTATTGTAGATATTCAACTGAAATTCTTGGCAATGTCATCTTTTCATTTTTGGTGGGTGACATGCCTCAAACTGGTTGCCACAATGAGCATCATCCAACAGTGTTAGGGTTCTTGTCATCATCATCATTTCTTTTCTTCTTTTTTCCTAACAAAAATAAATATAAAATACAAGTAAAAGCCAAGAGGTACACAATGTGATGCCCAATTGTGAAACAATTACTTTTCCTTTTCGCGCAGAGTATCATATAGAGTCCACATTCTAGTAATGTAATCAGTTAATTCAGAAGGTGTAATCAGAAATAGATAATGCATCAACACCTCCTTTTTCAGCTGATCCTAGCCATCTGATGTGAACGCACGTAACATTAAAACAAGCCTCTACAGTAGCAGATTGTAGATTATATCACCAAGAGTGGCTCAAACATGTACAATTTGTTGGATCAAGCAAATGCTCGATCTGAGACAGCACACTTCCTCCAAAGGGAAAATGTGTTAACTACCCACAAACTAAATATCCATACAGAACCCAATGCAAACGAGCTGAGCATCGACTGTTCCATGCGAAGTTCCAATACAACAAATCGCATTCAAGAATCATATTCCACCAAATCACGATGAAAAAAATAAGTGAACAAACATGAGTCTCAAAATCACTCAAAACCATTGCAACGATTACAAGTGATTCTGCTATTCGCCACAAGATTTCTCAATTCAATCAGAATCCAAATCCATGGACGAATTCTCGAAGTAGGGTTTCAAACACCAAATGTGAGAATTAAACGAAATACAGCTAAAAATCTGCGGAGATAGAGAGAGAGATCTGAAACGAAAAGGGAGGAGAGTATGCGATTGGGAATCGTACCTTGCGGCATTTGCATACCACCATCGGATCGAGGAGAGAGATTGAAATCTAGGGTTCGGATACGGAGATTTGAACAGATGGGTTTTGAGAGATCTGATCTGATGTGTAGAATTAAGAAGAAGAACAAGAACGAGATTTTTTGTTGTTTAGTCCCGTCGTGTAGTTTGGGATCAGGTCTGTTTCGCTTGACGGGAAAATGGGAGCGAGATGAAGTATACACTACTCGACCCGAGAACTTATACCTTTTGCTCGGGTTTTGTGATCCTGATAAATTGTACATGTGTGGTCCACTATTTCGATGATCGAGACCGTTTATTTGATGTACCATCGTTGGTTTTTTTTTTCTCCTCCTCTTTGGTATCCCAGCTTTTAGGGGCATGGGCACTAGCACTTGGAGAGGGGGCCCTCCATAGGGGAGTAAACCTTAGGTGGGGTGAGGGCTCCTCTGGTGAGGGAAATAGATCCCTAGGACGACATCTTGAATTTTGGGGTCTATTTACATACGTTTTTCTATCATCGAGGAAAGTCGGAATGATCAAAACGGTCTCTCGACATGGATAAAGGTCATGAAAAAAATAAAATCAACCACATCATATTATCTTATTTGGGCCTCGATTTAAGAGTTCTAACCTTGAGACTTTCCTTTTATTTCCTTAATGAAAATGGACTTCTTCTCATGCCCCCAATTCCCGCCCCTCCCCCAATATATTTTCAGACCTAGGAAAGAAAAAGTTGATATTGCAAAAAAAGGCAACTCCACGTAAAACTGGAGTACCAAATGCATAAAATAAATAAATAAAAGAAAAAGGTTTTTCAAAAGGAAAATGCCTCCTCTTCACAAACATGCCCAAAAGTGACTAAAGATTCCATGATCATAAAACTGGGATGGTTACGAAGAGGGAATAAGATTGCGAAGTGGGAAAAAGAGTGTGATGAAAGCTGCACTCAACAAAAGAGCCCAATGGGCGAAGTGGGCCCCAAGGAGCTAAACAGCAAATGAGTTATCTCATTTTTTTTCCATTTTCCAAAGACCTCTCTCGCCAATGTAGCCTCTTGAAATATAAAGCGGTGCTCTCTTTCTTTCAGCATGTCTCCTACAAGCACATAAACAGGGCACTTCAGCTTTCAATTTTCTGGTTTGGCTTCTTCCAGTCCAGATTATAATAAGGCCACAACACATTTGATCAATTAAATCTCTCAAGCTCCAGTGTTATTCTCTCAAGGTTAGCTCATTTAAAACCTCCAAACCAACTTAATGCCACAACACATTTGCTCCATTCGTCATTTATGATTACTTTGGTTTTCAAAGGCTCTTTGAATTTCAGTCTTGTTGAAGCTTCTTGTACTCTTATCCACACCAATACATAATGCCACAACAGATTACAACTAAATGTCATACTCTGCTCTTTCTTAAGGATTCAAATTTTGATCCAGCAAGCTAGCTTTTTTTACAGAGAATTTAGAGAGTGACACATTTTATTTAATTTGACGCAACACGAAAACATACCTTCTATAATGTTTACAAAATTGGGATGAGCAAATGCATGTGATAAAGGCTCATTTTGATAATCTTTATTTATCAAATCATGAAAACATTGCAACTTTGCAAGTCATCTTCGTGTTGTAGGCATCTCTGTCTTTGTATCCATATCTAAAGCTCATCACATTTTATATGAGCTTGGCCACATATCATGGTCTGAAGCCATTCAGAAGAAGAAGAACTGCCATTTTGTCGAGAAATAACACAAAAACTAACCACGAACGGCAGTTATTTAGCAAGGCTCAAGCAGCATGACTCGCATATTTGGTTCATCCAGTTACACAAAGGGAGATAACCCATACATACCAATCTCCAGCTTAAGGCCTTCTCGTTGTTTCAGCCCCTAATTCATTACTTGTGTTATGCTGCACAAGCCTGATAACGTTCCTGCTTTCCTAATTAATTACAATTTACACATGACATGGACAAGATAGAGTATAAATGGTGGTGTGAATTTGCATGTTCACAGCCATTGCCAATCATAGTCCCACACCCAACTGTGTCTTGTTCAATTCATATTGTTGGAATTGTATAGCTTAGGGGCTCATTTAGAATAAAAGCTTGTTAGGCCTGTGGGACCAATTTCATTTCACCCTCACAATATTCTTTGATGCATGAAAGCTGTCTGATAAAAGAGTGCAGAATAACAGATACTAATTCCTAAAAAGTTTCAATTCAACCTCAGAGAATTACCCAACTTGATTTCCAAAAGAATTCTCTATGAGTTACAGTATGACCTTTCACTTGAGATAAACAGAAGTCTCAAATCAGTGTAATTAGTGAACGGCATAGGATAAGGCTTAGTTCATAATTGTCCATTTACTTTCTAGGATCACGGGTATAGACAAAACTGTTGAAGACGAAGAATTAACATTATTGCTACATTGAATTTGATCCGGCTTTACCTGCGTGAGTGCTTCATGCTGTGGGTGGCAAAACTTGACCCAACCTATTAACCCAACTCTCATTTGAACTGCCAAACCAGACCCAGATAAAATACTAGTTGGTCATGGGTCAGGTTTTCTTAACTCTCATAAAAAGCGGGTTAGTTTTAGAGTAACCCGCATGGCTGTTATTTGGCCCATCATATAGTTCTCGAAATGAAGTTGACCCTAGGCTAAGCATTTACAAATGTACAAGGTCGGGTTCCGAGCCACAGTTAACCTGCATGGGTTACAGGAAATATGGGTTATGTTGGGTTGGCCCACTCGAGATGAGTTGGGGATATCTGACCCATTTTTCTTTAAAAATGAGTTGAAGATGGGTTGGACTCAAACCAATGGACCTGACTCATTGGCTTCATATGTTTTGACCTGACCTGACCCATTTGACTACCCCTAGCTTCACCTCTCGACTAGGGGTGCTCATCCAAGGATACGGACCTGAATTTCTAAAGGCGGGCCGGGCTGGGCCTAGATATGCCCCAACTCAGCCAGCCCTGCCCAGGCCATGGAACCCTGTACTCTAATTACTAGCTAGAGTGATTGCCCCTATAGAGTAAGCTCATATAGCTAGTCATATGTGACACAGACGGATTTTGCAGCCCTTAGAATAGAGTAAGCTCATATAGTCTTATGTTATGGAGAAGGCTTTTGAATTTTTAGGTCACGTGGGAATGATTTTCCACCCATTGAGGTGCTCATCAATCTCTGCATATAATCAGGTTAGTCTCACCATCACGTCACTTGCATGACTTGTTTTACCCAACAATCTGATGAGAAACCAGTCATCTACAAAACCCAAATCACAGAGTACTGGGGCCCATGTCCATGTGAACTCTGTGTCATATAAAACTGCACAGATGAGTCATCACCAATCCTTGCAGAAGAAGATCAGCTCCATTGGTGAGAAGCTGAGAAACGCATGTTTTTGATCACTTGATCCTGTGCAAGACGGCTAGCTTACTTGCCGTGGCTTCTTTATTTTCTGGAGCTCATAGATCCATGTTGACTCAATTAAAGTAATAGAATGCAACAATACCAAGCTATCCATATTGAGTGCATTCCTTATCTAAAACATGCCAGTGAAGTAAGCGGAGACGTGACTCCAGATCTTAAAATCGTATGCAAGTCGTAAAACTGGTAACTAACATTCAGGAGAGGACATTGATCAAGTGGGCCACAAATGTCTGCAATAATCGACGGTCAAAAAGTGTTATTCAAGGATATGGACATGTTCAATGGACTTAACGTGTTCAGACTGATTGGCCCTATTCAAGGATAGATATTTATATATGGAGGCGTGTGTGATGAAGTCATACATGGACTGTGGGGTGTGGAGTGGAGCGTTTATGTAGAGGGTTTGGGCTTTGGAGGGTGTTTTGACTTGTGGGGCTTTGCTTTAAATGTCATTGCAATCATCTAATACTCGTAAAGAATTGCAAATACAAATCCCATCCGATCAGGATGAAAACTGTTCGGACAGTGTATTCACATTAGAAGAGAGACCTAACCGCCTATGATGCAGGGATATTTCAAAATGGTTCAATGTATCGTGTCATATCGTATCTGATTCTTCACTTTTTATATGTAAAATCTGTATTCATTACGTATCAATGCCGTGTCTCTATGATAGCCATGTCGTATCTAGACATCATAGATAACTGGTACAATATTGGATCAATCGAATTCAATCTTTCTGTTACTAGTTCCATCCTCATTACTAGTCTTCAATGTGCATAAAATCAATTTACATGGCATGAAACAACTTTTGGTAGAGACTGTGGCAAGCAAGCGTTCGAGATCTGGCTTTAGACCACCAAATTGGTGCAGACAGACAAACCGACCCACTCGAGCACCAGTGGAATGATGGCATCTTCCCATCCAACGTGTGGACCCCAATTGCTACCCATACGTAGTATAGGTGACCCCACTAATTTATGGGTCCACCCTTCTACTGGTTGGGTTGGAAATTAGATGGATGTCGGCAGCCCCATCAATGGGGGAAAGAAAATTTCCACCGCCAATGACAACATATGAAGATCGTGGGTCCCACTCCCACCTAGCTGCAGTGGGATCCACATGGATCAACCGACCCTTTTTTTCTTTTCTGTTAAATGTACTAGCGTTAGTGGGACTTGCTGTCTGGGTACTGCGTAGGTCTGAACTCCCCACCAGACTTGATGAGTTGGGCTCCACCCTCTCCCACAATGTAGTCTGCAGGAGTAGATAAATGGGTACTCTATAGTTTCTTTTCTTTTCTTTTCTTCTTTTTTTTTTTTTTTTTTTTTTTTGTTTTGTTTTTCCTGCCGGCTTGAACCCTGTCGAACCTAAACCAGTGGGAAAAGCCCTACGGAAAGGAAAGGAGACCTCGGGTGCCGTAAAGAAGGCTTTGGATGAGGTAAGATAGCCCTCAGTTGAGGGAAGGTGGCGTGTTGAGAGATTGATCCATTGAAGTGAGGCTATGTCGTCTATAATCTATAGACCCCATTTTTATTGTTCATGCTTCTTCCTTGTTATTTACTGATTTTCAACGCTTAATTTAGAACTTTCTTGAGGGATGCTTCGTTATCCTTTGCCACACATGTTACGTCTCCTAAATTTCAATCTAGTACCAGAAAAAGTCAGTTGAAAGTCTAACAATAAACAAAACCTCTAATGGATACTTCCTTCCTAGCTTCTACCAATAAGAATATTGGGCTTTTTTTCTTTGATGGCTCACGTGAATCTACCCACCAGAAGAGAACCATTCCAACACTTGGTAGAGGAGAGAGAAACAATCACCAGAAAGCTATGCTACTAGCCACCAAAAGAAGAACAAATCTAACAGGTTCAGATAAGAAAAGAAAAAATTATAATAATCGTCTGATGCGATTAAGATGAGATAAGTGCAGTGGCTTGAACCTTGTGCGAGAAAGGGTCCCTTTGAAACGATAAACATGAGATAAGTGCAGTGGCTTGAACCTGGAAGAAAAAAAGGGGTCCCTTGTGCCTACTTGCTGCTTTTTAAAGTGTGGCAGTTTGGCAATCAGACAAATGACCCATCTTATTCAGAAGTTTGCATTGACATCACTTTGTGAGGTGGGACCCACGGCATAGAGGGGTTGTGGAACTAGATTTTGGAATGGTTGGATGAATCTAACCATTCATGCGGAAGAGGTTTTTAAGAAAGTGTGGTAATTAGTTAGCTGTTCTAGTAAGCACATGTTTGGTCAAAGGCGAAGAATCTATCGATTTTATGATTTTTCACTACCATTGGAATAAGGATTGCTCATTGGAGATTTGTACAGTTGAAGATTTTACAAGATAGTGTTTGGTGTTCAAATCCACTTAAGTAAAGACTGTCAAATCTTATGTGGGGTGGTCGGATCTGAAAAATCATATCAAATAAAGATTTCCATTCGATCAAATCCTCAGGAATTTATAATTGTCAAATATGGATTTACTACAACTTTAGGGAAATCAAAAATCTTTTCCCTAAAGATTTGGTTACCAAATATGACCTAAATAACAAAGATTTTCATGTGGCAATCTCTAAAACCTGGATGTTTTAAAATAGGCAAAATGTCGGGTCTCAAATTGGCCCTGATTTTTGCAGGCCTAATGACTGTATTTTATGGTTTTACTTAAAATTTACTTCCATCAAGATCAAAAACTTGGAAAAAAGTAACAGCCCATCTGCTTACCATCCAACTTTCTTTGATTGGCCACTTTACATTATTAGTGCAAAAATAACATGCATATTTGCCCCTTTATTATGAAGGGTTGGGCATTCACTTCTCCATTAATATATATTAAAGACGTAGGATTCGATTTCGAAATTAGAGTCTAATTTGCGAATCAATTGCAAAACTGGAGTCTAATCTCAAATCAATTTCAAGAGATAAGGTCTATCAATCAATTCAGAGTTCACTTTTGTTAAGCTTCTTTCTGTGAATTCAAATTTTAATATATATCTTTTTATGGATATGTGTTAAAATAGTGCATATAAAAAAATCCACCTTGCTCAATAATTCTATCCAACTAAGTTAAAATGAGCCTTTTCAAGTGGATTTAGAATTTTAATATATCTATTATGGTTAGAAAATCTTTAATGTTTGTGATTTTTAAAAATGGATCATTGATAGTGATTTATACATATGGGATCCACATACAATAAACTCTTCTAAAGTGGGCCTCATATTCTAATTCCTAAAGACGGGGCCACATGCGATTTTGCAAATGTTAATTTACATAAGACTTGAAGTTTCATATTCATTTATATAAAAAGTAATATTCACTTTGTATAAATGTCGGGCTGGACCGTGTTTTGAATAGTAATAAATGGTATATTTGTTTGTTTTATATTTATTTTCTCATTAATTAATATCTCATAAAATAGCCACAAATTGGACGTGTTTTTATTTCTGAGCCCCGGCTTAGCGCGGGCATACTTTGCTAGTAATTAATTAAACGTAAGACTAACCAACTCAATAGAAATCTTATCGCATCTTGTACTTTCAATGAGCCTTTTTTTAGGCTTTCGATCAATCCGACCCATTTCATACGAAAGTAAGACCGTTAATTGGGCCTATTCCATCTCATATTATTCTGAACTTTATTTACTGTTGGATTTTATCATAGGAAGTTTATACAATGTATAACTATTAAACTTTGAAAGATTTAAAATTAGGTGTTGCTTACTCTTCACTTGATCATAGAGGATAGTCATTTTGGAGATTTTATGAAAAAAACCTAAAGTGCTCTTTAATTTTATTGGAATAAACTCTTATGCCTTTCCTGTATACGTGCCGACTCTGGAGTCTGAAAACAAGGAAAAAAAAATCCCGAGAGCACGTAAGAAATATGCACAGCTTCTTGAACATTGATAATTAAAGAGAGATGGTGAGATAACAAGATCCCACTTGTCCTCCTATGACCTATCACTATCTCTCATCAGTCATCTCCCATCCCATGAAACTTAAATTCGTTCACGGCATGCTCATTCTTTCATACAAGTTTTCCCACTTGACATCCAATTCAGTATCAAAACTGGTTCAACACAGAAGTTCTCAGAAGCTGCCCATTGTCATTGACAAGTCAGAACTTTCACACACAACCCCTCCTGCATCTAGAATTTGACCTCACATATTAAAAATGGCCAACATGGCTTCTTATACTCTTTTAAAAGTAAATCATACTCCATGTTTCTAAAACTTATAAATGATAAATCTACGCCGCCATATAAATAAGAACTAAACCAATCAATCAGTCGATCACATCCACGATCTAACGCTTTAATTTAAATCTCAATATGTCATTCACCAACTACCACTCCAATTTTTAACATGTGTGAAGAAGTCAAAAGAAATGAATAGAGAGAAAGAGAAATTCTGATTCACCATTTAAAACAGTAACAACTAATGGCTAGTAATGACTAAGTCCATCAACATAGAGAGAGAAAGCTATCCTCTTCTCTCACAAAGAATGAATGATTCTCTGTACATGAAAAGAACCAAAAAAAAAAAAGAATCACGAAAAGAGGGCATGATACACGAGAAATCATCTGGAGAGTCATGTGATAAATGGCAGTCCGTACAGCTGGCCGATCAATTGATCCCATAGCCAGATGAGGGGCCCACTTGTTCTACCATGCTAGCCATGACTTCCTTCTTTATTGCGAAGATTCGCTCTCCGCCGGAAGAAGCAGAAGCCTCGGCTTTTTCAGCGGATGAGGGCTCTCCACCTCCTGCTCTCCGCCGAAGAACGGACCCATCTCCGGCAGCGCCGGCAGGTTCAGGTCGAATTCCATTCTAACAGGTCCCACCGCCTCTCCGCCCTCCGATGACGTAACACCGCTGCTGCTGCCGGCGGCCGCACTTCCTCCGTCGTAGTGGCAGCGCTTGTGGCCTCCGAGGGCCTGACCGGACGGGAAGCACTTGAAACAGACGGAGCACTGATGGGTCCTACCGGATGAGGTAGCAGAGGTGGCAGTAGATCCTACGGCGGCGGAATCATCGGCTGGGGTGGGTTTCCGATGGCTCGCTTTGTGGCCGCCGAGTGCTTGATAGGAGCCGAAGGACTTGTTGCAGACAGAGCATGTATAGGCGAGCTTGAGAGAGGGTGGAGGGGGCGGAGAAGGTTGGTGGCGGGGAGGCAGAGTGGGGGCGGCGCCGCCTCGAGCGAGCATGATGAGGCAGAGGGCGAGGTATTCCTCCTCGGAGACGGAGGGGGGTGGGCTGTCCTGACGGGGGCGCTTGGAGCGGGGGCGCTTGGTCCATGGCTCGAGGGGGTGAGCTTCAGGCTCGTTGATCGAGAACGGTGCTGTGGGGCCAACTGGGGAGTTCAGGGCTTCGAGGGCCATCGTCTTCCAACGGCTCAGATTCAACCAGAGAAACAAGATTAAAATGAAAAAAGATAGGAGGAGGAGGAGCAGAAGGAAGGAGGAGAGTTGGGAAAAGTAAAGTAATGGGAGAGTAGAGTCAGAGGAGAAATGAAGGGAAGGGAAGGGAGGTGTGTTTTGTTTTGAGATGTGGAGTGGAGAGAGTGTTGGTTGGGGGATTTATTTATAAGGGGAGGGGAGAGAGAAAAAGGGGATTTTGTTTTTGGTTGGTTGTTAAAAGAGTGTGGAAATGGAAGTTGCGTGAGGAGTGGGGTAGGAACTGAGGATTGCAATGGAGGCGTCAAAGATGGGGTACGCGTAGGTTAAATGGCTAGCTGAGGTTTCTGACGCCCGTCTGCGTTTGCCACCGTTTTGCTGTTGTGGGTGGGTTTTGGAAATGTGGGTCTTTGCGACTTCACCTACTAAAAGCCCACTTGTATGAAAGTTTCGGATTGGACTGGCAACACGAGGGAGGAAATCTGATACAATGTATTAGGGAGCCGGACGTCGACATGTATGAACCCAAACTGGATCTGCCCAATAGCCAAATTGGAAAAGGAACCAGGTATTGGTCAAATATATATATATATATATATATATATGGGTCAACTTTTCTAAACTCAAGTTTAGCATAAGGTAATCTCAAGTGTGTGGTAGGGCCAACTGGGGGACCCACATGGGGATGGGGGTGGGGGGGATTTCAAGTACTTCCTAGGATCTTTCTCTCTGAAAAAATCAGCCCCTATCGTGATTTCTATCATCTCCATATGGGCCGAAAAGTTTAATGGTGAATAGTCCATTCGGATCGATACATAGTCGATCCAACGGTCCAGTAAATTCGGATTTGACCAAAAGTTGGTGGACATATACAATTTAGAGGGGTCATGTGTTTGGTCCATTTAGATGGACCAAAGGTGAGCCCCACAAACATGAGCTGATGAGATTTTATCCTAAGTTTGAGGTTAGGAGAGCCTTACTCATATATGATTTTGCTCTGTATTTGAATCCATTATATGGACCTAAAAGTATTGGATCTGGGCTCAAGTTTGGACTCTTGGAATACCCAATGTCCCGATAGCATGATATATGAGAATTTTTTCCTACGAGTGGGCTAGGCTGCATGTATAGTCTAACTCTATGGGGTTCAGTTGAGCTTATCCTTGCTCAATACAGCTCATTCCATGCTCTTAATCCCCCTTTGACCTGGGCACCATGCTGTGCTCATGAACCTTTACCAAATTTGGATTGAATCACAAAAATGATCTATGGTAAAAAGATCTTTAGTTTTAAGACTATAAAATCGAGAGTTAGGATAAACTGACGAAGTTTATTTTTGACCTTCCGATTATCCTAACCTCAACAATAGCAATACCTCTAAGTGGGTCCCACAAGTCAGACAATATAAACAGAGTATACATACAGCCTGCTCTTAGGTAAAGATTTGTCTCTCCCTTGAATTCACAATTTAGAGCTGTAAATTCAGATCTAGGTTCAAGTTCGACCCTTACCCTGAAATTTCAGGGAATGGATACAGGTTATCTTATCTGGACCGTAATCATAATAGTCCATGTTCAGGTTCCCCTCATAGAATCATTGATTATGTCATTGGTATTCTGTAGATTTGACCCAAACACGACCCATTTCCATCCCTATGAACATGGTGTCATCTCTGACGTGCTTCAATTGTCACAATTTAAGAGCAAGCTGGAGGTAAACGCAGATTATGGTATTCGTCGATAGTAGAGTTGCTGGTGTGGTTTGGGTGAGAGAGAGAGAAAAGTCATTGGTCAACGTAGTGGAGTGGAGAAAGGGTGACTAAGTAAGCAGTAAGAAGTTGGACAGAGACTATGTCCAGGTCAAAGGAATCCTGGTCTTTAGTCATGTTATTAATTTACAAGTCATGGCCACCGCGTTCGTGCAGTGGATATGGAAAGTTCTTCAGTTACACACCTGACTCACTCCTATCATCTTAACCACACATTGCATTGCAAGGGCCCATGTATTGATGTTAACGGCCCACGCGTCCAGTCCAGTCCAGCCCGTGGGTTCCGCGGATTTCGCCATTTGAGAAGGGTTTGTGCGGGCCCCACATCCTAAAATGACCTTTATTGGAATCTCTTGCCCAACTTGTGAAATATTTTAATGAAATGGTGGCATCTCCTGAAACATGTGGCGTTTTACTGGTGTAAAGGAGAAATCTCAGCACCCAGTATTTGTTAAAAAGTCCCTGTTTTAAGCCTAATATCAAAAAAGTAGTGAAGTTATGGCTGACATTTTTCAATTGAGTCCAATAGGCCAGGAAGGCCTTTCTAATTTGCAACCTTGAGCACGATATGTACTTGAGATTGGTAAAAGGCCAATAGTTTAACTTGTCTTTTCACAAATGCATTTTCCAAAATTACCCCCTCACAGTAACCCCATCAACCCAAAATCCATTCTGATCAACCCAATTGGATCCATACAAGAATAAGATGATGATGAAAGAACAAGTGTTGATATGGATGATACCATGATGGCAATAGGGTTGTAAACGGGTTGGTTCTGATCCAAGTCCATGGTGGACCTAGAATCGAAATGGTTAACAAGAATGTGGAACTGGATCCAGACCGGAGCCGTTTTGGAACCGGTTTCTTGTCTCCGAAACGAAAACCAGAACAAGAACCAAATATAGGATGAGTCTAGATCCGGATTTAGGTAAAGAATGATATTAAAAAAATTATGTTTTTTTAGGAGAGATTTTCGAAAATTGAGGTAATATATTGGGTTTTGAGTCCACAGGTCCGAACTAAGGAGGATTCGGACCTATTTACTTATCGGGGCATAAATAAGGACCCAGGCCCGTTTTTTAACAGGTTAGAACCTTCAGATAATCAGGTAATCGAGAATCCATTTACATCCCTAGATGGCAATAAATAACCACCCCATGGAACAAAATTAATCTGAAAATTAGTGCGCCCATATCATTATACTTAGGTCTGCACCTGGTTCCAACCATCTTGGGCAAGGACCAGTGTCTGTCTGATAGATGATTGCAAACAATGAAGACCCCAACTCTATCAAAGGAGTATTAAGTATCAACAACAAGAGAATATTGGTAGGGATTGACCATTTCAAGGTAGGTGCCTTAACATGAGACGATGAGGTCAGTATGATGGGTTGATTATAATACTGCCATTGATAGAGCACTTCTCAATATTAGGCCTAATCATAGGTCCTCTTTTGAAAATCCCCCTTATAGATATGAAAATCATAAATAAATTCAAGATAAGGGTCATGAGAAGATTATTCTCTTCTTAGATAAAACTATTAAAAGATTCATGAACCAAAAATACACGTCTTTCCCGTGAAAGGCACTCGGGTTTTATGATCAGTAGTAATAAATGGTTTAGTGATTCAGTGGGTTAGCAAACAAGAATACCTTCTGCTAGGCCGATACGGGCCCACAGTTGTTGCACAAGGGCCACCCATTTGATGGAGGCAAAATTTAAAAAGAGTAAGGTTTTCCTAAAAATATACTGTTCTTATTAATCAAAATAAGGTCAACACTCAACACTCACACGCGCGGATCCATTGAATTAACGTTCACCTCAATTTGACAATAATCCAGCTACCATGACCCAACATTGGATTGGATGATAATAATAAAAATGAATATGATCATTATCATCATCAAAGCTTAGTCTTGTACATTTAGCATTGTGGCCTACCCTTAACCAACATCATACCAAACATTAAAATGGGCCTGTCCCACAAAAGCAAACCCTTTCCTTTGGAGGATGGAACAGATATAATTAAAAACAGTAAAATCTTGTGTTTTGGCTTGTTGGAGGAGTGAAGAGTAGGCATTTTGACTTTTCTCTTTCTAGAAGCAAGGTGGCTACTTAATTTCTAGTAAACTTCCATGTATGGATGGAAACTTGATTTTCTCATCTCTTGCATGGTTATATTTAAATCTTTTTAAATTGAGCAGACTAGATGAACTTTGCCAAGTTTAGGGCTGCTCGTGCAAGTTGCCTAATTTCACACGACTCCTTTCAGGCTCTTACGTGGAGACAGGTGGAGGTCATGCAGTGGATCCAGACACATCATCTAGTGTGGAAGCTGGATATTACAAACCTTTATTTCGTCCCATGTGATTGATAATACCTATAGTCAAGCTATGTGCTCCAGAACAGGAAATTCTACATTTCTAGAGAGCTTTTCCCATGTAAAACGTGAGCCAATTCAAGACCATGTGCAGTAACTGAATCTTCTTAGATAAAAAAAAAAACACTACCTTATGTACTTCCCTTTCTTTCTTTTTTTTTTTTTTTATCACCACTTCTTCCGTAATAAGAAATCATATACCAATCCAAAAATTTAAATTCGTTATCATTATTGTCAATTTCCTTAACCTTGCTTATGGAAACTCAAATATGTGTTGGTGCAAATGTGGAGAAAATCTTGCTGGTGCTCAAATCACAGCAGAGATTTCTTCCATAAATTCTCCATAACATGGGCTTTTTTTTTTTTTTTTTTTTTTTTGTGTGTGTGTCCCTCTTATTGATGGGACATTAAACTGTAGAGCACATATGGCCCATAATCCCATGTGACCATGTGCTTAATTAAACATGCGTCCTGCCCTTTTAAGATGACAAAGTGTCAAATTTTGCATGACCCATTCATGGAGTCTATACTATTCATATGAGTGTCAAATCTCAGTCATGGGGTTTTACTGACAGAGAGATCTAGATTGATCATATAGTGGGTCAGGTGGGTCGATGCTAAGGGTAGTCTGATCATTCCTTAGACTGAATCACTGTAAACTGAAGAACAAATATGTTTAATCCAAGGGTGAATATTGCTTTGATCAGAGTGATTGTCTCAATCTAACATGGATATCACTATAATTAGAGAGTTTATCCTAATCCAACTTGAGGCATGACTGCTTAATTAGAGTGATTGTTACATGTCCATCACTGTATATCGGATTCTATGTTCTTTTTGTAAGTAGATGACCTCCTTGGCCCTTTTTTTAGGTAAACAACCCATCTGGCAGGTAATGGCAATAATGCAATTGCTTCATTTCTTTTTTCAAATTAGACGAGAGTTTGTTTGAAGAGATGACCAATCCAATTGTACTTTATAAAAATATGTGAACCAGAACAGTAGATTCCTTTGAGGTCAGTGAAGATGAACCACTGCATAAAGAACTATGAGATTCGTTTTGGATGTGTCTCTCCACTCTCCAATCACACTTTAGAAAATACATATTGGTCACATGTACTTTGTCCTGTTATTGCTTCCCGCATTATGAGTCTATCAACAAGTGGAAGGCCAAGGCCTGGGCCAGGAACTAAACAGTGGACCTGCCTATAAAAATCGGAGCCTCCCAAAATAAATGTTATCTGAATGGAATGTACCCAAAATTACTTCCGTAAAAGTCGGTTAAGCATATTCAGTAGGTGGGAGACGATGGGATTATTAAGACAGCTAGCTGTCTTTTAATAATAATAATAATAATAATACTGCTCCTATACGGATGTCTCGCACCCCTTTCGTATAGGAGTAGTGCTCAATAAATAAATCAGTAAATAAATGAGGCATCTATCTATTGAGGACAGCCAACTGTCTTGTTCGGTGAAGCAAGCCCAGGTCCAACCTAAACATTTTTGGGCCTGAGTTTTGGGCCCAATTGAACCTGTCAGGCTTAACTTAAATTTGAGGCCCAAGTCCACCCTTTAGCTAAGCCTAGTCCAAAGCTCAAACCCTACATTTTGATCTAATTTCTATTATTTTATTTCAAGTGATGAAGATTGATCATCAATGCTTTCCTTGTAGTTATCTATTTTCTATTCCAAATGTCCCTCTCAAGGCAGGCTAGGCCCGTGAACACCAATGCTCATGACAAGGTTAGCACCATTTCTTTTATTTTCTTTAAAATGATTGCATGTTCAATCTAACGGTTTAGTCCATTCGGATGGATGCCAAACCTGGGTCAGTGACTATCGGAGTGCGGGGTCTCCCCATTTTATGGTCTAACAGCATGGATCACCAAGTGGGTCCCACTAGGTATTTAAGCATGTAGTCCCACTAGGTATTTAAGCATGTAGTGCTTACCTAAGGTTTTTTTTTTTTATTATTATTATTATTATTATTTTGCTGATTTTTCTCCATTTCTAGCTAATGGACCAAATTTCATTTCATATTATGGGATGAAGGACTCCCTGTGGCTGGAACTCAACTGGGCCATTGAGGCAAGTAGAGTATTAATCAAGCCCAAGTCTGTCATAAATTGCATATTGGTAACTTTGAGCCAGAAATCGTGTTAGAAAATATGTGCCGAGCTCAAGAGCCAGACCAAGCCTAGTCATACATAAACTATGTACTATATGTTTCTATCCCACATTTCCAATATATATTTACATATTAACATAAGATATATATGTTATTCAGATAGTCAAGCCCAATTCCTCTGCTTGAGGCCCTAGTCGAAGCTCAATCCGAATTGTTCTCCGGTTTAAAAAATCCAAGCCCGAGTCCAACATCACCCCAGCCAAATTTGAGCCTTTATGTGGGCCAGGACATGCAGCCCTAGGCTTGGGCCTACATACAAGCCATATGGCTTTTGTAAAGTTATTATTTCATATATTTCCAAAAAAAAAGTTTTCATTTTATTATTTCACCATCACCATCGCCATCACCATCACCTCTCGCGTGGTGAGAAAAATAAAAGTTCTTGTATTTTCTTAAATGTGAGTTATAAATAAATCGCAGTCTCTATTTTCTTCTCCATAACCAATATTAGGTAAAATTACTGTTACAAAATATATATATATATATATATATGGGAGATGTTGCTATGAGAGATAAAGTAAGGGCCCTCACATCCATATTCAATGCTAACAATTTAAGTGTGAGGGCCCTCACCTTTATCTCTCATATAAAGCAAGAAATATCTTTCGTAAGAACATCTCCCGTAAATAGACACACATAAAAGTTGTCTGAACTCAGTGAAACCGAGTTTGGAGCATCCAAGTTGGGATGTACATGGGCCTCCAGCAGGCCAGAATGAAAAGCCATTGAAGCATAAGTTGGGGTGATACCTTTCCGTGACATATAAAAGTTCAAGACAAGTTGTAAAATGTAGTCACCATCTCATGCCTAAAAAGGGTAGTGCACTCATGACTCATGATTTAAACATGGTCAAAAGGTGTCCATTTGACTGAGGAATCTGTCAACGTGGGACGTGCAGAGAGTCGGGTCCCACCATAGTACAAGATGGGTTTCATGTGATGGGGCCACTGGAACCTACCAACTTGCCATGACCTGTGAATCTATTCATCAACTGGTGATGTACATTGACTAGTTTCTTCTGTAAATCCCCTCAAAATCATGATTGAGCTCTGCTCTGCAAAACTGCTTAGTATGATCAAGAATATACACAAATTTAGTTATTCTTCTGAGGGTGTTTTGATGGACAAGGGCCACTTTGAGGGTCTTTCACTATTAGACAGCTGTTTTAAGGCACTTTGCATGAAATTAAACCTATCTGTCAATACATGTGGAAAGCATGATTAGATGGAATCCAATGGATTACTAACTTTATTTAGCCTAACCGCCAATACACGTGAGATGAAAGATCCAAATGTGCACCCTTAAATCCTTCATGTTCATCTAAATGTAACCCAGGGGATAGCTCAATTGGCTTAGGACCACGGTTTGCACTAGGAGGTTGTTAGTTCAAAGCTGCACTACCACACTGGAGCTATAAAAGAGTTTACTCGACTTTCCTCTGGGCCAAAAAAAATTAAAAAAATGTACATCTAAATGTGACCCATCTAAATGAAAGTTGTACTCATCTTACCTTACAAAAGAGCCCTTAGATTAACATGTCCACCCAACCACTTGTCTACATGGGGGTGCTCATGGGCAGGGACAGACCTTCCCGCCTGATCTGGACCCATTTAAGTTTGGGCAGGACTTGTATTGGTGGTAAAAGCCCAAAAGTCAAGCCCAACCTGGTCTGGCCCAGGATATGCTCAGCTTGGGCCAATCTGGGCCATGAACACCCCTACGTCTACATGAGACTCACTAGATAAGATATCAAAATCTACATGCATACCCATTGTGCTCCCCTGCACGGGACCCACTAGACCCAATCCATACACCTTTTTTTTATGCGGGACCCACTGGATGAAGAAATCATATCCATCTTATATTAAATACTTGGAAGTTGGAACCCACTAGATCCAACCATCTATATGCGACTCACTGGATATATGATCCAACATCAACCCATTTACGAGGAACTCCTAGATGATGATCCAGCCAATCCACTCACCCACCCATCGCACCTATCTGCATGTACCCACTAGACCCAATTCATCTGCCCACCCACATGTGGGGCCCACTAGAGATATTATACCCATCCACCCATATTAACCATCTATATGTTGGGCCCAATAGATGAAGATCCTACTTGGCTTATGTAATTGGGGCCCACATTAATCCAACCCATTTGCCCAACCTACCATTTGTGTCCATCTGCGTGGGACCCGTTGCATCCAACCCATTCACCATTTTGTGTGGGACTCACTAGATGGGTTACATGGTAAAAAATAAAAATAGCTCTTGGGTTCAATACAAATGGATAGGCTATTTAGATCTAATGTATCCCATGTGGGTCTGAGATGACTGGTTTCATTAGAGAAGGTCCACCATCCTTAGGCTCTGTTCTTTTACTAGAAATCATAGAATTCATGTTTGGTGGTTGTTTGGAAATTTCAAATGCTAGTATTTGAAATGCTGTCAAGTTATGGAATTTTTCATGGCTTGAATTCTTGCTTGAGCTCCCAGAATGCCATCGTCCCTCTCTCAAAATTCCTATGCCAAGTGAGATTTCCAAATCCTCCTTGTTAAAGTGGTTTTTCAAATACTGAGTTTTTTGGGATTTCAAATGCTTAGAATTTCAAATGTCCATAAATTCTGGTAATGAAATACAAAATTTGTGACAAGAATTCTGAATTCCTAGACAGCCTGAATTTCAGTTAGGAATTCTAATAAAAGAACGGGGCCTTAGATTACATTTTATTGTTTTTCCTTCATTTTGAGGAAATTATTTCATCATCATTGTACTCTGATGAGTTGATTGAAAGCATGCACTTGAAAAACTACATCGGCTTATCTAATTAATCTCAGATGATCTCAAAGAATTTTACCCTAACCTGCTGCTCGTTTGGATGTAGAGAAGAGATGGAGAAAACTTTCTGCAGTCCAAAATTGCATTGTGGACAGATCTTTCCTTTCGTTTCCTGTAGTGAAACAGGCCATATCACTTCTATGCATTCAATCCATAAAAGATGATCATGTAATCTCCAACCTAATTTAGAAGACTATTTAAGTCATGTGTGTTAGTGTAACAGATGAAACTAGGGCACACTGTTAGAAATGCTACACACCTTTCCTGTCTATGTGCAAACTATTAGAGATAATGAGCAACTTCATAATAATCCACGGAAGATAAAACTAAATAAAAGAGCAAGAGTACACAACGATTTTTTACGTAAAAAACCCTACAATATAAAGGGAAAAAACTACGGACCAACAACAAATCTTTCACTATAGAAAATGAGTTTACAATATCTTCTATAGACACGAATAGATTATGGGGTCTCATAACAATAATCTTCACCAATTTCAATGGTGAAATAATACAAGAAAACGGTAAAGAGAATACCTCAAATGAGAATATAATAGAACTCTTCCAAACCAAACATTAGAATCGGCAAATTGATCGCTAAATTTGTATAATTTGCATGCCAAGCAAGCCCAACCATTAGTATAACTAATCGGCCAAACCCTTTTGAACATATAGAGCCCAATAAGTGCTTTTTTGGGCCTAAATATCATGAGGAGTAAAACCCAACAAACACACAGCTTTCAGAAAAAAAAACAAAGTTTATTGTCCAAAGAAAGCAGTCCCATTAGTTCAATTTTTGAATTTTTTTTACTTCATATAGCTAGATATTTATTTCATCTTAATCTACACTTTAAGATGCCTTATGCCAATTCTCTTCCCAACTTTAGGAGTTTCTATGATGCACTGATAGCTCCCACAATTAATGTTTGAGACCTGATCTGATTGGGAAATTTAAATAAATAAATAGATAATGTAGGCATTTGGAGGAGACATGAACATAACAATGACAATAAATGATCATGGAAAAAAAAAATGAGATGGTTGGTGTTTTCTAATTGGCAAGTTTGGGGTTTAACGCCATTGTGGATGGGTTGACCACAAGATGGATTATTTGCACTGCTGAGGAATTTAGCTTTGTGACGAATGTTGGAGTCAAGTTCCTTGTTAAAACTCCAACCTACAAACCTACAAAGCTGCAAGCATTGCTGGCCTCCAGTGGCTTTTCCTTAGGGCCCGTTTGGTAACTTTACATGTAAAACAAAGTATAGTATAACATCAAATCAAGAGAGAATAAAATATAATAAAGTTATGATGGTAATGTTTTATCACAAGCCCACATGATGATCAAGATTTTTCATGTAGCAGGCCTCACCATAGATGCTTATACCATGTTGTTAATCCATGATTCATAGTGTGATGGGTTACCATTTTGTTCATCCATGATTCATAGTGTGATGGGTTCCATCTCTTTAAGAATGGCTCCACTTATGGTTGATTCTAATCAAAGGGTATATTCACTTCTATGGGCTAAATCAGATGTCCTTATCAATTTAGTATTTTTCAAATATTTATAGCTTAGATGAAAGTGTTTTTTTCCTGTAAATTATTAGATAGGACGTATTGAGATGAGGTCCACCAGTCCTGATAAGTGATCTGCAGATTGCAGGTGTGTCAAAATTAGACTGAGTAGACATTTTTAATAATCTACTATAAGACAATCATAATAAATTTCATCTTTGATTGGATTTCTATAAATTTTTGAGGGAGCATATTACCCCATTATAGAGATCACATATAAAATTGGGTCTAACTTCAATTAAAGTGAAATTTAGCCCAATGAGGATACACAGAAAGCCTGAGATTTTAAAAGGTTTGGACTAAGAGAAGGTGGACCCCTTTCATCACTTTATATTGACTAAATGTAGACATTATGAATACTCCCAACATGCCAAAAACCCGCCCTCCTTTTTTTTTTGGGTAACCAAATCAAGTGAGCCGGGAAATGAAAATATAGCCCACGCAAGTGGAAATGAAAATATAGTCTATACGAGTGGGAAAGGAGCCCATGCACGTGGGAGGAGGTTCTATTTGCAAAATCCGCCCTCCCTCAGTATAACATTAGTGACAGTCGTCATCGTTACGTAAGAATGACGTCACAGATCAAAATCTCCAACTGATGCAACTTTGTCTTAGCATAAAGCACATTGGCATTAGGACCCATAAAATGAACGGTCACGATCGCCGGAAGATCTTAAACAATATCTGAGTGGCACCTATAATATATTCTGTTGGGCAATCCAAGGTGTGAACCTTAACATATATCATATGGCTGTAGATTGCTTTGTATTCTTCTTTATTTCTGGGTGGTTGAGCTTGCCTTGACATTTTGTTTCCCATTTTAGGCAGGCAAACAGGATCTGTTGTGGCATCTATTTCAGATTCAGCACACCATTTGCAAACCCTAGCTAAACATATTACACATCCCTAAGAAACTGTCTGTCACATGTCCCCGGCACTTGAATCTCAATCCAATAAATTGCTACAAATCAGTGTGTAAAAACTAAAAACCTATTCAAATATGGTACAAGTTAGGTATTTTAGCATAAAAAATTGACCACTGTATCGAATCCGACTGCTTAATTTACCTACTATGATATGATGTATTTTTTAAGAGAACCAAATACGTCTTCCTTTACATCACTAGATGATTGTACTATATCCTTTTTTTTTTCCTTTCTAGTTGAAATTAAAAAAAACACCATCATGGCTGGCCTTTTTGACCATGCACGTCTGTGCTCATGGATGACAATTTTGACAAAACCCTCCTTATTTTATGAGGACTTTTTTTCTTATGTCATCCAAAGAAATTCTTGATGATTTGGGCACGGAGCTTTTTAATTGTCGGAACGCACATAGATCTCTGTCCTTGTGTCGGAGTCTCCGCATCCAAATCTATCAATTGGTATCATAGCCTAAGCTCTGATACCAATTGATAGATTTAGATGCGGAGACTCCGACACGCGGCCGGAGATCTATGTGCGTTCTAACGATTATGAAGCTCCATAGATGTCTTTGCCCCTTGTCTCTCCTATGAGATGGAATAATGCTCAACCTTAGGACTTCCATATTTTATATAGACAAGTCTCAAAAAATCATACTTACTTGAGACTTTTTTTGCCAAGAAATCCACATCTGCTAATCCTATTGAGAGTCTTATTAGTGGGACCAAATCAAGTATTATATAAGTGAGATTGTATTCTCTGTTGGCATCAGCCCCGCTTGTTCCGACGTAAGACCCGCGGCATGCAGGCCACACTATTTCCTACCATTTTTTCTTTTTATTTTTTTTACACTGAGGCCCCTCCAAGAAAAATTTCTTAGCAAAGATTGATGCCATCTCAAATACTTCATGGAAATCCAATGAAACTTACCACAGAGAGGGCTCATTAATCCGATCACGTAAATCATAATCCTCTTGTGGATCTTTTGGAGCCTAGTATGGTTTTAAATATCAATCAGTACGTACTGTATCAACTGTTACATATTGCATCTGTATTGTCAACGCGGCCAAACACATCATATCTTCGTTGCAGTTGATGTAGACCATTTAAGGCTGATAGCTTTTGATATGAGATGATGTACACTACTATTTTAAGTTTCAATTAGAAAATAAAATCACATTGTATTACCAGTAGGAAAAAAAAAAAAAACTGACAAGTTTGCCAGGATAGATAATTGAATTTTGCATGTTGTCAAAGTAGCAGATAGATTCAATGCCAAAAGTATAATCCAAAATCAATTCATGTGAACAATTTGAGCTGTAAGTTGATAGAGTAGGATCTCTCTTGTCTGGTATTGTTCAACTGCCACCAGTTCATGTCCCCCATCTTCATTAAGCAAGGTATCGAACTCCCTCACTTGTAGGGATTTTCCATGATTTGATGGTGATTATAGTACAAAGATGAGTGAAGTATGAACTGTGAAGATAATAATCTCAAGGAAAGCACCAGATATTGTGGGTGTGTCTGCACCACCACCAACTTCCAACATTACATATGGTGGGTCATAGCTTAAGTAGCTAGTCCAGACATTGATGATAGAACCAGGCTCTTTCAGACATGTGGGGATCCCTGATCTTGATAAAGTGGGACAGCGCCAAACAAACACATGATGGATGAGTGCTCAGATTAATTAGGTCAAGTGGTGGGGTACACAGTACTACAATTAATGACACTTGAGCCAAATGAATGTGAATCTCCGGGCAGGATTGTCTCAATCTCGGTCTTGATCATGATTTGGTCCACCAAGCCAGCTCAGACCGTGAGGTGGGTCACCTTCTTCTTCTGAAATGTTAGAGATTGTAGCCTAGATTCTCCGAACTCGTGGCACATGCAGCAGCCCATGTGAGACAGTCCACTAGGAGAAAGGAATATGCTGAAACCTAGATTATGTTTCTATGAATGGTTTGTTTATGCTTTTCTACAAGAATGGTTTATTTACACTGATTTGAGGAGGAACATGTAGCAACTGCGTGTGTGAGAGAGAGATTCTACTATTTGAAATCTCATGTATCTTTGCATCCATATCTATAAATTCCATGGGCTAGCTAACTGTGAAATGCAAACCACTCAAAACTACAATCACCCCTTACCTACTTTGGCCTGATGTCACTTAGAATTATGGTATACCTTCAGGTTGATCATATATAAAAACATGATTTTAACTCTTGTTTTTATTTTAAACATATGTTTTATAACATGATCATCCTAAAGGTAGGCATAATTTCATGCCCGAGTGAAATTTGGCTTGGGGCAAAATGGACTTCATAGTGAGCCCAAACATTGATGGGTTCATATGATCTGGACAGTAGAGAGTTTGGGATCACTAAACGCACCAGTGAGAAATTATCTGGTAGAGTTAAAATCGGGTGACTTTCAAAATCTTGTGTTCTTATTTAGGTATATTGCAGAAAATTAAAAAAAATTAAAAATACAATTAAAATATTAAATACATTCGATTTTACATAATATATAGGTTTTTAGGAATATGGATTCAATTTGGAAAAATGCATAACTGATCTCTTACAATCCAAGTTTCAAAAGGTGGCCCAACTGCCTTGGGGCCCATGCCGGATCGAGCCGAAAGGTGTGCACAAATGAACTCCTATTAAATCTTAATTTGGTAGAGTAGATGGGGATCAAACTCTTGACGGTAGAGTTTGGATCTATCTATAGTACTGTGACTCGTAGGAATTGCTCCATATAATTGAGATAAAAACCCTTAGTTGATCATCCAGAAGATCTGATAGCATTTACGACAAATTCACAAGATCCATTTTATACTGGAACACCACACAAAGGTTCTAGACGAGTTCTCTTCCTACACTCATCTGGAACCGGCAGTTCTTTTTCTAGGTCCCCATCTGATTCCCGATTGATCAAATCTCTGTTCCATGAGCCAAGGTTGAGTTGAGAGTTATTGTTCAACCAGAGTTATTGAACATGGTAGTGAGCAAGACCATTGAAGACAAGCATCGAATGCAGAATATATTTCTGATATGGGAGGGGATACGCTATGGATTTGCACTATGCACTTTGCAGTACTTGTAGCCAATGTAAGCTCGTGGGCAGACTTGGTGGTGGGTCATCCATCACTTTCTCATTGCTGCATGCATGCATTGGAGCCACCCATTTTGAGTTGGGAAGCCGTGGGTTTGGTATCATCTGAACAGCTAGTAGCTACTGAGGAGGTTCAGTCTGTGGAACCCAGCACAAAACTTCAGGGTCTGTTTGATTAGTAGCCCTGCTTATGAATTTCCCCTATCATCGAATTTCAAATTACTGTCCCACAATTCTCCCTGAATTTTCCAAGATCACTATCTCCTCTTGAAAGATTCAGGCAATATTGGGGTTCAATGGTCAAAATCACCATGAGGGAGGGTTGGCTATTTCTAACTGACTGGCCAACCCAAGTTGAGACTCAATTAAAGTGGTAGGCAGCGTTTGAGTTGACTTGTTCTTTTTATTTAGGTTTGTTTGGGTAACATTTCCCGATCAGATGAATATATGGGTTGCATTTTGGGTTGTGGCTATTCCTAATATTTGACCCCTGCACTGGGTCTGACCTAAATCTGACGCGGCGTAATTAATTGCATTATAGCCTAATCCTTTGACCCAATTTGAACTGTTCAATTAGTTAGGAAGTTGGTATGATCACTCTTGTAACTTACAAAGAGGTTGTGTTTAAGTTAATATTTTCAATCTAATTATTAATAAGCTGCGATTAGGTGGAGCTAATATATTTTAAACACAAATGCTCGCAACCTGAATTTTCCTTAGGGCCCATTTGTTTGTAGCAACTGAACATTTAGGACATAGGAATTCATAGTCAAATGAATTGAAGAGCTGAGGGGCAAAAGATATAAAGCACAAACATTGATGAGACCTTAATTTTTCTAAAGATTCTAGTAACTGTGATAATAGCTGAGTATTCATTTCTCATCTCAACTCCCCTTTGATTTACTTTTTAACAAGGTATGACTCTTAACGGTCATTTTTGATAGTCACCTTGCCTTATTTTTAACCACTTTTAGGGCTTGGTTGTTTGTGAAAATTCTCACTGGGGGTTATACAAATTCTCCCACTGCTATCATCCACAAGGAATACAAAGGCTTAAATACAGTTCAATAACTTAGAACATAGAATTTGAAGAATTTCAAAAGCCAAATTTCCACAGTGTCAATTTAGAGGGAGGGTGAAAAATTTATGTATGATGAGGACTCCTCATCCTTCAAGAGAGACATCATAATAAAGAAGAGTTTCATAATAAATAACAAAAATATAAAATATCAAGCCAATAAAATAAGGTTCACAGTTTAATAATCCCACCCACATTGCACACATTTAGGATCAAAATGAATATCATATATTTTTATAGTAAATGAAAAGATTGGGTTTGGTAGATAATTGCTGGTCCTCATTAAATCAAGTGGCAGTTTCGTGATTTGATACGTAAAGAGAGGGGAGTTATGCAACCCTTGTACATACGTCGTTAAAGAGCGGCAGCAGAAGCAGTGTCAGATTGGCGTGCAATGCATACAACAGCGAAGAAATTCTCTCTCATTAGTCCATACTCCATGGGCTTTGAATGATGATGGCATTTCCAATGGCCTCTCTCTCTCTCTCTATATCGCTTTCTCTAGGAAGAATCCGAGACGGAGAAAACTGATAAAGAAAGATCGAAAGGAGAGGAAAAAAGGGTTATCGATTTCTCTCTTTTGGAGACCAAATTCCGATGGTGGGCATTTCTTTTTCTTTCCTTTTGCTTTGTGGCCTCTCACTTTTTCCAGAGAGGGAGAGAGAGGGAGGGATGTGCTGATATCAAAGAAACAGAGAACATTCTTGCTAGCGACAAGTTCTTTTAGACTTGGTCGCTTGCTTTAGCTTTGCTTTTGTGAAGTGGGTAAACTACAGGGCATGCTAGGAATTGGGGGAGTGAGAAAGGTGTCTGCTTTTTTTTTTTTTTCCTACATTGTTTGGTATTTGGGTTTTGGTGTTCTACATGTGGACTACATCATGAATTGGTTTTGAGGCACTTGTGAAGAGGGAGAGGGGTGTTTTAGGTGAGTCATTTAAGGGGTTTTTGTGGGTTCTTGCCTTTTCATTTGGGTGGGTCTTGGTTCTTGTTTCAGTTTCTGGGTTTATTTATTTTGAAGTGGGTTTTAAGAAAAAGGAATTTATTTCTATCAATTGGGTATGAAATGCAGTTGGGTTTATTTATTTATTTTATTTTGCTTCATTTTTGAGATTTTAATGTGTTTTCATTCATCTTGAAGCTGCATTATCAGTAATGATGTTGTTGGCATTGCTTCATTCTTTTTTTTTTTTTTTTTTTTTTGTTTAAGCTGATTTGGTTATTCTCCCAGACTTATTTCAAGATGGATTTTTGTGTTTGATAGTTTGTTTTTGGTGACTGTACAGTATCCTAATTGACTGTTCTTTTTTTTTTTGGGGGTTTTCCCCTTCAAATTTCTGTGCCTTTTTGCTCTAATTTTAGTCTCTTTTTGTTTCATGCTTCAATCTATCAAATGATTTAATTTTTTTTTTCATCTATAAGCAGTTTTGATGGTTCTTATAAAATGGGAATTTTTTTTACCAAAGCTCTGGATGACATGGGAGCTGGACTGGATATCTTACTTTACCTTGACGCTTGAGCTACTTTTGGGTTTTTGGTGTTGGGTTTTTCCTACTTTTCAAGATTCCCCCCACGATATTTTCTCCTCTCCCTTTATTTTTTTGCTCCTCTTTTCATCTTTGTAAGATGCTTCCTGTCTACCGTTTTGGTGGTTTTTCTTCTCACTTCGAGATGCTGTTTTCTGTTGCAGGTCTGCATGACTAGTCATTCAAGGAATGTGGATTCCAGGGCAGCAGATCGTGGAATCTTTTATGTCCGATGATTGAATACAAAGGAAAGTAAGGAAAAGCAGAGCAGATCGATGCATAAACAAATGTCTTCACGGCGGTGCTGTCAGTTTTGTGCTTGTGGGTGTCTCTAAGTTTTGCATTTGTTTAGTCTGGAAGTCCTGTTGGCTGTCTCTCCGCTGCTGACCATTGATGCCTGGATTCCGTGGGCCCTGCTGATGATAGAGGTAACAAGCCATCTTTTGCAAGAGAAGGGCCTCTTAAATTCATACCCAATTGATCTTTTTGTGAGTTTTTGCATGGTATGATCGGGAAGATTCGGAT
Organism: Camphora micrantha; assembly: GCA_003546025.1. NCBI lineage: Eukaryota > Viridiplantae > Streptophyta > Magnoliopsida > Laurales > Lauraceae > Camphora > Camphora micrantha. The sequence goes on from QPKB01000002.1 coordinate 74,323,257, forward strand.
TCGATGCAGAACCTCCACCATTTTCAAAAATTCCTACATGGGTTTTCTTATTTCTTTCTTTATTGCCATTTTGGCGGTGGTTTTGCGATCTGGGGCATGTTTGTTTCTGCACAACAACGCCCTGCAGTTCTTTTAGCTGATTTGATTGGTTGACTGTGAAGTGGGGTGGTGGGAGTTTGGAATTGCTGGATATAAATCTATCAAAGATCAAATTTTCGTTTGCTAAGATGAAGTTTATGAAACTTGGATCAAAGCCAGATTCATTTCGGACAGAAGGAAACGATTTCAGGTGAGGTTTATCGAAGCTTATTCAGTGATTTACTAGTTTGTTCAATGCGTATAAACGCTTTTTCTTTTTCCTTTTTTTTCTGTTAAAAGATATCTACGCTGGTTGAGTCTTTGGCCGGAGTTTTTGGTTGGGTTTTGTTTTTGAGTGAATTCTAGCAAGGTTGGCGGCCAGTGCATGTTTTGGGAAAATTTTAGTTGACAGTAGGTGCTTTCTTGGAGTGCATTTTGCTGCATGACTAACCTAGATCTGTTTAGCAAAACCATAGTCTTTTATTCTCTTTTGCTCTTTGAAAGTTCATTGATAAGGAGCTATAATATACTTCAAAGTGGGCAACATATCATGTCGTATTGTATTGATACTTCAATTCTTAAGTGAAAAATCCGTGTCCCTGCCAAGTCCATGCCGTTTCCCCGCCGTGTCAGTTCATGCAGTGGTGTAAAATCTAGATGTCTGTTTCAGTTTTTTGGTGGCAGGCCGAGTAAGAATTTCTATGTTAGATATTTTCTGCCTTTATGTGTGTTTCTTTTCACTATGCCTAAGTATTATATGCCATTACATCAAGTATTGGCAGTGGGAAACATACTCACGGAAAAAACACATTGGCAGCAGGCATATATGTAAGGGAAATGGTTTCCATTAATTCAAGAATTTGTAAGGCCACTCTTATTAGTATTTGCTATTGAATCTTGTCTTTGATCCAGAAAGTTAGTTGGGACTTTGGTCTGCATTTACAGATATAGGCTGAGGATTGTCGCTGTAGTTTTCATCAAATGCCCATGCCTTTTCTTCCATAGAATATTGGTCTCCTGTCTCCTCTTGAAAGAGATACAACGTACAAAATGATGTTGTCCATCTTCTAATCTGTGTGTTTAACAGGATCGTTTAAGAGTAAATCAATAGGATAGGCTTATGCACCAAAAGTACAGGTGGAAGGGATAATTAAGCAGATAACCATCCATTCTGCAGACTGCTGTACATTTTGGGAGCAAGGAAAATGGAAACTGCATCAGACAGGATATCAATTTTTAGCTTGTATGTTCAAAAAAAGTTTCCAGATTGTTTCAGATCCAAACCAAACTGCAATTTGGTTAGAAAGGCATTTACTGACTAGCATTTCTGGGGGGACAACGAAACCTATGTCCCTGGGTTATTGGTTGTAATTGGTAAAACTGCTTCCATCACAAAAAAGATATCAGCTTTTTTTTTTTTTTTTTTAATAGATTTTCTTTATAGGGAGATGCTCTAGTGAGAGACACTCTCACCAAGTTGGTGAGAGATGGGTGGGGGCCCTCACATTTAAGTTGGGGGTCCTTGCATTTAAGTTGGTGAGAGTGGATATGGAAGTGAGGGCCCCCACCCATCTCTCATATACTTGGTGAGAGTGTCTCTCATAGGAGCACCTCCCTTCTTTATATATATATATATATATATATATATATAGGGGGATATTCATGTGCATCTATCCCTCACCATGTGTGGTGAGGGACACCCCTTCTAGGGAAGTTTCAAGTACAAAAGGGGATCTTTCCATTAAGTATAAAAGCCCTTCTGTACTTGAAACTTCCCGAAAAGGAGTGTCCCTCACCACACAGCACTTGAATATTTTTTCATATATATATATATATATATATATATATGGGAGATGCTCTCACCTTACTATGAGAGATAGGGGTGGGGGCCTTCACATTTAGTTGTTGACATTGGATATATATATATATATATATATTTATGGGCATGGCTCTCCTAAATTTAAACTTAGGATAAGATTCCGTAAGCTAACACTTCTGGGGCCCATCTTTGGTCCATCCAAATGGACCAAACACACGACCCCCCTAAATTTAACATGCCCACCAACTTTTGGTCAGATCCAAATTTACTAGACCGTTAGATTGACTGTGTACCAATCCGAATGGACCATGGACCGTTAAATTTTTGGTGCCTAGATGGAGATGATAGAAACCACGGTTGTGGTTGATTTTTTGCAGGAAGGAGGGTCCCAGGGAGTCCTTAAAAATCCCCCCCCCCAAATCCTCATGTGGGTCTCTAGGTGGGCCTCAGCTTAACTTATCTTCAGCTTTAGCTTAGGAGAGCTGGCCCATATATATATATATATATATATAACTTTAGAGGCAATGACCACATGTGAGCCCCAATTACTTGAGTGAGGCTCAGTTATAGCGGTGCGCCCAAGTCCCGCTGACTAGGGATGTACACGGATCGCGCTGACTAGGGATGTACACGGATCGGATTGGTGTGGATTGGGCCAAATCCGTCACCAATCCGTCACCTGCAGATTGGTGGATTTGGAATCCGTCACCAATCCGTGGCTGTTAAAAGCCAATCTGATCCGATCCGTGGTGGACCAGATCAGATTAATCCGTTCAATCTAATGTTAAAAGAAAGATATCAAATATGTTGTAAAAAATTTCATATTTGACCCCTTAAATTTTTTTTCTTATTTTATATTTAGACATCTTAACTTATATTTAGACCCCTTAATTTTTTTTAATTTATATTTAATGTCAATGGATCGGATCGGATTGAATCTGCGGATTGAGGTTGAAATCCATCACCGATCATTTGCTAACGGATTACAAGATTTTCAATCCATCACCAATCCGTTTACCTTAGGATCGGTTTTATGGATCGGCGGATTTTTTGTGCAGCCCTACCGCTGACAATAAAGTAGTCAGTTGTCTCTAGTGTTGTCTACTATAGTTTTTGGCCTATAAGTGCCCAATGGAACAGTTGGGTGTCTTTGGTGCCTGCCTACAGCGGTGTCATGTCATGGATACGGCAGGTTATTGATTCCATGCATCAGATGAAGTATCTGTATTGGATACAATACAAAATGGATACATTGCTATTTTTGAAGTATTTGGATGTCTTAGACAAAGTATCGACCATGGATGAATGTTCTGAAAGATGGAATGTAGGTTAGAAGGGGAAGGAAGATCTAAGCTAGTAGTTGAAGGCCTTCATGGGGTGATTCAAGAAAATTACTGTTTTATATGCTCTTGATCCTGTTGGTTTTGTACACATTATGGAGTTACGCAACAAAAAGTTTAGAAGTAGTTATCAGTTGCACAACTTTATGAATCGACAAAAATACCGACCTTTTGGGCATTGGCTTTGAAGTCTGTCACCTGGATATTGAGAAAAGGATGGATTGAGCTTATGTGGGGAGTTTGATTAGTGGTGGGCACAATAACATTATGGATGTCTCACTTTATTGTAACCTTAAATTTGATGGGAGCTCAGTGGGCAGTTCAGGTATAGATGTTATAGGAGTTATAAAGGAATGAGGTGAACAGTTGTGCCTAGATTATTTAGGGTCCTGTGGGATTTTTATAACTGCAATTTAGTAGATGTTGTGGCCATGTTGGTGGGTTGTAGAGCTACACATTCTGTCTACATTGAGTAGAAAAACCCTTATATAAGTCCACTATGGCTTCTCTTGTCTGGTTCTGTCATCTATAACTCCATCCCTTTATGATGACTCTCAAGTAATCACATTTTATTCTACTTTTAACTTTGTAATATAAGAGTACAAAAGTTTAAACTCCTTTGGATATGTGAGTGGGTCCCTTTTGTTGTTTTGACATGATTAAAATTTAAGTTACTTATTAATCATGTACTTAGTTATAACGTTTAAACATAATGAACATAATACAGAAACACTGTTAATGCTACAGTCTACAAGCATGCCATGTGTATCTAGTCCCAATATGATTATAATGTCATGTCTGAGGCATCTTCCCAAAAAAAAAAAAAAGATAAAATAAAATATATAATAATAGTAATAGTAATAATAAAGTCCTGTCGGAGGCACGTTAAGCATATCTGAATATTTTGTTACCTTAGCCTTTATCAGCACCAATAACGATCATTACCATCCTTCTCTTCTTCGAATGAATTCTGAATCCTTGTAATCAGTGTAAAATGCAAGGGTCATGGCGATGATACATTTTAGAAGATTCCTGACATGATTAGTTTTTGGTGGGAGTTTCAGAAGAAAATAAATAGATAATTAAATACAAACATAGATTTTCTCGTCTGGCCCTAATGATTGGTTCTCTGTTTGTTCATAGCACCATTTTTCACTCTATTTCTTAATGTTTTGTACCCTCATACACATTTAATGATCTGAGAAATGGTTTTTGCAATTATGTCAGGTTTCATCTATTTTATGGAGGCATAACCAAATGATTTTCACATTTGCAGGTACATAGAAACCGAGTTAGCGACTGACGTCATTGTTAATGTTGGAGATGTGAAATTTTTTCTGCATAAGGTAGTTTCTCCCTCTGTGTTACATATAATGTTTTCTTGTGTAATGCTTTGCCAGCTCATAGACATAAATTTAGTAGCCCCTTGTTTGATATTGTCCCAGTCGTGAAAATCTTAGTCATAATATTAAGTAGCCGTTATAAATATATTAAGTAGCCTCTATTTTGTTACTTCACAATTTATGGAAAAGTGAAATACATATTTGTACATTTCTAGCCGCAATCTGATCCTATTTCTTCCAGAATACAATTGAAGTAATAACATGAAGAGCAGAGATTGAATCAGAGATGAAGAGCTGAGATTGGAAAAAAAAATGATTATTCCCTTTGAGGGTCGACTGTATCCTTTATATACGACATTCAGTGCAAATAATGGCTACAAAGAATATCTAAGACACCTAGTCACAATCTCCTAAAATTAGTAATTACAGAGGAAGAGCATCTGCCACGAATAGTAGGTGATTAGAACCCCACTTGGGGATGAGCTGTGGCTGATGACTAGTATGCAATCAACTGGATTCATGGGCTTGGCGACAAGCTGGGCCTGAACCTGCTGGGCCTAAGCCTCCTTTCTACATGAAGTGCCTTCAGTTCGTGTTATCTGATTTGAGTGTGGAGACACTGCAGTGTAGTAGACAACCACCCGTCATTTTGCTTTTCTGGACTGAAACAATTTCATTATGAGGTTGAGAAATCAATGCAAATTGCAAATTAAGAGTAATGCAGTAAATTGAAAAGAACCACTTGCATAGTGGAAAATTTGATAAAGGGGATCCCTGCAAGAGCTTTAATAAATTACGTTCACATGTCTTTACGTAAGAAGATCCTCTACTATCTTTTCCTTCTATACTCCCTTCAAACTACATAACCAACTCATGTTGTGCCTTTAAATTAATGCTTACCTAGAAGATCAGAAACAGCTCCCATACGGAGTATTAAAGTTTATCATTTTAAAGAACTAGTGGGATGTGCAGACAAATGAATAATCTCAAATAGAAAGGACTAAGGAAAGACATGATAGATTGTGGAGTTACAAAGAAGATAGCTTTAAATAAGGTTGAGTGGAATGGTAGAAACTCATAAAAGATCACAAACAATTCTCCTATATGAAGTATTAAACTATAAAATGTTGAAGGAACTGTGGAATGTGGAGGGGAATGAATAATCTTTAAGCAGTAAGACAAAATAAGGTCTATTGTGGAGTTACAAAGAACATGGCTTTCAATTAGGTTGAATGGAATGGTAGAACTCACAGAGTTTACTCTAAATGGATTGGTAAGGTTTCGATGATGAGGACGATGCTGAAGAACATAAATTCATTAATACAGCATTTATGAGCAAAGATGGTGCATGTGTATGCTAAAGCTCATCAAAATGACGAGTTACCAAAAAACTACAGAACTATGACTTCATTGTACATCATCCTGTCCACTATGAACCTCTGAGACTCTGGGCTTAGCTAAGGCATCCACATTTGTGTTACACTTTCTAGTGATGTGAGGAATTCCACTAACATTGGTTGCATTATATGTGCTAACCTCCATGCCATGTTATATTTGTTTGGCAACCTATGCATACCATTGTTTGAATCAACCTGCTATTATAAGAAGGTAGTCATAACTATTTATGAACAACTTCAATCCTTATTTCATTGCCAACACCTCTTCCCTACCTGTATTTTATCTTCTCCCCCAGCCGGCCCTGAGAGTGCTAAGAGTTTTAACCCCCAGCAGTATCTCTATTAGTGACTCCAATGCCTGACAGAATACACCTCCCTCTCAAGACATTAAGCTTAAGCGCCCTATATGCCACAGTATCTCAATGATGGATAACTAATGGGTGGGCAAACCCCACATACGATGCAAGACCAGTCCCTTTGAAGATTCTTAGCTTAAACTCTTTTTTGTTCTTTCACTACCATGGCTCATGCAACCATAATTTTTTGCTTTCTGCTACGGCTGAAATGGGTAACTGTTTGCCTTAAATATTTTTTTTAAAAACTTTTTTCCTGAATCCCACTAACAATAGAAAGTGGTTACATTTTCCAAATAACTTGCCTATGTATGCGAAATGGCCCTGGGGTAGAGTTTTCCGATGCAAAAAAGAAAAAAAGGTGTGGGGAAGAGGGGGGTGGGGTTGGGGACGGACTCAAGTACAGGAAAAAAAGACAACATAAAGGGAAAAGAAAAGTGCCACAAGAAATTTTGGCATTGAAGAGAAGGTAATTAGCAGGTTTCTCATTTAGACATGAAAGAAAGCAAATATTAGGAAGGGCAATCTCTCTCTTTTGAGTCTGATCAAGGACCAGACTTTTCTACTTAGTTGCAGTCCGGAATGCATTAATTTTGGAGGGTTAACATTCAACCAGATTGACGTAGAAGGGCAAGTCTGAAATGGGAATGCTTCAGGGTTGAAATGGAACAAAGAGAGAAGAAACAAACAAAAGGTTCATGCAACCAAATCCTATGGTTCGTTAGGAGGTGGACCTCGTTTAGCTCTTTCAAAAGCGACTTGATCCACAGTCCAGCAGATTTGTACTAATAAATGTCATAATTGGTATATCCATAGACCATACCAACCTACCACCAAAAAACTTAAACCCTTTATTTTAGTTGTGTTTTTTATTGGAAACAGCATAATTTCTTTCCATATTTTCCCTTGTCACACATATTTCCAGAATTTAATCCCTTCACCACTTCGCAGAAGAAATCTATAAATTCTTTTAATAATTATCTGACCCTTTTCCCATCAATCCAGGGATAGCTAGTTGCCTATTCCATTATTCCCCCTCCCCTTATCTCTTTTCAATGATCCAATTCGCTGCCTTATGGATCCCTGCCCCCATCTTCCATCCCATATTTTTCTTAAATTGCTTACCTCCGTAAAGATCTTTTTCCACACATACCCTTCACTTTACTAGCAAAGCACTGTTTTCCCTTATACTAATGTTCACCATTCCAATTCCCTGTTCTTGATATGGCTTTGGACCTCCTCATTGAATTTCATTTTGCAAAATTTGTTTCCGTTGGTTGAATGGATGCTGAAATCTGGTCCACCTTCCAACTCACTGCACTGCTCTCAAGTCTCAAGCTATTAACAAGGACACCTTTTATTTTATTTCATTTGGTAGTTTTCATTGTGTGGTCTTGTAAAAACGTGTATGCGTGTACTATGTGCCTACACACTTCTCTTGATAAAAAGTATACTCTCTTTTTCTTTGATAAATTTTCAGTTTTGTTTAGGAATTATTATTTGTTGGAATTTAACTTAAGAACAATGCTAGTAAGGAGTAAAAGTTATTTTGATGTATTCATAGACATATGTGGTCATGTGCCGGACACAAGCCAGATAAAGAGGGTTAATTTCAAATAGGCAGTTGGCTATAGAAATTCTTTCTGAGCTCCACTTTCAGGCTGACTTTATATAGGATAAGCTTTCATTGATTATGATGATAATGGACATATCAGCATATGGGGATTCTTGAAGGTGCCATGTCTAGAGTCTCTAGACATCCTGTGAGTAATTATCATGGGTCTATGTCCAAGTTACATATAGCCCGAGGTCCACATCTGCTTTCCATTCACTTGCACAAGGTCCGACCTACATCAAAATCCCTTGAATTGTAATACCTACCATTTAATAACATCCCTCTTTTAACTATGTAACATGGAGAGTATCAAAGCAAGCAGCTATTGATTTCTAATTTCATCAAATTCTCTGTAGAGGATCTTGCAATTTCTCTTAAAACACATATTCTATTTTCATGCTAATATAATCTGTGTCAATGGTTCTCTAGTTTCCCCTTTTATCAAAAAGCGCCCGCCTGCAGAAGTTGGTTGCAATTGCTAGTGAGGAAAGTAATGATGCAGTCTGCATACCTGACATTCCTGGTGGCCCGCCCGCCTTTGAAATATGTGCTAAATTCTGTTATGGAATGACGGTCACTCTTAATGCATACAATGTGGTTGTGGCTCGCTGTGCAGCAGAATACTTGGAAATGTATGACACCATTGAGAAAGGGAACCTCGTCTATAAAATTGAAGTATTCCTCAATACCAGCATCTTTCGGAGTTGGAAAGACTCCATCATTGTACTTCAGACTACAAAGTCCCTTTTACCATGGTGTGAGGACTTGAAGGTGGTGGGTCGCTGCGTTGAGTGTATAGCATCTAGGGCCTCTATTGACACTTCCAAAGTTGAGTGGTCTTACACCTACAATCGCAAAAGGCTCTTATCAGAGAATGGCATAGAGTCGCAGTGGAATGGTGTCATAAAAGAGGCATCAGTGCCAAAGGACTGGTGGGTTGAGGACTTATGTGAGCTTGAAATTGATTTCTATAAGCGGGTATTATTGGCCATCAAAACCAAAGGTAGAGTTTCTAATGAAGTAATTGGGGAAGCTCTAAAAGTTTATGCCTCAAGAAGGCTAACAGGCTTTAGTAAGGGAGTGTTTCAGGGAGATGTTGTAAAAAGCCGGTCCTTGATAGAGACCATTATCTGGATGTTGCCTTCAGAGAATGGTAGTGTAGCATGTGGGTTCCTGCTGAAGCTACTGAAAGCAGTAAGCTTGTTGGATTTGGGTGAATCAGCTAAGAGGGAGCTGGTAAAAAAAATTGGGCAGCAGTTGGAAGAGGCTACAGTCACGGATCTTTTGATTCCAGCACCAACAGGGGAGAATGTGGTGTATGATGTCAACATGGTTCATAGCATAGTTGAGGAGTTCATGATGTGGGAGAGTGCTCAACCTGGCCTTAACGTGGCTCAAACTAGCCCTAATGTGGCAGGAGAGCCACAGAAGGTTAGAAGCCTCTCATGTGTATCAGGTGCTTCGAAGCTTGCAGTGGCAAAACTGGTTGATGGCTACTTAGCTGAAATTGCGAGGGACCCAAATCTTCCTCTATCAAAGTTCATTAATCTTGCGGAATTGGTACCGAGCGACTCGCGGCCAGTTCATGATGGACTCTATCGGGCAATTGACATGTATCTCAAGGTATTGTGCTTGAATTTTGCCTTGCCATTTAGCTTGTTGAAAACTTTCTGTGTTGACACCTTGACAGTGCTCACAGGTGGAAATTTATGAACCGAGTCGTGAGGATCAGCTTAGTAGGTTCAGCCCATATTTTAGTGATCCTGAATGTTGATCTGAGGATTCTATTGTTGATGGATCACATGTCTATACCCTAAAGATCTCTCAAAATGGAAATTTTAGCCTATTGATAATTGTGGCTTTTTCGCTCCATTGAATGCAGATAATTCCTACTGTGATGGACACATCACCCCCAATTGCAAACAAATCAAACGACCATCTGTTCCTCTGAATTATCAACCTGAAATTTTGGGCACATCAAAACACCTGAGATAGCTGATCAAATTTGTTGTACAAGAATCTCGCATGCATTCACGTGCATGCATGCAACCTTAACAAAATGATGACTTGCCTTCTTTAAAATGATTTATCATGTGCAGGATCATCCAGAGTTGAGCAAAGGTGAGAAAAAGAGGATATGCAAGCTGATGAACTGCAAGAAGTTATCCACAGATGCATGTATTCATGCTGCGCAAAACGAACGGCTACCCTTACGGGTGGTGGTACAAGTCCTCTTCTTTGGGCAGGCTAGGGCTGCGCAATCTCCCGCTGGTGCCAGTAGGCCTGACCTCCCTGATAATATACAGGCCCTGCTTCCAACAGAGAATGGTGGGTCCCATGGGAGCTCGAGGTCCACAACAACCAACACAGAGGACTCAGAAGCCGGTCCAGATGAGCTGAAATGCCTCAAGGGGGCCATTGCTTCCATGAGGCTTGTGGGCGAGACAAATGGCTGTGACGTAAAAAATGGGGATGACAAGGAAAATGACAAAATGAAGGGTGGGATCTTCAAGCCCAAGAAGATTTTGAACAAGCTGTGGTCAGGCATAAGCGGGCCGGGTGAAAACAGCGGCTCTGATACATCTGGGAGCCCAGGCTCGGGTTTAGCCAACCCTGAAGAGACCAAGTCAACACCTAGAAACAGGAGGCACTTGGTCTCTTAAAACACATTTAGACAGTAGCAGTACAAATAGAAGTCAAAAGTGCTGACATCTACTTCATAACACGAAAGTGATGAGGTTTGGTTAATGCATGGTTTCTTTCACAAGTTGGATAGCAGCAAGATAGGAAAAGGATCCAGGGAGAGAAGAGGTTTTGCTTTTTCTTGCTTTCTTTTTTAATTTCTGATGGCCGACCCAGTTTTGTTGTTACCAAACCCACCACCCACCACCAAACCCACCCCCCCCCCCCCCCCCACCACACAAAAAAAAAAAAAAAATGCAATGTCTGGTTTTAAGGTTAAGGTTGAATATATGTTAAATTCAAGAGAGTTTAGATTGTTTTCTCTTGTCATTGCATTGGAAATTGTTAGTTGTGGAAAGAGAATGATTCAATAAAACTTGCTTGGAGGTTACACTGTTCGTGGTACTGGTGTTGCTGTCCTAAAGACCCAGACCAAAAGAAATTTTTGCTTGATGTGGTTGAAACACCTTTTTTGTATTTTTGTTCCTTTTCTTTTCTGGGTTACAACTTAGAGCTAGCATGCTTAAAAGGTGGGTTTCGAGCATAACTGCAGGAGGATTGAGGCAGGCCGTGGGGTTAGGACATGCGTGGGTGCCAAAGGAAGTGTCCGCAGACATTTCAACGTGAACATATCTCCACAATGGCTTCAACATGAGGACGCACCACAAGGGATTGAAAACACACTGCAGACATTTCAACGTGGACATATCTCCACAATGGCTTCAACATGAGGACGCACCGCAAGAGATTGAAAACACACCGATAATATTATTCCAACAATCAAAGTCTGAGATTTTCATCTTTTACATTGCATATAAATAAGAACATAAGGGCACGTTTGGCATTATGCTATTAAGATATTTCCATTAGGCATCATGTTCACAATCTAGAAGAAGTTGGCCTCACTATGTAATTCCTAAAAGTGGGTCACGTGGTCACAGTCACAAGAGGTGGGCCCAATTAGAGGTGGGCCCAATTATTATAATTCCTATAATTGTGGGACCACCTTATAACCCCCATATTCTAATTTCTAGAGGTAAGTTCTGTGTCTACTGTCATAAAAGAGGTGGCCTCACTTTATAATTTTTAAAATCTAAAGTTGGGTCCTGTGTCCACTATCAGAAAAGGGGTGGCCCCACTTTATAATCCAGAGAAGAGGTGGCACCGCTTTATAATTTTTAAAAAAGCTGGCCTTACATTGTAAATCTTATGAATGTGTGCCTCATATTTTAATTTCTAAAAGCGCGTACGACTTTATAATTTTTAAAGCTAGCTCTTACATCCACATTCACAAAAAAAACCCCACATTATAATTTCTATAAAGGTGGGCTCATACTGTAAATCATATGAATATGAGCCTCATGTTCTAATTTTTAAATGTGTGAATCATGTTGTAATTTCTACAAGGGTCCCATGTATCACAATAATAGTGCCGTATACAATAAACGGTGGGTCCCACATTGTAAATTTTATGATTCTCTTATTTCAGCTCCTTGGAGCAAAACTTTTGTAATGTTATTAAACCATATATGTACAGCATACTCTTAGCAGAATAATTTAATATAACAACAAGTGCATAATAAGAAAGAAACTATTAATGTTGATGAAGCTTAGTGGCAAGGGATGCAAAATATCTACTGTTGAATGGTAGCTCAGATCCTGTATGTTACATTCTTCTTCCCTTCTCTCTCCATTTAATTGTTAGTAATAAAATGACTATGGTTTCTCAGATCTTGTATGTAACATTCTTCTTCCCTTGTCTTTGCGTTTAATTGTTTGTAATAAAATGGTTTAAATAAATTAGAAATCTATTAGGATACGATTGGGCACTAACTTGTCATCATAGTGGGGCCCACCAATCAAAGGTGATTTTTAAGAAAACATGAAAAAATTAAAAATAGTTTGGGCCCATCTATGAATAGGTGTAGTCGGATGTCATTTATAGAGGAAATTCGAATATTTTGGACGGACTGTTTTTTTAGTAAGATTTAGAGCGATTTTAGGAACATAACTGTGCATTGGGATGGATTTTAGGAAGAGATAAGCAATCAAAATTAGAAAGAGTTTCTTCAAAAATTAAAATTTAGGAAAATAGGAAAATTGTATGAGGGATTCCCTCGAACTCGGGTCATTTCCATGTTGCCTTTGTAGACATTGTGTACGTGAAGTACTTCCTTTTACATCCCCACGCCAATTGTTTTACAAATTTATTATTCTTGTATCCATCATTCAAAGAGTTACTTGTAGTTGAGCAATCGTTGCAGATAGTTGAGTAATATGTTCCGATAACTCCGTAATGGTTTCAGTGAAGTCCTCCACGGTCGTGGGGCGTGGAGGAAGATTCTACTTCTGCCTTCTTCTTATGAACCACCATTATATATACATATATATATATATATATATAATATATTTATATATATTTTTGTGCAATAAAAATTTACTGGCCTGATGTGAAGGTCTGCTCTCCACAGTGGCGGAGCCACATAACCCCGAGCTCCTCAATTTCTTGGTTTCCTTAATATAGAAAAACATATCTTTGAAAGTTCTCATGTCTTCAACTTTATGTTTTTTCTTCTTATTTACCCCTCAACAATTTATTGTGTTATGCACCATGTGCCCATTACACAAGTGGGACCCATCGTCCAAAGATTGGACCATTATTGATGATACTCCCCTCGTACACAAAACCGTCTCTCTATGGGCCCATTGCCTAGATCCATTTCCGTCCGCCCACTCATGTCAGTTACAGTTGATTTGCTCTTACCAGTAAGATTGAACATATAAAAACACACAACGTAATATAAGTTTACTAAGAGCAATCCATTACATTTGATTTAAGTCAAACCAACGAATTGAGTTTTGGTGAAATCTTGAGAATGTCTTAAGATTAGATATGACCAGAGTGATATAAGAGTTTTGTCCCCAAACGCGAGTTCTTGGAAATCCAAATTAATACAAGAAATTTATGAATCCAAATTCAAAAAATCATGTGAATGGGATGCCCCTAAAAGTATATTCTTTCTTTGAATCATTGACTTAATTTACAAAGGGCCAATATTCATCCTTGCATCAACTGGGAACCATTGATTAATTTAACTTTGAGTGATCAGAAAGTGTTGAATTCAGGGTTATCATTAGTTGGTCTAAGACTACGATTTGCACTCGAAGGTTGTAAGTTTAAAACTGTACTATCATAGTGGGGCTACAGGAGAGTTTACCTGACTTCCCACTGGACCCGAAGAGATTAGTCCAGCCCAAAAAAATCCGATAGTTTAATATAAAAAAAAAGGGGTTATCATGGTATATTATATATCATTATATAGTTAAGACTCCAAAAACAATCACAACCCTTGATCTGGTCAAACTCTGTAGCCTGCTCCAGCTGCTGAGGTCAGCGATGATGTCTGCTATTGCTGATTTGGACTTCTCTTCTAGTCGGGCGTGCCTGACCCAAAGCCAACCCGGACTGGAAACTAGCCCAGAGAGTCAAACTTTCTTTCCTTTCCTCGAAGGTATGCATCTATCTCTCTCCTACTCTCTTTATGCGGAAAAAGTTTTGGCCCTTTTAGACCATCCACGTCTAAGTCCACGGACTGGACCAAAATCGAGATTCTTGTCCAATTGGGGTCCTAGGTCCCGCGCCGGCTGAGATTTTTGGGCCTAAAACAAAGATTTCAAATGGAGCCCCCTTATATATTGTATACAAAAATTAGCTTCAAAAAATAGGTCATAAATTTATCATTACCAAAATTCAAAACATATATATAGAAAAATCAATAGTCATTACATCACGTCAAATTCATATAAACACTACTCTTCTAAAATTTTTTGCTGCAAATGTACTAATTAAAACTGCATAATCAATCTTATCAACCATGGCTTTCTCATTTGACAACATAGCTAATCCATTCAATCTTTCTTGTGACATGGTTAACCAAAGGTAAGACTTGATCAACTTTAACTTTGAAAAACTTCTTTCCCCAGAAGCAACTGTAATTGTTATAGTTAGCAATATTCTGCATGCAATCTATGTATTAGGAAAACAATCATCCATCATCTTCAAATAACTGAGCACATCAATTGGCTTTGTTGTTTCTTTTGGTAAAACTTCTTTCAACACTTTCAATTCTGAAAATAAGTCTCTTCCATCAATATTAGAAAGCGCATCATTACTCAAAAAAGTTTTAAGATTAGCACAATAGGACATCAAAGCTTCATCATTGGTAACATTTAAATCCTTCAAATCAAACAAAAATCCAAAAGTTTTCTCATATATTTTAAACTGTTCGAACAGGCTTTGAAGTGATGAAAGAGCTTGATCTACAATATATAAGAAATACTTCAGTCTAAAAGATTCTTTAGCTGATTTTTTTTTTCATAATGTGATGATTCAACTGATTTTTTTTCTTCATAGTAAGCGAAAGATCATTTGATTCAATTGATATTGTAGTTAAACTTAGTGGTACCTTTTCTTATCTTTTTATTTTTATATTGAGTTTAAATATACAACAAATTTTTATATAACAAAAAGAAAATGTTAATCAATAGTCTTGTCCCCTTCAAAGTCAAAAACATTAAAAGAACAGATAAAAAAAATAATGGCTTATTTTTAAAATATTCTTTGAAACTTGGAAAGGAGAGAATGTTCAATCATCTGATTCTCTTCTCGGCTCGTTGGCACAAAGCAGTGAAACGCATAAATGGAAAGTCGAAAACAGTTTTGTAGTCCAAAGACCCAATTTGAATTGGGAATAAGGAGACCCAGTTTTGATTGTGAATAAGGAGGGAGAGAGAGAGAGAGAGAGGGTGTATTTGATCTCCAAAGTCGAAAGTGAATCGACATCCAAAACTACTCTATAATAGCCGACCTAATTTTTTTCAATTTCCAAAGTCTTATATTCTTTTTTCCATTTTTTTGCTTTTAAATATAACACAAAATCATTAATTTAGGGCCCTTTTGTAATGGGCTGTTTAAAAATTGGGCTCTTTCTCATGTCTTGCGCAGCCTTTTTTTATTTTTTACAGACCTATATATTATATAGGCTAAAGAAATTTGGGGCCCAAAAAAATGGACAAAAATTAGGGGTCTAAAACTAGAGCTGTACAAAAATAACCGTAACCCACCAACCCGCCCACTCCGCTTCGCCCTGCCCCGCTACAAGTGGATATACGTCAAAATCGCATTTAGGCGGGCGGGGCGGTTTCAATCCGTACTAATAAACGAACAGTTACGGTTTGACATTTGAGTAGGCGGTTTCAAACCGCCCCGCCCGCTCATTATTAAAAAAAAAAAAAAAAAACAAACAAACAATACAAGTGCAACTCCTCATGATCCAAGTGCAATTTCAATACAAGTCTAGATTTTATTATATGACAGTTTGACGACCTTACAATTTTATCACTAAACTAAACATTGATATTTATTATCTTTTATCAATCATTATTCTAGCTATAATGTTTTTTTTTTTTTTTTTTTTTTTTGCTGCTGCTGCTGCTGCTGTAGGATTGCTTCAAATTATTTATCAATCTTTACGAACTTGAAGTTTAGATTTTGAATTTCTTTTAGCATTTGGACATTGAATTTTGAAATTTTGAAGTTTATTTATTGAAATTTAGATATTGAATTTTCAAATTTAGATATTTCTTTATTAGATTTTTGACTTTTGGACGTTAGATTATATAAGTGATTGTATTTTTTAATTTTGGTGATGTCTTTGGACTTTAATTTTACATTGATATACTTAGTTGAAAATTTTATTTATTACCGATTATTGACTTTTATTAAAAATCATGTTTAATTTTTATTCTTTATGTTAAGTACTTTGAAACTTTATTTACATTCTATTAAAAATAAAAATAAAATAAAAACGAGAGAGATAAGTACAAATACTAAACCGCTTATACTTTGGGCAGTTACATTTTCTACTTTTTACCAACCGAAATAAAATAAAACCACCTAAACCGCCCAATAACCGCCCCAGCCGCCGGCTGTACACCCCTATCTAAAATAGCGGCTTCTTGGGCAAGCTCAGGGCCGGCTCTACCTAGGTCTTATCCATTAAGGCTGAGAAGGCTGGTAGGGTCGACATTTGGAAAGTGAATTGTTTGGTAACTTTACTAATAGAGTGAAGTGAAGTAAAGCTCTCATTTTTATAAAAAAAAAAAAAAAAAAACACTTAATTCAAAATTCCCTCCATCTTTTTTCAAAAAAAAAAAAAAAAGAAAATCCAAAAGTAATCACCTTTCTTCACTAAAATACAAATAAAGACAAAAATTCACTTTTTTTGTACAAAAAATAAAAAATATTTTATACCAAATAATTAAAAATAAAATACCATCATAACGAACGCCCTTAGTGAAGTTCCAAAAGAGGGCCCTTAGTGAAGTTCCAAAAGAGGGACGGGAGATGAATGCCGATGGCAACGTCAATGTGATTCATGTCACGAGGCAACAAAATCGTCTCACGATTCATGGTGGTGGGTCCCCACACGAGGGGGAAAAAAAAAGAAAAAAGAGACGTTTACCATGGACCTTTGCACCAATGAGTCTCCAATCTTTGATGTGACCAAACCACACCTCTCTGGATAGGCTAGGGTTCATTGATCGTGTGATGATTGAAAGTGTACCATTAGTGAATCCAAACCGTTGATCAAGCACTAGATCAATGAATCAGGACCTTCTTTAAGTCTCAAACCATTTGGAGTCATTTGGCTGTGAGGAGAGTGGAGATATAGAATTGCTTCCTAGGAAAATTTAATGGACCGGTTAGGTTGTGGGTGCGGTCGGACCCGTGCGATTTTAAAAAGGCCCATGATGGGCAATTAGCCATATGGCCCATGCCCCCACCCATAAGGACGAAAAGTCAAAAACCGATTAACCGAAGGGGAAAAACCCCTCCATCGAAAAGGTAAGATAGCGTCTTTGTAATTGTTGGAAATGGGGTTTTCTTCATTCTTTTGAGTGTTTTGAGCTTTTCTACAATTGTACAATAAAGCTTGATTTTTAGTGATGATAGTTACTCTAACCACCATGGTGTTTATTTAAAGTAAAGTAAAGTAAAGTAAAAAAAAAAACCAAAAACAAAAAAGAAGAACATCATGGTGAAGTTTGAATGAGCTACTTCCCTCGTATGTAGCCAATGAATGAACATGCTGGAATGATGTTATACCATGTCCTCCACGAACCAATTAAAGGTCATGAGCTTTGTTTTTTCCTTTCAATTTGCATTTTAGACAAAAATAAGAAAAAGAGGTGGTAACCAAACTAGAATTTTTTTTTTTTTTTTTGATAAGCAAACTAGAACAAGCTGGAGAGCAGCATTTGCTGCTGGGCATGTGGGGAATTGAAATTTGAAAAAGGTCCTTGAGCCCTCCTGTTCAGCCCGCCCCCACACCCTCCAAATACATTACTTGAACCGGCAGGGGTAGGGATATTTGAGAAAGCAAGGAGGGAGGTTTCCCAAAAAGGAAGATGATTGCAAGCAAAGTTAAAAAGTCTGGATAAAGGGAAATGGAAGGCAGGGTTTCCCAAAATGATTACGAGGGTCTGCAAGTGTGAAAAAGGTGTAATACAGGGACAAACATTCCTCCAGTTATCCGCTGTGCTCCTACTTGTATAAACATTTTATACAACCTGTGACTAGAGATTTGTAGAGATTAGAATTAGGATAGTTTATCATTCAACAGTAAAAAAAAATAGAGAAAACTGAAAAAAAAAAAAAAAAATTATGACCTAAAGAAAGAAAAGATGAGGTCGCGAAATTGGAATCCATGTTCATAACATATGAACAACACAATCCTCAAATTTAAAGATATCCTTGCCAATTTCTCGAGAAGTTAAATTGCGAACGATGGAAATGGGTGCGTTAAATAACGCAGAAAGGGTGTTGGGTATGAGCTTCAGATGATTCCAGGTCACGTGTAGAATCTCATGTAAGAGTTTTGTAGACCCTGATTGAAGAAGCAATAGGCTTGCTTGCTAAGTTTTCAAATTAATGGATTCAATCAATACATTAGGGGACTAGTCGCCAATTATAGAAATCAGGTTTCACCATAGCCCACCATGACGTTTCTCAAATGCATTTGACAACCACCACCATTTAACTTCACCACCATTAATATAAACTTCTCAAATGCATTTGGCAACCACCACCATTAAACTTCACCTTTTACCGTTCATAAACTAAACAATTCATATTTTAAACCATCATTTCACAGCTTCATTCAACATTTAACAACTTGAACATATTGCATTTCATAACATCCACAAACTCACCTATTCACAAAAATAGAAATATTTCATTCACAAAAAACGTTATTCCATGATTCCTTCATTCCACAATCCACAATTAATGCACATCATTCCATCACAATAGGAACCGGGCAGGGATTTAATAAGAATTCTCTAAATCCCAGTAAATAAACAGGGCCCAAAGGTTCAATTTATTGGTGGGCTACATCAAATGGGACACCCCTTTCAACTGGTTTGTCTGTTGTATCTCCCTGTTGGATTAAAATCTAATTATGTCAGCTCATGGATGTTAATTTCAGATTTTGTTTTGATTAAAGAAACTTTTTATTCAAAAACAACTAAAGGGAAAAAACAACAAATTAAATTAAAACTCTATTGATTGAAAGAGAGATGAAGGTATTTTGGGGAGACCCAAGATGGAAGAATAAGGTAGAAAGCTATATATCATGGCAGAAAGAAAAGGAACTTCCTAAATACTCATCTTCTTGTTTTTTTACTCTCTCTTTCTCTCTGTAGAAAATGGAGGGTCGTTTTCAGGTTTCAGTGCCTCCCTGCATCCTCAACCATTAAGCTTCCTAACAAGAAACGTCTTTAAGATAGAAACACAAACTAAAGACAGAAACACAAACTGATAAACTACTTCAAACAAACACAGAAACCATATAAAGTTTTTTAAAACATCAAAGGTCCTAATCAATTTCTTACTCCAAAAACACAAACTATAAACTACTTCAAAACATACTTACACCATTTCAGCTCCAGGTTCCTCTTCCTCTTCCTCTTCCCATGGGAGATAGAATGTGGATTTCACCAGCGTTTGAACCCATATTCAAAGTTACTTAAAATCTCTCAGTACGTTTTACGTCCACGCTGCTTTGGGAATAGCTCTTTTCAACATGCAGGACAAGAAGATTGGGGTCCTCGCCGCTGTTAATGGTGCCTACCTCCTTACCTCATGTGACGCGGCCATCTCCGGGAAAGAAAAAGGTGGGAAGGACAGGCACGCATGAGGTAATGAGGTAGGCACCATTAACCGTGGCGAGGTCCCCAATCTTCTGGCCCTGTACGCTGAAAATAGCTATTCCGAAAGCAGCGTGGACGTAAAACGTGCTGGGAGATTTTAAGTAACTTTGGATATGGGTTCAGACGCTGGTGAAATCCGCATTCTATCTCCCATGGGAAGAGGAAGAGGAACCTGGAGCTAAAATGGTGTAAGTATGTTCTGAAGTAGTTTATAGTTTGTGTTTTTGGAGTAAGAAATTGATTAGGACCTTTGATGTTTTAAAAAACTTTATATGGTTTCTGTGTTTGTTTGAAGTAGTTTATCAGTTTGTGTTTCTGTCTTTAGTTTGTGTTTCTATCTTAAAGACGTTTCTTGTTAGGAAGCTTAATGGTTGAGGATGCAGGGAGGCACTGAAACCTGAAAACGACCCTCCATTTTCTACAGAGAGAAAGAGAGAGAGTAAAAATACAAGAAGATGAGTATTTAGGAAGTTCCTTTTATTTCTGCCATGATACATAGCTTTCTACCTTATTCTTCCATCTTGGGTCTCGCCAAAATACCTTCATCTCTCTTTCAATCAATAGAGTTTTAATTTGATTTGTTGTTTTTTCCCTTTAGTTGTTTTTGAATAAAAAGTTTCTTTAATCAAAACAAAATCTGAAATTAACATCCATGAGCTGACATAATTAGATATTAATCCAACAGGGAGATACAACAGACAACCCAGTTGAAAGGGATGTCCCATTTGATGTAGCCCACCAATAAATCGAACCTTTGGGCCCTGTTTATTTACTGGGATTTAGAGAGTTCTTATTAAATCCCTTCCCGGTTCCTATTGTGATGGAATGATGTGCATTAATTGTGGATTGTTGAATGAAGGAATCATGGAATAATGTTTTTTGTGAATGAAATATTTCTATTTCTGTGAATAGGTGAGTTTGTGGATGTTATGAAATGCAATATGTTAAGTTGTTAAATGTTGAATGAAGCTGTGAAATGGTGGTTTAAAATATGAATTGTTTAGTTTATGAACGGTAAAAGGTGAAGTTTAATGGTGGTGGTTGCCAAATGCATTTGAGAAGTTTATATTCTTGATTTGAATGGTGGTGGTTGTCAAATGCATTTGAGAAACGTCATGGTGGGCTTTAGTTTGTGTTTCAGACAATGGTGGTTTCCATAGTTTTCATTTTTTTTTATAAAACTCCATCTTTCTATGGCTGCGTTTAAGAAAGCAACATCTACCCCACGATTTTCTAGCATGGTAGTGTGGAGATGCAGTTTGGACATGAGGCTTGTTGAGCTGGGTGGGAAAGGAGTGGACATTTTGTGAGGCTTGTTGAGCTGGGTGGGAAAGGAGCGTGGAGAAGAAAAAGGATGGAAGAATTAGGAACGAAAAACCAAGAACAAACTGTCCTTGTCAGTAACCAAAGCAACTTCAAGGGTCTTGGTTTGAGAATCTATTGAAAACTTCTGGAGTAAATCCGTAGCTTCTGCATAAGAGAGGGTGAAGGAAATAGAAGGTCCATGCAAAAGGATATTAATCTAGAGATGATTGTATCAGCAATTTCTCATAGAAAAATACCAACACAAAAACAAAGTAAGAGAGAACATGTGAACAGCCAAACAAAATCCATTACTTGAATCAATATGAAACAAAATCCATTATTCATAAAGTCCTGAAGTATAGGCGATGAGGTATTGCTTGGGTAACTTCGGTTGTGGCTTTGGTTGGCTGACAAGATATGATGGAGAGGTGGTGAAGGCCTGTTTGGTTGGCTGCGTGTAGTGTAGGGTGTAGTAGGTGGGTGTAGGTGCAGGTGAGGGTGCAATGAGTAGTAGGTGGGTGTAGGTTCAGGTGAGGGTGGAAGGATGAGGGAGGTGCTGGTGTTTGGTTGGCTGGGTGTAGTGCACTGGGTGTAGGTGCAGGTGAGTGTGGTGGCTGCAGTGTAGGGTGGGTAGGTGCAGGTGAGGGTGCAATGAGTAGTAGGTGGGTGTAGGTTCAGGTGGAAGGTGAGGGAGGTGCAGGTGGGTGTAGGGTGTGCAGGTGAGTGTTTGGGGCTGCAATGAGAGAAGAAGGTGAAGTGCAAGAGAGAAGGTTCAGGTGAGGGTGGAAGGATGAGGGAGGTGCTGGTGTACAGGTGGGTGCACAGGTGTGCAGCAGGAGAGGTGCAAATGAGTAGTAGGTGGGTGTAGGTTGGTGTACAATGTGAGGGAGGTGCTGGTGTTTGGTTGGCTGGGTGAAGTGCAGGGTGAGCAGGTGGGTGTAGGTGAAGGTGAGGGTGCAATGAGAGAAGGAAAGAGAGAGAAGAAGGATGAGGGAGGTGCTGGTGTACAGGTGGGTGCACAGGTGTGCAGGGAGAGTAATGATGGTGGGGGGGTGGTGACAATGTGCAGGCAGGGATGTGAAGTAGTGACAGGGAAGAAGAAAGGAGAAGGATAGAGATGAAAAGATATAAAAAAATAAATAAGAAGAATGAGCGAGAAAGCAGGTGATGGAGCGTGTGGGTTGTGCAGGGAAGGTGTGTGCAGGGAGAGAGGGAAGGTGTGTGCAGGGAGAGTGGAAAGTGAGGAGGAGGTGATGGGCGCCTGCACAGTGGGCTGGGCAGGGAGTGGGAGAGAAAGGGAGGATGGAGAGCAGAGGATGGAGAAGAGGAAAGGAGGAAGGAAAGAGAGGGAGAAGGAGGAGGAGGAGTGTGGGCAGCAGGCTGGTGTGGGTGCGCAGGCCTGGGGGGAGAGAGGGAGAGAGAGAGGAAGAGAGGGAGAGAGAAGACCCGAGGAAGAAGCAGAGAGGAGAGAAAGAGAGCAGAGGAGGGAGAAGAGGAAAGGAGGAAGGGAGGGCGTGGTAGAGAAAGGGAGGCTCAACTGTATAATCATGATGGCCCAACCAATGATGAAAACCAAAAACCCCTCTTTAGAAAACAAAGAGGAGGGTGGAGAAGAGAGGTGGTCGAAAGGGAAGAGGGCGGAGAGAGTTGCAGGGCGGAGGGTAACGAAGGAGATGGAAGAGGAGAGAGGGTGAAGCAGGGACAAAGAGAAAGAGAGGAAGGAGAAGAGAGAGGCGGGGGGAGAGATGAAGGAGAGAGGGGAGATGGAGTGGGCGGAGTAGAGAGGGAGATGGCAGAGAGGGTGAGCGAGAGGGAGATGGCAGAGAGGGAGAGAGGGAGATGGGGAGTGAAGCAGAGAGGGAACGGAGAGAGAGGGTGAAGCAGGGAGAGGAGAAGATGGCGAAGAGAGAGGGAGATGAAGAGGGCGTACCTGGGTTGGGAGGAGGTGATTCCGGTGCGGTGGCAGCAGAGGATTCGGGGTTTTGGAGATTGGGAGAGGAGGAGACGGAGAGATGGGATTTGGGGGAGTTTCGTTGGCAATGAAGCAGAGATGGGCGTTGGAAGAAGATGGGGATGATGATTCGAGTTCTGCGCAGAGATGAGGTTTATGGGGAGGGGAGGGGAGGGGACTCTCATTCCCAATCTGAGTGGACTCTACTCTCACGTGAAATCATATTATCCCCTCCCTCTTTTCTCTTTTGTTTTTCTTAGGTATTTCTTTAAGAGAAGAGAATTTTCAGGGTGAGGTGGCACCTCCCATATCACACCTCTTCCTTTACTTTAATATATATAATATATATATTATAGGGCTAGGGCCCATTTTGCTATTGAGGTTTGATTTTGCAATTAATTGCGAAATTGAGCCTCAATTACAAAATCAATTTTGATTGGAGAGTTGAAATTTCCAGTTAGTTTGGACTTGGAGAACTTAATTTTTTTTTTTTTTTAATCTCTATCTATTCCTAAAAATACTCACTTCTAAATTGGTTCAAATCATATCCTTAATCTTAGGAATTTTACAGTAATATGTTTCTCTTTACCGTTGGAAGAGCTTTTTCTTTTTGATGCTTCTCTTTGATCTTCAAAATTTCATGATCTTTATGATCCATTTGATTATAAATCTCATATTATTGGAGCCTAAAGATAGAAAGTATAGTGGACAATCCAATTTCCCACAAGACCTCTGATAAGTGGGCCTAGTCCTAAGATGAGTTATTGAATAATTATTGACTTTGATGAATTCTGCCATGTATTCTAAATTAATTTAAGACCACTTGCATGAGCCTCGATCTCTCTTATGCAATGCCACTTAACAATTTTGCTATATATTCTAAATTAAGTTAAGACCACTTGCATGAGCCTCATTCTCTCTAATGCAATGTCACTTAAAATTATAATAATGGTCAGTATCCCATCATCAAATTTTCGTCACAGCTCCTCACCCCACGGAACCAACTCAAGACATGAGAAGATAGATCTATCAAGTCCATTAAAACTTTCATGACATAGGTTTCTGATCCACAAACCATCCAAAGTGGAGCTTATTCATGAATGTTTTGATCGACAAAGCATGCCCCACTTGGAAAAATCGAACACTATATATTAGGGTGTGGATTTCACTCCTTCTTACTCAGGATTTCATCGAAGTTAGAGACCTAGATGATCCAGACAAGGGATGTGAGATCCCTTATTTTGAGAAAGCCTACTGGAGTTCTAACTCCTGTTTTATGTTTCCTTCCTTCTCTATGAGAGAGACAGATCAGCATAGATTCTTCCCTTCCCTTTTTTTTTTTTTTTTTTTTTTTTTTTGTATTTCTTTACCAATAAAAAAATTGTGTATTTCTTTCGAACTTTGTTTGAACATCTATGGGTCCCACGGTGGGCCCCAAGCAGAACAGTTCTACTAGTGCCTCACACGCATGGGCGGCGCCACATTGGTCCCCACTTGACCCCATTGAGATCTACAAAAAAAAATATTTAAAAGTAAAATTTCTAATGTCATGAATTAAACTCATGGGAAACTTTTTACTCCACTTAATTTAAGAGTTTCACCCCACATTAACTAACTTTACACATTTTTCTTGTTGTTGTGGTTGTGAACAAAATTCACCATAAAATACCCACCACCTATGTTAATGGGCCAACTGTTTACTAAAATAAATAAAAAATGAATTGGCCCACATTGCTGATATGCATTCTAGCAACGAGTTTTTAAAATTTAAAGGAATTTGTGACATTAATAGAAAATTAGTGAAAGCAAAGAAAGATATCGTAGACCAATTGGTTTATTTGCTTTTAAAATTGACATTGATTTTACCATAGCTAGAGTAGAAAGAGCATTTTCTGCAATGAAGTACGTAAAAAATAGGTTGCGTAACCGACTGAAAGATCAATAAATGAATGATTGTAATGATGTGTTTACTAGTGTTGATAATGAAACTATTATGCAACGATTTCAACACATGAAAGCTTGTTGAGGGCAGCTGTAGGAGTTTATGTATTTGGATTTTCTTTTTGGATTAAGAACTATTAGTAGCACTGTATTAAAATTTCTATTTTTTTTTTTTTTTGAGAATTTAATATTATCTTTGTTGGATTATCGGAAATAGATTATTTAAGAATTTTATATTATATTTGTCGAATTATCAAAAGTAGATGACAAATGTTGATAAAGGAAAAAATAAATTTACTCGATTTACAGAAGATAATTCGTTTGTTAACCCCACTTATTCAAATTTTTGGAGCCGCTGCTCACACGTAAGAAAGGAAAATGGCATTCGTGTGGATACATGTCTCATATCATCTTCTCTTCCAACCCTCAACTTAAATGAATCCAACTTGCTATTTGGGCCGTTGGCTGCCAACTTGGTCGTATGGCAGGTTGCCATCCAGTGGTGGCCCACTCCATAGAGGCAAAAGCTAGAAGTGGCAAACGGGTTTAGTTGGATGAAAGCACGCAAGTGGGGTGAGAATGTGAGGCCCATGCTCTAGACAAACTAGACCCCAACCATTATCCGACCCATTTCTAGAACGGATAAGGTTTCCCTATCCCACGCATGTAGCGGTCAACCTAACCCTACCCGTCCGAATAGGTAGTTTAATGTTTCTTTTGTCCAATTTGGTTGCAATCTTAGATGGAATAAGATCATCTACTTTCACTCTATCTATGATTATATTCGGTGCTAATGCCTAGTATTGTCAAAATGCCACATGACCTGTTAACACGACACAAATCCGCACCGCACGATATTAACAGGTTCACGTAGCCTCTTAACAGGTCCATGTCGTTAATGGGTCGGACCCATTAACCCATAAAATTAGTAGGTTGCTAACGAATAAAACCGGTAACCCACTAGTAACCCACCAAATGATTAATGACATAAATTATAAAAAGCATGAGGGATACTTTGGCAAGTTTGAAAAGGTTGAAGTGAAACCCTAAAACCCACATATAAAATATCATTTTTTAACTCATTCACTCTCCTTTCATTAGCAAAAGAGTGTGTGTTAATTGACATAGTCCAAAATGAACAAAATTATTTAACGGGTTAACAGGTCGTGTCGTGTAACCCGTTAAATAAATGGGTCGTGTTTGTGTTTAATTTTAGGACCTGTTTATTTCATGGGTCGTGCACTCATTGATGTCATTCTAACACGAATTCGTTAACCCGCAACTCGAATTCGTTAACACGACATGATTAACAGCCCCACTAATGCCCATATGTTTGCATTCTCCGTTTTGTTACAATTTTTTATTTTCTAACTTCATGTGAACCGTGGCACCCCGACCATTCTCAAATGTCAATTCCCATATAGATAATTTATAATTTATGTTAAAGATGTCCCCTAATTAAGTGGGATTCCTGTATCCTCTTCTCAATTTGAGCATCCTAAAATGCCAACAAGGTTGGAATTCTAAGGGCACTTTTGGCAACAGTCCATGTTTAAGGGGAGGAATCCTCTATTTCGATAATTCTCTCCATCTCCAAAGAATCAACACCTCCTCAGGTAGGATTCCTAATGATAGTACCAGGTTTGGATGGAGGACCGATTCCTACCATTTGTAGAATGTTTGATCCAATGGACGTTTTACAAATATCTCAAAATATAGTAAGGATCAGCGGTTGAAATGTGATCATATTACCATGTTTGACCTTCCCGAACTAATGACTGGTTTCAATCATGATTTTGGACCCCACATAAACCGAAAAATTTGAAAAAACGGACTGTTTTTATTTCTGTTTTCAATAATAGTGTAAATTGTCATGACATTTTGGCACATATCTCAAGATATAAGACGAATCAACGGCTGAAATTTGGTCAACTTGCCGTGTTCGACCTTCCAAAACTAATGACCAGTTCCGATCTTGATAATGGACCCCACCTAAATAGACCTAAATAGAAATACTTGAAGAAACAGATTGTTTTGATTCCCGTTTTCAATAATAGTGTAAACGATCAAACATTTTGGCACATATCTCGAGATGTAAGGGGAATCAACGGCTGGAATTTGGTGAGGTGGCCGTTTCGAAGTTGTTAAAGGTGACTAACGGTTTGGATCTTGATTATGGGACCCAGAAGGAACATTCCCAAAGCAAAAGGCTAGTCCAAAGTGTTTTGTTAGTGGAGTTTTTGGCCATGGAAATAATGCATAGACTCATGTTTAAATTAATATAAAATTATTTTCCAAAACATGAACCTATCATGCCTAAAATGATTTACAAATCTAGGTCCAAAGGCTTACATGATTCGAAAATCTTCTTTTCAAAACTTAATGCATCTAAGTTTATCCAAAACATGCATATAACATAAGTTCTAAATGTTTTAAAATAATGAATGTGAAAATCAAGATTTCAATTTTTTCTTTTTTCAAAATCAATGCTCATGTGAAAATTCAAACGATGTTAAAATAATAATGCATCAATCAAATTGCAAAACACAAAATCCCTAATACCCACCGCATCCTATCAATCTTAAGATCCACAAGTTGAATTAGACACCTGCTGAATGTACAAATGCAGCAAATTCTTTACACTGATCTGAAACATAAGTGAAGCTACCAAATCAGAACTGAACTCCATACAGCAAATGCAGCAAATTCTTCTTACATGAAGAGTTCAGATAAGGTTTTTGGTGTAACTTGACACTGATCAAATCATTATTTATGCTGGATTGAGTGACAATAAACTAAAAAGAAATTATATGACTATTACACATGGAGGCCATGATATCAAAGTTAGGTTGACCTGAATAAAGGGGATGTCGACAGCCCAGTCCTTCCTAGCTCCAAGTGTACATCATACCCCTCTAATCCCTTTACTCATATGATTATTAGGTGCCTTAGTGTGCCCCTGCCAAACCAAGGCAATATTTCTAAAAGAGGAATTCATTGTAAGGTCCTTTTTCTGTTGACTAAGTTTATTACATGCAGTTCATCCTGTAGCATTAGAAATTAGTTGTTAGTCCCTAGGCTTTTTTAATTTATTTCTGAATTATATTTTAGCTGAAGTCAATTTAAACTCAGCAACTTTTATTTGATATAGACCAAAGGGAGTAATATATTTCTCAATAGAAAAGAAATGTCCATGTTTCAAGAGGTAAAGTGAAAACTGTGGGAAAGTAGTCTCAGACATTTTTCTTAAACCATTTTTGATTCATCCCAATAATTGAAAAGGTAATGTCCAAAACTTTCGGGGTAGATCAGTTCGTTCTATTGTTTAAAAATCATAGAATCCGCTTAGATCGGTCGGTTATCAGTTTGAACTTTCGGTTCACCGCCTAAACCAAATCGACCAGTATATTATGTAATTTGAGTATTTGACTATTTAAACTTTAAGGTTTTATTTTGCTTGCATTCGACAACTCATGCGCCTCTTTTGGGGTGTCATCATTTTGAGGTCCCAGGGTGAGTGCTTGCATATTTTGAGCTGGGTCTTTAAGATATAAGGCGGTTAGAGGTCTATTCACATTCCTAATTGGACCCCTTCAACTACGGATGGCAGTGACTATCTATTTAAAAATCCAAATAAATAAAATAAGGTTTT
Organism: Camphora micrantha; assembly: GCA_003546025.1. NCBI lineage: Eukaryota > Viridiplantae > Streptophyta > Magnoliopsida > Laurales > Lauraceae > Camphora > Camphora micrantha. Next base: position 74,352,006 of record QPKB01000002.1, read on the forward strand.
CTTTTCTTTAATTGGACCCGAACACACATGAATGCATACAGATATTATTCATTTGTACAAACATTTATATTATTTATATTTCATAAATTATCATTTGTAGCCATAAGTCCAAATTAGAACCCCGCAGAAGTGCTACCGACAAAAGACAGACAAGGAAACACAAGATTTGTCAATTGACCCAGTTCAAGCCCGAGTCCACCTGAGCCTGACAACAACAGATTTTTGACCGTCCCATGGGAACAATAGGTCGGATGGGGCCTGATTTGAAATCCAGAACTGTTGTAGGGCTGGACAAGGGGCGAAGTGCTAAGGCCCATTGAAATTTAACAGTGGTAAGGTGTAAGTAACCGCTTCTCCCAATCTCCCTTAGAACGTAAGTTGAAAAGGCCAATCCCCCCTATCCAAATGAATCTGTACGTATCCTCTATTGCATTTGATGCACACAATCTTGTGTGAACCTGGCGCACGTCTATTTACAATGAGCATGTATCTAAGGGTCTTTTTAAAAGTTGTAGCCTGCAAATCTTTTCCATTTCTAATCTAATATCCATGCCCCTCCCTACCTCATTATGATTTTCATGCCTACCTCATTAAAGCTTTTCATGCCATCTCAGCAATTAGTCTCCTTTTTAAGAGGAGAAATCATACCCCATAGCTGACCGTTTACCTGACTCTATGATGAATTAGCCACTCTAGTTAGGATCTCCCATTTATTCGGCAAGTTTGGTAACTTTATTAATATAGTACGGTCAAGTAATGTTGATTTTAAAAAAAGAATAAAATATAAATAAATTATAATAATATTTTATTTTATGTTGTTTGTTATAGAATCTTTTGAACTTCTTGTATGGAAAAGTTGAGTTTTTTTTTTTTTTTTTTTAGTAGATAAAGGTCATTGCTTTTTGACATTTTGTATGAAAAAAATGAGGGCGTTTTGAATAAAGTGCATTTGATGTGACATCTTTTCTGGAAAATGAATGATTTACTTGACTTTGATTGTATTAGTAAAGTACCAAACGAGCCCTGAGGGTTTCGTTGAGGGAAACGTGTCTAGATGTTGGTACAGTCAAGGGAGAGGAAACGCTTTTGTTAAAGGTTTTTTTTTTTTTTTTTTTTAATGAGTAGTTCACTAAAAAAACTCCTTGGATGGAAATGGGTGGGTTACCAAATCTTTATTGGACCTGATTCACTTAATGTGCTACTCGGGACGCTCCGTGTCGCACATGGGTGAGCGGACGCTCTCCTCAAGAGAGGCCCCCTCTTATATAATATATTAAGCTAGGAGGTTTTGGATCCAATTTTGACCATCGGTTATGATTTTGACTAGAAGTTACATCAACCACCTTCTTTATCTCTTTATTATAACCATTCATAACTGCTCTCCACTTTTCTTTTTCATTTTTCTTTTATTTCTCAAAGACTTTGTTTCAATCCAAACTCTATCATTCTCATTCTACTCTAATTCTCATTTTTTTTCATTATATGATACCAATTCTTTGATTATATAAATACGTACTCATAATTTTTTTTCTTTTGGTTTCTTTTTAAAAAATCTATGAATTTTTTATACATAAATATTTAAATTGCAATGTTTGCCATAGCCGTGCTAAGCACGGATAATTTTGCTAGTGAGTGGTTTAAAGTGAAGATCAAATGTGACTTTTAAAAATGTGCCTCCATTGTAGGACAAGCCCAGTCTGTGAGGTCCATGGAATTAACCCTGGTGTGGGTTTCCTAGCCTAACCAAATACCAATTCATCTCAATAAAGAATTATTAATAATTGATGCAATGAGGCTTTGATGTTTTGGATGAAGAGGCTTTGCTGTTATTAATGACAATGATGATGAAAATGACATTAGCCATTATTACTTTTAGTGATTATCCTTGCAAAAGTCATAAAAAGGTCCCTAACTTTCATGTAGGACCATTTTTCTTCTCCTAATATGTTTTATTATATGCAACAACCATGGCATACAAGAAATACAAGTATAGGACTTTCTGGCTTGAGTTAATTTTTTTTTTAAGAATGTTTCACTCTAGAAAGTTTGCAGATTGGTTTTTTTTTTTTTTCTTAGAAAATGAATTCTTTAATAATATAATATAGAAGACTCTCTTGTTTTGATAATAAGCATTCTAAAATAGGGCTGATAGCTTACCTGAGGTTGAGCCTGATCATCCAAAAAATGTGTATTATATAACTCCTTGCATCATGAACATGTTAAAAGGGTATTGGTTGCCAGCTCACTCTGGGTGCCCCATACCCAGAACTTTTTTTTTGTCCTCATGAATCATGATAATAAAGTTTGTTTTTTTTTTCAATATAGGTATAGAAACGGATGAGGGGAATTGAGTGGAGAAGTATCGTTTGGGTTTTTTTATATTGGGATTTATTAGGACTTTATCATATTGGAGATAAGGATGACTGAAGATGCTGTTTGTTTCTTTCTTTTTTTTACTTATGAGACCATTTAGATATATTAATCTCATTTGGAAAGAGAGAAGGGGGCATTGAGTGGACAAGCGGTATTTCCTCCTTTACCATGAAGATGTTTTCATAAAAAAAAATAATAATAATTTAGGGGGTAGTAACAGTAAAAAAATTTCATTTCAAACTACATCTTTTGGTCTAAATATTGGATTTTTCCATTTTTATGGAGTTCAATTCCACTTGATGGATTGCTATAAAGTTTATCAAATGTTTGTGATCATATTTTTTGTCTGTATACTTATTCCTTTATCTTCTCTTGCACCTTAAAAGGATTAATGAGAAACAGAAAACCCAAATTCGAAAAATTGAACGTGCACACCTTTTTATAAAATAAAAGAAAATTCTATCAACACCTCATTTCTCATTTCAACTTGAGCACTTTCCCCAAAATTGAATTTGATTACACTAGACAAACACCATGTTATAACTCGTCATTTCTCAGAATTTCCATCTAAAATATCTATTGAAGATTATATTGATCAAGCGTCTTTTATATTATGCATGATACATTTAAATTTTTTTTTTTTCATTTCTTCATTTGATTTAATCATCTTCTGAATAGCATTTTCCATTTAGATATGTTCCTGAGGCAATAAATATTACTTTTTTCTGCATGTTTATTGTGAACCTAGATTAATACTAGCATATGATAGTATCTTATAACACAGTACTATAGTTGATGCATCTTATTATTCAATGATTGTGGAATGAACATTAAGTGCAACGCACATTTCTACCCACTAGTATGAAGAAAAAATGTCACTTAAAAACATCTTTTAAGTGATAAAAAGGCCTTTTTAGGGATTAGGTGAGCATTGGGGATGAAAGCATTAAAATTTAAGTTATTCAAAATGTCTCTCCCTTATTTGACAAAATTCTCAAATCTAATCACATTATGGCCTACTACCATATCAGTTAATGCCAAGAACCCTTGAGAATTTGAAGAATCTTAATGATTTACAAGAAAGAACTCTAATCGGTCCTACTCAATGAAATTGAAAGTAAAATTTTTGACAATGATAACTTGGATGCGATCATCAATTATGAATATCTAAATACTATGAATTTCAGTAATGATAACAGAACTTTTAGTTTTTAACTTTTGTGATCTCATTTTTTTGAAAATAGTGCGCATTTATTTTCTTATTTTTCTTGCACTTAAATATCACTTAAACGTTTTTAAATATTAATGGCTAATGTGATTTTCGAGTCAATTTTAAGGGGTAGATCAGTTTGTCTAGAACCACGATTTGCATCCGACTACCATACTGATTTTCTTTGTGATCTCGAGGAATTAATCTAACTCAAAAGAGGAGAAACGCCTCTATAACGAAGGAAAGGAAAAAAAAAAAAAAAAGAGAAGGGTTGATTTTTGAGCATAGTAACCAGGGAGTCCGATGCAAAGCCTGGTGTAGTCTAGCAAGGTACATGTTATGTATTCCCCAAACATCAAATTTGTTAAGATCTCATTTGCCTTTATTGGCGTGAAAAGATTCGGCTCCTTTATCGCGCATGCGTCTCCATCAGGCCATCCAGCACCACCACGAGATTGATTTGCTGCGATTTTGATGCGTCATGCTATTATTTTAAGAGGGGGTGTTAATATTCGCACCCACCCTATATCTATGTGTCATACACGTACAAGGCTGTAGACCACCACATAGGGATATGTCGTACACGTACAAAACTGTAGTCTTGATTTAAGATCAATGATGCCTCCCCCTTTTAGAGATAATTAGCGAAAGGTCCCTAGAATTGAATCTATCCAGCCTCCAGTCCAAGCAAATTCTTTTTAAGGGCTCTGGTCCAAGCAGCTAGACTGTTTGCAGCCAGAGGTCCTTGGATACAATTTATATGACTGAATTACCCTTTCAACCACTTTAGGAATGAAATTTTGAAATTTTAAATTTTAAATTTTGGATTATCCCTCATTTTCATTTTGCTGCTGTGCGAATAGATCTAGTGGTGGGTCACGATCGTCAGAGAAGAAGATCGGAGAAGAAGTTCGATCGGAGAAGAAGCTCCGTGGAACGCCACTGCCGTTGATCAAAGAAGAAGAAGCAACTCCGCTGCCGTGACTGAGGAAGAAGAAGACCGGAGGGGATCTTAGAGGGCGTGACAGATCGCAGATCTTGAAAGGAAGAAGCAAGAAACCGGAGTTAGAGAGAGACGATCACCAGGTGGTCCACACGAGTTGCTGATCGCTGCTGCGTATCGCCAGAGTTGATCGGAAGATCTGGTGTCGCCTGCTGCCACCGGAACCACGCGTCGCCGTCGCTGACCAGAGGAAGAAGGGTTTGAAGAGGAGAAATCGCAGCCAAGCCTCGATTTGGGTTCTGTTTTCGGCTGGGCCCCACCTCGCCGTGAACAGACGCCGGAGTCGCCCCTGCGTGTGACCGGAGAAGAGCCGCAGCCCCTGCCGTGCCGAACCGAGGAAGGAAAAAGAAGTCAGTTCTGGTTTCTGAACCAGAACAGAAGAACGAAGAAGAATAGAGTTTTGGGTTGGGTCCAGTCCAGGTCGGCCCAACCCGTTTGCAGAAGAAGCCCAGTAGCCAGCCAGTCGAATTGGATAGAGAGCAAGGAAAGGTGAGGGAGAGGAGAGAGAAGAGCTTAGATGCGGGCTTTACAGAGAAGGGAATTTATCTGATTTTTTGTCAAATTGAGCTGAGTTTCTGTTAAATTTAGCTAATTTTCTGTCAAATTTATCTGAGTTTTTATCAAATTTATCTAAGTTTCTGTCAAATTTATCTGAGTTTTTATCAAATTTATCTCAGTTTCTGTTAAATTTATCTGAGTTTTTATCAAATTTATCTGAGTTTCTGTCAAATTTATCTGAGTTCTGAACAAATCTATCTGAGTTTTTAACTATTTATTTGATTTTTGGAACAAATTTATCTTAGTTCTGAACAAATCCATCTAAGTTTTTGAAAAATTTATTTGATTTTTTGAAAAATATAGCTGACTTTTTGACAAATTTATCTCCATTTTGAAAATTTTAACTGAGTTTTTGAATGAATATTTCTTTGTTTTTTGGAAAATTTATTTATATTTTCTTATATCTATTTGTGTTTTTGAATTTTATTTGTCTTTAAAAATTTATTTGTACATTTTGAAATAATTTTAACTGAGTTTTGACAAAAATACTTGAGTTTTTGAAAATTTTTTCTGAAATTTGGAAAATTGGTTTATCTTAGTTTTGAAAAATGTATTTTCATTTTTTAAATTTATTTGCATTTTTTAATTTTATTTACGTATTTTGGATTTTATTTGCGTCCTTTGAAATTCATTTGCATTTTTTGAATTTTTTTTGGATCTTTTGAGATTTATTTGAGTCTTTTGAAATTTATTTATAGTTTCTGAAATTTATTTTGATCTTTTTAAACTTATTTTCATTTTTTTTAAATTTATTTCCTTTTTTTTATAATTTATTGCGATTTTTGATATTATTGCATTTTTTTTAAATTTATTTGAGTTATTTTGAAATTTATTTGTGTGTTTTTAGAATTTATTTGAAAATCTCTTTAATGGGATTCCATTAATCGTGGCCAATTAAATGATATTTGACCATTATTAATGGGATATCCCACTAATCATGGGATATGATTCAAAGAAAGGGTAAATTAGACATTTTAGGTATGAGAAAGTGTAGGAGGGACCTTTGGCTGCATGACTTTTTTTTGTGGATTGTTTGCATTAAAGTCACAAGTTGAGGGACCTGCGACCAAAGTCCCCTTTTATTTATGTCTCATGTATGATACATAGGCCAGTACGATAAAAGTAGATGGCCAATGCATCATCAAAACCGCAGAAGAATTACTGTAAGCTTCACCAAACTATTTGGCCGTTTTGTGTAAATGAGTATTCTGGATTTTCCCCTTTTTATTATAGGCCGAGAGTGTTTATAGTTTCAAAGATGGTCTAATAAGTGCAAGTTTATTTCCTTCTAAAAATTTTAAAATTCAATTAGAAAGGTTTCAAATGAACTTTTTGGAAATTCAGAAATTACAGCAAGTTTACCTTTTGGTGAAATTTTATAAGGAGCTATTTAGAAATTACACATTATTCGTGTTTTGAGAATTTTAAAATTCTTCAAACAGGAACTCCATAAATTTCAGGGAAAAAAATAGTGTATATTCTCCAAAGAGAAGATTATATATATTTTTCTAAGGATTATACAACTTAGATCAAGAAAAGGGAGAGTTTGGCATTCTAGGGTGTTCGTGTTTAAGAAATTAAAATTCACTTTATTAAAGAATATTCTCTTTTCAATATTGCTCTTTAGGTGAAGCCCACTCCTCAACAATCCCCTTGTGGTGGAACTCGAGACTTGCTTTTGTCGATCATCTAAGATTCATACTTGTAACGAGTTGGCTCTATACTATTTTGGATTATACTTTGCTAATCATTTATACCAAAAGCTATAAGCGTTAGTAGATGCAACATAAATACTTTTTCGTAGATAGAGCTCACTCAGTCCTTAATACAAAATATTTATTTTTTTGTTAATATTTTCTTTTCCATTTCTCCTTTCTCAAAGTAATTACATGAAATGATCACCAACATGCATAAGTAGGCCTAGCTTCATATCCATATCCATGCATTGATAATTATCAATCCAATTATAAATAATTTTGTGATGTTGTAGCGGGGTCGCAGTTGATTAGGGTGAAATTGGCTCACCCACCAATTTTTCTTATGTCTCACCATACACTGATGCATGATAAAAAAAAAATGTCATGTTACCATCCTCTCATCATCTTAAATTTGCTCACCCAGAGATAAAAAAATGTTGGCATGCATGGACACATGCATCTGCAGTTTTTTTATACGTGTGATTTGAGCATGAAAGGACGTTTTGACCATTCATCTAATTAAATGGGCGGCTTGGATTTGCTTTGATGTGATTACGGTGGTATTATTGTGATTGTAGGCGTCTGTGGTTGCAGAGATGATGGATCCCATCATAATGACAATAGAGAACGGACGTTTCAATGAGTCTAGTCAAGTAGGACAGGTGATCCTATGCTGACCCAAGTTTCACAGATTCAGACCTTACAACATAGACATGGTGTGAGGTGTGAAAAGGATATAGGGTGGGTTTTTTTTTAGTAAGTAGGGTGGGTGTATTTTGATAGTCCCTTTAAGAGGGTTTCGCTGTTGCGTGCCAACTCCCAACAAGGATCCATTTCCGATTTTAAGATGTAAATAAAGATAAAGATATCCCATCCTTTTTAAGATGCAGGCAAAAAGCAAAAGAGAACATAAACCAATGCGATGCAGTGAAAAACGAAGAAGTAATGGGAGCATTGAATGCGAGTAAAAGAAAAACAGCTTTGAACATGGGATCCTATTGGGACTGGGATTTCTCTTCTTCTCAACTTGGAAAAAGAGACTGCTTTTGGAAGCTGGGCTGCTGGAGCCTGCAAATGTTTTCCATTTCCAAGCTAGTGTCAATGCCTCCCTCATTAAGCTTTTCATGCCATCTCAGAAATCAGTCTCCTTTTCATGTCAAAAGCAGGTCACAATTACTGATAAGTTAGACCACACCCGTGAAACTCATCCCACCCGTTAAAGCCAAAAGCCCAAATTTTATAACCGTTGGATCTCTCTCCCCTTCCCATCTCATCTACTCTTTATAGTCGTCCCTCTTCTTCCATTCTCATCTTCTCTCCGTTCTCTCAAGAATGAGGCCTTTGCTGCTTGGGTCTCTCGTATGTGCGACTCAGATGAGCAAAAAGACAAAGGTCATTCTCTTCGAATCTCCTTCTTCTTCTTCTTTCGTTTGATTTCATCTGTTTGTATTTTCCGATTTGGATGCTGCGGTTTCACGAGATGTCTGTTATTTTCCCAACCTAATGCGTTTTTGTCTAAAATGTATGCTTGATTCGAATGTTAGGATTTCATACCATACAATAATACATGCGATCTTTTTCATCCATGTCTCTGTTTTTTTTTTTGTTGTTGTTTTGTTCCTCTTTGGCCATTCATGTTTGTTTGTCTTGGTTTTTCCAATTCACAGAAATGGTTGATTTGATTTTAGGTCTCTCTTAATAATCTCAACAGTTACTTATATTAATGTTTTTTCAAAGGTTGGGAGAGAGACATATATTGTGCGAACCTAACATCTAAGTGCTCAAAATCAGAATTTGGTTATTTTGATAGTAAGAAATGAATAGAGATACGATGTGTTTATGTGTTTCTATTCTGCTGTTGTTTTTCTCCTTCTGAGAACAGCCACAACAGCTCCTGTTATCTTTTAACCGTTTCCTTTCTCTTTTGTCTCTCTCTAGCCTGCTTTACTGTTTCCAGAATCCCTCATTCCGCAGCTATGTACAGTGTTGCTTCCTTTCGATTTTTTAAATTGGATTTTCTAACATTTTCCAACATTTTATTAATTGACAACGTTTTCCATCTTCTTTCATAAGGGTCAGCCTCAAATCTCATTGTCATTCATCCTATTGTTCACTTGTAAAAGAAATTTGTAGTCCAAACTGCACCACCAAATTCGGGCTACAGGAAGTTTACCCGGCTTTCCTTTGAGCCCGGATTTCCTTTGGGCCGGAGGGATCAGTGAAGTCATAGAGTTGGTTGGAATCCTCGATACCCCAAAAAAAAAAAAAAAAAGAGAAAGAAAGAGAAAAACAATCCACAATTAGTGCACATCATTCCATCACATATTCATGTCAAGCCTTTCCATACACCGATAGATGCTTTGAAGGGAAAGCTTCTAACGTTAGATGTTATGTTTGGTGGAGATAACTAAGTTTTTAGTTGCTTTATAGGTATCCATTTACCCATCTTTTGGCGATCATACCACAGATCAAATATATATCAAGTCTCTCCATTCATCCGTTTTTCATTTACACAGCATCTCCATTCAAACATAACTCTTTTTTATAAAAAAAATAAAAATGAATTGCATTTCCATTGCAAAAGACAACCATTTCTATTCAATTGTGATATACATCATATAGAACAAAAATGCCAACCAGCATACAGTGAATGCAAAAATGGATCCTTCATTTCTATTTTCTGCAATTGCCATTTTCTAAGATCAATGCAAACATGAAACCTTCATCTATACATTAGTCATGGAGAATTTAATTAAACTGAAAATTGAAAACAATACATTCAGTTAGGGATTTAGTGTATTACGGTTAGGGTACAGGGATATGGGATTTGGGTTTAGGAGTTAGGGATTTTAGGTTTGGGAATCAGGTGTTTTGGAATGTGATTAGGGATTTGGGACCGGGCAGGGATTTCTGGCTTAGGAACTTAGAGTATTTGGGTTAGGGTATGGGTTCCGTGATATTTGGGTTAGGATCAGAGATTTATGGCAGAGGTCCAGATTTAGTATTTAGGGGTACAGTGGATTCTCTTAATTCCAGTAAATGCCTTATTTCTTTATAAGTATTTCAAGATCTCACCCACGTAAAAGTTCTCAAATACCTTGTTAGAATTTTGACCCTTCAACTCTTTTGCTGTTTGATGAGATTTTTGCATGTACAAGTATAAGTGGGCATCCAATAAATGCCACTTTGTCTAGGAATTCAAGAGTTCCTTAATAAGAATTCTCTAAACCCCCGTAAATAAACAGGGCCCAAAGGTTCGATTTATTGGTGGGCTACATCAAATGGGACTCCCCAGTTGTCTGTTGTAACTCCTCCTTTTAGATTAATATCTAATTATGTCAGCTCATGGATGTTATTTTCAAATTTTATTTTGATAAAAGGATCTTTTTATTCAAAAAAACTAAAGGGAAAACAACAAATCGAAGTAAAACTCTATTGATTGAAAGATAGAGATGAGGGTATTTTGGGAAGACCCAAGATGGAAGAATGAGGTAGTAAGCTATGTATCATGGCAAACAGAAAAGGAACTTTCTAATACTCATCTTCTTGGTTTTTTGCTCTCTCTCTCACTCTCGAAAAAACAAAATACCATATAAAGTTTTTTAAAACATCAAAGGTCCTAATCAAGTTCTTACTCCAACTACACAGACTGAAAAACTTATTCAAAACATCAAAGGTTAATGCAGTCGTTTTGCGAACTTTGTGAAATCAGCTTTATACCTCCCATTCAAACTTGATGAGGAAGAAGAAGCTGCAGCTGGTGAAGAAATGGTCGCTTTATTATCTTTTGGAAAACATCAGAGGTTAATGCAGTCCAAACGATAATCAAGTGTTAATAAAATCAACCACCAAACTAAACCTATCGGTTTATTAATTAACCAATTTGATCCGATCGATGGATATGGAGAGGGCTAGACCAAATCGAATTGAAGTATTCCTAGCCCTATAATATAAAATAATATAATAATGGGATGGTGGCCAGGTACCAACTCAGTTGGTCAACAAGTGAAAATAATGAGACTAGAGAGGACACCAAATGTGTTCTTCAAATCTTTTAAGTTTAAAGATACTATCTTAATATTAAAAGTTTTTGAATGAAGAGAAGATTTTTCCATTATTATCTCGTACACCTAGACATACGTTGCAATCCAATTAACGGCGCAGCCACAGAGCTGGTGAACAAAGGAAAATGGTATTTTTGACATTTGATTGGAAGATGTTTTACATGCGGTTAGCTCAACGGTTGACTTGGGGTCATGCGTTAGTTAGTTACGTACTGCCTTTGTAGTTCATGTGGCACGTTTTAATCCCCTAAAGAAGGGATCTAGACTCATCCCCGAAAGGTTAAAATCCCAGTTCTTCCGTCTTTCTTCTCCACACTCCTTCATTCCCACCTAGCTCTACATTCGAGCTTGATAAAATGACGAAGGCCGAAACTTCATCTCCACACAACTATCGGCAGGAGAAAAATCGTGCGGGTGGATGTGGCTTTTTTAAACGCTGCCATATAAAGCCATGACAAGGAGTTTGATTAAAAAAAATAAAAGTTATGAAAACCACCATCAATAAGAAAGTGAAGGACGCGCTGAAAGAGGTTGAAAAAGGTTTAATCGTAGAGGTGGAGAGTATCAAATAAGTTGATTATACTGGAAGCAGAGGCGAAAGAAAAAGGCGAGAAGAACCGGCACACATGAGGTAAGGAGGTAGGCACCGTTAACAGCGGCGAGGACCCCAATCTTCTTATCCTGCATGTTGAAAAGAGCTATTTCGAAAGCAACGTGGACGTAAAACGTGCTGGGAGATTTTAAGTAACTTAGGATATGGGTTCTCGTGAAATTACCATACCATGACAAACCTCCCTCCTCCTTCGTTACGTTCCAGTGGCCCTTCGCCTCTGCTTCGAGCACCGACACCTTATTTTTTTTGAGTATTCATATCTATTTTTGATGCTCTCCACCTCTCTGGTTAGACCTTCTTCTACCTGTTGCAGCGCATTCTTCACTTCCTCATCGATGGTGGTTTACATAGTTTTCATTTTTTTTTATAAAACTCCTTACGGCTTTCTATGGCTGCGTTTAAGAAAGCAACATCTATCCCCACGATTTTCTGGCGACGGTTGTGTGGAGATGCAGTTTCGGACTTGGACATTTTGTGAGGCTAGTTGAGCTGGGTGGGAAAGGAGCGCGGAGAAGAAGAAGGATGGAAGAATTAGGAACGAAAAACCAAGAACAAACTGTCCTTATCTGTAACCAACCAACGCATCCCTTATCTGTAACCAACGCTGCTGAGCCGAGTGTATGTAAAACTGGCCATCAGCCCATTATTATATTAGCTTTACACCATTCAAATCAAGAATATAAACTTATCAAATGCATTTGACAACCACCACCATTAAACTTCACCTTTTACCGTTTATAAACTTAACAATTCATATTTTAAACCACCATTTCACAGCTTCATTCAACATTTAACAACTTAACATATTGCATTTCATAACATCCACAAACTCACCTATTCACAAAAATAGAAATATTTCATCCACAAAAAAACATTATTCCACGATTCCTTCATTCCACAATCCACAATTAATGCACATCATTCCATCACAATAGGAACCAGGCAGGGATTTAATAAGAATTCTCTAAATCCCAGTAAATAAACAGGGCCCAAAGGTTCAATTTATTGGTGGGCTACATCAAATGGGACACCCCTTTCAACTGGGTTGTCTGTTGTATCTCCCTGCTGGATTAATATCTAATTATGTCAGCTCGTGGATGTTAATTTCATATTTTGTTTTGATTAAAGAAACTTTTTATTCAAAAACAACTAAAGGGAAAAAACAACAAATCAAATTAAAACTCTATTGATTGAAAGAGAGATGAAGGTATTTTGGGGAGACCCAAGATGGAAGAATAAGGTAGAAAGCTATGTATCGTGGCAGACAGAAAAGGAACTTCCTAAATACTCATCTTCTTGTTTTTTTACTCTCTCTCTCTCTCTGGAAAATGGAGGGTCGTTTTCAGGTTTCAGTGCGTCCCTGCATCCTCAACCATTAAGCTTCCTAACATGAAACGTTTTTAAGACAGAAACACAAACTGATAGACTACTTCAAACAAACACAGAAACCATATAAAGTTTTTTAAAACATCAAAGGTCCTAATCAAGTTCTTACTCCAAAAACACATACTATAAACTACTTAAAAACGTACTTACACCATTTCAGCTCCAGCTTCTTCTTCCTCTTCCTCTTCTTCTTCCCATGGGAGATACAATGCGGATTTCACCAGCGTCTAGAAATGTTTCCACCCGGAAAAATGCGGCCACTGGGAAAGAAAAAGGTGAGAAGGACCGGCACGCACGAGAACCCATATCCAAAGTTACTTAAAATCTCGCTGCACGTTTTACGCCCACGCTGCTTTCGAAATAGCTCTTTTCAACATGCAGGACAAGAAGATTGGGGTCCTCGCCGCTGTTAATGGTGCCTACCTCCTTACCTCATGCGACGCGGCCATCTCTGGGAAAGAAAAAGGTGAGAAGAACCGGCACGCACGAGGTAAGGAGGTAGGCACCATTAACAGCGGCGAGGACCCCAATCTTCTTGTCCTGCATGTTGAAAAGAGCTATTCCGAAAGCAGCGTTGGCGTAAAACGTGCTGGGAGATTTTAAGTAACTTCGGATATGGGTTCTCGTGAAATTACCATACCATGACAAACCTCCCTCCTCTTTCGTTACGTTCCAGTGGCCCTTCGCCTCTGCTTCGAGCACTGACACCTTATTTTTTGAGTATTCATATCTATTTTTGATGCTCTCCACCTCTCTGGTTAGACCTTCTTCAACCTGTTGTAGCACATTCTTCACTTCCTCATAGATGGTGGTTTCCATAGTTTTCATTTTTTTTTATAAAACTCCTTCTTACGGCTTTCTATGGTTGCGTTTAAGAAAGCAACATCTACCCCCACGATTTTCTGGCGATGGTCGTGTGGAGATGCAGTTCCGGACTTGGACATTTTTTTACTCAATAATAAAGAAATGTCCATGTTTCAAGAGGTAAAGTGAAAACTATGGGAAAGTAGTCTCATACATTTTTCTTAAACCATTTTTGATTCATCACAATAATTGAAAAAGTAATGTCCAAAACTTTCGGGGTAGATCAGTTCGTTCTATTGTTTAACAATCATAGAATCCGCTTAGATCGGTCGGTTGTCAATTTGAATTCTCGATTCACCGTCTAAACCGAATCGATCAGTATATTATGTAATTTGAGTATTCGACTATTTAAACTTTAAGGTTTTATTTTGTTTGCATTTGACAACTCATGTGCCTCTTTTGGGGTGTCATCATTTTGAGGTCCCAGGGTGAGTGCTTGCATATTTTGAGCTGGGTCTTTAAGATATATGGCGGTCAGAGGTCTATTCACATTCCTAATTGGACCCCTTCAACTACGGATGGCAGTGACTATCTATTTAAAAATCCAAATAAATAAAATAAGGTTTTCTTTTCTTTAATTGGACCCGAACACACATGAATGCATACAGATATTATTCATTTGTACAAACATTTATATTATTTATATTTCATAAATTATTATTTGTAGCCATGAGTCCAAATTAGAACCCCGCAGATGTGTTTCCCGACAAAAGACAGACAAGGAAACACAAGATTTGTCAATTGACCCAGTTCAAGCCCGAGTCCACCTGAGCCTGACAACAACAGATTTTTGACTGTCCCATGGGAACAATAGGTCGGATGGGGCCAGATTTGAAATCTAGAACTGTTGTAGGGCTGGACAAGGGGCGAAGTGCTAAGGCCCATTGAAATTTAACAGTGATAAGGTGTAACCGCTTCTCCCAATCTCCCTTAGAACGTAAGTTGAAAAGGCCAATCCCCCCTTTCCAAATGAATCTGTACGTATCCTCTATTGCATTTGATGCACACAATCTTGTGTGAACCTGGCGCACCATGATTGGTCTATTTACTATGAGCATGTATGACTAGGCCTGTCAATGGGACGGGTTGAAACGTGTAAAAAGCCCGGCCCAAGCCCTAAAATGCAGGGCTTTTAAAAGAAATTTGAGCCCAGTGGACTGGGTTTGGACAATACATTTCAAAGCCCGGCCAAAATGGGACTGGGACTGATCAGAGGCTGCCCAGCCTGTTCAGGCCCGGCCCGTCCCAAGCCCTAAAATAAAAGGCTTTTAAAAAAATTTGAGCCCAGTGGGCTGGGTTTGGACAATACATTTCTGTTGATTTCTTTTTTAAATTACTTAACCCATATAGGAAAATATGATACTCATTCTCATTCATTTCATTGATTTTTTGATTTTCTACTTTCACCGTCTAAAAAAAAAAAAAAAAAGAAGTTTTTAACTGATCCTACATTACTTTCACTTGACTTATATATGATACTCATTCATTTCTTGATCCATATAGCCTATAGGATACTCATTCATTCCTATTGATTTTCTGATTTCTACTGTCACCGGCAAAAAAAAAAAAAAAGTTTTTTGAACTCCGCCATGTTGCTTGTTGCATTGTATTGCCGGTTCCAAGCCAGAAAAAAAGGAGGAGGGTTTAAAGTCCGGTTCACACCGGGTGTCTGGTGACAGCAGGAATAATTAGAGAATGTTTTGCTTCTGTATAGGATCGGACTAAGCCCAGGCCCGGCCTTGTCCCAGCCTAGGCCCGTACGGGACGAGATTTGATGTAGGCCTGTTCAATTAGGGCCGGGATTGGACAACACCTAGCAGGCCCGTCCTATTTTCGAGACGGGATTGGACGACCTAAGCCGAGGCCCGGCCCGACCCATTGACAGGCCATGTATCAGGTGCGATAGAGGATCCTTACTCTCCACTAAACACGATGGAAAGGGCATGTCAAAATCTCACAATGGTAAGGTGCACAAAATTATCATGGAGCTCATTTTGGCGGATCCAATTCATTCATGTAATAACTGTTTAATCAATGCAATGGTGTGAATCTCTCTCTCTCTCTCTCTCTCTCTCTCTCTCAAAAGCTGAAGAAAACTTTTGCAGTAACACTACAAATTTCAACTTTTAACAGTTTTCTCTATCCTCCTTTTCGTCTTCTTTTTTCCTCATCCAAAACAGACCCATTTTTGTGTATGAGAATTACTACATTCCAATAATGGATGTTGGATCCTGAGCGATGTTCTTGCCTGTTAGCAATCCATGTAATTGTTGATCCAAACTAGGAGCTGTATTTATGTTAGTATACCATTTATTTCTCAATGCTAGGGGTGCTCATGGGCCCGCCCAGCTCAGACCGGACATGAGCCCAGTCTACAAGGGGCCGGAATCTTGCTGTATATATTTGGCTCATGGCCAGGATGCATGCCTATTTCTGGCCTGATTGTTAGTAGGCTAGGGCCCGGGCTGTAATGTTCTTAATAAGTCCGATCAGATCCAACATATCACAAAAGTGCTTGGGCGCACACATTTGTTTGGATCTGAACCACTTTTAAGGACCCATGCATTAGTCCAAGGTCTAAAACTTGGGTCAGAGTTTGGCCACACTTAGGCCTGAGCCCTAACGGCCCTTGAAAAGTGTCACCCTCTTGATCACTTGCAAAGAAAATCAACATAGCATACCTACAAACCGACCAAATAGTTTTCCAGTGTCCCACTGCCTAACCTTCCTTTTCGAGTCAAACCACATGAAACGTATGACTATCATATCATAATGGAATTTTCTTCAGGAAAAGAAGTATTTTTCAAGGTAGGGAGAAAAGCCTAAAGCCCATATGATGGTGGAGATAGTCCACTTTTAGAGTAAGCATTCTCCAACCTGATAAGTGAACTGCCTAACATTCTATTGATTTACAATAGATATGGTCATTCAAATTCCTAACCTTTTTAACTTTTTGAAAGGTTACTGACCCTTTTAAGTTGGTGAAATGCATCTTAACTAGTGATGGTCCTTTTTGGATGATCTTCTTTTTTAATCAAATGTTCTTATTTTGATGATATGATATTCACTGATGCTCTTTTTCTTGCTTTGCTTGGATTCGGACCCTTATCTTCATCGTTACAGGGTGATTACTCACAACTTATACTTGAATAGTAATTAAGTAGGTTTGCACTTGAAATGGTTTGGATCCAATGGTTTGCATTGACGAGATGTGGACTGAAAATACATCCTTTTAGTGGCTCTGCACCAGACCTAGTCATATCAAGGTTGTCTCTATAGAGACATTTCTCTCCAAAAGTTGGCACGCCCGGGTGGCATTTCAGGCATCTGGGCCTTGGCCAATTCCACCATTAGTCTATTGGGGGGTGCGGCCAGATTTTAAAACCAGATGGCTAAGCATTCTGGGATCAGGTCCATGCTTGACATTGTTTCCTTATAACGCTCAGGTTGAGGTTCATTAAGGCTGCAACAGCTTGGGCTGGGCCTGGAGAGGTCCATCTATATGACGCATGCATCTGGGGCTGGCTTCAAGTTGATTTAGCTCCATCTGGATCTGGGCCACTATATTCCTACTACTAGTAGCATTGCAATGTGATGGACTCGGGTCAGATCTAGGGTATATCTGATCTGATTAGCAAATCAGGGTCCTAGATCCAAATGCAGATTCAATCAGTGTAGATGTGACGTATATAGCTGCACCCAGAATCCTATTATTTCTTGTATATCGAGATCAAACTCTGAGTCCAAATTTCAGATGGATCAAAATGACTACACTCTTGATCTTATTTCTAAAAGTTACTATATGGGTGAACATAAAAAAAAATGGATATGTATAGCATAAGACTGGATAAGGATTCTGAGGACTGTATTTTTTTTTTCCTCTCCATGTAAAAAAATTGGGTCCCATTAATATCTTTCATCAGTGCAATTGAACACTCTCATTAGACTGTATTTGGGATTTTTTGGCCCGCGGACTCTTCCTGGGCCCAGTGTTCTGGCCAGATAATTAAATGGGGGCGGAGCTGGGTTTATATGTCCTGAGGGGTCTGGCCTTCCTGACATTTAACAAAAGAGGAGCATGTAGTTTGCAAATTTTGTGGGCCTGATCCCACCTTTGAGATCCATGGGATGGATTGGGGCCTGATATTAGGTTCGATAACTAAACGAACCATGTTTGAACAATATTTGGCCAGGCCTGGCCTATCAACAAACCTATACGACATGAGCTCCAATGTGGACAAAGATTCTATAGTTCTCCAAGATTGGAATTAATACATAGAAATGTGTACAAATGATGCACCCGTAAAAAAAAAAAAAGCCTTTGATCTTCAGATCTCCAGTAACTTGTTTCTATATTTCATCCATAACATTCCTCTTAGTCAAACCATGAACCTGAAAAGTGTCTTACCAGAATATAACTAATATAATCACGACCAGTGTCCATTTTCTTGGTTGGTGCCAACAGAGCCTACTCCAGAGTCCCAATACTTTGTTTCCAGACACTGATAGACACCAGCACTTACAAAACAAGTATGAACAAAGTAATTGATTCTTTTGATGTTTGACTCAATAAGAAAAGAAATGGAGAATGCCTGCCAGCTTTGACTATATCTACAAGACCATAGTCCTCTCAACCTTCTTCTACCTAATTCAACACTTTCAAGACAGCAAAGTGCAACCATTTACTATAAACTACCAAGAGACACAAGGAATGACTTCTTTCAACAAAATAATTGATAAAGAGATGGTAGAAGGGATAAAAAAATTTAAGATTTTAACTTGGAGTAGTTGGGATTCTCCACCTTCTGAAAGGAAAACCAGCTTTCTGGCAAATTGTTCACAGTCTACTTTATAATACAAGAAGACTAATACTTTACTTAATTAGTGATACATCTCATGCTTTTATTTAAAGTTGGGTGATATAAAAGGGGTGACATTTGGTCATGTAACTACTGCATTGTCTCAAGGAAAGTTGTGTGACTCACTTACTCTTGGCTTTTCCACACATAGGAGCCAACCTTCTTGTCAGCTTTGATCTAAACCACACATATTGTTAATGATTCTAACATGGGGCCCATGTGGTATTACACGTGGGTGGGCCCCAAGTAACAATCATTATGCCTCTTCTTTGAATATTTTGTCAATGGGTACTTTTTTTTTTTATTTTGAATTTAAATCCTATTATCTTTGTGACAAGTTTTCCAAATTGTTAAGCAAATCTCTCTATAAAGATTAGTCAGCAAAGGAAAACAAATTTCTCATTCAAAGGAGAAGGGTAGTCCACTCCCCAAACCCCACTGGCTCATGTGGAAAAGAGAGAAAACTAGAATGATATTATTGTAAAATTGAGAGTTTTGAGAAATATATAAATTTCCTTTCATAGATATTTTATGTTATTCAGTATTTTTAATTCTTTAGAAACTAATCTATTTTATGCAATATCTTCCTAAATCTTGATGATATCTGGAGGAAAACCTTAAAGGCCCATTTCTTTTCTACCAAGAATTTAGTGTATTGGTTTTTTTTTATTTTTCCAACATGATGTGGTAGCTTATCTCGTGCCATTTGCAGATACCATAGTTCTTTATTAGAATTACAAAACCTCAGCAACCTAAAAATTCTGATCAAATGTCCTTTTAGAATTATTGCAATCCCAACCTCTTTGGTTTTTTGTGGAATTTTTGGATGTTCCAAATATTCCACAAAAAAGTAAAGGAGTTGGAATTCGTGAAATTTCAAAGGTTATTTTTGAGACATTTTAAATGACTGAAAATTTTATGTTCTCGGCATGCTTAAAATTTTATGTTCTCGACACACAGAATTCTTATAAGAAATTTTAGTAAAGAATTAAGCTCTAAGCGCTTGTTTAAATACCTTAGTGAGATGAAAAAACAAATTAATTTATATTATCAGACTATTTGGAGTGCTGCAAAAAACCAAAAAAAAAAAAGAAAGAAAGAAAGGAAAAGTAATGTTGCAAATGTACCCTATTATTTCCCCTTTCTTTTATTTATTTTATGATACAGACATTCTATTTTCTTCAGAAGATGAAACTTTCATTTATTAAAAAAAAAAAAAATAATAATAATAATAATAAAAGCAAAAAACAGAAATGTCAAGAATGGCTTGCAATTTCCGAAGAAGATAAATCAACTGGCGAGAAAGATATTTGTGAAATGATGCATTGGTTTGCTACCCATCCTGAATTCATGATATACACCAAAAGCCACAAGGGACAAAACGAAACGACAATGCATGCACATACATACATAACTTTTCATGAGGATTCCATAAAATCTAACGATTTTTCAGGTAATCCAAACAACAACAATTATACATCATGATGAATCACAAAGAGGAAAGGGGGAGTAGGGACTAGAGAGAGGAGGCATCCATGACAACCAACCATTACTACTAAAATATAAAACGTATGCCAACGAGCCACAAAAGGTGCCATTGCATGCCATGCCATCCTTGCTAATTGCTATTGCCACTTGGCTGATTTCAATGCCATTTTTTTTTTTCCAAGTTCAGTACAAGAGAGCCCACGTCATGTATGATGGGATCACCAGGAAAGAGAGCTGGTCCACTCGTACAGTTGTACCATCCCAAGACCAGATGATTCTTTTTTTTTTATACAAAGTACAAAAACCACAAATAGCCCAGTACAAACCTCATGTTTATCCTCACACCTGTCCATGCATTTATCAAAAAGATCCTCCTGAATTTGCAAACCACTGGTCTGGATGATATGGGACTACCTGACTGACCTCTCAGCCTCAGGGGTGTTTTGTGCAGCTGCTTTTATGTGATAAAAGTTTCACATTTGGTCCTGCAATTCTAGAAAAGTGAACTAGCTTTATGAGGAAAAAATTTTGGCCAACATGATAGGTCCGTTTGGGCCCTTTTAGACCCACAATTCTAAGTCCACGGACAGTACCAAAATCGAAATTCATGTCCAATGGGGATCCTAGGGCATATCCAGCTGAAATGGCTGGGTACTGGGTAGGGTCGACATTTGAAAAGTATGACAGTTAATAGTGACAGGAGAGGAATTCCTATGGCATTGTGATTCATGCAAAGCCTCGAGCCAACAAAACCGTCTAATGGTCATGGTTCCCACGCATGTAAAAACAAAAACAAAAACAAAAAAAAAAAAAAAGGACATTTTCCATTGACCTTTGACAACACCTTCTAATTTTTTATTGTCTGCTATGGGAGGTTCTCAATCCCGGACTAATCCTTTGGGATATATATAGGTAAGTCGAATAAATTTTCATATAACCTTAATGCAGTAGTATAATTTTAAATATATAATCTTTTAGTGCAGTCCGTGGTCATAAGTCAACTGACTTATCCTTGTTGTTAACCACACCTCTCTGAATAGGCCAGGATCCATTGATCGTGTGATGATTGAAAGTGTACCGTTCGTAAACCCAAACCATTGATCAAGCGCTAGATCAATGAATCAATGCCTTCTTAATCTGGAAAGGCCCAGTCTGACTGGGGGAGAGTGGAGAGGAGATTTGCTTCCTCGAAACCACCACCTCCC
This sequence comes from Camphora micrantha, assembly GCA_003546025.1. Classification (NCBI taxonomy): domain Eukaryota; kingdom Viridiplantae; phylum Streptophyta; class Magnoliopsida; order Laurales; family Lauraceae; genus Camphora; species Camphora micrantha. The sequence continues at coordinate 74,373,326 of QPKB01000002.1, forward strand.
TCTCCTCTGCTCTCCTCACCCATTGTGATATCGTAAAATTTTTATTGAAGTCTATCTTATTAAAAAGTCAAAAAGTATATTTTCCTTTACATTTTAGAAGTCGTTTTCTATTAAAGTGTTCAAATATCGCACAAAAACATTGCAATATTATAAAAAAAAATACTAATATAACATGCATGGATGTCAATACAAATGGTGACCGTTAAAGAAAAATCTTTTTTTTTTCTTTTAAGATAAGATCACACACCCACTCACACAAGTCCCTCACCGTGATCTCTTGTTAAAGGGATTGCTGCCTTACCAATTCAGCAAGCAATGGATTGGATAAAAGTAGTTTCTTTTTATCTCAAAAGGTAGTAACTCAACCAATGTAAGATAAATTATGCTGGAAAATGAAATGACTATTCAAATATTTTCTCTGAAAAATGCATTACATCAGACGTGTCATGAGGGAGTCCATTTTGAACCTTTTGCTAAAAAGATAAACCATACAACACAGTCAATTTGTCTTGTCACATTATCGTACGTAAGTGCATGCGTCGGAATGAATAGAAAGATGGTTTTGTAGGAGATGGGAAGGGTTCATGTAACTTGAGGTTTACCTTAAAATGGAGGCTTTGAGAATGTACATTTCCATCATTGGAAAGTTGGCAAGTAAATGCACAACTAATTTGCTCAAGTGGGGTGGGTCCCACATTTGATGTACGTAGAACCCACCTCACATGTGTAAACAAATTGACCTTAATCCTTACTAACATCCCCCTCCACCCAATATTGATCTATCTGACTTGGGAAATCATATCCTGCATGAGCAATCAAGACAGCGAGTCTTGTAGATCCTACTTGTTGGACTCCAAGTCTAGAAACCCAGTCCGTATAGTTGTGGAGCCAATTTGAGAACTTTATAAATCCTATCATGATTGCAACTCCTATTAGAGTTGGATTGAAGGATTGATTGGTATGGATTTGTTTAATTAGAGATGGTCTTCATTCCACCAAAATGAAAAGATGGTCGATCCACTATGTTGACATGGAAGACAACAGCTTCAGCCATGGTCATGTCGTTCTTGTACTAGCCTTATCTTTTGCGTGGTTTGGATGTCAAAGCTGAGTATCACATCGGAGCCCCAAGGTGGGTCTAAGAAGACAGGAAAAGAATTTTAGACTTTTGAACGACTTGTAGTCAGTAGTCATATGAAAGAGAAATGATCCTGGTACAGTATTGTCGGCAGATAATAGCTGATTTAACACAAAACTTTGCTCCACCTAACCCGCCTATATCACATAAGCCTCTAAAAAGATGAATTAAAATTTATAGTTGATCTGACACACTGATGTCTTGTGCGTATCTATTTAAATGCAATCATCCAATTTCATTTCAATCACATAATGCATACAATGTACGAGATATAAAATTATATTCCTTTTACTAATCATCAAATGAACTAAAGCATAACACTTATTTCAAGCGTGATTTAAGTCAATTACAAAGCCTACTAGTTATTTTAAGAGAGCATGTTTCATTGAGATTTTAGAGGTGGAAGTTAGTTTAGTAGTAGAATTAGATGAAAAGGCTATTGGAAATTAGTTGGATTGGAAATGGATTAGGGCAGGGTGGGTCACGTTGGAGATGGATCATTGAGAAGTCATGTTCTAGAAAGGAGCTGCTTGATTATATAGTTGAAAATATCTTAAAAGGAAGGTCTGAACAGATTTCTTTTCGAAGGAGTATTAGACCATCTATGGAGAAAGCATTTTCACAGGAGTTTGCTGATAGCAATATTTTGCAATCTTGTGTAATATCTGTGTATATTCATGAGGTCTTTGACCAAACTTGCCGGACCTCCGTAGGTGGCAGAAATTGAAAAATGGCAAAGCACAAACTCCACCTACATATAGTGAGCAAAGCGGAGATGGTTTTGAACACAAGATATAATGAGCAAACCAATATATGTCTTATGCCACCCCACCAACTCTCAAGTGGGAATTGTATATATGGTGTTGTACGTATATTTTCTTGGTTTAAAAAAATAAAATATCTTTCTCAAAGAAAGAAAACTAATATTCATTTGCTTGCCTTCAAAATACTCTGTTCCTATTAACCAATTAAAAAAGGCATCTAGATAATAATATGAAGTCGTATTCAACATCATTTACAAAAGAAAAGAGATGGGACCAAATAGAAAAGGGCTTACCTCAACTTCTCCTGGCCTCTTCTTGTCTGATATGTGCACGCTTATATATATATATATATTTATATGTATATGGGAGGCAGTCCTGTAAGGTCCGTCCTTATACCACCTATTAGAGCCCACTGTGAGACCCCATTGGTCATAGGATAGAGGGGGAATGAAATATCCAAGTAAGGTCAACTTACATATCAAATTTGAAGTCATTCCAATATCTCTAACCCCTTCATCCATGGCTCACAAGTTTAACAGCTTTATATCAAAGAAGAAAAATTGACTCTCAATCCAAATGTCTAGTTCATCCAAATCCATGCGATTTCATGGGAGTTCTTGTTTATAAGGGGGTTATGAATGAGTGGTCACTTTGGATGGGTCATAGAGTGGGCCCTAGAGGGTGTTCTGAACGGTGTGGACCGTAAGGACGGTCCTTACAGGACCGCCTCCCTATAGATATATATATATGTATAGGACATGCTCCTAAGAGCATCTCTCACCTTACTATGAGAGATAAAGGTGAGAGCCCTCATACTTAAGTTGTTGACACTGGATATGGATATGAGGCCCCCACATTGCCTCTCATAGTAAGGTGAGTGATGCTCTCATATGAGCACCTCCATATATATTTATATATATATATATATATATAAAGGCCAATCCTCTCCTCTGCTTGAGCTAACGGAGGAATCCCGTCCACCTGCACATGTGGGGCCCACTAGTGGGTCATCTACTTGGGGCACACACATACCTCCCAGAATTTTACATGGGTTCCGGGTTTGAATAGATCAGAAGGGATTGGATCATTGGATCAAATACACACTTCATTCGAATGGACTAAGCTTGTGGGCTCTAGATGATAAGGTTATGATAATCTGATTGGGATGATTTTTTGTTCATGGGAGGGGCACACACGGATCTTTAAATCCCCCTAACCCCATTCCCCTATGGGCCCCCCAAGTTTGAGAAGATGAATTCCTCCATCAGTTCAAGCTGAGGAGAGGACCCCTATATATATATATATATATATATGGTAAACGGTCTTATATAGACGGTCCTTACGATCCGTATAATTCGGAACAGCCATTGGGGCCCACCTTATGACTCATCTAGATTGACCATACATTCACAACCCCTTTATAGGCATCGAATCCAATGAATTTACATGAATTCGGATGAACTAGACCGTTAGATTGCGGGTTAATTTTTCTTGTTTGATATAAAGTTGTTATACTTATAGACCACAGATGAAAATGTTAGAGGTATTAGATTGACTTCAAATTTGATATGTTGATTGGCCTCACTTGGATCTTTCGAGCCCGCACCTAAGATTGTAAGGACTATCCTTACAGGATTAATTCCATATATATATAAGAGAATATTTATGTGCATTCATCCCTCACTATAGGATGAGAGACACTTACATAATTGGAAATATTTATGTACAAAAGAGGAAAAGTCATATGTAGTCATATGCAGAAAAAGAATGTTCATGTGCAAAGAGGTAAAGCTATGTAAGTGTCCCTCACCCTATGGTGAGGGATGGATGCACATGAATATCCCATATATATATATATGAGTTACGGTACAAAACTCCCCGTGTGTTTTTCACAAAAAAAAAAAAAAAAAAAAAAAAAAAAAAAAAAAAAAAAAAACACCCTTTTTTACCTAATGAAAGTGTGATAAGCATCATCAATGGTGTACTTATCCATTCTCTCATGGTGCACTTATCCATTCTCTCTCATAAATATTTTCTTAAAATTGTGGATCTTTTATGGATTCTCTTAAATTATTGGGTAATAGATAGGGGCAGAAACTCCTATCTTGGCTAAATCATTGGCTAAATATAAGACCCCCTATCTTTAGCTCGAGCTGTGGATAAGGGTGTCCACTTAATGGTCTAGGGCTTACATGGGGACCCACATCGGAATGGGGATAGGGGGATTTGAAGGTCACACATGAGCCTTCTTCTCTACAAGAAAATCAGCCATATCATTTCCTTCTGGGCCACAAAAGCTAAACGATTAGCTGTCCATTTAGATGGGCGTTATGAGATCTAACGGTTCAATTTAATTGGATGGGGCTAAATTTAGGTGGACATGTGCAATCCAAGAGGACCATATGTGTGGTCCATTTGAATGGCTCCAACAGTGGGCCCCACCCTAGGCAGCGAACATTCCTCTCCCATTAGCATGAGCTGAGGAGAGGGCTAATCTATATACGAAAGAGAGTAAATAAAATGAAAAGGTGAATTAGAGAAACGGACTTTCTTAGTAAATAAAATTAATCTTTAAAATATATGTACTCTTGGATTCTTGTTATTTGTTAGTATATGACACTGAGTTCGGGAATTAACCTCAGAGACATGAATCTGAAAAGTCGGGTGCGTTTAGTGGTCCTTGGACTTCATGTGATGGTCCAATTCATTTATTTCGTGATAAAATCCAAGAAAAATAAACTATAAATGGTGCATGCATTGGCTTAAGCATGTGCTTGGAAGAACAAAAACGACACCTTTTATAGAGTAATGCTACTTGGACAAATTTTTTGGACAGAATTTTGTAATGCTACTTGGACAAATTTTTTGGACAGAATTTTGGACAAACCCTATAGTATGGATTGAATATCATAGGGGATATTCAAGCCATATCATAGGGTTTGTCCAAAATTCTGTCCAAAAAATTTGTCCAAGTAGACTTTTTACCTTTTATAAGCGTTCCAACTTCCAAGCACAACCGCTTAAAGGTGAGAACAGTGATAAAGGCCATTAGAATAGACATTTTAGATTTTATGGTGATCAAGTGGAGGCATATGACTCACAAGGACCCATCTGATAAGTAAATGCATATAAGCTTTAGTCATTAAATATACAAACCAAAGATTTCTTCTTAAACAAAATATCTCTCTCTCTAAACCCTGGGCTATTACCAGAATCAGTGTTCTTTCAGACGTAGCTGATTTGTTTTCTTCTAATTATGCATGTTGGTCATATTCTCCTCCAAAGGTGGGTTTTTTGTTTTTACTGTTGTAAGTGAATGATTTTAGATGAGCATTGGGACTCGGTTTATGCAAAAGTGAAGGCTGGTGTGGTTAAGTTACAACTGTTTTGGTTGCCACGCATCCCAATTCTGAGGATTCAAAAATTGCCTGGAAGAGCATGGCTTCTAGCTATAAATCCAAGCGCACTTGATGTGGGGGGGGATAAACAAAGATCTACTTTCCAATATAAGTAATTGGTAGGTTATACAAGATTTTTTTAGGTTCGCTTTGCATTTTCATATAAAATATTATATCTAAACATATAACTACTTTTGTGCATTAAGTAAAATGCACTTTGTATCATACAATAAAATATAAATTTACAAGAGTACACACCAACTTAGCGGGCCTCAAAACTTTCAGCCATTAAGACATTTGTCCAAAAACATAAAAAATTATAATATCTATATATCTATATCTATATTAAAAAAAGAAGTTGGACAGTTGGTGTCCATATAATATAAGACAAAAACAAAAGGGCCCACATCCCACTTTTTTATTTTTATAATAAATCATAATGCAAAGCTACACTCCAAAAGGTCCAAACCACAAAAAAAAAAATCTCATGTAAACACACATACAAACTCAAGAAGAACAAAACCAAACTTACCCCCAAACCCCCCTTAAAATAAAATATATAAAAAAAAAAAATACACTACGGATAAATATCCCAAAATACCATGAACCATTTAGCTTTAGGCCACGTATCAACGAATATTCCCCACTTTCGATTTCATGTTTTTCTTATCACAAACCGTTACAAAACACAAAAACACCTGTCTCTCTCTCTCTCTCTATCCATATCCTCCTCCAACTCTTTGATCAAAAGTTTCATTACATTAGATTATAGCCCATGGCTCACATGAACATCCATCCATTTACATGACATACTAATATATATCCCTACTGGTTATATCTCAAAACCGTTACAAAACAGCTGAGTACCAAAATACCCAAAGGTCCATATCCCCACAAAAACCCCTACAAAAGAAGAAAGATAAAAAGAAATCAGACCTCTCTGGGGTCCACAAAGATGGACGGCCCAGGAGGAGACTTGGTCCAATCTCCAACGGCCCCATCGCTATAGTCCTCTCCGAGCCGCTTCATGCACCAGAGATCTTCGGCGCACGATAGCTTCTTCCAGTGGGGGATTCCTAACCTGAGCGGGTCGCGACATGCCACCTCGGTCGCTATGACTCCGCACCCGCTCTTCTTGGCCAGGTTGTGAGCGAACCCGCACAACGCCCGAGTCAGACTCACCGAGTCAGGGCCTTCCCCTCCCAACCCGTACAGGAAATGCAGCCCAAACGGCCGAAACAGTTCCGGCACGGAAGGTATTTTCAGCCACGGTAGCGCCCTGTCAACGATACGGGTCGTCTTCGCTAGACCGCGTTTGACCCGCGACGCGCCTCGTACTTCGAGCCTGAAGACCTCTTTACTGTTCCAGATGCTTAACACGGCCCACGACTCGGGCGGGTCGGACAGGAACGATTCGATACCAGGCCACGAGTCAACGGTCGGGAAGGATTGGGAGGGGAGTGCGAGAAAGGTACCGAGGCTGAGCTTGTTGGTGAGGATGGAGTCGATGTCTCGGGGGAAGAACTCGGTGGTGGAGAAGCGGCGGCGGTAGAGGGTCTCGGCGTCTCGGGGGGGCGAGTCGGAAGAAGGTGACTCGGTTGGGTATCCTGACTCGGTGGGCGAAGACGGGCTGGACCAGGAGAGAAGGGGTGCGGAACTTGGCGTAGCCGCAGCAGTCCGTGAAGAGCTTGACAGAAGCTTCGTTGTCTTTGTCCGTAGCCATGTACGAATACTCGGCTCCGTTTCCTCGAAACCATTCCTCCATGCGAGAGACGAGCTTCAGCCCAATACCCATTCGCCTGCAGACCAAAAAACAAAAACACCCCAGAAAACGAAAAGCATTTGAGAAACCTAACAGAGACATGGGCTTTCCAAATAGTAGCAGAGAAACATTCCGATTCTTCAAGCTTTTCTTGTTTATCATATATAACTTACCTATGAGAAGGGGAGACGCGGAGGCCTAGAATATACGCAAGCTTGGTGTATATCGGGAGTGTGGCGTTGATATCGGAACCGTTCTTTGCGTTTCGGGAGAGCTTTTTGCCACATGTAACGGTCTTGATGCACCCTCGGATCACTCCCACGATTTCTCTGTCCGGACGCATTTCTGCTACCTGATATGGAAATGAGAGAGATGATTAGAGAAACGTCGTCAATCAATAAAAAGTTTGGAAACTAACTTTTTAAGAAAAACCCGAGTTTAGAAGAACTAAAGGGAGTAAAGAGTGTAATACATACGAGCATTAGAAATGCTGGGGAATGGCGGATTCTGCAAATGGGATCGCCCATGAGGTCGGTGAAGAGAGACATCTTCCCACTGGGACCCACCTCGCACCTTCTCTCTACCATTTCCACACCCTCAGAGTCCCTCTCGGGTTTAAACACTCTGATTACGACAGCCTCCTCACTCATCTTTCCAACCCCAGAAAATACAAGATTACAAAAACGAGTAAACTACAAGGTGCTGCTGTAAGAAAGCTAACTAAGTTAATACCAATAGCAGTGCGGTGGTCTTTTTAAGAACAAGGAATAGTAAAACGGTGGCTATCAAATCGCAGCTTTTCCCATCTTTTCAAACGCAGCCTATAGAAAGCAAGCTAACAAGAGAGATATGAAAAGAGAATAGGAAGAGAAAGAAGATAACAGAAGCTACTGCTGTGGGCTCTTCTCAAAAGAAGAAAATCAACTGCAGCTGCAGGGTTGCAACAGAACCCCATAAGCACATCGCTTCTCTTCTCATTTCGTAAACAAATACAACAGAACCCGTTTTGGTTTTGGAGCGCTCAAACTTTCTCACACTCTCTCTCTCTCTCTGGGTTTTCTTTCTCCGTTTATCTTTTCGCTTTCCTAGCAGAGAGTGAGTAGATTATCATTGGGGCTTGAATGCATTTAAATAGTGACTGGGGTGGGGGTCTTGCATTCTCTCTCTAGAATCCCCACTCTCTTTCTCTGATTCTTTCTCTCTCTGGAAAGTGTGAAAGAAAATCTCACGAAAAGGAGGAGAGAGAGAGATCGAGAAACAGAGAGAAATGGCGGCTAAGGCTGCGCAGTCATGCCGATTATAATCATTTATTTCTACGGAAGTAGGCGTTGCGATCATGACCCCATTGTAATCATTAGTTACAAGCGCACACACACTCTATTCTCCATGCATAATATGTGCATGTTTCATGCATCAATAGGAACCATGCATCCCTGAAATGATTGGATGGATGGATAGATATTTCTCTGCGTTTTGCACCCCGACCACACAAGCTCCATCGCAGGGATGATATGTCCATGGATATATAGTAGTAGAGTGACATCCATGCATGTGGTGGGTACGGTCGTTTACTCTTCTTACGTGGCGGAATGCATGCCGTCCGTTTCTCGAGCTTGCTTTCGCGCTGTAAGCCGTCGGTTCCTGACAGATGAACGGCTAGGGCAGCTTTGCCACGTGGTTTTTCCCTCTGGTTTATCTTTATCCATCTAAAAATAGGTAGGTCGACTATTTCTGGGCCTCAGGCTAGGAGAGAGGCAATGCATCGAGTCAGATGGACAATTGCGGGGTCGCATGTGTAGGCCAGCTCTTTCCCAACTCATCCTTTGAATGAGTTTTTATTTTTTTTTGGTAAGAACATCCAGCGAATGAGTTAAAAGTATATTTAGTAAGGAATGGATTGAGATGTGTTTGTGTTTTTGGAGAACATGGACAGGGTGCATGCATCCATCACTCTAAGTGGGATTTCCTTGATTTCCATGGGAACCACAGAAGAAAATCATCCCATGAAATGAGTTAAGCTTTTTTTTGTTTTGTTTTTGACTCAGACAAAAGGGTTGAGACCAATGACAATGATAGAGCCTACACAGGGGCCCACACATATAAAAAGAGGGAAGCATGCCCTGGAATCAACCGTGCCAACTAGGGGAAGAGTTGCTAACCAAGTGAGCAACCCATAGTTGGCATGAATAGACTATTTGAACCTCACCTATTTATCAATATGGTTAAAGTGTCAATTTAGAACCAACCCGAAAACTAAAAGTGGAGCCAACCAATGCCAATGGGCTAATTGATCAGAAATTGCGACCCCTGAAGGTGCAGTTTTTTCTTTTTAATTGGTAGCCCGGACCCTTGTTGTAGATATTGTTAATGGGAAAGGAAAACAATAATTACAAAAAAGTTTAATGACCTTTCTTAAAGAGCCTAACCGTTTCGTCAATCATTTGGCTTCGATCTTCTGGAATGGCCACGGTCACGAGATGAGATTCCCTCATAATAAATACCAAGAGAGATTTTGAGTTTTGGAGGGGGCATGCAGATGCAGGTATGAATATGATTTCTTCAGGTTATTCGAAGGGTTCTTCTTTTAATTAGTATATTCTTTTTGGCAAATATTCAGTCTTTTTTCAAAGATGACAAGGCAAACACTTTAATTTGTTTTGGTAAAGACTCGGACGACAACACCTGAAACAGTACAATACAATATGTGCTCTGCATCTGCATGGCACTACAAAAAAAATGAAATTCAAAAAGATTCTGCAAGACCACCAACCCCTCTGAATAAGGAGGAGCAAGCATTACAAGACATCTAAAAGAATACAATTTATCTTAATTATTACGTGAAAGCTATCAACCAAAGTGGTTAGAAAATGTTATACCCTCACTCTTAATTATTTGATGACCATTCCTCTCATGGCTTGATCAGATCAGACCATTATTGACTTGAAAGATAATCATTGCTAATATGGGGGCCACATTCCCATTTTATGACAAAAGGCTCTTAACTAATTTGAAGACCCCATACATCTGACAGGAGGAGAATATATTGCCGCCTTATATGAACTGCATGTTTCTACGGTCCCTCGTCGGATACTTGGTATTTGATGGATTGGGATAAGTTAGGCCTAATCAGAATTCCGATGTTGCAAATTCATTGGTATGTACCGTTTATCCATGCTAGGATGTGAGGAAGATGGATTTTGGATTGACTTTTGGCATCAGGAAAACGATTGGATCAATTATAAGGAGGTCTGTACTTATATATTTTTGGTGAAAATAAAATAATTTGACGTTGTATTAGTATGGTACACCTTTGATATATATATATATCTCTCTTTTGGTACCACTGCCTGATAAGAGATCCAAAAGAGCCCACACACGTGGGAAACATGTGTCCACACTATGAGGACCAGAGCCTATCCACATGGGAAGAGAAGGCTATCTACGTGCGGCGTGAAGACCCAATGTCGGATTCAGAATTTTCGTTTAGGTGGGGTGGACAATAGTGAATTAAAAAAATGATACCCTTAGCAAGAAATCAACAATAATACTTGCTTCCATAAGAAGAACAACAATTAAAGATGGAGAGCATAGTTGTGAAAATCAGCCTATAGATGTAACAATATTTAAGTCAAATATGACACAACAACAATCTAAGCAAATGATAAACCCAAAGGCACATGTCCAATAAGAAATACAATTCATACTGAATCCGATTTTTAATTTCTTTAAATCAAACCGTTTATGCCCAAAACCTACAAATCAAAATCTCTTCCATCAATATAAGATTCAAGAGACACAAATTACAATAACAATAAGAGTTATATCGCAGATCAACAATAGAAAATGTCAGACGAGTGTTTGAAATCATAATGAAAGTGGAAGAGGAAATATGCAAAAGTCCCAATTATCTTTTCTCCATGGATTAGTAAAAAGATAAAGAAATAATTGATTTTTAATACCAAATCATCCAAAAAGAAAAGGTAAAAAGGAAAATAAAGGAAAATAAATCCAATAACCCTTACACTCAACAGAGTTGAATCATATCAAAAGGGACTTCCTAAGATTTGGATAGTTTGCAAATGATTGAACCATAGATTTTGTGGGAAGACAACATGAGAGAAGAGTAAAGAAATAAAGCATTTTAATAAATATAAGAGAGAGAGAGAGGAGATGAAGTCTTATTAGACATAATACATGTGGGGCAATTTTTTGGATAATGTGGGGCATGGCCTAGGGGGCCCATCTAACTCTCTGGGATTTCAAGATATGATCTAGGGCGGCCGTCCCATATGATCATAACTTGGGTCCACCCCTGTGAAGACTGGCGTAAACATAAATTGATACTTACGCAAGTGCATGAGATGTAGAATTGCCAACCAACTTAGCAACACCTTATTTTTCTTTGGAATTTAAATTGCTAAAAATAAAAAACGAGGAGTTGCTCAGTTTGTTGAAGACTTTGCCTCTGTCCTGTAAACTAAGATGATCATAAGTCTCTGCCTTCTCGCATGTGCGAGTCCCCTCTATCTGCATGTGCGCATCTTCCCTCAGTATGTATGTGGTTTTCCTCTCCTTCAATAAGATTAGAGTGCTCTCCCAAGTCTCACCATGTGTGGGCCGTGCGTGCAAGTGCATGTCCTCTTCTTGTTTTGTGCAAGTGTTCTCTCCCGAGTGTGCGGGTGTGCTTTCATGGGTCCTAGCCGTCCCACGTGAGATTCTACACGAGGACCCATCTCTATCCCCGCGACGCGATCCTTGCAAGAGATAGAGACCATATTTTTTATGGACACATTCACTGTACATGTACAAACATAAGAGAACGACATATGTCTTAATGCAAACAATTTATGATCTATTGAAATCCAAAGAGGGCCCCACCTGTTCGTTTGAAAGTGAAATGTGAGATGGACTTGTTTGGAATCGGGATAAACATGGGTAGACTAGACTAATGAGCCTGTGTACGAACCAACAGTACTGGTCCAAGTCCAGATACCCGTACATCTCAATGTTGGCTAGAATTGTAGTGATCACCCCCACCTGATAACAGCCACAGAAACAAGCCCATCTTACAATCCTGGCTGATATATATATATATATATATTGCCTGTTTGATCACTAGTGATATTTTGACCTCAAATGTATACTAAAAGATGGCATGAGCACAATTCCTATTCTGTCATTACTGACCACTGATTTCAAGTTTGCTATTTAACCAGTTGAGCAGTCAGATGATTACTTTCCCTACAATAGATGAGGTTGAGTATTCTTTTTAATTTACAAGTGGATCAGGTTTTGGGTCTAAGATTTTGAGCTATTAATAGGAAGGAGGTTGCTTTGGTCCTGATCAATTTGAAAGTTGGATAAAATATGTACAGATTAGGATCACAAATTCAAGAGTTATGGATTTTCAACCCTTCGACAAACTGAGTTTAGAATAAAAATACGTGTAGATCTATTGATCATGTATAGCGTTCAATTTTGAAGTTAGAATGACTGTATAAAGTTTGTTTTGTTGTATGGTTGCAAAGAGGGATTGACAAACAATGAAATTACCTTTATAATGTTAAAAGGGCATGTTTCTATACAAGAATCTTTTGAATTTGTCTGCCGAATGTATGGGAATTTAAAATGCATGATCAACATAGGGAATCAACAAATAAAAAGAAGAAACTCTTTAAATAGTGCATAAAAATCCTCCAATTACATGAAAAGATCTTTGTTAGCAGGTTGATATTTATATTATAGGGAAAATCGATGGTGTAACAAGCTTGCTACAAACACGACCATCATATTGCATCTCTAATAGTACCAAACAACTTTTATGGACACAAAAATGGCCTCTTACCTCAATGGTAAGAAGTGTCAATTCTTACCTTGCTATATTCAAAGTTCAAACCATGGGCAGCCCCACTAAATTGGGTGAAAAAAAAAAACTTCTACCAAATGATCCGAGGGTTATGATGGACATCCATGGAGGATGAATCTCTTAGAGGTTCTTTAAATTTTCCACAACTCTATCTGGTATCTCTCTCTCAACATGAGATGACATTGTGTGTGTGGGTGTGTGGGTGGGTGGGTGGGTGTGTGTGTGTGTGTGGGGGGGGGGGGGGGGGGGAGGAGGTCCAGACCCATTCCTAGGGGGGGGGGTGTGTCCAGACCCATTCCTAATAGGAGCAGATTAGGTCAGACCCATTCCTAAGAGGAGCAGATTGGGGGGGGGGTTGATTAATATCTCTACGAGACCCATTCCTAATAGGAGCAGATTAGGTCGGTTCCCCATTTAAATCCGACCAATTGCAGCCCTTACCACAAGGAGTTGTGATCCATTAAAAGTGATGTTTGAGGCATGACGCGGGGGGGGGGGGGGGTGGGTAAATATCTCTATCAGACCCATTCTTAATAGGAGCAGATTAAGTCGGTTCCCATTTAAATCTTACTAGAAGGAGTTGTGATCCATTAAAAGTGATGTTTCATGCACGACAAAAGAGGAAAATGAAACTGTTTGCACCTGAAAAAAATATATATATAGAAGTCTAGATGATGGATTTGCTGCTGACATAAACCGATAATGAAGTCTCATTGTCGATACAAACAGAAAAAAACATGGAGGACCTCATCTGCAATGTTAAAATCGATATGAACGGTGGAAAACACATGTAGGACCTAATTAACTTTTGACGATGATGTATGTCTATAGTGACAGTGTAAACATAAGTAAAACCTAAGTTAATTCTATATTTTAGGAGTCTTATCATATTAATTTGATTGCTTTCCTCACCAAGATCTTTAGAATTTTATCCTTTAAATCAAATACAATCCTGAATGGAATATTTGAATTAATATTCCTATGGTAAATTAAAACAACAAAACAAAACACAATTATATATATTCCAATTAAAAACTTGATGCATCATAAAATAACTAAATCTAATAAAATCTCCACCCCTACCAGATTATTTCATGTATGCATACAAGATTAAAGTATTTTAGCCTAGTTACAGGCCCTTATATTCTTATTCGGATCGGGTTCGGGCTTTTATTTAATCAGGAATTAAAAAAAAAAAAAAAAAAAAAGGGTCCTAACCTACCCAACTTGGGTAAGAGCTTTTTATTTCCGTGGTAACCTTTTTCTTTCTTCCTCTTTTTTTTTTTTTTTTTTTTTTGAAAGTCTTCTTGGAAAAAAAAATAATAATAATAAGAGTTGGGTATAAGCTACAAATGGTTCTAATTCAGGTTTGAGTCCTGCTATGCTATGGCATATATGGAGCTGACCTGATCTGCCAAGCTTTCATCCCTCCCCATATCTAAACCACAAAAGGAAAAACAGAGCGCCGGGAGGCACAATTTTTGAGTGAGGCTTCCCCATCCTATAGGTGACACACATGGTACAAAAACAAAGATGATTATTTTAACATGACCTTTCTAGTCTTTGGATGGTGACTCCAGGGATTCTACCCATTATTTCTCTTCCATTTATAAAGAATACCCTGTACGTCATACCTTTGATGAGTTGAAGATTGAGTAGTGTTTTCCTAAGTATTGAACATAGATTAATGAACTACCTACTGCTAAGAGAATAAGACATTTAGCGGGATCCCATCTCTTTCACTAATATAATAGAGGAAGATCTCTTTCATGATCAATGATTTATCAATTGCGGATCAATGGAAAGTAATAGTGAGAATGGGGTGCATGACAATCACAATGACGAAGATGATGATGATGATAATTGAAATGATGACGACAATTACAATTGATTAAATGCACCGTCGCTTGATTATTGGATCTCGATTTGGATTTGAGTGTCTTTTTCTCTTCTTAGTTTTCTCCTTTTCTTTTTAGTGCCAGTTCACATTGATTGATAAAAAAATCTGAATGCCCCTACGACAATGGGCCGGAAAAAATGATCTCAATCTTACAACAATTAATTTTGAATTGCCTTCTCAATGCAAATGATCAATGTGTTGGAGGAAGTTGGTGCAAAAATGAAGCCTGGACCACTACCTTGGTTGTATGATCTTGCAAAGCTTGTGGTATTGAAATCATCAATGACATCACAGATCCATTAAAATAGAAAACATCCAATCTAGTCCAATAGATTCTCTCTCAACTTCAAGACATATAATGCCAGGACTTTTTAAAAAAAAATAGAAAAGCAATGTCCTGGACTCTTCCAGGGTATTGTTGTAACATGGGTATTCATGTTACATAATATTTTTCTTTTCAGAGATGAAGTAGTGATCAAGGAATGGAACAAAGAAGAAGAAACAATTAGAAACAAAAGGCTAGAGACAATCATCTTGATATCTAAACTGCGAGATCCTGTTCCTGCTCCTGCTCTTCCTCCTTTTCCTTCACCTAGCTGGCAATCTGTATGTCCCATTAACACATTTTATAATGTTAATGGTCGTGAAGCACAACTAATGATGCTGTGCTAATGCGAAACAAAAGTACTTAATATCAGGAAATGTTCGTTCGAGAAACTCACCCATCAATGCCTAACCTCTCCAAATTAATTAATAATTCGACGCGAACAAGGTCATTGTCAGGCAATGTTTCTCAATAGTACTCTTGCGAGTTGTGGCAAATAAACATGATTATTTAAGTGCTTTAGCAAGTGTAGAACATGTTTACATTTATCTAGCACTATGTCTAGCTTATGTAGTACACATAAATGACAAGGTCATTGATGCATACTTAAACATTAATAATAAAATGTCTTATTGAAGTGGGATTAGTTCAAGTTTACCCATGGCTTAGACTAATGAGTGGGTCGTGTGGCTCGAGGAATGATAGGGATTAGATTAAGTTAGACATAATTAAGAGCCTGCTTGGGGGATAAGAAATCATTTATTTCCTTTCATTAGTCAAACAAAGGTGTCAAATTGTCCATGACTTGGACACGTACCCACTAGTGCTTTGTCATCGAGACCTTCAATTGACAAGGGCATGCATGCAATCCCTGATTTTTTGGTCAAAAAGAAAACTTGGGCATGAAGTATATGTTTAAACAAATAAGAACTTGGTTTTCAGATATGGGTCCATCAAGGTATTATCAGCACGTACCACCAGAACATGACTTAGTCTACATGACTCGACTACAACGACCCTTCTCCTTTCCAAATGGTCAGTCAAAATCAAACCCACAAGGCTGCTAAAAGAAAATCCAAGTCATGGTTAGTCAACATCACATTCTGGAAAGGCATTGCAAATTGTTATAGAAAAAAAAAAATTTAAAAAAAAAAAAAATTTCCTTAGAACTAGTCTTTAAACACATTGGCAGTGGCAGGATATGACCTACCTGACCCCAGGGCCAAGTTCCTACCCTCAGCACTCCTCTAAAAAAACTCCAAGTCATGGTGAGTCAACATCCAAGACTTGAAAAGCATTGCAAATTATTGAATACAGTCCTTAAATTGAATCTTAAACCAAGTCATTTGTAGTGGGCCAAAATGCACACTGGCCCATGGGCTGAATCTGGGCTGTTTATGGAAATTGGGGTAGACGCAGACCGTACTTTGGGGCCCACAAGTATGGAATTGGGCCTGAGCTAGGGACCGCAAAAGTGACTAAGTTTTTGAACAAAATATTTTGTCTATCCCATGATGATGTATACATCCATCCAACTCTCTTCACACTATTGAGTCATGCAATTAGAATCCAATTCCTTCACACTATTCATGAGTCATGCATTTGATAATTTACACACCCAACTCTCTAAAAAATAAATACATGTAAAAAAAAAAAGATAGCAAGTAGGTGGCACATGAAGCGCACATGAAGGGAGCTATGGTGCAAACATACAGCAGGCGTGTTTCTTCAAGATCCCATATTTTAAGCTGCAGTTTGACTATGTCCCCTGGGGCATATGGATAATTTGATATATGACCATTGTAGGACTAGTGCTACCTGTGGGTAGATAAAAAATGGTTTCAAGTTCAACCAACCACCCACCATTGGTTTAGGTCTGAAGTTTCAATTCAATGACAATTGATTTAAAAAAAAAAAAAGAACCAACTTTTTTCTGTAATTTGATTAGTACTATCATGTTGGAATATTGTGTGTCAACTCATGAAGATGTAAAGGACTGGTTTCATCACATTGGGTCCCATTATAGGTCACTTACAAGTTACAATCACTTTTGGATTTTTCTCCCTCAAAAAAGAACAACCCGGATAAATCTTATTGAAAAAACCAAATGATTTTGAAATGTAGAAAATTTAATGGAGGTTCCCTTTTCTTATCTTGCTTTGGCTTTTATGTAAGCAGAAGAATCAAAGACAAGAGGGACCTACAGTAGCCATTCCTGTGTGATTGATTACACATGAGAAAGTATTAATAAATGTCTTAATTAAGAGGTACATTTGATGGGCCCACATGTTGTGTAGTCAGTAGAACTGTCCAAATGGACCAGCCGGGGCCGGTCGTATTCAATCAAATTCAAGATATTTTTATTTCCCAGAGCTGGAGAGGGGAACAAGGTCTGAAAATGGGGTCTGGATCTGATGTACTTTTGAGGTGAGACGCGTCCCGGGGAATGGCTAGCTGTCAGTGTTTTTGTTCTGTTATGTTCGGCCCGACATTCTGGCTCGGCCCAATCCCTGTCCCTGCACACCCATTCCCCTCCATCCATGTGTTTGTGTTTTCAACCCTCTCATCTGCTAGTGGGCCAGGCCTGATTATGACCCTATACAAGTGTCATGATAGGATATCAACAAATTGTGGGCCTCAGTATGATCAAATCACCATCACTATACCATAGCTGTTCATCATCAATGTTCAACATTTAGAAGGTAAAGTAGTCAGGATCTTTCAATTAGCTAGAGCTATTTTTTGTCATCACAGTTCTTCCAAGTTAGGGTCCACAGTTTAACAGTTTTAAAACTTTTAGAAATTATATTTGGGATTTGTTCGATTGTAAACCCATTATTGGGATTGGGAAGAAAATAATCTTCTTCTTCGATCTAGTCTTATCTCATCAATCTATAGGAACAATTTGGTCCGAGCTCATCCATCTAGGTATAGAATGCTGCACCACCTCCATACAAGAGGCTGATTTCTCTAATAACCACCAGTGAGTCCCGGCCAGCATATACTAAAAGAGTTCCATACTCATTAATAATCAGCTTGAGAGGAGCTGCTAATAGACCCAAGATTAAAACCTTTAACTAATAGGTCTCTAGATATTCTCTATGAGATTGCTAAGTGATTTGATTCAGCTTTTAAGAGCCCAAATCTTGTGTGGCAATGCCAAATTTAATTTGGATGTCCGACATAGCTTGTGCTTAGGCCCTAGGGTAATTGTGACAGCTAACTTGAGCCCCAATGCTAATATGAGTTTCTGACCCCAGGAGTATGTGAATAGGGTTTCTACTGGGTTGGGGGCCCTGGGGCAACCCACTAGCCCATTTACCTCAACTTGCCTTTGGCCATTGATGGCCAAGCCCGAAAATTAAGCCCATGCAATAAAGCAACCAAGCTCATGGTTATATGTCAATAGGGGAGCCGTGCTGCTTGTCCCGGATTTTGTCCCTGGCAGTGGCACGGCTTCCCAGGATAAAAATCCCGGGACATGTAGACTTTCACGTCAATAGGGATACCCTAATCTCTAGATTAAAATTTGTGGTATGTGGTAATACTTAATTTATGATTTGACTAGTGGTAGTATGAGGTAATTCATAATTTCAATTGCACGTGTGAATGCAACGAGTCTTTTTTAATTTGATAGTGGGGAAGAGTTTTACATCTAAAATTTCAGCTATCTTTAGATATGCTATGATGCCCCCATATCAAGTCCTAGTCTAGTTGTGATTTGCATATTATCATTATAAAATCTTAGATCACAATCAATGAGAATCAAGATTCCGACCGACCCTGAACCCACTATCTGGATCAGTGTGACCCCCCAGATCACACAGATAGTGATTTGCATATTCAACAGGTTTACTTTGGTCAAATAAAAGTGTTAATCATTCTTTCTAACCAAAAACAATTTCCTTGATTGAGAGGGTTGAAATTTCCTATAATCCAGCCCAATTTGATGGGACGGGCCGATGATGGAAAGTTTGGACTAAGTAATATGGTGGGCCACACCCTGAAATGCAGGAATCACATCTATCAAATCCTCCTACCCTTATCTAATATAAACTGTTTCTATAATTATATATAGTGGGTGCTGCCTAGATTGAGTACAAACCAAGGGCCCACCCATGGGCTACTCCAATCATTGGAAATCTTGCAGTGTTGACCTTCAGTTGTGGGCCCCAAAATACAGTGTGGGTGGACGCCATTGCTGACCCTGAAAATTGAAATTCTCTGCCGACATCAAAATGAAGCCTGCATATAAACTTCCAAAAAAGATATGGAGAATCATAATACTCTGCTCTGCAATTCATCAAATCATATCATATCATACTTACTCACACTACCTCTGCTACTTAATACTGCCACATATAATAATCATGTAATGTAACAGTGGCAAATGACTCCATCAACAAGAGCCGTCACATTGTGGGCCCCACTAGATATGTAACTGATCAAGTCAAATCTTTTTTTTTTTTTTTTATCTCAATCATCTGAAATTGGATATGGAAAATGACCCTACACTTGAACAGCCAATTTGACTTTCAGAGTGGAGGGCCAAGTCTCTACTACTACTCATTATAGTGAGCCAGCCAGCTTTTTTACTGGGAAGTTCCTTGAAATGGGTTGTGTGATTTTAAGAGGGGATTTCTATCATTTTTCAGTCACTCTGTTCATGAATCAGAAGCTTGCTTTCTTGTAGAAGAAACAATAAAAAAAATTTGTGGTAGGAAAACTTTTATCTACTTAAGTTTGCTGGTAATGGGAGACCTTATGCATTGATTTGGGGCATGCATGTCTTAGGATGGAGACCCTCAAATTACAGGTCCCATCTCTAGAGTCACTGATGATGGGACACAGTTTTGAATGGATACATCCAAGTGGGCCATTGCTCAGTGAATGATCACAATTCCACCAAAAGGATTGGGAGTCCATTGCACCACCTACTGGGGCCTTTTTTCTCTCTTTTCCGGATTTGGTGCCAAACTAAATATGTGGTCCAGATTCCATGATTTGAAGGATCAACAGGTCATCATCTTTTTCCTTCATGGTATAAGTCTGGCCTTCAAGCACTAGAAGACAAAAAGTACTGTAATGAAATGGGACTGGTCAATCAAGGATTAGAACAAAATCAGAAACTGGCAGATAGATCATCTCAGCAGCAATGATATATCATCTTCATTCATGGCATGCATGGATGTCTTTATTTGATAATAAATAATAACACATGCATTCTCCATAGACATGTATGTAGTGTAGTAGTGGTGGAGGTGCCATTAACCACATCATGAGCAACATCAGATGAGAATGTGAGTGAGAGATTGAGAGCATGAGGATGGGAGATGTGAGGGCAACAAGACATCAACTTTTTGGAGGGTGTGGTCCCCTTTTCTCATTGAGATGCCAAATGTCTAAAAGACATGAAAAAGGTTAGGATACCAAATTGTCCTGTTATTGTCTAGTTGCCATAGCAAATCGCTTACTTCACTCTTTCTGTATAACGATTTGGAATCATTGTTGTAAAAAGGAGCTAGGACACCAGCCCTTTGCCCCCACATTCCCAATCGTTTTGTATCTACTTTGAAAATCCCCAAAACGATTTTTCTGCTGTGTGGAAAATATGCATTCACATATTACAACACTTGCAATTGCAAGCCACAGTGGGGAGGGGAGAGAGAGACGTTTTTGGGATTTTGGGAAGTCTAGACAGAGGACAAAGGAGGGAAGGGGGCGCCTAGGATCTTCTTTTGTAACGTTGGTAGTTGTTGAGTCCATGTCATGTTCAACTAAATATGGTGTAGAGTCCATGTCATGTTCCCATCCTAAACAAGAGATCTGCATGGGATCCGTGTGCACCAAGGGTCAACACCAAATATCTCTCTCCCTGTCTGTACCAGACTTATTCCTAACTGCTGGGCTTGTAGCTTTGGCCCTCATTTTAGACAAAACATTGATTGATACTCTAACAAGGTCCAAGCCCAACACTTCTGAGCCTATGCATCAGTTCGAATGATCCAACACAGTTTAGGATTCAGACTGTCCATTAAAAATCTGTACCATCAAGTTTGAAGCCTGTATTCATTGGTGGGCCCCCAGTTTGATCATAGGTATTATAAGTTTAAAATCCTAAGATTTGGACCTTACATTGCAATTTTGGTGGCCCGGGATAGAACTAGTACCAACAACTGGTACATGGCTAAATTGTTCTCCTCATAATCCAATCAGATGCACCATTTTACAAAATCAACATATTCCTGGGTGGATGATTATAGGGCCCATCAGTAATACACAAGTATCTGACAACAGTCTACCTAAACACCAGAAGGCAGGCAGGCAGGGGCAACCCAAGTGCAAGTATGTTATTTGAAAACTTTCTTTTAACAGGATATCAAAAACTCTATTTTATTATTTGATTTATTCACTTGACCTTGCACCACCCAAATCCCAAATAAATAATACTGGATCCCATCATTGCAAGATGGCAGTGGCCTATCATCACTCCACCTGCTACATTGACTCGAAAAAACTCCAGTACAGATCCTCTTTAAAGGTCATTAATAAAGTGGATCATCCAAAGATTTAACTTCTGTCAATTCACTGAGCTACATTGCGATCCAGTCTGATACACAGCCGTCCAACTACCCAGACTGTAAAATTGTAAAAGCAAATTATTTATTAGGGTTACATTAAGTATGCAATGTACGTAAAAAGATGGACTTTTGAAGCAAACTAGTCATCCAGTGCACGACAAGGACTTGGGAGGTATTGAAAGATTTCCCTCGGCCTCTCCTTTTTGCAAGAACTCATCACCAACTTACCATCCCATCATCCTCATCTGGAACCCACAGTTCATTTAGATTAGTGTAGATTAGTGTACAGTTGATCCAATGATGCATCTGATATAGGTGTAAACTCAGTGGAACCCATGAGAACTACAGAGGGCGCACAACTTGCAACCGCACACACATGCCATATGTTTTTTAATGCAAAAGGAGAGAATAAAAAAACCTAAAGTGCAAAAGGCCATTTAGGCTCTTGAAAACACAAAGGCTTACTCATGATAAAAGCCATTCAGGAGCTTTAACCCAAGTAACTAAAATCCTAAAAAAGTCGCCCCATATAAATCGCTGCCTATAAGCCTTTCACCCATCACCTCATAACATTTATACCTCACCTCTTTAATAATCCTTTGCTAGGAGCTCATCTGGCCACAAGTCCCTATGTAATTTAATACAAAAAGAGAAAGAAAAGAAAAAAAAAATAAACCAAAGTGCAAAGGGCCAACCAGGAAACACCAACACTTACTCATGAAAAGTGTAGATAACAATATTTAAATTATTAGAATAAATAAAAATAGAGAAGTAAAATTCATGTAGCCAACTCCAGAATAATTGGGACATGACTTTGATGATAAGGATGATGAAATACACTATTCCTGTTTCTTACCCATGAACTGCAGATAAAATTGAGCTTTTTCATACAGGCCCTTACATTTCCACAAAACCTCAAACAGTACCCATACTTATGAAAACCTCCCTTGACTCTCTATCACTCAAACAGTACGGAAAAAACCAAATTTACCCTTAAAAATGGACTCAAATGACTCACATCAATAGTTAAAAGATAACTTTACCACTGAGACTTTAAAGACCTAAAACCAGTGGCTAGCATCATTTAAATGGCTTGATGCTACCTATTCCTAATCTACATCCAAGCTTTCCATCGCCATGCCTTTCTTGGTCGTCATGCATTCAATTGGGCCCCACTAAAAGAAACTTGAGTTGGTGAGAGACGGTAAGCTTAAGCAAAAGGGCATTTGTCACCGTTACACAGTCGAACTAGGGGCCTTTTGTAACAACATAAAAGATGGGTCCTTCTGAGGTTATCTTAAAATATAGGGACCTTTTCGTATAAAAGCCTCCTAAAATTCTCTCTAGGAAATGAACAAATCTGTCAATGGAACATGTGACCCCACCATTGGATACAAGCGGTTAGCATCTACCATATAACAAAAATCAGCTTCACTGATCTTCATTAGCTATTTAAGTGTATAATAAAAGAAAATCCATGGTCAAAACATAAACAGTGAATAGCTCAAAACCTTATCATTGGACCAACAGCTATTAAAAGTTCACTGGATCACATTTTCAGTGGGTGGCTCCAACAAAATATTGGATCTGTTGGGACCACTTCATAACCGCTTTGACAGTTGATCCCCTTGTCCCATTTCGCCTCGTCCCGCTCATCTTCCTTGATTTCACTGTAACAAAGAAAGGAACACCGGGTGCAACCCACTGATTGTAACTGCTATGTATCTGGACCGTGAGAGAGCTGTCCATTTCATCTTTCCCTTGCTCAAAAGTTCCACTTCCAACAACAAAAAACACAAAAAGTCTACCTGGACAAACAAGTCCACCCAAGAGCTCTCCATGGAATCACTCCAATTAGCCCTTAGGTGGGGACCCCTAACTTCAAATTACTGTTGAAAAAAACATTTCTATATATTTTCCTCTCCTTTTTTTTTTTTTTTTTCCTCATTCCAAATTTCACATCACTTTCTTGTGTGGCATTCATTTTTGGCAGTACCTTGAAAGAATTGTGCTACTATCAGAAAAATATCAATTCAGAACGCAAATACTATCAGAATGTGACTGGCCATGCCTGCCCATGTGCGACATGCATGGGTTCAAATATTGATATCATTATATTGGCCAGTGGAGAACATATATGTATCAAAACGTATCAGTGATACAAAATGACTTACCAGCCATATTGATGTGATTCTATTTTGAGCTGAAAAATTAAACAATAATCTGTATCAGCTCTTAGTGACCTGTATCAGCAATACATCTGTTAAATGGACATCATACCAAAATTCTCTCAACAATTTCTAAAATCTTGAGAAACCATATCAACTAAATATACTGGCTAGTATTACACGAAACAACCCTTTTCCATTTTATTAGGGGAGAGGATATTCAAAATAATTGCTTAAACCCCATCGAAACAATCACACATTCACACCTGACGTGTAACAGTTTCAGGGGTAAGCAGTAACACAATGATCACACTCCTAACTCCATGATAAGTAGAACTTTCAGCTTGTAATCTGTCCTCATAACAAAGTTAACATTGGAATATCTAATTCAATTTGGAACTCTGACACAACACTAAGTTTTCCTACAATCTGACATCACATCTTTTTTTTTCCCCTCAGTTAAAGCAACATTTCAAAACCTTGCCCTAAACCTATAATTCTAATCCATAAATAATAGCAGATGCATCTAAATCTGTATCACCCGAAATTCAAGGAGCTAGGGCTTATAAAATGCTTCCCCCCCATCTACTTCCTAGTTCCTACCTAAATGCATAGAGGAAAATCTTCCCCGTAAGTTACAAGGTTCCATAAGTTCGAAAGCTTGATAGAAGAGAATTGTCCAATTTCTCCACAAAGATTGTAACATGAGTTCCCCAAAACCAGACAGAGGAGACCAAAAATAAAGATAATAGCATGACAACAATACACAGATAAATGAAATCCAAAATACAAACTTTAATCATTTCATGAGGACTTACAATGCAGATATTCATGATATGGCACAATTTTGGTCACCATTTTGTAACCAAGAACCCTCACACACGACATTGAATTAATCAAGTTTAAGGCCCCACCAAAGCACCGAGATCGACATTCCACAAGCAAGAATTAGACTATTGCGTCTGATTCCTACTGCTTTCTGCACCTCTCACCGGATTGAAGTATGGGTGGGCCTGCAAAAATATCCACAAGGGCGTTTTTAATGCAACACGGAGACAATTTAGAGAATCACCTTCTCATTCACTTCCCTTTTCACAAGTGAAATTTCCCTTTCACAAGTGAAATTTGGAAACATCATCACTTCCCAATATGGTGTGGGTGTTTCTGGATTGGCCAGCAGAAAATAAACTCGCTTGAGGTGTATGGCCCTTTCATTCAAAGGAGGCGAGTAATATGGTACATGCAACCAGCAGATATATTAGGCACCATTTGGAAGGAGTGGAAAAAAATATGAAGTTCGCAGAAAACATGACAGTTATAACAGCATCAAAGATCTTGGCTGGAAAATTTCAACAGATCACACAAGTGGGCTCTCATACCATGGAGTAGGCCTTCAATTACAATCTAATACAATCTTTGATATACATAATTGACAGTTCATTTGCACATTCCTAGAGAGGTGAATGAAGGAGAATGTCTTGCAAAATAAAAGGTTGATTGAAAAGCGATTTGGATAGGGAAAGCATTGCCAAGAGTGCCAGATTAGATTTCATTTTTCTTCAGTATGATTGAGTTCGTAGATGAAGGATAATGGTATATATTTTGAATACAATCATTCTTATATACTATACTTTAGTTACTGATCAAAAGACCCCAAGACATAAGATCCAGACAGGTAATCAGTAAGAAGGCTTCATTTGAAAAAAAAAAAAAAAAAAAAACCAAAACATAGTTATGATCATAACAGTACCATAGCTTCTTTAGCAGTAGGCCTCTCTTGATGATCGTATCGAAGCAACTTGTCGAGAAAGTCAATTGCCTACAAAATACAGATCGAGTTTGGATGAGCTACCAAACTTAAGCTGAATCCCCCGATATTGAGTTCGAACATTTGGGACCCTTGGTTTTGGGGACCAAACCATGGTCTGAAGGCTCCACAGTGAATTAAGCATGCTCTCACTAGGGGATAAACCATGTTTCCAAGGCCCCTTTATACAACCTTTTTCATGTTGAATGCAGGTAATTGCAAAGGGTCTCTATTAATCATCCTCCTTGCAGGCCACCGGGCAATTGGTTTTCATTGTAACATTAGAATTTAGATTCTTAGGGGCTAACCTAATCCACAGATCACAGTCTGGGTCACCAAACCATGGGTGTCACCTGTATCATGCGTATCCAATTTCAAGGAGATCATATATCCTTACAGAATGATTATAACGAACAACAGACCTCAGGTACTGCCAAGTGCTGATTATCGGGATTGATGAACTTAGACCAAGGCTTCCGGCTATGCCTGTATAAAAAAGAACATTATGTTTCAAAAGCAACACTGTCATGGAGCTAAGAAAGTAAACCCAAGAAATCATATCACAACCTTCCGACAAGGGCCTCAAGGTGAGGGTCCAGCTCCAAATGGTATTTGTTCAGATATGCATTTAACTCATCAGTTCCAAGTACCTGGAAGCAGAAAATTAAGTGGTTACACGATCAATTTATATGAGTCATAAATTATCCCCAAGTTTTTCAGCATTCAAGAACAAGGCACTATCAATTAGATTAGCACTACGGCAATATAGATCGACTACAAGGTGGGGCAATTATAATTGGAGGAGAAATCTAAAGATGCGAATGCTTGGGAAAGTGGTTCTGAAAAGAAAACATGGCGGCTGCTTCATATTTTTCTAGGAGATTAAGGCACTTTGTTAATGGTGAGAGAGACCCATGGAATAGCACAATTTTATTAGCAAAATGAGGGAGAGCAATTATACAGTTTCTTGGATGGTAATCTTCTTTTCCAACACATTATCGTTAAGAAAATGGTTGGTTAACACCCTATGTCACTTGACTTGAGAAAGATGAATAGTTTTAGAGAAAGTCCATTTGACGAACAGCCCGAACTCCATGCTCAAGTTCAGGAGTTGGATTATCCAACCAACCTATTTTGAACCTGGTTACATCCACGGTATCACCCGTCTGGTGAGTGGGTCAATTGCCATACCATGTCCATACTGCCTACATCTGCACTTGTGCTGCAGCATGTAAAATTGGCATGCAGAGATGTATGTGTGTGATCAGCATTACTCTAAGAACATATAATGTGCCAAACAAACGAGCAGCTATTATGTCTAACAGAATCAGACAAATCTAACAAGTTGATCCTCTGTGTGGTTAGAAACAGTTGATTGAAGAACATCTCAAGACCTGAAACATCGAAGTTCTTGCAATAAACCTCCAAGCTAACACTCTTGGACATCGGCACTAGAAAGCAGAACATTAACAATGCCAAGAAACAAAGTCATTTAAAGGACATGCCATGGGTATGGCAGGAAGGCCGAAGATGGATCTTACAAACAGAAATGAAGTATCTGATATAATAACAATGCAGATACATGGCCCATTACATACCAACAAAATTTCAAAGCACAGAACGTGTTTCCATCCAACAACTGAGCTCAAGTATTTAACCACTAAAAGTCACAACTCATGAGTTTAAACAACATACCTCAAATGGTATTTTATACCGCATACAATCAAAAGCACACCTTGGCTTTGATTAACCATGTAGAATTTTTTCTTCTTTACAGGTAAACTCATGTTTTTGCTTTGACCATGGAGAGATGTATGTATCAAAGACTAATATAGAGTCAAGTGGTAAAAGTAAATCTGCAAATCCACTTTCTTCAAATTCAATAAAAGTTCTCCATATTCTAAATGGTTTCTTATAGGGCAAAATGATAACTATAATGCAAATCCAAAATGGAATTAGCTGCTGACTCTGCAATTCTAGCACCAGTAAAAGTTTGGGCTGCATGTCACTTCCCAACTTTATGAGACTTAAAACTTAAGTTATACAATTTAAAAACCGTGGGAAACATTAGATGATATAATAATGAGCATCAGTACCCTTTGATCTCAAAATGCCCGTCAATAAGATCTGCAATTTTGCAAGCTCCTCTCACTTTATTCCTAATATACCCACATAATATAACAATTTTAGTACTTCACAAAGCACACTGCATGCATTGCACATGCCAGATAACTATTATAATAGAATGTAGACTTTCCCACCAAGGAAAAGAAAAACTCGGACTCGGGACCCGACTCGATCAAGGCCGAGTCCGCATAGAAAAATTAAAATAAATTAAAAATGAGACTCAGCCAAGTACCATGAGTCGCATGGCCGACTTGGCGAGTCTCATGCAACTCGTCCGAGTCCCATAGGACCCGACTCGTTTAGGGCCCGACTCAGCTGATTTTTTAAACAATGTTTTCCACATGTCAACTAAAGATATTGAAGCAAAGTAGGATCCAAAATTCGCACTCACCCTGGCTATTTTGACCAGTTGATCATAATTATCGTGCCCATAGAAAAACGGTTCCTTGCGGAATATCTGCAAAAGATGAGAATTTATAGCCTCGGAATATTAACAAGAATCAAAACTACAGGTGTGCACAGTGACAATTACCATTCCTGCAAACATACAACCGAGGCTCCACATATCTAAAGAATAATCATAATCTTGCAAATCAACAAGAAGCTCAGGGCCTTTGAAGTACCTGTGAACAGAACGTAAAAGGTATCTGGTAAAGGAAGATACGCAGGAACAAAGCCCAAGGAGTAAAATGTAAAGCATGAGATTTGGGAAGGCGACTTGGACAGAACAGGAAATGGAAAATATGTACATGTAGAAAGAACTTTCACTAAAAGAGAAACAGGAGCAATAGTATCTATCATCAACAGTGACTATATAATAACTCAAAAACAATGATTTATATTCAGTACATTGTCAAGGACAATTACTGGTCAAAAAAAATAAAATGCCAAGGACAATGTAAAAACTTGATATGCATAGAAGTCAAGCGTGTTAGAATTGAGAGTTCATAATAAATCAGGATCAGGAAGTAGAATTGCACAAAACAGAAGAACATAGAAGAGCCAAGAAGTCCAGAAAGCAATACAGCAACCTTAAGCCTCTTAATGGCCCAACATCAAGGGATACAGCCCTTACCTCATAGGAAAACAAAATAATAGTATTATTTGTAAGGTAAAAATATGTTTCTGGTCAAGCTCCACAAATGTTGCATGAACTTATAGAGACATGCGAACAAAGAAACAGTTTATACAGAAAAACAAATCCTGGCACTAGTGTGACAAATCATTCTTGACAAAGCTAGTGGACCAATCATAACCACAGTTGAAACCAAGCCAGCTCACTGTATATTAATTTGTACTTTACATTAATTTAAAAAATGGCTATCAATTGAAAGTATGAAAAAAGATGCCTCATTGCCCAGTGTTTCAAAAATCTGGCATGATAAAAGCTCATTTGATATTCATCCATCCCAGCAATGGAAAGAACACCCAAAGCACCAGCGAACAACCGGATATGTTTTGCTAATACACAGCATTAATCTATCCATTGCTTCATGAGGTTATCCACTAAAATGTTTAATTGCCTTCAGAATTTGCCTAAAACAGATATCAAAGCTAAACGACAGATCAACTGCTTAGTCAGGAATCCACACTACTAAAGGACATTTGGAAGAGTTGAAGGGCAAGGTTGTAGGTTCAAATCCTACTATGCACAAGAGAAAATAAATTACCAATCAGAAAGAAAGAAGGGGAAAGAGAGAGGAGGGAGGGAAGAGGAAGAAGGAAAAGAGAAGAGGGAGGGGGGTTGATATCGCAAATCATAAAGCCATCAAGAGCCCGATTGGATCAGTACAGGGACAGGGGAGGTGTGAGTCAGGGAGGGGTCAGGTTATATATCAAACTGGACCCATTCCTGGAGAGGAATTAAAGAGTCCGATAAAGCAGAAAAATGGGCAATAAGTGCCTCTCTTAAGTTATTAAAACAGAAGTTCCAAGATCAATTGATTCAAGAAGGGGATTCTGGAAACATAATGAGTTGGGCACTCTGGGCATCAAGGAAACATTGCAGACCATGGATATTGGAAGATACAATAAGAGAAATTTGGAATCTTGGGAATCACCTCAATTGTGCTTTTCAAGTGGTGAACAGAAATACAAACGATAAAACGGCCCAAAGAAAGCAGCCCAGGCCCCTACCTGGCCCAGCTGTCCATGCCTTTTTGTTTATTTAAGAAAAAGTCACTATTTTCTTCAACTGTTCACATATCACATAGTCGAACCAGACTGTATTGAGGGTAGCAAATTCAGTCTTTGTTGCTGCACTGTAAGCAGACATTCAGGTTTTGTTTGGGGAAGTTTCACCTTATCCTTCACATGGGGGCTCCTTCCATTCCGCAGTTCATCAGACTGCAAAGTCTGAATGTTGCAATCGGGCCCTGTTTTCATACAGGTTCAACATTTGGAAAGTTTTAATAGGGAGTCCAGCAAAGTGGAATGTGCAAGCAACAACAGGATATCAATACTGCAGATTAGCTGCCTGATTAGGTGACTTATCAACCGATTTCATTATTTCCTATTTTGGGTTTAAAACAGTTCCATCAGCTGTGGATTTCAGATGGAGGACTGTTTTGGGACTGCTACATATTATTTGACGATGCAGTACAAGGTGCTACTTGATCAAAGCTACACACGTTGGAGGCATCAAATCACCGCCCAACAAGATTGGAAATGCCAGGATATCACTCAACAGGGGAAAGCGAACTCTCACTCGACCCTTATAATTAAGAGAATTGTCCAATCCAAGCCAACTGCCAAGCCTCTCGATTTTGGGGTGGAAAAATCCCTCTCCAAGAAAGAAGATTTTTTTTCCTTCTCTTCCTCAAAACCAAGCGATGTCCTTTTGTTGTTCCGTCTCATTAACTACTATCCATGCCTACTTGGGGGAACTCTTAGAAATTACCAAAAAGACAACTTAAAAGAAGCAAACAAACTCAGGATTTATTTGGGAACTACCACAGACCACGGAAACCACAGCTGCCACGTCAGCAGTTTTCCCCAGAGTGCAGAAATCCCCTCATGTTCTCTCCCTTAGATAGGTGAATTCCAATGAATTGAAAGGGTTAAAAAAGGAATCAGAGGAGTTCCATACTGTAGCTTCTTCGCTTTCTCATGTTGCACCAGATGCAGTACAATAATAAAAAGGGGAATTTTTTCCTCTTTTTTTTTTTTTTTTTTTTATAGTCACTTATGCACAAACAAAAAATAAAGTATGGGGCATTCACTAGAATTGTAGCAAGAAAGTGCGCCATATCTGAGTGATGGGCGGCACCAAATTGTAGCTTGGTGATTGCCCATAACGAGCAGTTATTCATTCAGATACTCCTGCATTATTAATATTAACAACCACCTATATTGCAGACTATGGGGACTAAGTAATATTATGAATGTTTGATCTCAAGGAGATTCCATAAAAAAATGTCTTCATCATATCTTCAGCAATGGAATAAAATGAACACAGCCTAAACACGGAAGGAAAATATACAAGCATTTCCAAGAGAATTATAGAGAGTGAAATCACCTTGAAGCAACACGCACATTGTACTCCTTCCCTGGATGATAAAATTCTGCAAGTCCCCAGTCAATAAGACGAAGCTTACGCTGTTCATGATCAATCATAACATTGTGGGGCTTCACATCACGGTGCATAATACCTTGTGAGTGGCAATATTCCAAAGCCTACACAAACACAAAGTAAACTAAAAGTCAAAGAAGTTTTATACAGAAAAATAATGGAAACATAGAATACAATTTATATATTTACAAGGTATTAATATTGAATTGAAGATTAAGGCCACTACAACAAGACATCAACACAGATTAAGAAACCATATAATTCTTTTTCAGAATGGTAAGAACCATTATAGTTCTTATGTAAAAGAACTGAAACAAAAAAGTCAAGTCACTTGTCATGGAAGAAGCAGATGATGATTTCACGGATAAATATTTATTAAATCAGTACGTAGGAAATGGATTAGCCCTAAAATAATCTCAGATGCAATTATTGGGTACAATGTGTTTTGTGTGAATGAGAGAGGCATAACTTTACAAAAGAAGGTGACAAGAGAACCTGTTGCATTTCCATAGCAACAAAATCCGGGCTCATCAAGATTTCAGGATCTTGGAGATTTTAACAAAAAGGGTCCATTTAGATTCAGGATAATGATGCAAAACTAAATTCTTTCCAAGATTACTGCAGTTAGGGCTGTCGACGAAATCCAGCCCAGATATGCCAGATTTAAAAAAAAAAAAAATTAAGTACACTTGACTGATGCAGTAAGCTATCTTCGCCGTGATGTTGTGAGGCATGCACCAAAAACATTTCATCTACGAGGCTCAGCCACTTGAGGCCCTAGTAAAGCTGAAAATTTTCAAGAAAAGGGTAAAGAAGGGACATTGAATGTCATGTTAACTTCCCCCCAAAAAGAGAGAATTTCTACCTATCCAGGTGAGGGTTTGGGCAAGGTTCACCATGACAGTAAGGCACAAGCAGTTGGAGGTATGACAATAATGCCAAAAAGGGATTAGGACGCTTGTCGCCTAGGGAAGTGTTTATGACTGTGATGCAATCACCTACACAAAAGATGCATGCAGAAAGACTGACTGAGAGGTAAGAGAGGACCTCCACAGTTTTGGAAGTTGAGGTTGCCTTTTTTTTATTATTTTATGATAATCTTGCTTCCAAGAAAGACAACATGAACATGCGGAAATAAGATTTTTAGTTTTGGGTTTTGAGGGTCTTCTTTTTCTATCTTCTCTATAATTGGGCCTAGGTCGGGTGGGCTCGGAGCTAGGTTTCAGGGTCCGTATTGGACCCAGGCTCAGATTTGAGACCGCTATCTCTTATCAGGCCAGGACTCTACATAGCTGAATCTAGCCTGTCAACAGCCCTAACTGAAGTTCACTAAACCAACCACCAGGGGGGTTTGCAAAAAAGCATCAAATCTTAACAAATGATCATGCTTTATACCTTACACTAGTTTTGCATCACCACCAAGGCAACTCAAAGAACAACACTCCAATTTTAGCATTGTGACCATTCTCACGAAGATCATAACTGTTAAAATGAACAGTATGACCCAAACAAAAGTTTGAACATATACAACTTTGAGAATTGAGATATTACCTCATGTTTTACCCCTTTATCCCTTCAATGATACAATATTCCTAAGCATTGCATTAACAACTATAGCTCGCCAAAATACTATGTCTGACGAACTTGAGGTAATGATCAGATAGTTTTTGAGAAACAATATTCACAAGAAGATATTTGCAAAGTCGCAACGCATTATTTAGTGAGACAAGAAAATGCAACAAAACCATTAATGAGATATCGACTAATGAATCTAATAAAAATATTGCTAATATGTGGCTAAAACATGTTTCGAATGACGTTTATTGAAAAAGTATCATAATTTGACTAACTATGAAAAACATTAGTTAAATGTTCCATAAGAATGGATGAGATGTGAGAATTCTTCCAGAAGTAATTCAGCCAAACACTTTGAAAGATCTCAATTCTACTTAGCCATCAATTTAGCAAAAATGTGCCATGAGAATAATGAGCGTGCCTTCAATAGTTCATAGATGTAGTATCGAGTATCAAAATCAGTCAGCGTGGGATAAAGCACTTTAAAATCAGTGTTGTTGACATATTCAAATATTAGGCTGGGGGTCTTTGACTGCTGATCTCTGACAATATCAAGCAATTTCACAATGTTTGGTCCACCGCACAGGTTTTGCAGTATTTTTATCTCCCTCTTGATCTGCATTATAAACATATGTTAGAAGAAGCTTTTGCTCACATAAATCCTAAAACAAGGACAGGATCACATGCAGTACATACCAAAGGCAAAAAAAAAAAAAAATTATTCAAGATAATTACAAACAAATATTCACATATACCACAATTCAAATAATGTTACTGATGGAAAAAACATGAATAAGAGAAAGTGCAAGTGGACAACAACATGAGCCGACAGCATGAACAATTCAAATAATGTTACTGAAGCGCTATAGGTTGAATTTCTTAAAATGTATCAGCTAGCTGCCAAAGATGATTAGACCAAGAGGAAGTCCATTGGATTGCGCAAACGGAGGAGATTTACAACAGGAACATGCATTATCCCCATATCATCCTCAGACATTTTCCCATTTTTTCTTAGCATTAATTTTATTTTTAACACAGCCAGGGGCGTACCTACATATATGGACATGTGGGCAGTTGGCCCCACCAGACTAGTGTCCGCCTCCAAAACTTGCATGAAAATATTGGGTAAGCCTCCAAAGCCCACATGAGAATTTTTGGTCCGCTCACCAAAACCCACATGGAAATCCTGGGTTTTCCCACAAAATCCAGCTACCTGTTTGGGTCCACCCCCCTCAGCACTTTATACAGCATGAACAAAACAGGTAACCGTATTATTCAATTTCGAAACTTTTCCTCCAAAAATGTGTGTTTTATTCCTTATAACCCTAGCCCTATTTTATCCTCACCTGAAAACCAATTAGATGATTCTTTTGTCTGTTTTGCTAGCCTGATCTTCTATGATGCACGGATACTTCAAAATGGACAACGTATCGCGCCGTATCATATCCGATACTTCACTTTTATGTGTAAAATCCGTGTCCCTGCTGTGTTTATGGTGTGTCCTTGCCGTATCCATGATGTATCTATATGTGCATCATAGCTGATCTTCCTATATCAACTTAGCATTATTTTTTGTGTAAGCTCCAAGTAGCACATTCAGTTCAAAAGCATTAAAAATCCATTTAATTTGGTACACAGTACATCGTCTTAATAGAAGGAAAAAAAAATAATAATCCATAATCACATATGTTTCTCATACAATATACATACATACATATAAACAACTATTATAGTGTAACTCGAATCACTGACGTCGCAACTGCCCTAAAACACCCAACAATTCAAAGAACTGATTAAGATAATGCGGTGACATGAACACTAAATCATTGGCTACACCCAGAATTCTGCTGCCTCTTCAAAAGAAATAAAAATTGCATCTTGTTCATGAATTTGATGAAGATAACCACTTTGGCTACTGAAATTGATACCTTAAAAAACCCAAACATGTTCAAGAACTCATTTTAAGGGGAAAAAAAGGCAGAAGCTGGGACTGACCTTCTTCTTCTTGACGGGCTTAAGAATCTTAATAACACAGCGCTCGCTGGTCGGACAATGAACGCCTTCGAACACCTCGCTGTATTTCCCCCGCCCCACCTTCTTCACCACCTCGTAGTCCTCCTGTTCCCTGCAAATACCACAAAACAAAGCCCTAATTCCAACCAAAGATTCTATAAATAAAGAGAGATGGCATGAAATTGGATTTTTCCGCATTGAGAATAGAAGAAGAAGATCTGGTGATAGAGATTATCAGAAATCAGAATTGAAAAGTAGAAGGTGGGGGGATGGAAATTGGGCAAACCCCCATCGGACGGTGAGGGACTCGTAATCCCAGTAGTCCTTAGGGCGGACTACGTTAACATCTGCGTGGACCCTCGCCTTGGAGATGGCGCCGGGCTGGCGGATGGATTTTCCGATCTTGTGCGCCAGGGTTTCGGGAACGGGAGGTCGGATGGGGCGTGTCGGTTTTTCGGGTTGGGAGGGAGGGGCTGTAGCGGAACCGATATTTCTGAGGACAATACGAGGGAAAGGATGAGAGAGGGAGAAGAGTCGGTGATATATAGAGCGAAGAGGCCTTGCGGCCATCAAAGCAAATAAAAAGTGTTGAGTGAGAGAAAGAAAGATTTATGTAGAGGGAAGGGCACTACGTTTTTTTCCCTTTGTAACTTTTGTTTTTTCTTGCCTCTTTGGTTTTGGGAGGTTCATTTGTTGTACTATGATCCTCTACCTGAAGGTTTTGCTTGCCCCCGGCGTACTCGAACCATTCAGGTTGCACACTTTGTCAACCTTATCATACTCTCTCTTCCTCTTTTTATATATTTATATATATATATATAATATAGGAGTCTAGATCACCTATCGCATTTGTTATATCTTTATCATTTGAGTTGACCAATAACACTTCATCACTTCATCCAAAATTTAGGTGATTCTCTTTCATCTGATTTAAATTCTTTAAACTTCAAAATCAACTAAATTTTTGAATGACGTGGCGGAGTGTTATTGATCAACTCATGATAAAAGTATAATAAATGCGATAGGTGATCCAGACTCATATACTAGTAGATACAACAAACACACAATTTTATTAAGAAAATTTTTAAAAAAAAATGAAATCCTAAAAAAATTCAGTGGAAGCTTCAATACATTTAAAAATTAAATTTCAACAGAAAATGAGTTATTGTAAATTGCAAGGCCTGTGCAATGTCCAAATACAGCTGACACTATTTTTTTCTTATACATTTGAAAATAATAAAACAATGATATAGTGAGTAAAATGAAATCTCAAAAGACAATCAATATGAAATTTATATAACTTTTTGAGGATATAAATCATATATATCATGAATGTGTACAAAGAAAATTAAATTTACTTTCTTTAACATGTCATGTCGACTTATCAGTTTTCTGGTAGACTTGACCTGCTAAAGTTAGAGTCCAGTCGAAAGTATAGTCAAATTGATAACTTGCAGCTTTATAAAAAAATAAAAATAAAAACTAATAACGAAATTAGCTTATTGTTCTAACCAATTACCCATGAACATTATATGTTTACTACAAAATCAGATTCTATTAAGGAAAAAAAATAATTATATCCTACATAAGGACATCATAATAAAAAAATTGAGATGGTGATTTTAGTCTTAACTTATAGAGAAGAATAACATCTCACACCGACCGTCAAGAATAATGAAGTAATTCGGCTTGTCTCAAGCGACAGGGATCAACAATGGTGGAACTATGATATGAACTCCGACGGGTAAGATTTGCAGAGCACCTGTTGATCAATATTGGTATTTAACATGTGCTTTGTTTTATTTTATAAGACGAACCACTATAAAGTAAAAAGAGGCAATACCTCTCTAAGAGTCGGCATCTTCTTTTGCTTGATACAAAGTGCTATATTTTATACCATGTAAGAAAATGTTAATACAAAGTAATCATAGAAATTCAGTTAAATAGAAGCTCACAAATAGAGATGTCCATAGAGAAAAAATACCAAAAAATATAAAAAACTATAAATACAAATCTGCCAAAAGAATTGGACTTTCCTTTTAAGAAATACAGAAGAATGTAACCTAGGTACTTTATATCAACTCTTCTGTTTTGTTCTGTATAGAGGATGAGAGTGTTGATCAGAGTAAGAAAAATTCAAAACGAATAAAGAAAAACTGAATTTGTTGCAGCTCAGCATTAAATATTTATTTTAGTTGTTTACACTTAAAACGATAACTTCATTCACCGACTCTGAAGTTAGTAGTAACGCTAGCATAACAAGCAGTTTCTATGAGATTCTCGTTTTTCCTTTAAAGAAAGGCATGACGCTTCATTGAAATATATGAAAATAACAACGACAGCAATAAAAAGAAGAAGCTTGCAACGATGAAAGAAATAAATGTATTAGAAAATTATCAAAGTTTTTCAATTTAAACCTCATGAGCAAGAGCAATAATAAATAAATATATTCATGCCCATGAAATGCCCTTTTATAATAAAAAAATTCACAAAAGTTGTATATTAAGAAAGTAAAATTGTATAGAACAACAACAATTTTATGATAACAATCTATAAGACCTACCACTAAATTGTATTTATGGAATTATCTTTAACAGTCACTAATATCAGAAGAGAACCAATATTTAGTAGCAGTTATTACATTATCCAACTTGTGATTATTCTTCCAACAAGGGTATAAATCAAGATCAATACAACTATTATGGCAGATTGAAAACTCAATTATTATAATTAAATAAAATACAAACACATGACGCAAAAGGGAAAATAATATTTAAAATTTTTTCATGGTAACTTTCATTAAAAGAGAGAAAAAAACAGGGCAGACATAGAATGAGTTTAAGTTTGTACATTCCACTTTCTTATTTGTGATATTATGTCAGCTGTTGCTTTAAAAAAAAAAAAAAAAGAAGAAAAAACTAAACATAAAGGAATAATGCAAACGAAGTACTTGGAAAACATATTTTGACGGACAATGGAAAGCTTTTTCATGCCTAATAGCATCGTCCTTTTAGTTATTGTCTATTTTGCTTTTCTCAACAAAGACACTTTCTATTTGAGTTTTCCATTTTCCTATCTCACATAACAAAACAGTATCAATTATACATTTTAAATGATATGCACAAATTCATATTCCAAATATAGAGTGAGAACTAAATACAAAATTCTACCATAAGGCACACACAACTTAGAAGTCTGCCGTTAAGATTCAAAAAATAAAACAGGCATATAATTAAAATTATCAGAGCACGAAGGCTATCAATGGGCCTAACTTTGGCCCAAATAGGAATGAGAAAGAAAAAATCAACTCTTCATCATCATTTTTCTTAACTCTGGTTACACTCATTTTTCTTAAAATGAAGATTTTATTGCAACATTAAAAAAAATTGAAAAAGAAGAAACAATCAACGATAATAATTTCAGTAGACTGTGCTCACTTACATGTATGAAAACTCCATCAATTCCAAAAGAAGCTAAGAATCAATAAAGAATCTGTTAAAATGTCATGTTCTTCCTTACACAATTACTTACAAAGGATAAACCTCTTACTCACAAAATTCCCTACATTGAAAACCTTATAGTATCCGAATAAGAAGAATGTTAAAGGAAAATTGTAAAAAGAAGAGGGAAAAAAAACAACATTTGAGATATTGATTTGAGATAGATTCAAATCTTATCCACATTTTCCTTTTCTTTTATCCACCACCTTAAAAAAAAAACAAAGAAACCAAAAAAAAAATTAATAGATTTATTAGAATGTATTAAAATGAAATTTTATTATATTTAAAATATCAGCATCTACTCAATAGAAGAGATTAAAAAAATTATTAGGATCGTGTGTGCCAAGTTTGATCGAGATCCGGGTTCATTTGGGTATAATAGGGGGTAGTTAGCAATTTCAGAGAATTTAGGGGCTTTTTCACAGTTTTAGATTTTTGACATAATGGTACCGTTGGGTATAGATATTTTTAATTCATAAACTTTAGTATTCAAGCTCATCTTGATCCGGATCCTCAAAACCCCTCTAAATCAAAGCCTGGCCCAAAGTCTATTTTAGGAAAATCTTGTAGTATCTGAAGAAGAATGTTAAAAGAAAATTGAAGAAAGAATAGGGAAAAAAATAACATTTGAGATATTGATTTGAGATAGATTCAAATCTTATCCACATTTTCCTTTTCTTTTCTCCACTACCTTTAAAAAAAGAAACCGAAAAAAAATTACTCGATTTATTGGAATGTATTAAAACAAAATTTTATTACGTTTAAAATATTAGTATCTATTCAATATACGAGATTAAAAAAAATTATTATGATTGTGTGTGCCAATTTTGGTCTAAATCCGGGTTCATTTGGGTATAATAGGGGGTAGTTAGCAATTTTTCAGAGAACTTAGGGGGCTTTTCGTAATTTTAGATTTTTGACATTATGGTATCCTTGGGTAGATATTTTTATTTCCTAAACTTTAATCTTCTGGCTCATCTTGATCCGGATCCTCAAAACCCCTCTAAATCCAAGCCTGACCCAATGTCTATTTTGAGAAAATCTTGTAGTATCTAAATAAAAAGAATGTTAAAAGAAAATTGAAAAAAGAAGAGGGGAAAAAAAAAACATTTGAGATAGATTTAAACCTTATCCATATTTTCCTTTTATTTTCTCCACTACCTTAAAAAAAAAAAGAAATCGAAAAAAAAAAATTACTCGATTTATTGGAATGTATTAAAATGAGATTTTATTACTTTTAAAATATTAGCATCTACTCAATATAAGAGATTAAAAAAATTATTATGATCGTGTGTACCAAGTTTGGTCTAGATTCGGGTTCATTTGGGTATAGTAGGGGAGTAATTAACAATTTTTCAGAGAATTTAGGGGCCTATTAGTAATTTTAGATTTTTGACATTATGGTACCGTTGGTTAGATATTTTTAATCTTAAACTTTAGTATTCTAGCTCATCTTGTTTCGAATCCTCAAAACCCCTCTAAATCCAAGCCTAACCCAAAGTCTATTTTAGACAAATTGAAAAATTTCCATTATGTCCCCATCTTTATCCATCTTTATTTATACTATATATATTTATTATAATATTAAGTAAGGCCCACATTTTGCATTTGATTGGGCATG
This sequence comes from Camphora micrantha, assembly GCA_003546025.1. Classification (NCBI taxonomy): domain Eukaryota; kingdom Viridiplantae; phylum Streptophyta; class Magnoliopsida; order Laurales; family Lauraceae; genus Camphora; species Camphora micrantha. Next base: position 74,413,442 of record QPKB01000002.1, read on the forward strand.
TGTGTAGTGAAAAAGTACTACACTTTCCTCTTTTTTATATAAGGGTATAGATATTATATATATATATATATATGAATATGCTTCTATGAGAGGTGAGAGATAAGATGAGGGCCGTCGCATTTAAGTTGTTGGTATTGGATATGGATGTGAGGGCCCCCACTATCTCTCACTGTTAAGTGAGAGCATCTCTCATAGGAGCATCTCCCATATAAGGAGGTGCTCTTATAGGGTCAACTCTCCTAAGCTTAGCTTATCATAAGCTGAAACAGTGTCGGTCCAAAAATCAAAGTCGACTATCGTTGTTTTTTGCATGATGATCGTCTATAAAATCAAAATAAATTCAATTAGAACTGGATTTTCCAGTTTCATCATGCAAAAAATATATATAATCAACTTTGATTTGCTATTTCAGCTTATGATAAATTAAGCTTCAGCTTAGGAGAGCCATGCTCATATATATTTATATTTATATTTAATTGAATTTGTTTCAAGAGTTGTATGAGTGGTATCAATTAATAGTTTTTTTTTTTTCCTTTAACCCATAGATGCAACAGAATGCAACTCGCACATGCAAGGTGATGCAACTTCATATACACAAGGATGGACGAAGACTGACAGGTTCAAAGCTTGAACCTCCCTATCTCATTAACATTAAGGCAAGGAGCCATTCTTATGTATCAATTAATAGTTGATCCTCCGTCCTGTTGTGAGAAACAAATAATGGGAGGTGAGAAGTAAATATCTATTTATCACCCAAATCATTAAAATCACAGCAGGGTTGTGGTTCTATCCTCATATTTGCCTTATATTCTTTTATTTGCCTATTCAATATTCATTCATTCAAGATCATTTTATTTAATGGAAACAAAGGGCCCCTAATGTCAGACTCAGAAGTCGAACCTCCATGTTCTAAAATCTGAACTAGTACAAATAATTATTACCTCTCTCTTGTGTTAGAAAGGGCATAAATTGACTCTAATGTAGTTTCTTTCGCTATAGTAAAGGCTAATAAATATATTACAAATGAATTAAATATTATAAAGAAATCCACATGCCCAGCTAATTTAAAATAAAAACTTTCATGATACATGTCTCTTTTATGTACAGGACGCACGAAAATTTAACTCTATTTTTGGGCCCCTCTAGAAGGCTTGATAAATATATTTCACTTGAATAACATATTATGAAAAGATTCGTGTGTCTTATATAAGATGGACCCACCAACTGTAAAATTTGAACCACACAGAACCAATGTCTCTCTCTTATATGCGGTATGATAAAATCTTTAATCTAATATGCTATGGGCTTACAAAGAGATTTTTCAAATACACTCAAACATAATATTATAAAAGAAATTCATTTGTTTATACAAAATCAATGTGATGTGGCCCCTTATCTAAACAGAGTGAGATTTAGCAAGAGTAAAGAAGGGTATTTATTTTGAACAATTTAAATATTTAATAGCTGACTCCATTATAGAGACTTGCAGTAGTAAAAAAATAAATAAATGTATTTTTCTGTAAAATCATGTACAAATTCATAACTTTTTGTGAGGTACAGCGGCCATGCAAGATAGGGCACGTATTCCATAGCTTGAAGGACAAGAGAGTAAAGAAGGGATAACATATTATACTTTTTCATGGTCTTGGCTTTGTTGAATGGATTGAGGTGAAGGAAAACTAAAAAAGAAAAGAAAAAGCTAATTTCCTATGATGCCATGGAAAATAACTTCCAATGAAGGGTAAACAGCTAGAAAAGAGAATTATATTTTCAACTTTATACCAAAGAATGGCTTGTTTGTTTGTTTTCTTTTTATGATGGAAGGTGTTCAGTTATTTGGGCGAGAATAATTTTTACGGGTGTAAATCTCTTGTGGCTCCAATATGGTAGTGTTTGGGTGTAAATCGTAGTCCTAACGGGCTTAGTTATAAAAATAAAAAAATTCACCCCATACGTGATACATGACCCAACCTTTATAACTTGGAACACAAGCAAATAGGACTGTACTCCGAACGAGCGCCGTATGTTATGCCCAACAAAGTATCCCCAGTCCAAATTATCCTCCGTCCAAAGGTTCAACCACAGGCATGCACCGATAAACACGCAACAAGCAGTCGCGAAAACACGGAGCCGCTTTTCCCCCCCACGACCCCGGAACCTTACCCAACTATATACTTTATTAATTACTCCGAATCCTAAATCTGCCTGTAAACCCAACATCTTCCAACCTTCCCAAGTCCCAACAAAACGGAACGGGAACCTCCCCCGCTTCTCTTCTGGTCTCCTACCCTGCTTTCCTCCCTCAATCCAAACTTTCCTCTCTCTCTCTATCTCTGTATTTTACCTCACTTTTACTTTCCTGTCTCTCTCTCTCTCTCTCTCTCCGTATTTTACCTCACTTTTACTTTCCTCCGAAGCCGCCAGAAAACCAGAAGAAAAAAATGAGTTGCAACGGATGCCGAGTCCTGCGAAAAGGATGTGGTGAGTCATGCGTACTTCGCCCCTGCCTCATGTGGATCGACACTGCCGATGCCCAGGCCAACGCCACCGTCTTCCTTGCCAAGTTTTTCGGCCGTGCCGGCCTCATGTCCTTCATTTCGGCCGTTCCCATTAACCAGAGACCCGGTACGTATCACATCCTTATCGCGCTTAAACCATATCTCTCTCTCTCTCTCTCTCTATATATATATATATATATATATATATATATATAATCTAATCTCTTCTTCTTTTCGAATCAGCTCTCTTTCGCTCGCTTCTCTACGAAGCGTGCGGCCGGACAGTCAACCCGGTCCACGGAGCTGTGGGGCTGCTTTGGACCGGTGACTGGCACTTGTGCCAGACGGCTGTAGAGACCGTTCTCCGCGGCGGAGCTCTCCGTCAGCTTGAGGACGTTCCCCCGCCAGAGGTAGGTAAGGAGTTCGGGTCCGGATCCGAATTCGATGACGTGGCGAGGTTGCAGCCGTGTGATCTCGATCTCAGCCTGAAATGGTCTCCGATCCTTGCCAAAAGTAAAGGAGAGTCCAGGCCGCCGATGGAGTCCGAGGGATCGGCGGTGATCGGAACTATTTGAATTTGTTTGTGCTAAAAGTAAGACGCGTCGGGGATTCGGATGCTGGAATTTCAACGGTTTGTTAAAATCTGTATTCGGATAATGGAATTTTGGTTAAAAGAATGTCGTCGGTATGAATTTTAGTCAGAGCTGCAGATGTGATTCTTAAGTGGACGTGAATGGCAAAAGATATCTATTTAGCCTTTTACTTTAGCAACGATCACAACCATTCGGATCAATGAAATCAGCTATGGTTTATTTCTACCTCTTTGTTTTGCAGTAGAGTAGAGTAAAAGTGATTGATGGGAAATAAAATCATATCAAAAAAGGAGGTATTTGGATGGAAAAAAGTAAAAAGAAAGAAAAAAAAAAAAAAAGCACCCAAAGGTGATATTAAATTTAACTCTTTTTTTTTTGTTTTTGTTGTTTAGATGAAAAAAGAGGGCAGTAGAGTAAACAGCTGATCTGATGACACATAAATTAGGGGATTTACTCCACTTTATTATATCATTTTATTTTACTCTTTCCAATTTGAAAAAATTGGGGATAGAGTAGAATTTTTATTTTTTTTTATAATGATTTGACCTCGCCCTCTCTTTTAACTGGGGAGGGCGAGTTGGATGGTGCTGGCCAGTACTGATGAACTACTGGTCTATTATAAATTATATAATTAACAAGAGTAAATATTGAATGGACCGACACACATCATCAATTCTCCTAATAGCCTATGTAAATCCGTGAGCAATCAAATTGCAAGAATGGGATTGGTGAGGCCCAGTATCAAAGTCACCTCTATCTGCACTAGGCGAAATGGGTGACTTGAACGCGAACAGCACAGCAACCACCCTCTTTACCACTCTAATTAATTAAGTAGTTTACCACGATAATGCTTATCCACAAAGAGAGAAAGCTAGAAAATGACCTGCTTTTCGTGACAATGACTCCCTCCTTTGTCTGTAGTGTCGCTCCTTATCATGATTTTTATACATAAAAAGAAGATAGTATTGGAATTACAGTTGGAGAGTTGTTGAAACGAGCAAGACAAAAATAAAAACTATACAAATGGGAAAATACTGATGTTCTGGCAACCACACGAGAAGAAAGGGATAGGCATATAAACAAACTTGGGCGATTATGTTTTGGTTGTCTTCTCTACTTTGGCAGCATGTGGGGTATATGATCATGAATTTCCAAACTGTAGGGGGCTTATTGAAGATGGGACATTCAACATAATTAGAGCCCGACGGCTACAAGTTTCGGAGCATCTATGTATTAAAAACATTAGTACGAGTAAATACCCTAATCTATGTGTTGCTATTGTTAGAGGGGATCTTTGTTGACAAAACCGTTACATACCTAGTACCAGAAAAAAAAAAAAAATACCCCCTTTCCAGTTAGCATCACTCATTGGGTCCATAGGTAGGGATTGTCTGTTGATATAATCCCCTGCGTCTTGGATACTCTCGTGGCACATGGTCCATGATTCATGCATCAGACAAATGATTATGACCATTATAATTATTGACATGAATAATGAACTCCATTTAAGATTGAGTAGCTTTGATCTCCACAGCTGGTTTGGGTCCTAGTCATGAATTTTGATGCACATAAAAACTGGCCTAATCATTTGGATAATGAAAGCCACGTAAAGGATTTTGCGGTTCTGACTTCTGAACACTCCAATGCTCAAGGAAGACTCACATACTAATATATCTGCTATTATTTAACAAAAGTTACTGTTCATAAAAAAAGGACTTCCATACAAAGAATTTATCAATATCATGGTTAGTAACACCCTAAAACAATTTAAAGACCTAATCCTTGGGTGTAAAAGATCTAACACCTTTCTCCTCACCCCCACAAAATCACTGGTTAATTGTAAATATTATACAAAGAAACTCATAATTTCTAATCATGACTACACCAACCCAGAGAACCCATTCGATTAAGGAAAATTGTAGACATCATATCATGTATATACACTAGCTTTCCTTTACCTGTAAAAAAGTACTTGTATACAGCTCATGAAATTCTTTAGGGTAAAAATGCCATCCTGTAAACTATGGATACAAAAAAATACAAGATACAGCCGGCCACTACAGTTTCAAGAGGCCAAAAATCAACACCACTTCAGACCCCAACAACTGAGAATAATTTCTTATTACCTCGCATACCCTCCCCGGTTAGAAATGGATGGTAATGTGATGTTAGCATTTAGTGATGGTGGTCATAAGATAAGATCTACAGTTGTCAGTGTTGATACCTGTTTTAGTTGTAATAGATGTGTTCTGAGACTGCACTCTTCAGCCTGTTAACAGAAGCCATGTCAACGGCAGATATGTGAATCTCAATAGAAACTAAATTGCACTTCCATGTACCCAAATCACACTTCATTTGAGGACTTGGGGCAGCAGAATTTATCAGAATCCACATTTGGCGGGATGCTACTTGTGCCTTATATGTCTGAGATAATTTTCAATGCTGATTTGTGATGATAATTTTGGACAGAAGTCATGAAATCAATACCCTGCCTAATGTGACTTGTGATTTATACACTGCCCCATATGCAAGAGGAATTTAAAAGCATCCCATTTTCCAAAATATTTTATCAGGAGCACATATGAATGCAAAACAGGCAGTCAAAGTCACCCTTACTTGCAGCAATGCTACTGTTGATAAGAGATCCTTGCATTGAGAAAGCAGTTCTTGCTCTTGTGCAGCCACATTTGCAAGTTCACTCACAAGTGAATCTGTACCTTGTACCTGAACAGATGGATTTAGGATTTTGCTTAGGAGAGAGAGAGATGGTAGAAAGGTCATAAAATATCTTCAGATAACAAATATCAAACTTAGGGCCGACTTGTTTAGATATACCCCGAATATTTCATGGTTCAAAAGCAAAAGATTGTTTGGCTCTATTCCTCATCACAATGGAGATGTAAACAGACACCTTGTTCATGCGGGATTTTGTCTTGGAACTTCTTTCTTTTGTGTTCTTATCAGAAAATGTCTTGGAGATTTTCTATTCCATACCTATTGTTGGGTTCAGACAAACTGACAATCAATTCGGTTGGGAAAGCATTCTGCCATCCGGAGATATTTAGGACATACAAATAGTAACTTAGCAAACAGATTGCGTAGCATAACGTAATCTTTTTTAAATAATTTTTAACGAAAGGAGAAAAATTAATGGGGAAGAAAAGAAGCTTACACAAAGAAAACACAGATGAACATGAAAAGCAAAATAATAATAACAGAAACAGCAGAGTCCTGGATGGACCTCATCCTCCCTCACTGGAGAATCAGGTTCGGCATTTAGCTATATTGGCCTTCCTTTTGCCCTTGTATGAAGAACTAAAGTGGTGCAAGTACAAGATACTAAGAGAAGTTGTAATAAAGGCCAGAATGGAAGTCAGAAGTAGAAGTTAGATTATAGGGTAAGTGATAAAGAACTTGGCATTAAAATGTTTCACTAGAACTCACTAAACCGATCCTAGATAGATTTTTTTTTTTTTAAATTTCATTAAGAAAAAGCAGACAATACAAGAGGAATATACTGAAAGACTACAAAGAACACCCAAAAAGGAAAAAACCAAACAGGAATAACATATCGGAAGAGGAACTAATACGACAGGGCAATTTCCTTCCAATTTAGCAACACTTGGTCCAGCAGAACCCCTTGAAAACTTGGGTTAATAGACACCCATAAAGCTACAGAAAGCTTTATCTTTTCGGTAATTGAATTCACACATGAAGCGATCCCTTTGAAACACCTTGCGTTTCTTTCATTCTAGATAATCCATACCACTGCCAAAAATGATAGCCTCCACATTTCTTTTCCCCTAGGCGCCATAGACGGACAAATCCAAGCTTCAAAAGGATCCGAAAGAAAGTTAGGGAGGACCCAACTACACCCAAACCAACCCAAAACCACACTCCATGTCCTATGGGCAAAGTTGCACTTAAGAAGAATATGATCCACAGACTCCTTGTCCTTAAGACACAGAGGGGGGCAAGCATTCACCCCAACCATACCTCTTCTTCTTATTCTGTTTCGGAGAGCTAACCATCCAAACACCAAAACTCTAGGTGGGGCTTTTAATTTCCTAAGACTTTTCGAAGTTGGAGTAGTCCCTACTCTTTCTGACAAAGCCATGAAGAAATAAGTGACTGAAAAACTGTTGTCACGAGAGGGAGTCCAAACTCTTTCATCTTGACCCCCAGGGAAATAAACTGAGCTTAGAACATTAAGAAGAAGAGGCAACTGACTCTCATTCTCCTTTAGCTTTCTTCTAAAGATAGGGCCCCATATTAATTGACTTCCGGACCCAATTGTTTCTAGATAACTGGAAACCGTAGCTTCCTTGTCCATAGCACACTTCACCAAATCTGGAAATTGGGCTACCAACGGACAGTCGCTAACCCAATTATCAAGCCAAAACCTCACCTTCTCTCCCGAGCCTACCCGATACTTTAGATTTCTTTTAAAGTCTTCTTGGACTGAAGTAATGCCCTTCCAAATGTTAGAACTTCTATAGGAAGCATAAGGCTTCCTCTCCCTGAACTGATCCTAAATAGATGGCATAAGGCCTTTTCAATTATGATAATGAAGAATGCTCTCTCTCCAATGATTTTTCCTCCTTCTCAATCATAATTGTATGGGTTAAAGCCAAAGTTTCCCAACTTTGATATTGTACATTAGTCCGTTCTTAATTTAATAAAACCAAGGGGTTTTTTTTTTTTTGCTTGACTATAATTTTTTATTCGTAACATGACTTGAGCCCAGAACTTAGTGGTTGCAACAATGAGCAGTGTGTTATATTTCACACAAATGTATTTTATCCCAATGAAAAATTTGGATGCAACTTGTATGTGATTAGAACCGAACACATATTAACATCTCCGCCCCAGAAACCAGGCGGCCTGTTCCTCAGGAAAGTAAGTCGCACCTTGACTGTAAACTTGCATGAGATCAGAATCCAGCTCATGTTAATATGTGCCTGAAGGATCTGTATCATTTCAGGCAGGTCTGTCCATTTATGTAACATGGCCCAGAAATCAGGTGGTCTATTCCCGAGATAAGTGAAGTTTGTAACTTGAATGTGAACAATTTTCCAATATTTTTCAGCCATCTACATTACTTCTGTGTATAGAATCCGGTTTTTGAGACAGGATCAAATCCTCGCAATACATATATGCTGCATCGGCTCTTTTGCTGAAGAGTAGAATGACTAGAATCTGATCCTACTTGCAACTAATCCATCCAGGACTTTTTAACAAATTAGCAATTCAATATTATGTGCTATCATTATGAATAGAATACCTTCTAATAGCTAAGGCTTGGAAAAGATAGTGATGATTCATTATGAATAGAATACCTTCTAATAGCTAAGGCTTGGAATAGATAGTGATACTGTTGCCATTAAAAATATAAATTATAGAATTCCTGGAAAGACCCATAAGATCTTTGGTCTCAATCTTAACAGTGGGCCTAGCCCATCAAGAGAAGGCACATCAGGACAGTACACACATCCTGATGCATCAAGACCTTCTTGCTTATTGAACATTTCAGAGAGGATAGGAGGAAGAAGAAGGTGGCAGAACTATAGGCAAATAGACAGATACAATGAAATGAAAATTACAAATGAAGGTCAGTGGCTTTACCCTTGACAGCAAAGAGCAAATTGAGGAGCCCAATGCTTGCATCACATCAACTGCTGAACTAACAGCATCCTTCACTTTTTGGACGTCTGCCTGTTGATGGAAGAGAATAAAAGTTTAAATAAACACCATGCTGACGACCTAAGTATTTAAATAGGTGTCATGTGATGCTGGACTGAAAGAACAGGCCTATTTCCTTTAGACCAATGGAAATTGCCATGGTGACCTTGTCTGCCATTTCATGAAAGGGACTATGCAAAATCAGCCATATTAGAAGAACCAGCATCCAATACAAACTAAAAACATATATATTTGCCTTTGAATTTTTAATTGCCTAATATGTTGTCATCTTTAGCATATCCCATCCATAATAGGGCCACCATTTTAAGGATTGGGATCACACTTTTCCCATGAAGCCAATTGGAAGCCCAAAGAAATTCTGCATGGAACATATTATATTTCCTCACTTAAAATGCATCCCACATTTAGAAATCTTTAAGGCAGCACTTACCCTTGCCCCACCAATGACAGGAAGACGGAGTGTGCTAGCTTTCATAGCTTCAATTGCTCCTGACAAAGAACTGGAATGATCTCTGTCTAGAAGAGCCCATTCCTCCAGATAAAATAGCTGCATTGTATAAATGAAACTTTAATGTCTAACAAGCTGAGAGAGAGAGAAATGGGATAGGACACACACACAACACACATGGATTATAAATGACTAGTGATTTCAAGTCCCAGAAAGAATGCCTGATCAGATTTGAACCATTGCTCAAAACTATTGCTTTGACATGGCAATGGTAGTTACAACCCTCTTCGTGAAGCTTGCCACCCACCTGTTTGCATTACCTTTATTACGTTGTGGATGGGTAAATCTTTTGTTCTTTTTAACTTTCAGGAGGATCACATGAAGATCACCAACATTTCCTAAAAACATTTCATTTTTTGAATGAAAGATCATATGTTCCATTTCAATAGCAAATGGATGAATTTAGATATTTGTTATTGATAAAATTTTGCCCGTTACAGTCCAAAAAGAGTAAAAAGGAAAAAAATGAATCTTTTTTTTTTTCTTTTTCTACATGGTAGTGTGGATTTGAAAGATTTAGTGCGTTTGTTGCTTTAGCTTTTCCCCTTCTCAAAACATGAGATTGCTCTTGATTTTGCAGATCATAATGAATTTATAATGGTAACTTTGAGGGAGAGAGAGCTACGAATAAAAACTTCGTTTCTAGTAGTATATTCAAGTTTTATTCATTTTAAGTTAATCAATTTAGTGTGTACTTGGCTCCCATATTGCTTAGGAATTGAAGAGGCAGTAACGAAAATGGCATATCAGGAGATGGCTAAGTTTCCAAATGGAGTTGGGTTGCACAAAGGTCTACATTGAGCCCTTATTTATTTACCAGGGTTATAGATAATGGATAACTTGATGGCAAGTATCTAAGATGTTCTTGGGTATATGTTGCTTGCAGTTAAGGTTGTACAAGATGGTCAAACAAGAAAAGTGAAGACAAGCTAGAGGTGTTGTGTTGGATATCATATGTAGAATAAATGTGGCATGGGCAAAGTGGAGACAAGCTAGCGGAACGCTGTACAATTGTATAGTCCTACTAATGTCCGCGTTTGTAGCTCAGCTGGTTAGAGACATAATGTTGTGTCAGGGTGCTTGGGTTCAAGTTTCTTGTAAAGAAAAAAAAGTGGGGAAGTTTTATAAAATGGTTGTTAGATTTGCTTTGTTCGATGCTGTTGACTGTTTGGACACAAATTATAGATATTAGAAAAAGTAAATGTGGCTCAGATGCGTAAATTAAGATAGAAGTGTGGGGCTACAAGAAAGGATAGAATTAGGAATGGAGTTCTCGGGCGGCCCCAATAGGAAAAAGGATAAGTGGAAAAGTGGGAATCAGATCCAGCCCAGACAGATGGGATAAGGCTTCAATAATAATGATGGACTCTTACTCCAAATAAAAGAGCCAAGGAATATAATATGGCAATAAATTACAGTTTATCAAAATGTCTTCCTCCAACAGTTCATAGAAAGTCGAGTGCCCTGGCCATGAGATTTTCAAGTCATCTATTACCACGCAGTGTAATCCAGACACTGGACCCAATGTGGGTCAAGTTCCATTAATAATATAATATATACACTGAAATCAATACTTCGTGTATAAGTCTTAATTTAAACTATGAAATTATACGTTACAATACGATAATCATATCCATATCCATGTCCACGATTTTCAAAAGTGCACGAGTCATATCCTCATCCCTGCATCCATGTTCGTGTTTTTGTCTTTATACGTATCTGAGCGTCATAAGGTATGAGACAGAAACAGCTATTCAAAAGTGCTGACACATACATTTCTATTAAGAGCTTTAAATATGGTGCACATGGTTTATTATATAGACATTTTGATGGGTCCACCATTGATAGATTATGACATCAAACAGATCAGGTTCTGAGATATTATCTGTCCACTCTACTGTCCGTTTTTCTGTTTTATTATTAACTGTCTCTTTGGCTTGTTAGTCAAACAATGTGTTGAGATCCTTGAATCTTGGTTGTTTTGGTGCATGGTCATATTGGTGTCCAGAATCAGGATAATAACAATATAAGCCCTTCTCAGGCTCATACAACTACTAACAACAAACTTTGGAATGACAGGTAACTTTAGAGTCCCAAAACAAAGGTTTTTACAAGAAAAATCACATGCTATAACATAACCAAGATGGAATGATGGATTTTACCTGTCCTTTAGGATGGTTGTTAGCTTCCAATTTTTCCTAAATAGTTGTAGCTGGATCTTTTTAAATGTGACAGAATCACGCAGTTCGGAGGTGGCTTCCCATGCGTTATACAGGTTTTTCTAGCACAGATAAAAAAAAACATTTAGATGATAAAATCCTCCACATTTAATTTTACTCTCAGCTGGTAGAGTGTTTGAATTAAGGATAAGCAGTACAAAATTTCATTAGTATAAACGGAACAAGTGAACATGAAGACATAAAATAGACAAAATTAACAAAAACATAGATGATCACTTGGATGAGCTACAACACAAATACCTGGGAAGATGCTGTCAGCACATTTAGATTAGTGAAATAAAATAATGAGGCCTAGTGAAGTAGTGGGTTATCATTGTATATACACTGGTTCTTGCGATAACCATTTAAGCATCAGGAGGTTTCACAGTAGTGGTATGGACTGCAAAGCTTTCGTTGATTATTCAAGAATATTAATCATTATTTGAAGAAAGAGAATATAAGGAACAGTCAAAGATCTATGTTTGAAGCTATTGGTGAATTTACTTCCCCAGTTTTAAATCTGTTTCTGATACCATGAAACAACTCTTGAGAAATATTGAATTGGATTGAATGGTCGGTCGATGTGACCAGCCATGTGTCTTATGTATTTTACAGCAGTACGGATTTGAAAGTTCAAAATTGGTAGAATAGCTATCTAATCCTCTAAGGACACTAATCAAATCACCTAGATTACACCCTAGGTATTAAACAAAGTGTGTTCCCCTTATATAAAGAGAATATGGCTTGAGATAATGCGGTGTTGCATGCTTCTTATGGAGACAAAACAAGAGGGTTGTACAGAACCCAGTTTTGGAGAGCATTAAGTTTGACAATGACTGGTCATTTTGAGTAATTATTTGCTTGTTCCAAAGTCTCTTTTTAGACCTTTAAAAAACTTCCAAGATTTCTTTATATAGGACTTAAGATTCACTTAAAAATTATTGATAGATCTTAATTTAGTATCTCTCTTTCAAGCTATTTTTGGCATCATACACAATTGAGTAGAATTAATTTATTATTATTATTTTTGTAAAACTTGAAGTTATTGTTGTTTCACTGAAAGAGATCAAAAGCAGAATAGATTCCTCTTTGTTTTCTTCTTCTTTTCCTTTTTCCTTTTCTTGCAAGAAACAAGGAAGGAGGAGGTGGAATTTTTAGAGCTTGTTTGAAATGTGAGTAACATTTTTATTTTTTATTTTTTATTAAAAGTTCGGAAACATCACAAGAGACAAACACGAAATAGAAATACCCAACATCACAAAAGATTAGAGATTGGGGTTCCAACAAACTCTATAGCAACAATAACCCAGGAGATGCTTCTCATTCAAGCCTTGTGGTCTATCCACTATCCTGAACCAAGTCAAATCTAAAAATTTTGACAAATTCTCTCAAGCCATAATGACCATAGCATAACAATTACTGTGCATCTCTTCAGAATAGTTCCATGAGATGGAAAGCCATATTTGCATCGTTTAATAAACTTCAAAAACTAATTTTGGCATCATTTATTTGATACCAAAGAGCTTACAAAAATGATTCCAAACTCGCTTAGCAAAGGAGAAGTGACTAACCAAGTATGGAACATCCTCTGTAGCCCTTAGGAACATAATCCGCACCATTCAAGTTAACCAGCTTCCAGTTCATTCATGAAAGATGATTAATTGTAAGCACCTTATCCAAGATTGCCGCCTAACAAAAAGTTAACAGCTTCCAGTTCATCCATAAACGTAATTAATTGTTAGCACCTTATCCAAGATTGCCGTCTAGCAAAAAGCTAACACCCTAGTGGGCTGTTTAACTCCTTAAAATGTTAAAATGCACATGAATTGTCTTGTCCCTTATCCTTGTCAGATCTTCATAAAAGGATTTGGCCTTGAAGTTATACGTGATAGTCAATACCATCCTCCTCAACCAAATGAGCTACACCTCATCACTGAAGGTTTTAATGGAATAAAGAGGACCACACAACCCGCTGCCCCCTATTAGGCCCCCATGCCAAATAGTCAATACCATTCTCTTCGACATGATCCCCTTGTAGAATAATGAAGAGATCAGACAGAGCATTAGGATTTGAAGCAATATGGAAAATATCAGGGAAATATATTCAAGCTCGCTAATATCACGCCATACATCGTTGCAGCATTTAATATACTTCCCATTCTGAATCTTAGTTTGGACCTATGTTCCCATCAGAAATAAGCCCTCGCCCCCCTCAAACAAGAAGATAATGAAGAAAGTAACATTATGGCCATCATCCGCCCCCTCAAATGAAAATCCTTGGTCCTTCACCATTTTAAGGTAAAAGGCTTAGATACTATGCAACCTATGGTGAAAGAAGCCTTTGGAGATCTGTCCTCATCGATAAGTACAATCTTGATAAAAATGGATCGGAACTTCCTATGGCCAGTGATCCAACATCTACATTATGGAAGGTTTCAATTAGGTGAGATACAATTTTACAGCATTTACCGCTCAAAATCTCTATAGTCTTTGACCGCTATTACTGATCTGAGCCTTAACAGCAAAAACAAAGAGAATTACTTTCTGTCTTTTTTTTTATCAGCTATATTTTCTGTCTTATGTTTATTCTGTTTCAAATTCATTAAAGGAATAGGCAAATTATCCATTCTGCCACGATATTTACATATGATCTGTGACACAGGGTTCATCCAAATGCATCCAATAACAATTAGCATCTATAATTGAACACAGAAATTACTCAAAAAAAAAAAAAAAATTCAAGTTGTTATCCACCAAATATCACATTGAGGAGAAACCCATAACTTGATCATATCATATCAACCAAATTTTCTAAGCTCAAAGATGCATACCTCTGCAGTCAGTCTCTGAATTGACAAGCCCGCCTCCGCTCTCGCATTCACAAACCTCCATTGCAAGTGTCTGTTATACAACAGCCTCAACACATGCGCATCTTCGATCCGGTTTTCTCCCATCTTCCCCCTCCTCACATCAGCTGCAAAGCTGAGAATTGAAGGCGGGTTGCTCGAATGATTTCTCACAGAGCTTGCAGACACATTCCGCATTCGCAACGGACTTTGTGTTCCTCTCAGTGGAGAGGAGGATACTGAGGAAGACGACATAGTCGTCGTAGATGTAAAGAGTTTACTAGGAGATGGGTGTCTAACAGGTCTCCGAAGAGGCGAAGATAGCGCCTGATTCATCATGTGAGGGGAAGAAGATGGGCTATCAAATAGAGTAGACTTCTTCACAGGAATGAGATTATGATTGGTGGTGGTGGTTGTTGTTGTTGTTGTTGTTCTTGTTGACAATTGCGAGCAGGGCTCCTGCAATCGACGCAGGCGGCTGTTCGTCTCCTGCCAGAACCGTGCCGAGATGCCGATTCCACGGGATGCAGTGTGGCCTGGAGGATCAGTCCCAATGAATTCCTGTGTTCCTGAATTGCTACCGGAAGAAACACTCTCAGTATCAGATGCAGTAGTAGTACTAGTAGTAAGATTACAAGCTAGGGCAGATCCGTTATCCGAGTCTCCATTAATGCTCATCTTAGCAGATCCATTATCCAAATCCGAATCCGTTCTTCCATGGAACAAAACCCGTCTTCGATCCTCCTCCACCAAAATTGACTGCTGCAACGATCGGACTGCAAGCCCTCCGGATTTCAGATTCTCACTAGAAAAGTCCAAACTTCTCATCGTCGGATCAGACGGCCGAATTCTGCCCGGCCAGCGATGCTGTTCGACGAGCTTCGAGTTCTCCGACTGATCTCCGCCCCCTTTACCTCTCAACGGCGCCGTCGATCGCCGCCGTTCTGGCGTGATCCGCCTGACATTGCTCGGAATGGCCGGCGCCGGAGACGGAGCAGGTTTGATCCTGCTGATCGGCAGCGAGAACGACTCTCCCTGGAACGAAACCGACAGGCTCCGGCAGGAAGTCCAGAGCACCCTGGAGGCTGCGGCGGCGGCGGCCGCGTCGCTGCGCTTGGAATCGGGGAGGGGAGTGGTAGGGCGAGGCGTCCGCTCGACGGATTGGGAGCGTTTGGCTGGGGGAGTGGCGGCGGAGGGGGGAGGCGTACGAGAGGCGAGTGGAGAAGGGAATCTTTTTGAAGAAGAAGAAGAAGAGGAGGAGAAGAGTGGGAGAGAGACATGTATCTGGAAGAGATTTGTTTGGAGTTGTTGGATTTTGGAGGAGCGACGCCATTGTCTTTCTCAGAAGGGAGAAGAGGAGGCCTTGTTGTTTTTGGCCTTGGCCTTGACGGGGTTTTGGACGAGTTTGTGACAGAGATGGCAGCCACCATGATCTGAAATCTTCTGATCACATCTCTTTCTCTAAACAGAAGAAACACTGATTTCAACAACTCTCTCTCTCTCTCTCTCTCTTTCTGTTTCTGTTTCTCTAGTTGTTGCAGAGATCAGTCACAGAGAAAGAGGAATTTGGAAATACTGATTCAGATATGTGCGTTTGCTTTGTTTTGCTGCTTTGGAGAAGAGAGAGAGACAGAGAGAGAGCTCGTTACGGTTTCCGTTACCGTTTTGGGGGGGCGTAGTTTAATGCCACATGCAATTGCAAACATAATAAAAAGCGAGATCTTGAAGGCATTGTACGATCGGATTCTGACCCTTTGCAACTTCACCAGCAAGACTCTGTCTGCTGCGCTATGTAAAAATAAATTAATGAGTCCAGATCCCATGCAGCACCGGGAACTGTGCAAATAGGGCGGGAACATCACGGTGCAGCCCCTTGTAAAGGTAATCCAGACCGTTGAATACGAATCGCAACTCCTCCACTTACATATCCTCAAATTTCCCCCTATAAAAAGTAGATCCCATTATAAGAATGAACATATGATTAGAAAAATATCATTAGTGCAGTGTGGATCGCTGCAGATGGTGCACATGTGTTCAAGCGGATAGTTGGACCTACTTCTACCGGAATGGGAGGAGATGTGATTCATTTCTACCGTTCGAGATTATCTCTGTGTAGGCCCCACCGAAGAGATCAACAACTGTAATACATGGTTCTGCGTAATACCTGCTGACAGGGGATAAGGCTCGTAAAAATAACCTGAACGTACCCAAGAGTGTTGTATGGGACCCACTCACGTATAAAAAACCAAAAACAAAAATAAAAACAAAAACAAAAAAAAAAAATCATATCCGTCTGATGCTGCCGGGATACAAGGCTATAAAAAGAGCCAAAAGATCAGATGATTAGCATTTTTTACACTTCATCTTCAATAAAATAAAATAAAATAAAAACTAAAATTTTCTGTGTGTTATGTTTTTGAAAAAGGGAAATGAAGGGTCTGGATCATTTCTCTATGATTCTGATGATGGCCTCATGTCCATATGAAGTTTTTCTGATCTGGGCCATTTATGATTTATGTGATGGACCCTGGTTTAGTGATGCGGTCAATTTTATAATTGGGAATGTTTTTTACTTTTAACTAGTACATGGATTGGGTGAGTGGAGATGGGTAGTCTGGGAAATAACATGTCAACGGTCGGAATTCCAGCAGAAAAGGAGGAGGAGAAGCAAATATGTTGTTGAAGAACTTCCCTCTAAAGCCTGAGCTGAGTCAAGTCTTAGAAGAGGCAGAGTCAGCAACATTTATGGGGTGGAGACCCGTTACCATTTCTGACAGCCTTAAGCCTTTCAACGGACTACAGTGAAGTGTGGCCCACTAGATCGGTGAGAACCGTTGTGGATGATCACAAGTCAAACGCCTAATTAGACGGCTTTAAAGGGTTATATATTAGGCAGAAGAGGGTTTCCATCAATGAACTGTTCTTTTCTGTTTTTCCTTTTTGTTGGGCTTGACCGTTGACTTATGTGGGAGAATTCAGAAACTTCAACTTGGAAGAATTATTATTAGAATTCTTAGGTTATCATATAAGAAGAAGAAGACGACTTTTCTTTTGCAATTCTATTCTTAGACGCCAACTTCATGAAGTCATCTTATTTTTATTTTTTTTTCTTTGCATTCGACTTGGAAGAATTATGAGAATTCCTAGGTTACCATTAAAAAAAAAAAAAAAAAAGAAGTTCCTTTTGCAATTCTAAAACCTGTTTGATGGTAGATTTTTAAATAACTAAGTGTGGTAGGTTATCATTAAAAAATATATAAAATTTTAAAATCTGTTTGAGGGTAGATTTTTAACCCCAAGAAGTGGTCTGGTTGGCTTAGGATCACGGTTTGCATCCGAAGGTTGTAGGTTCGAAACTGCACTATCACAGTTGGGCTATACAGGAGTTTACTCGGCTTCCCTCTGCGTCCGAAGGAATTAGTTCAGCTCAAAAGATTGAAAACCCTCTTATAGCGGAAAAAAAAAAGTGATTGTAGATTTTTGTAATACGAACTTAGTGATCAATGGGAATAGAAGATTTCTCAAGTAAATAAAAAACTAAAGAGGCTTCATTGCTCAAATTTTGGAAGAGCAAATGGTAAACTAGAGAATTTTTTTTTTTTTTTTTTCTCTCGACATTCCCAACTTGGAAGGATCTTCACAAAGGGTGTGCAATGAATTTAAGGTCTCTTTTATAGAGTTTCATACTATGTGGAGAAGTTCAAAAAGAAAGGAGAGAAGAAGAAAAAAAATCCAACGAACAGTATACATCCACAGGGCCAAGTGGATATCAACTTCACTGTATCATGAGTACGAAATACAATATAGCAATGAGAACACAATCACGTGTCTTACACATATTGTAATTAGAACCTTGTTAGAACGTTAAATAATCTTTAAAATAAAACTCTCTCACAGTGAAAGGCCTGTCAAATTATCACACATGAATCATTCTGAATGTTCAAAATCTCTAAAAGGAGTCAAATTACCGAACCCATTTCTTTTCGCAAATTATCACGTGTGGTGGTTCTCTACTGAATTGGCATGAAAAACATTTTCCAATTGAAAACCCAAGACATGTATTTTCAACATAGTGGCATTCATATTAATCTCCTAGAAATGCAAAGTGAAATGGATTATTGAACACATATAAAAGAGTTTAGGAATTACGAGTGACGGGTGCAAGAGAAAGAATTGTAGACAGGGCACTCTCAAGGTGAAGTCTCGGTAATCATTTCACTTTGAAGCAATCTTTCACATTTAACCCCTCATATGGAAAGACATTCCTCAAAGATTTTAGAAATTCAACTTCCCATAAGCAAGGTCCTTAATAAAAATTAAATTTTAAATTGGTTAACCTTTATAACCAACTTGATTAGTTCAAACCTGAGTAGCTTTATATTCAATCCTTCTTTACACTCTCTCTATACGGTCACCTTATATTTTAAGTCCAGGAGGATGAAATAGTAACATCTTTAATATAGTTTCAGGAAAAGTTGAGGACATTGAAATAATGAGAATCTTAATGATATTCAATAAAAGTTGCAACCCACTTGGTTTAATTTCTTTCAATGGAATGGCCTGGTTTATCTAAACCTGAAACCTATAATATAGATTTAAGTGGTCTGTGATGTCTGTCACAATCCACTTTTTCCCCCATAAAATGAGAAGATCATATAAAGGTGTTGGACACTGTTGATCTTCCCATCTAAATGATTATAAGGGCATTTCCATCTTCAATTATGATCCCTTAAATCAATGTGGCTAGGATCTAGTCGGCAAGATACTAAAAATAATATGGAGTATGGTCCTTATATTAGGAGGACCACACAACAACCCTGTTTCTACAAAAACAAGAAGGCGACAACAGGTTTTGGCAGTGACTTTCTACCAATTTTTACAGTTTGGCCAAAACTGTAAACACCAAGACTCCATTAAAGCTTCACAACATCATTCTTTAATGATGTTTGGTATGCCAAACAAACCTTGGGAAGAAGTGATGTAGAGGGCCCCATTATGTCCTCTTTGGTATGCCAAGCATAAGACGGCATCACACACGTAGAATCATCTAGCATAATATTGTCCTAATTGGCTCAGGGCGGAAGTGTGTACCAGTCATGACTCAGGCCTCAAGGTTTTTTTCTCGGCGTCCATTAAACTCCAAAAACGCGTCATACTAAGCATAGACATCATCGCAAATATAGTCCAATCTCTGGACAGCCTCATAAGCGATGTGGGACTTTACAGACCATATATAAAAACATTACCATTGGTACGAAGAAGAAGAAAGAGAAAAGGAAAAAAAAAAAAAAAAAACATGGTCTTTGATATTTGGACATCAAAACTTTGAAGCTCTTAAGTATATGGCCATGATCATTAGATTGTGTTGATATTGTACATACATCTTTGATCTATGCCAAGGACATCAATCTCATTATTTTTTTTGTAATCAACATGCATATAGGTGAGCAATTTGCAAACACCTGACAGCCACATTTTCCTCCATAAGCAATTTAATTATGCATTAAAATAGTTTTGAGAGTATAAGAAGACAAAATAAGTCATGACACTTGTGGGATTTTTTTTTTATTTTTCTTCTTTTGAAGGAGGAGGAAAGACATAACGGTTGGGCCTTCGTTGATGGTCGGTAAGCGTGTTTTAACCATCCAACTATCATTTTAAAGGAGAAAAGCTGGCTTTCTTGTTCTTTCTTTTGTTTTTTTCTGCTTTCTATACTTGCAACTTCATGTGGTGATTCTCACCTGAGCATTTATCTAATGAACTGTTGGTCCCACGTTGGATTTGTCATGCCATTAAGTCCTTAGAATTCAATTTGCAGCACTAGAATCGTATGTATCAAGTACGGTTTGAACAGAGGGGGACCCAAGTTGGACCTTCGGATCAAAGTCATATATAGGCCCACTGTCTGTTTAATAGGAGATATTCACAACTCACAAGTGGATTGACATGAAAGATATGGAACCCTTCAGTTGGGAACTCTGGATGTGGAGCCTACTTGGATGCATGCAAAAAATGATCTAGAGATGAGGGGAATTGAAAAATCTCATCATGGATAAAGGAATGGGTTCCACATGGACACAATAAATGATAGTAATAATTTAATTAAGGGCTCTAATGTTAATGAATTAAGCTTTGTACTTTTTCATAAGATGGTTATGGATCATCGATAGAAAGTACATAATTAGTTCTAACAGATTAAATTACATTTTTAAATGTGATCAATCCGGCGGCGAGGCACATTTTGATGAAGGCCACCAAGTATCCCCTTCTTACCTTACTTTAGCTGCAGGGTACACCTTAATATGGAAAGAAACCTTTGAATTAGTATCCTCTTATCCCTACGACTTAAGTGATTCATTGGTGTTCAAAAATTTAACTTGGGTACACTATCTTTTCCCACTTATGTGGGCTTTTTTTTCGCTTACATCTTTTCGTATGTGTGCGGGCTCTCTTTTGGTCTCAACCCCCTTGCTTGGTTAACAAAAAGAAAGAAAAAGAAGAAGAAGGGATTCATCCGTACCAATTGATGCATGGAAATGAATCATATATATCGATTGCTTTTCATTTGACAATGAATACATTGTCTCAATCTAAATTCAGATTTTATGAGCAGAGGAACGTTAACATGATTAAAATCCAACGGTTTTTTATTTTTTTTCCTTTTCAACTTAGGAGTATTTGGACTCATGCAATGTTGACTGGACTTTTGGTGTCTCTAACTAGTTGAACTACCGAAAAGAAAAATCCCAATGGTGTTCATTTATTTATTAGAAAGCTTCTTAAACCATTTATTAGCTGTCATTTTCATTTTCTTAGATATCTCATCTAATTAGGGTTGGCCGTCACTAATACTTCTCAAAGAGTAGACTAAAAATTTAATTTGACAGGTTCTCTTTTACATTGACACAGTATCCATATTGTAGCACTTTTGGAAAGCAAAAATAAAGTAGCATGTGCATAGTAGAGAAATGACCTCTTACAAGCAAGAAACTATATATGCAGTCCAACTTCACAGTGCCCACTTGGGCCCATCTTTGATGAGTCCAGCCTCTTTCACACTCTTATGCTCTCGTGATATTGCAACAGGCCCAACTTTTCCCTCATTAAAAATTTACCCACCATTTGATTGAATTTTAAAGAAATCTATGGTTAAAAGATACCTAAACTTTTAAGGCTGTTAAAACAAGAGCTTTGATAATCTCATGCCACTAATTTTTTACAACATCCTAATCCATATGGAGAACCTTCCATCAATCCCATCCCCCCCATCCCCATTGCTAAATAAGATATCTAGTGGGCTCCAGGAACTAGAGTGTATATAAGCCATTTGCAAAATGCTCTGTAGGAGAACATTCCGAATAACCACTAATTCATTATCCTAGTATAAATAAGTTACTATTTATATAAAAATAATAATAAAGGCACAAGGCAAGTTCTCTTGACATACCTTTTTTTTTGTTTTTTATTTTTGTTTTTGTTTTTGTTAAGTTGGCTCATTGGTACAATACATGTGGGGCACCCTACCCACCCAAGTATTCAGGTGGTTGTGTGAGATGAGGTACCCCTTTTCACCCGTTTGCCTCATGTTTCTCAAACTTATCATTTTATTAGTATTTTTTTTTCTTCCTGATAACCTAAGGTATCTCCCCCCAACCCAGCCCAAGAGCATTTGGGTGCATGCAAAGCCTCCAATCTGGTAGGTGTTGAATATAAGACCTCTCCACTTTTGGAGGCATAGAGTCGTTGGCCAATTGAACTACCACTTGTTGTGTTGGTTACCATTTTATTCGTGTTTATATTTTGTTTTTATGCATGTGCCACCCCACCCCTAATATCAATACAATCCCTTTACCACTTATCCCCTTTGAATTAGCACTTGCCCTAGTTTGACGCTAGTCTAGACACCAATCACCATTAAATTTCATCACAATAAATTTACACGAGACCATTAAACTCTAAAGAGCTAAATCAAGATTCAGATCATTTGATATCATAAGTTAGGACTCAAGCATCATCCAGCATGCAAAATGAACACCCTTAATCACAAGCTTAAAATAATAATAATTCATCCAAAGCATGAACCCTTCCTTGTCCCTGGCTTTCCCGAGAGCTTACTACTTGTAATATTTTATAACAGCAGAATGACTACGGCGTTAAAAATTAAAAAAAAAACAATGGACGTGATCTTTAAGTAAATTGAGATCTAGCTATAGCTGATAACTCAGTTGCCTCTACCTTAGATACAAACATATTACAAAATCAACAATCAAGTATCAACACCAACCAATCCTAACCATTCATTTGGAGGATATCAGAGAAAGAGAAAAAATGGTTCAGATTTGAGAAAAAGTCAACCAAGTCTCTCTGGTCATACATTTTTCTTAGGAAGGGTTGGGGGTCTCAAAATCTAGACATTGTAAGTTCCGAAGGGAAACATAGTATCAGACTCTGTTGTACGTATCGGATGTGGCTGAGATCTCATTCGCTTACTTCATCGGATGGTGATATGAACTGTCCTAAGGGCATGTTTTGGATAGGCAAAAAATAGAGTATAGCGAAATTAAATGGGCCATAATAGTCTAAAATTTTAACTCTACTCCGTTTGGATGAATCTGAGCCGATAAATGAAGTAATTTTTGCGAGTCATACGTACTCCATCTCACTTCAACTCTAAATACTTCAAGTTTTCTTTAAGTAAAAGTAGATTCTACTACAAACCTTAACTTTAAAATAAGCATTCAAATAGAGTGAAGTAAAGTACTCTACTTTAACTTCAACATACTTCTCTTCATTCCACTCCACATGTGAAATCCACTTCATTTTACTCCGCTTCTCATTTATCCAAACAAGCCATTAATGATCTCTACTTAGCAAAATTACACCTTTGGTAAAAGGTGAGGAGTTTGTAAATTTGAGGATTTCTCAATAGCGTAAATTTGAGGATTCCTCATTGAGGATTTATTTAAATAAGGATTTTATAATAATATTGATTAGAGATGCAAAAGGGTTGATTTTAGGTTGAGACCACATTGAATCGAGAACCATAACAGTTTCTAAATGACAGTTCCAGTTCCAACCCATAGCATGTTTTGTTGGTTTCAGACCTGATTCTAATAAGAGAATTTAGATTCGGTTTCGAAACCGGTTCTAATTAAAAGACTAAATACAATTCCAAAATCGATTCTGGTTTCTTTCTTTCTTTTATTTTTTTACTTAAAATAAGGATTTTTAAACTTATGACAATACATCGAGTCTACCACCTTCATGATTAGTCGCAAAAATGTTCAACCAAAGTTGGATTTTGAGCTAGAGTTTTTAGCATTAAAAACTCATATGTCGAGTCCTGGATCTAAAGGTCAAAATCTTTATGGAATTGGACATGAACCCGTTTATCAATCAGAACCTAAATCGAGTTATGGACGGGACCAAACCCATCAATAAATCTGAACTTAAAATAGATTTTGAACTCAATTTTTTTATAGATTGAAGTCTCTGAATAATTGAAAAATCGGATATCCATTTATATCCCTAATATCGGTATTTGTAGCTTAAAAAAAACACCGCATTTCTAAATCTGCAATTTTGTGTATTTCCAAATCATAACGTTGAGAATTTCTAAATTGCCTTATGTACATTTTCCAAATTCTCAAGGGAAATTGATGAGGAATCTCTGACAATTGGCCAAACGACTCATCCCGAAAGTAACTCTGAATCTGATCTTCCATATTTGGCATGCAACGTGGGTTTTAAGGTTTGCCATAGTTCTTCTCCCGTTTCTTCTGGTGTGGTCCTTGTGCAAATTAAAGGACCACCAAATAACTAGTGCCCAGCCCACTCCACCTACACGAGGCCCGCAGTGATGATGACTCTTGATTATATAAAGCTGGCTCTAGCTAGCATATGGAATCTTGTCCAGTAAAAAGAGTACGGGAAATTGGGTTGGTAAACTCATCACTCAAAACTCTTGTATGAAACTTGAGCTTCAAGCCTTGCTCATGCCTGTCGGGTACCATCTTTCATGGATGGCAAAAAAAATTAAGCAACGTGAATGGCAAAATACAACTTCATGGGATGACTCTGGCTTCATTTTCAAATCATCATTTATTGTGGCTAGTGGTTAATATGCTATGCAATTTACATAGGGCGGGATGTGTCTAGGAATTTGATTACCTACATATCTAGGGTCTTTATTTGAGAGGAAAAAAAAAAAAGTTTGTTGTGGGGGGAGGGGGACCGGTACTATGTTGAAACAGATCCACATCCATAGGTAATAGGATCCTTTATTTTTTTTTATTTTTTTTCTGCTAACGAAGGGTTCCCAACCCTTTGGGCTAGACTAATTCCTCCGGGTTCAGAGAAAGGCCGAATAAAATCCCTATAGCCTCCAGTTGGTAGCACTAGTGGACTCAACCTTCGGTTCAAGGGGGGAACTAGGGTTCGATATCAGGACTTCTAGCTTCGGAAAATAGAAGAACCATGGTCCTAATCACTCGGCCAACTTATTTACTCAGCCTATGTTACAAGATCCCCCAATACACAAGCAAGGACACCTCTTGTTAGTTCTGCCATAAGATTGAGCATATATAAAATACTTGAATAAAATATTAAAAAATATATTTTGATCATGTTAAGTATATCAATCATACTGTCAAGTGTCAATCTTACATTGGAGCCAAGTCTTGCTGAAGTGAAAAAAATTCCAGTCCTATACCAAGAGGAGAACATTCATACACAGTGGCAGGGATAGCGACTCCAGCTCTAGTTTTTTAGAACCACACTTGAGAGTGAGATTACACACAGGCCCATTTTATTGTAAAAGGAGGGGACATGTGCAGTACTTTAGAAGTGGGGGCCACTTCCAAGTCATGCCCCAAATTATCAATGAGGTGGTCACTATTCTATTCATATTTCTTAGTACCCAAAGTCACGCCCAAAAGAATCAACAAGCTAGTCACTATTCCATTCATCAACTTAGCGGCCAGAAGTAGTCTTTACAGCAAATGTGGCCTACCTGTGATCACTTTACATGGTAGTACTCACCTTTTGAGTAGAGTAGTGCTGGCACATGCGCGCATGAAGGTGCATATATGAATATAGCAAAATTCAGGAGGATTATATGCCACTTTCTTTTTTCACTTCTCTGGAGGGGCATATTATATCGCCCTTGGTTTGATCACATGTAAAAAATATATATATATATATATATATGAATTATGAATTTTCACATTGTAGATATGAAAGATTATCACAATCAAATCGAAATTCGTAACATTACTTGTTGGGACGTGCAGGGAGCAACCCCCATTTTATGCTTCTCTTTTTTAGTGTGGAAATTACCTAGTGCTTAGCACCTGTTTGTTTGCATAGAATATGTGAGAATTCTTGTCCTAAGTGATTAACCTCCTCTTGCTACAGCTTTGAGTTGGCTAATCAATGTCCAATAGAAGTTGTGGCAATGAGTAAAAGTGAAATAGCAATGATAAATTGATTGAAAGATTACTTTGTTCATCATTTTAGTTATGGGCATCGAAAACAGATGCAGATTGAGGACAACAGCGAAAATGGGACTAAAGTAATAACAAAGCAGATCAAACAACATCATTAGCTTTTGGCTCAATTCATTGCTGGAGATCATTTTTTATTTGTGAAATTTGTCAAATCTAGTTCACTGATCATTGGTTTTATAACTGTTTCTTCATTAATTTTTTTCCCCTGCTCACTGCACAATCTCTAAAAACAACAGATAGATGCCACCTTAGCTTTAAATCAAGGAACTGCTGCTGTTCAAGTAATTCAGGAATATCAACCGACAATACATGATTGGCCATCTCTCTACATCTCTTGTTACCTGCCTTGTTTATATATTCTTTTTAAATTATGGCAATTAGCTCTCATATAAGTTGACCCTAGTATCTCTCCTAGCTGAAGAATGCCTTAAACCATCACACTAGTTCTAACCATCATGCACCTGCTGCCCTTGTTTGGCATGCAGAAGTAATATCTAACATGATGCAAACAGATATCACTTTAATAAATTATTGGGAAAGTTAAAGTGAGCAGATGAGAAAGAGAGATGTTTATACACGAAGTAACTTCAAAGGGTTCTTTGGATGAGAGTCCCTTTTCCTCATCCAAACAAACCCTTTGTGAACAAGATGACTGATACAATTGTTAAGGCATTCTCTATGGGGGATTTTTTTTTTGTAGAAGGCATTCTCTACGTTGGTTTTGGTCTGTCAAACGTCACTATTATATTCCTGTTCAACAAAAAATAATTATAAGTTACAATACTGGTGATTAATTCCTCATTCTAGAGCCTTTTTCTTGTTAATGCATGCAATATTTTACAGATGCTCCCCCATGTAAATTGAAATTAGCCTAAGATGACTGATTGGAGTGACCCTAATCTTTCAAATGAAGTTAATTAACTACCATGTCCACCTCATTTTATCTAAGGTCAAGTAGGTGACTTCAATCCAACAGTTAATATCAATTGAGCTAGTTAGAAGAATGGGGTATGTTCGATTCCACCATCGGTCTTCGCAAGACCAGCTCCACAACTTTCCTATATAAGAAACAAAATCACTTGATTGGAAAGCTAATCGATAAAGATTTATATATGTTTTCACAAACCATGATAATAGGCAGCTTCTAGGATATAAACTTAATGTGCACTCATTCTATTAGAGTAACTCTCCGGTTAAGAAATGTTTAAACGCATCTATTTAGTACCCCTTGTTCCAAGTCAGTCAGAAGCTTATGAGAATTATTTTTTTTCCTGGTCCCCATATCTTTTGGACAGCATATGTTTGCCTCTCTGGCTCTAAAGCTCTGAGAAAGGAAAGCATATGAGCTATAATGAATAAGATGGATAACCACAATGCTGCCTGCTCCGTCCCCACTAGGACCAGTAGAAAAGGATAGCAACTGACAGAACAAATCAATTGTTACTAAAGCATACTAAAGGAATGATCACCCTACACGCATATTTTATCCTCAGGCTTCTTTGTTGCACTATCGACCTATGGCTGGGTGCTCCAGACCCATGAGCCATCCTGTAGCAATGATCAAGATAAAGAGATCTTGGCCACCAATCCAAAATTGATAAGGCTAAGTGATGATGATGATCAAAAGATATTAGCCATCCAATGAACATGTCCAGTTTCCATAGACCTTTTGAAGGTCATGAGCAAAAGAGTAGGAATTTTCTCAGGTAGAGTTTTGAATGGGGTATGATCTATCCAGAGGGGTTCATCATAACAATTGTAACCACCATTGCCAGGGCTCATCTACAAAGGGTTCCATCATATTTGACAGTTTTCGCAGTCACAAACAATGGGCCCGACCTGTCTGTCATGTTCAACATTTGAGGGTTTCATGAAATTCCTTTCCATCCAGAGATAATGGGGTCCCAAGTTGTGGATCCAGAAAGGTTACTTGACATAGAAAAGAAAATCAAGATGGGAATGAGAGTAGCTTGAGGGAAAAGTGATCTCTTATTGATGGAGTTAAAGTAGGTCTGAAAAGCTAATGCTCCTTGTTTTGGTTGGTTCACTTGGGATATTTTTAGTGGTAGGTATAGGTGGAAAGTTTGATGGTTTTTGATTGGGAAGACTCAAAACCCATATTAGCACAAGCAGTAGGATGTAAACTCACACTTTTCACTGTAGGACTGATAGTACTACCAATGATATTTCCAAACAAACGTGACATAATTAGGAGACATGAGAATGGTAAATTAGAGTTAAAGTTCGAAACAGTAAGGATATTAAGCTGATGACAACGAAAACAGGAACTATCAGGTTCTGATTGGTTTGGTCTGCACAATTGGGTTCAATGTTTCAGTGATCTAGTGCATGTAGGATTCCTCCAAAGTCACCCAGATTGGAAGACGGAAGCAATTATAACCAGTGTAAAGTATCAGAAAATTACTTTGATATTGTTAAACAAGGAGATCAACCTAAAATGAAGAGTTGTTGAATATAGTAAGAAAAGCCTAGAAAAAAGGCGTCACAGAAGATAAGAGGTCTAGAACTTTCAAAGTGTCATGAGTAAAGAGAAGGAAAGAAGAAAAATTGAAGTGCCAAGGAAAACTACTATACAATGGTGTGACATCATGGTGTGGTGCACCCATTGCTATTGTAGTCCTTTAAAAATACCTTTTGAGGATGCCAAAGAAGAATAGAATAGTTTCTGGAGGACAACATCCAAGCATAGAGTTCAACATGAGCTCCATATTCTCTAATCCTGGCTTCATATTTTCTAAGTCGGTTCAAAATGTCCTGATTTGACCTCCAATATAACTCCCTTTTTTTGCTGAGCCCAGGAGGTTCATTGGTTACTTAAAAGGGACACACTCGGTTGCAGTAAGGCTAATTTTGACCTGTAATAGGACTGAGATCTCCCTAATTTCCAATTTTGAACTTCCTGAGCTCCAATTCCTCAAACATTTGAAGATTTAAAGGAGGGATTGAGAGTTACACTCACTAAGTTCTCTAATTCTAAGCCTCCTTTAAGCTTTTGTAGTACTCTCTCTCTCTCTCTCTATATATATATATATATATATTTATTTATTTTTGGTAAAAGGCAGGGTTAGGGTTAGGGTTTTTCAGTTTCGGTCGTCAGTATTTTCCCTCGAGGATCTACAAATTTCTAGTGCCATTTAACCCAAAGCAAACTCAAAAGATGAAAATAATCCTGCAACTCTCCCCACTTTCTTTCTTCTTTACTGTGCAAACTTGTGCACTTACAGTCCGAACATACACACACTTGTGTACACTGCATCAGCCCTAGTTTATGTATGTAAAATTCTGCATTGAAAACCATCAATTATCACTCATCTAATAAGTCACCTAGATAACTCAACCAAATGAATTCTGTGGAATGGCGCATCAAGCACTATGCATTTTTTATTTTTTATTTTTTGGAAAAAGCACTACACACACACACACACACAAAAAAAAAAAAAAAAAAAAAAAAGGCATAAAGATTCAACAAACGTTTAGGAAATTGGAGAGGAGATGATCATGGAATGATGATTACAACCACGGTGATCATTGTGTTACTTAAAGTGCCATGTGTGGTTATTATAGTGAAGGGTTTGGTGTTTTTGATAAGCCAAGTTACCAGCTAGGGAATGGTTGTGCCATTCAGCATAAAGCAGTGTAAAATGATATCATCACTGGACTTGAGCAGAGCCCAGAAAGTTTGATAGCATTTCGACATTCGTCTAAAGGTAGGCCACTGTTGGCTGGTAAAATAGGACCCACCCGAAAGCCAAGAAATCAAGTTATTTATTGCATACATTCACACAAAACCACGGATCCCACTGCGAATCAGAGCTGGTGGACTGCCATAGTGTGATCTCCAGGCTAACAGACAAGGCCATTTTCCAAAACACACACACACAGATATATATATATATATATATATATATATATATATATATATATTCAACACATGAACTGATGTTTGTTGAAACTCATTTACATACAAGTTCTTGCTCTAATCAGTCTGCAGAAACAGAATCATATGGTCATATATTACGATTTAATGTAGAGATGATCAGCACGTAGTATGACATTGTGGAGAGAATTTGCTAAGGAGACCCCCTCTCCTTTGGGGGACCTGGGGGTACTGGTGGTGGGAGATGAGGCATGATAGGGGTGTCATGCTCAATCGGTCTAGATTTCGAGGCCTTCGAACCTGGAGATGGATCAATGGGTTGATAATCCTGCAAGTTTATATTGCTCAAGCCCCTTCTCTTCTTGGTGCCAATTGGATAATGATAGCTAGTTTCCTGAGAATGGATGAGAAAGTGTTGCATGTATTTATAGAAACTGAACATGGCCTGCTTTAATTAAGGTGTGTTAGGAATTTGAAATTGGATTTGTGAAATCACAAGTGGGTTTGATATTGTGAGAGAATGGATGTCATATTTACTGCTGTCAGTTTAGGGCAACCCACAAATTGGAAAAGCATTGCAATGCTGTCAGTTTAGGGCAACCCACAAATTGGAAAACCATTGATTGCAATGCTTTTCCCCTTTTCTTTTTCTCCCTTTCTGCCATGAGTCATCATCAGGGCAATGACTGGGACTGGTTTGGGTTGACGAGCTGGAAAAAAGAACCCTAATATTTGCTCCCACCAGATGCACACAAAACAGAAAAGCATCCACCGTGCCAACATATCCAAAAAAAATTGCAGGGTTGTATATATCAAAATTTAGCACATGCAGGGTGAGCAGAACTAGGGGAAGCAGGAGGTGGCTGTGGCTTTCCCCCAAAGATTTTGGGAAATCCTATGAGATTTTTACATATAGGCCATCCCACAAAGTTTCCTTTTTTTTTTTTTCCCTACACATTCAGGGGAAAAAAAATCTCCCTCCACCCTTGGGCTCATGGAACCCAAAGGCTTTGGCCAGTTGATATAGAACCCAGATCACATTTTTTACCTTCGGTTTCTTGTTGGTTGCACTTTCAAAACGAGCAGGGAAAACTGAACCTGTGGCAAAATTCACCAGCAACTGAGCAAAATATCTCATCTAGAAGATCCATCAAAGTTTCAGTTGGAATGCCTGTCTAAAATATCACCACAATATGTTCAGTAAATCTAAATGATGTACAGATGGTAGGAAGAGAGACAAACACAACACAATCGTCATCATTCATCGTCAAAGCCTTGTCCCAACTATGTTGGAGTTGGTTACATGAATTCTATTTCTCCATTCCGATCTATCTGAGCCAAATCCTCAAATAAGTTGCACTTATGAGGACGCAACACAATCAGTCAAAACGAAAAAAAAAAAAAAGGGCTATATGACGCAGCGATTGGATTGAGGAAATATTCTAATCCTAATCAGCATATAAATTAGAAAGCAATCCTATAAAGCAAACTAAGCAATCCTAATCTAGAAAATAAAAAAATGTGTGGCACATGCGGACCCCATCAGCTGGGTCCATCAAGGCTTGCAAGTCCTTGTCTTGGATTGGGACCGGACTGCATCACTATATCTCCCTAATAGCTACAACTTGTTCGATAGGAATTTTACAGCTAAAACCATCTCACCAGAAGAAACATCTAATATCATACTTTGTGAAGAACTTACACCTTGTCTCTACATGGTATCAAGTCTAGCACAAGAGAAACACAGGAGCCTCTGGTCCTTACATTTAGCCTTTTAAGTTAGCATTGGATAAAAAAAAAACTTTTATTTCCTTTTTTTTTCCCAGTATACTACACGTGAAGCAGCAAGAGAGTCTAGACATGAACCAGCAAGATCAAGGTTCTTGCACAACCACTGCAAGGTTTACACCCCAACATATAAGACCTTTTGCAAGAAGCAAAGCTATGCAAGAGAAATGAATCTCGAAAACTATTCAACCATTAAATAAAGTTTAAGAAAACCCTAACACAGACTAACGTGGACCCTGCATCTACCAAACCTTAAAACAGAAAATGAATCTAAAATACAGAATAAACAAACTTAGTCTAGCTGGACTTGTATAAAGACCACCTTTTTCTTTTCACATAAGCCCTAGTGTCCGCGCCTTTTTCAATGCATCAGGGCAGGCTGGTGACTGGATTACAGATTGCACCACATCTGTCAAGTACCTATGAACTTAGGAATGACACTTTTTGGTTTCACCAAAACCTCCATTTCTAAAGCATACAATTTAAGAATATTTGACAGTATAAATAGTTTACACAGAGCGCATGATGGTAGTTCTTTCTTCTCAAATGCTGGAAGTTCAAGCCGAGGATCTGATTGCACAGCTAACAATGTCCAGCAGGGCCAATCTGTAAAAGTCTAAGGATTTGACTGCATGTCTAACAGTGACAAGTGGACCCCTCCAAGGATCTCTTGGACATTATTAGCCGTTCAATCTATGAAATCAGTGACCAACGGCTTGAACTTAAAAGAAATCCGCAAGGCTTTATAGTGGTATCCACTTATTAAAAATCTAAATTGCTCAAAATAAATGCTCCCCTCTTGGATGGGCTGCGTCAGACTAATCATGTATAAAACACATGAATTTCTTATGATATTATATTGATGTATAGTATACTTGATAAATCTTATGGACAGCCCAAAACATATTAGATTGAAAATTTATCATGTCCTAAGTAAAAACAAAGGGCATTTTTTTTTATGAACAGTTCAGATTTGAATGGGTGGGAAGTTTTTCATGACTTTTTTGTAATAATTTATTCAATTGTATTATACCTTGGGGCCTTGGGGCAGGGACTGTTGGAGAGATTTGGAGCACGATCTGGCGTAGTCACCCTAGGTCGGAATTGAAATCCTCATAGAGTTGAATGGGACCTTGGAGCATGCCCAAATGTCTAAATTTATCACTCCACATGTGTTTAAAGATAGCCCCACATATGTAAAATTTCGTCGGTAAAAAAAAAAAAAAAAAAAAAAAAGGTTGTGGCAACACATCGCTTCCTTTTTCTTCAACCTCTTCTTTTAAAACCTCTTCACACCGATTGTCAATCAAGCTCGTCGTTGCCAATCCCTATATACTGTCATTGCCAATCCCTATGTACCGTGTAGACTGCAGCATCTTTATCTGTCAAACATATCTAGAATGATCCTTTATAATCACTCTACACTTAAATCAGAACACTTAATCTCCACATTCTAATTCCAAACCCTGAATCCCCAAATCCTAATCCAAACCCTAAGCCCTAAATCACCAAATCTACGCGTATCTACAAAAATCCAATGATTACCAAATTCATTCATGTTATCATGTCTTCTTACCCCCACTATGATTTAAAGACTGAATTTCGCTTCCATTATCCAAAGGTTAGAGGCTTAGAGAAAGTGAAAAAAAATGGAAAGGATGGGTGTCCTCAAAATGTTCTTGTATTCAGTTTTTCTCACACACCCACTCACCTTGAATTTACAGTGACCTCCATTGGGTATTGATTTTGATATATAAATTTAGTAAAACATGATAACGTGAGTTTGAGTATCTAAAATCAAGGTTATAATCATTTTTTTATCCATCTAAAGCTTTTTGATACTTCTAATTAACATCCTAACCTCTTCATTGCCCAGTTTTCAATAACTTCATGCATCTAGTTGAGTTCCACGAGGTGGACATTTTTTAAAGAAAAACACATTGGTGCTATTTGGTAATGTAAAAAAGTCTGGTAAAGTCTAGCAATTTTTTTTTTTTTTTAAATGTTAACTCTCACGAAATTTTAGCCTCACCCAAATGAAAATCCTGGGTCGGCCACTGACAATGACAAAGGGGACTACAGATTGGGAAAAAATATTTTAAATAAGATGGTGTAAACAATAATTTCTTCCTAGTAATCCAAAGATGAAGCAAATAACATCTAAAACATCAACATAAAAACAAATTACAGCCATTTCGTTCTAACAAGAGACAATCAGCTAAATTATATCTCAAACTACCAAGTCTTCGAATCATATAAAGCAATCAAATTTTGTTTTATCTACAACAAAGCCACACTGAGGCAAAAAAAAAGAAAAAAAAAGAAAAAGAAAAAGAGTATCATTTTATAAAAATATATCATACCACAGTAGTCAGAAACGCCTCAAAAAACTAACTTCTTTTTCAAATTTTGAATATAGAGAAAACAGCAGGGGAGAATTAGAGTCTCCACCTTCACTTTCCCAACTTTCCTCCTCATCAAAATAGACCTAACAAATCCAGGGGTTTGAAATGTGATAAAACTGAACAAAGAAGGGGAAAAAAAAAGTCCAAAAATGCAAACCTGTGAAAGAGCCGTTGCCGGTGAAAGTGAGGAAAACCAGAGCCGAACCCGCCACAGCCAACAACAGTAGCCACAACCCAAAGGCCTTCATCGTCTCAACAAAAGCCAACTTCTTTCACATGAAATCAAGACCTCAGAAGAGCTTCAGATAACCCAACTTGTAAAAGAGAGAAAAACGAGAACCTTCTCTTTTATTTCTCCCTCTCTAGATCTCCTCCTCCAAACCCAAACAGCACAGAATCCAGAAGAAAAGGGAGAAAACTCCAGTGAGAGAGAGGAGGACATGAGGTCTTGTTTTGATCTTCCACCCTGGCTTCACTTTTTATATGCATGATTTCTTGTCTTCAATTCTTCGTCTTTGTTGATTTTCTTGGCAATGGCAAGGGTCCAGTGCTGCTGTTGCAGCTGTAGCGGCAACTGCAGAGAGAGAGAGAGAGAGACGGTGAATGGAAATTAAATGTGAGTGTGGTGGGAAAACGAGCCTCTCTCTCTCTCTCTCTCTCGCAAGGGAGGCGTGGTGTGTGGTGGTGAGATGAGAGGAGATCGGGTGTTGTATCCGTCACTATTTTTTCACTTCTACGAACCCTACTGTGACAAGTTTTTTTCACTTCTGCGGACCCTACAGTGACCAGATTTTTAGGACTAGTGCGAGACTCCTCCCTTTGTGTCATTGTATTTTGCAACGAATTTTGCAGATCCACTTGTATTTGGAACGAATGCGTTGGATCCCAGGCTTTCCTGGAAATTCACGAGCCGATCCACGTGCCTGCATTTTTCTTTGAGGAATTTAAGGTCACGAGGAATTTGAGAGGTACGGCTGGAATTTGTGTGAAAGGTTGTGATGTATTATTTTTGAGCATTTGGAATACTGTGTTTCTTTCATTCGAGTTTTAAATTTCAACCACTCAAAAGACCTTTTAGAATTTTTGTAATTCCACTCTCTCTACCATTTATTAGTATTTCAAATCCTCCATAAAAGAAAAAAAGAGATTTAGGATTCAAATTCTGACAAAAAAGAAAGGGCTCCTGTAAAGGTACCTTTCCATGGATTTAAAATTCTAAACTTTTGTATCAAATATATTATTTGGTATGTCCAAAAAAGATAAGATATCACATCATGTTAGAAATTTCTAACAAACTCAATATCTTATAAGAAATGTCTTTAATCAAACTGGAGCAACCCTAGTATTTAGTAGTTTTTATTTTTTCAATAATGATTCTAATGGGTCAAATTCAAATGTAGGATTAATCAAACACGAAGGACTCCCTCCATGATTATCCCAAATCGAAAAAACTATGAGAGATTAATCACATATTTTAATATAAAAAAATTCAATGGTGATCAGCTTACATATTTGAAAAATATAATTTATAAATTAATTATTACATAAAATGATAGAGTTGATGAGCGGCTTGGATTTCAAGAAAGGTTGGCCTCATAATGCATTCAAGGAGGGGACGCACTATACTGATCCTCCAGTGATGGTTTGGATTGAGAACCCAGGGATTCACAAATCACACTAATAGATCAAGTATGGCTAACTCAGCTGAGTTTCCACCTGTTAAAGCCCCCCGACCTTACCCCCACACATGTACAAGGGTAAATGCCACATGTAAGAGATGACAAAACTTTGGGTCTGGATAGTATTAAATTGCTTTTAGTAATTGCTGCACAGCGATTTGCGATTACAATTAATACTGGGTTCTTATTTATTACAGAGAAGATATGATGTGGGCAAAAAGCGCAATGAGTCATTCCACACATGATTTTTTGTTTTGTTTGGGAGAAGTAATTAAAGCAGCAATTAAACTCCTAGTGCTGTATGGCAGATTCACAGGCACGGGAATAGTTAATGCCAAGCATTTACCAGACCAAAACCTTGTCTGGACCACATTAATGATGTATCTGATCTTACAATCGATCTCAACCGTTTGCTAGATATGTGGACCCCTACTAGACAGCCAATTGATGAAGATTGAGTGGTTTGTGAAATTTGCCACATACTGTGTATGGGCATCCGCTGGCAGGCCATGGCAATATGGGCAATGGCATCCTATCTTTCTGCCTTAATTAAAGCGAGAGGGAAGATTTTATTGGCCGAGCAAGGTATGTCCTGTGGAACCAACACATACATACATACGTGACAATCAATGAAAGCATGGCGACAGAGAGGTTTATATCTGGAGGATAGATTTGAGTACCAATCAGTTCAAAGAGGTGCTGCTTTAAATGGACTCTTGCCTTTCCATGGATTTGAAGGGTTTTAATTTATTTTTTATTTTTTCTTGATTTACTTCTCAGTAGTAGAAGAAAGGTTATTTAATGATAATTTTTGTATATTCACATTAGATCATAATTCTTTTGTCATTAACTAGAACCCAAGCTTCATTATATCTAGTAGGGCCACTGAACCCTGGAACAATAGATTGCGATGCAAAAAAGGATCCTAATACATTTTCATATACCATAGCATATAATTGGACATTCTCTTCTCCGCAGAGTCGATGTACAAGAGGCGATCTCAACAAACCCCTCAGTAAAGACACTAGGAGAGGGAGAGAGATAGAGAGGTGAGAGGCACAGGCCTATGTCTCCCTTGCCATCTGAGTTTTGGATCCATGTAGGGCCGGTTCAGCTCATATGGAGAGCCATAAGACTATGGAAAGGGCTAAAAATACCCCTCCCCCAGACAGCAGAGTGGGAAGGGATTTTTTCCGAAAGAGAGAAGGGAGAAAACTCTTTTTAACTTTCTCGACCTTCTGTTGATCTGTTCTCTTTGTTTAGAAGAAGATAGCCATCAAAGTGTACCTAGGGATATAAGGGATTCTTGGTTTTCTTTGGCTTTGGCTTTGGTCTTTTGTAAAAGGAACACCAGCTATTGTTATAATCCGCTGGGAGTTTAGAGCTTCCCTAGAACTCTGAGCTTTTAATAACAGATTGAAAGTTGCCTTGTCCATATAAGAATATTTTAAATTATATATAAAGAAAAAAAATATCTGCTCATACACTCGGAGAGAAGAAGAGGTCATCATCTTCTTTTAATCGTTTCATTCCTCTCCAGCTCTCTCATTGCAATGTTGAAGGACGTTGTTTTGATTTCTCTCCTATGTGTTTCCCTTCTGAATGATTGATAATCTCAGTTGCACAGCAATCTTCAAAAGGTCAATGGCTAATTGAGGTATCGTGTATGTTTGATTATTATGTAATGTGGAATCACGCTCTTAGAACTGGTGTTAATTTTGTAATGCAACTGATCTGTCATCTTCTTTTGACATTTCATCGACGACCCATAAGCATCTCCTCTATATTCTAATCTGGGGTTGAGTTTGTAATTACCACTCCTTGGATTTTGGATGAATGCAGTGATATAGTGTTTGAACTTACTTTCTCTTTCTTTTTTTTTTTTTCAACCTCTCAATAAAGCAACTTAAGGACCATTATTCATGCAAAACAATTTGACAGCATTTACATCTTTTTACACCCAGCATTACCACCGATGAGGTGATTCTATCAGACAAGACCCAATTAACAAAGAAAAAGGCTTAATGGCATTCTTTAAATTCATGAT
The DNA here is from genome assembly GCA_003546025.1 of Camphora micrantha. Taxonomy (NCBI): domain Eukaryota; kingdom Viridiplantae; phylum Streptophyta; class Magnoliopsida; order Laurales; family Lauraceae; genus Camphora; species Camphora micrantha. The sequence goes on from QPKB01000002.1 coordinate 74,451,133, forward strand.
TCATAGGGCTGTTATTTGATACTGGGCAAAAAACTTAGGAACTACTTTAAAAATTTTCCTATTTTATATTAGATAGAGAGAACAAATCCGGTAGAAGCTTATTTTTTGAGTAGAGATAAATACACTGATTAAAGGGAAAAAAAAAAAGATAAATACAAAGACACTTGTGCAGTTTTTTAGCACATTTCTTTTCTGATAATATCAATAAAATTAACCTGAAAAACGCCCCATTTTGCACATCTAAAGTATAATCAATGATAAGAACATTGGTTATGGATGACTGATGAACAATCATCAGTTTCCCACTCATATTGTGAAGTTTGTTGTTGTACCTTCCAAATCACATGCACGCTCCTTGCACTCTAATTTACCCCACCTTGCATCCACTCGATGACAGGGGAACACCACTTTCCCAAGGCTGTAAAAACAACAGAACACAATCTGCATGCATCAATAAAATTCCACAAAAACCTTTTCTGATCTAAATCTTCCTCCTTGTCCTAAGGTGAGGTGAGCAGCCATTAGCTGGCTGATCCTTGCCCTACAACTAGTAAGTTAAAAAAGATTACATGCATGGTGCAGAAAAAAAAAAGGGTCAAAACTTACCATACCAGTCCCAGGTCAGACTTCATACTAGAAATGTTTTTCTTTTGTATTAATTTTGTACTTTTTCTTGAATGTCGAAGGATTTGAACCCCCAACCCCTCAATTTCTTCAAATGTCATTTACCAACTGCACGTATGGTTTGTGTGGTGGTGGTGATAATGATGATGATATGTGTGTGTGGAAATGTTCATGTGCATCCATCCCTCGCCATAGGGTGAGAGATACATAGTAGGGCCGACTTAATGATTCATCCGAACCATCCACACACACGGGACGCCTTGCATTACTCTCTCTCTCTCTCTCTCTCTCTCTCTCTCTCTCTCTCTCTCTCTCAAACAGGGTAGGGAGGGATGGGACACGCAAAACCCCACCCCAAACACGGTTGAGTTAAAATATAAATCCATACCGACCCCTGAAACCATCACAAACCTGCCCTTAATATAAGCAGGTTCGGGCGATCAACTCTTTTCCTCCCTCTCCACTCCTCTCCTGGGAAGAACTCTTATCTCTCTTTCCTTCCCCTTCAGGCCTCTGCCTACTCTCTAGCAAGTCAAAGAAATCAACGAAGAAGCTTCACAGCCTCTGGTATGCATTATAGTTTTCTACCTTTTTGACTTGGTTACATGGGTCGGTTCAGGACAGACACTAGTTGAAGAGTTCAACCCATGTAATTAATAGGTCTGGTTCAGGTTAGGCCATGACCCTTTCTCGCCAGATATTGACCCGACGCAAGTCGGCCATCGCCACCTATAATTACACAAGGCCCAATGAAAAGGAGAATAGTTCTCCCTAACTCTCAAGATTTTGGGGTTTGTTTTCTTTATCAGAATTCTAAGGGCCTGTTTCTTTATCAGGATTTATGGCAAGAATTTGGGATGTTGGGGTTTTGTTGAAATGATGTGACATCTTATCCCCTGCATTTGAATTGCTATGTTTTTTCACCAGAATTTCAAATTCCAACCACCTAAAAGTGTCTCAAATGACCTTTTGGAATTCCACTCTCTATATGTTTTGTTGGAATTTCAAATCCTCCATCAAGAGGAGGGATTTGGAATTCCACCTAAGGGGACATCTTTTGGAGAATTTGAAATCCCCCCAAACATGAATTCTTGGAATTCTGATAAAGAAACAGGCCCTAAAGAATTCATGTATGGGGGAATTTCAAATTCTCCAGAAGCTGTCCCCTTCAGTGGGATTCCAAATCTCTCCTCTTGATGGAGGATTTGAAATCCCAACAAAATGTATAGAGTGGAATTCCAGGAATTCCAAAAGGTCATTTGAGACCCTTTCAGGTGGTTGGAATTTAAAATTCTGGAGAAAGAAACACAGCATTCATCATGTCCAAAAAACCCCAACATCCCAAAATCTTATCATAAATTATGGTAAAGAAACAAGCCCTTAGATTTACTAAAGAGGCCATTTGTCCAAATTACATTTTGACCTGCAAATTGGTGTGGACTCGAACCAGAAATGATAGACAGAAATCAATAACAAAATAGTGTGGGTTGGGGCCACAGGGGGAGGGGAAGCCAGTAAACTTAGCATGGGGTGGATTAGTTGTTTGCAATCATGAAGTAATTCTTGACAATAATGAGAATGATTACAATCATACAAGGTCATTGGCAATATGAAGCTGAAAGAGGTAAGCATAAGAAATGTGCATGTGTACCTTCTGTTAACAACATTGTGCACATGGCATAGCCATTGAGAGAATTCAGCTTGTGATCCAGCTTGTACAGGATTTGCTCTATTAAACGTTCACCAAAACAAGGAAGAAAAAAAATCAGTTAAAGACGTTACAATAGCAATTGGCACCTACATTATGGAAGGAGAAATTATAAAATGCAATGCATGCAGTGTTTTAGTTCAGTCAGTATCCCATACCGTGAGAAGCAACCTTTCAGCAATCCAAACCATTTATGATGGGCTCCTAGATAGACAATACCACCAAAAAAATTCCCATTTAAGGCAATCCTCGACATCCAATAAGGCCATTATTTAGGTCACTGGTACTGGATAAATGCTTTGGATTGACAAAAACAGGGCCATTTCATTGCTCAAACAAAATCGGCTAGGTTCGGGGAAAGCATGCTATGGTACCTTGTTATGAAAATTGAAAATATAGCCAAAAGGGTCTAGGTATTGTAGATCAGGCAGCCTATCCGCTGAACCCAACCAAGAGTAAGTGTCGCCCTAAAAATCACATTAGTTTTGATGCCACTGATTGGAGGAATTACACTACATGATTGTCACCTGCAGGTTTGACCCATCTTCCCCCTAACTATGCAGTTGGAACTTTGTGATAAAGAGCCTCATGAAACAAGATGCCCCAAGTGCTTGATAATATATGCCTCTAAACAAGCTGAGTGGTTTCTATGGCAGACAACCTACAGCCCAGAACACAAACCATAAATCTGCCCTCTAGTGCTTTGAACCCATAACTCAAATGCATCAAAACAACTACATCTCATCCAATCACAGCAAATATGAGTGGATTTCCAGGGTGTTACTTTTTGTAGAGCAACAAAAGAATACAGTGTGGCCATCAACTCTTCGAAACTTGTCATAGATCCGTCACTTCCAATTTAGCAAAATTTACTCCCTTCTTTTTATAATCATCAATCAATTGTGTATTTTTTTTTTTTATTGGCTTCATATCATCAATCCATTATACCCATTAACATAATAGCAGTAATAAAGTACATCATGAAAATAGAGATCCAGATTGCTTGGTATTTGGTAATATATGCATCTCAACAAAACCCTGTAACTTTTCTATGGAAGGCAACCAACAGCCCAGGAAACAAACCATAAATCTGCTCATTCGGCGGTTTGAACCTAAAATCCAATTATTACTACAAATATGAGCCTACTTCCAAACCAGTGTTGGTTGAGAAACAAAAGAATGTGGTGTGGCCCTTAACTCCCCAAAACTTTCTAGAGTATATAACCACTACAATCACATATTCGAACAGATGATTTCTTAAAGAAGTTATAATACTTGGGAATTCTGTGCAGGTATCCAAATGTTTACTTCTTTTCCAATAAAATTTACAGATTCTCAAATGATTTAGGAGCAGATAAGGCCATCCTGATATTAAAAAATGTAATTACTTTAATATCAATAAAGTCAGAGTAGAACAAAAATATATATATATATATAAGAGAGAGAGGATACTCTACTTCAAAACTTCCTTGAAATGATCAGCACATTCTTTGCATGGGTAAATTCGAGATAATATGGACATCTGCATACAAAGACCAGTTCCATGTTTTTAAAACGTGAAACATTTCTCCAACCCAAATGGGAAGGAATGAGTTGTGTAATGTCAAACCAAATCAAATTGTAACTTACTATTAATACTTACAAAACAGAAAGGGGAAAACGGTATTATCAACCAAGTCAATGGAAGTAGAAAGTATTCAAAGGAAATGGTGATATCTGAAAAACATATCTATGCTATCATGGCAGGAAAGAGGACATAAAAAACTAAAACTACATAATATTACGTGAAAAAAAGGGTAATGCTAAACAACAATCTGAACATACAATACCTATGAAACCAATATATATGCCAAGTCATAACGTTACATTTTGATGCAATTACCCAATAACATAATAAGCAGAAACAAATGCAAGGAATGTAGAATTGTAGATAATAAAATGATCCTTTGGTTTCTTGATAAATATTTGAATATTCAAATGGCCAACATAAACTAAACATGTAGAAAATATAACTTGCCGACATTTAACATGTACATGAATGCCAACAGTGCCTAAACCATTTAACCACTCTTTCTTTTAAATGGTTTCAATTTTACTAATGAGGGATGCTTTACTAATGAGGGATGCTATGTAGTATAAGCATAGTTGTCAAATTCGTTTCGATTCGGACAAAATGTCCAAGTTATTTCGTTTCGAAACCAAAACCGAACCAAACATCTCGCTTGAAAATGTTCGGTTCAGATTTTGTTAAAATTAGCCGAAATATAGGGTTTCGTGCAGAAAACCCTAAATTCGGACTAACAATATCCGAATCAACAGATTCGGACGAATCAGGGGGAAGACCGTTGAAGAAGAAAAAATTGAATGAATGTAGTCTAGCATTCTAGAGAATCTGAAATGAAATAAATGAAATCATTTGAAATACCCATTCTCGAGCATCGACACCACCTGTTCCTCTCCTTCGACAACATGCAGCCTTCAAAATCCCCTTCAATCTAAAAACTGGGCTCAAAGATGTAGGTATCAACCACAAGATCTTCTATTTCCCTATTACCCTTTCAATATCTTGCGATTATTCTTCCGTTGAAGGCCGTCGATTGGATTTCTCCCTTGCCAAGACTATTGGGTGGATTTCCTTTGTCGTCGAGGGTCGTCTTTGCTAACTTTCTCGCTGAATCCTCAGCTATGCATCGAGCTCTCACTCTCCCTCTATTTCTCCTCGTCATTTCCACATTTTTGCAAAAGGGTTTGGGTTGGGAGCTTCATTTTATAAGGGTGTTACGAAAGAGTAAAGATATTGGATACATTTTATGGGTGTGGTCTTAAATGCTTAGGAAAAATATGCGGTCCTGATTAGACACGGGAAGTGCGGCCCACTTTTTGTATTCCTTGAAAACTAATTCTATTTGATAAAAACTTATGGAGATTTGATAGTTGATCAAAGTCTAAAAATTCATGGAGATTGATAGTTGATCAAAGGCTGCATAATCATGGTCCACCATTTGATCACGTGGCTGCTTAACATAATTTGATTGCATGATGGGTCTTTGGGTCATTGCAATCTCAATACTCAATCTTCCATCGTTGATAATTTTGTTTATTTAAATTTTGTCATGTGGGGCCTTCTAGCTTCTGACAAATGGTAATTGGTAACCCTACATACACCTGGTCATTACGACTACAAATTAGATAGGCTAACCTGAGTGGAATCTGAACACACCTGGACCCTGCCCCTTGAGGAATTTTTTATGTGATGATGAGGCCCACTTATTTTTAATTGTCAATGTCAAGTGAAATTCTGAGAGGTCATGATGATTTATGAACCATTTAAAAATTATAACGAGAGGTCCTGATAATTTACAGAAAGTGAGGCCCACTTATATATAAGTATATATTTTTATATTTTTCCGAGACAAATTTTCAAATTGGAAAGCGAAATGTCTGAATCGGCCGAAATGTTTCATTTTGGAGCCAAGCCGAAACAGCATCTGAAACGAACGTGACAACTATGAGTATAAGAGACTAAGAGAGATATATTGAACAGGGATGCCAACCAAGAGGCTAGAATAAAAGAGATGCTCCACAGCCAACGACCACTACACATATATCATCATCATTAAAGCCTTGTCCCAACTATGATGGGGTCAGTTGCATGAACTCTGTTTTGTCATTCCAGTCTCCTAGGTCAAATCCTTGGATAGGTTGCACTTCTTTAGATCGATTCTTGCTATTTCCATTCATGTCCTCTTTTGCCTACCCATTTTCCTTGAGGGTCCATCAACCTGCATAGAGAAACTTCTTTTAACCGGCGTTGTTGCTGGCTTCCGTCAGACATGTCGAAAGTATCTCAAACGAGTCTCTTAATTTATAACCTATTGATGCTACCCTAAATGCTCCCGAATACGCTCATTTCTAATTCTATCTTTCCTAGTTTTAACACATATCCATCGCAACATTCTCATCACCGAGGCACTCATTTTTCCAAACAGAATGTGTAATTAAATGTGCAGATAGCTCTACCAGCTCAATCAGAGGGATGGGATTTTCTAGTATCTTTGTTCCTGTTCCTTCAGTTCTCCTCACAGAGACATAGATGCAGATCCAAATGTCTTGAGGACTCAGATCTATTGTGAGCCCTACAGGACAAATCTGGCCCCATGTGGCAGTAAAAAACAAGCCCTTATTTGTCTATTTCATGTGTGGCTAGAAAATAGGAAGCAGCTGAATTGTTTTATTTGTTTATTTCTTTGTTTATTTGTTGCTAAAGTCATTTGTTTAGAGTCCACATTTGTTGCTAAAGTCATTGTTCCTAAGTCATTGGAACGCTAGTCCTAATAGCAAGTTATGCTTTACTTTCCAAGATATGTTAATTGACAGTGCCATTGTTGTTTTCACATATTTTAACAAATAAGAAAAGGATGGTAGTTGAATATTATTTTAAGTAGGAGTCTTTAACCCTATCTCATGGAAAGAAAAAAAATCACCGCAGGAGTCCTAAATGAACAGTGCAGCATATTGAAAAACAATATATAGAACACAACATTTTTGTGTAAAAGCTCTAGCTTCTCTTTTGGTTTCTCCATGCAAACCCTCTTGGGGCTGCTCCAAGAACCTTGGTGATGACTCCAAGGACCCTAAGGTGATGATTCCTTGGTCAGAAGAAACCTGAAAATGACTCTCAGGCTCATCTTACATACATTTTATAGCGAACCTATTATATCATTACCACCAAAAGATGCAATTTCAGACTTGTCCTTTATAGGATCTGATGTAGGGCTTGGAACAAATAGATCTTACTTTCTTAGGCCCATTGCATATGCGATCAGGAAAGGACATCAAGACATGGAATCTTTGTGTCAAAAACATTAAAAAAAAGGCAATTTATTAATGATAAGAAATATAAAAGGATGAACTATATACAATTTGTACATGATTACAATGATAATGCTCAAATAAGAATGGCTTTCCAGAAAACTTAATTAACAATTGATCAATTGATAAAACTTGAAAAGACACATATGGAAATTAATGCTTATATTTTCACCAGTACTAATGCTGGTAATTAAGATGGAAAAATGTAACAGCAAGGGCTGTACACTATACATTGGCTCTAATGAAACCATGTATCAACTGCAACCGCTAACTCGGCATCAGCCCATATCCTCAATATTGGCTGATAATATTGGCTGCAGCGGCCTCTATGACTGATATTATTGGCTGCCAAGGCAGAGGTGACAGTGAAATTGATTTTTTTTTTAATTTTATTTTACGGCTCTTTTTATTTCATAGATATTTGGTTTTTAGCATCCCTTAATAATGCCCTTATATCAAAGGGCTACAAGTTATGAGGGGACATTAAATGATCCCTTGACATTAAATGATCCCTTGTTTGATATGAAATGAATACCTAATCATCACCTTTTTAAATTAAATCTTAGGGAAGCGATAGTCTCACCTAAATCTCACCTAAGGCCCTTCACTCCTCACCTCTTTAATACTTATATTAAATGTTTCCCTTTACCTTGAAATCCTAGAAATTTAATACCAAGTAGGGAAACGTGTTCTTTACATAATATAGTACCAATTATAGTGCAGTTCTCCTTGGGGGTTTATTTTACAGGGCCTACCCGAGACTATTTACCAATTATAGTACATGGAATGGAAAGGATGCATCATGGATGAAAGGAAGAGTACACGGTTACATTGTATCAAAGATCATAAGAACTACCTTAAAAAGCTCATGCATATACGGGCATCATTTCAGAGAAAAAGAGACAAGCTTAGAATGACACTTAATTCCATGAACTCATTTGATTCAATCATCGAATTTCAACAAATTCAACATTAAGATGAAATAGCAATGTAGGACTTATATGACTTTTGGGGTCCGCAGTTTGCTACAACAATTTTTTGAATATTTTGTAGACTTTTTTGGGTCAAATTAAAATTTATGTCATGACAGACTGTGATGGCTGTGCAGACAGCTCAGCATTGCCGGAGGTATTACTTTTCTAAGGATTGTGATTGTGTGTGTGTGCAATCAAGCGTGTGTTTATGGGCTGTGTGGTGGTTGGAGAGAGAGAGAGAGAGAGAGAGAGAGAGAGAGAGTACCAGCTCCTTTACGTCTCGTCTTTGTTGCCTAGTTGGATGATCTGGAAACTGAAGACCAAATACAAATTGACAAAACACTTATATTCCAAATAAATACAAGCAAAGATACAAATAATAATTTGATAAAAAAAAAAAAAAAGGGGGAAGCTCTATTTTATTTTTGAGGGAGAGTTCAGAGAAGTCTTACTCTTATAGTTTGACAACAAATACTTCCAACATAAGAGACTTAAACCATATTTCATCAAAGAAATTTGTTTTACTTGTTAATGCATGCTAGTTCATTCCCTTTGTTAACATTCTTATTCAGAAATGAAAGAAACTATACTCTCTGCTTCCCTGATCTGCTTATGGGAAGGCCTATGACTTGAAATCTCTGGTCTAGCCGTTTACAAATGTTCTTGGTGATGTGTATCCTAATATTATGTAGCAAAAGGAACTAGAGGGCCAATTTGACGCAGGTTTATATTTGACATCAGATTAATGCTTCTCATAGGGCATTTTCACAAGTAAAAATCAGCTGGTTCCTGTATTTTGGATGGAAGCCTAAGGTAAGTTGGTCATCAACTTGATTTTGTAGATATTTCTCAAGCACAAATGCCCTCTTTCCTTTTCACCCAGTTTTCAAAGTCCCATCCAAAAATTTATGGATTACCTGATTCTTCTCCATAGAAATTTTTTATTGGCATTTATTCCAGGTCAGATATAAACCTGAGGCAGACAAGCCCAGAAGGTTAAGCGCGGAAGATAAATTCAAAATTTTCTTCAGCACAACCAGTAGTCATTTACAGATGATTAATTTAATGAAAAGAAAAAAAAAAGTAGTAGTAAAAAAATTCAACAAGCAACACCATCTCAAGCCTTCCTGGTTGCAGATTTAGACAATCAGAAATAGGTGAAAGAGATTAGAGGGCAGGGTGCACTGAGTGCCCTTTTAGGGAGAAAGATGGGTCCCATTGCTGCTCAAGTCAGCAGGAAAAAAGAAAGAAAAAGAAAGAGCATAGTCATGGCACCGATAAAATGTACAACAACGCAGGCCCTAAACATGCATGAAAGTTTCACAACAAGGAACATTAATACTTGTGCTGCAAGTGTGTGAAGTAGAGTCCAGGTGGCCCTCCCCAACTCTTCTTTAGACACAGGCATCGCAGGTTGTTCCTGAAAAATATAGCAAAAATAAAAATATAACCAAAAAATTGCTCAGGTTTTATGTCTGAAATTCAACTTGCATTATCATCTTCATCAAAAGCAAACATCCCATCTACTAGGGTTGGCTCAAAACTTTCAGTTACATAAAACCCATAGAAGTATCATGATTGATAGAGAGGATTAAAGACATGTGATAGAACAATATCTTAATCGATAATAGATTTTATAAAACTGCAATTTTATAAATCAATTATAGACATGGAAAAAGAATTCAGCAGAACAAATACTTTTATTCGTAGCTGCTGCATTATATTTGTTAAAATTGCTAGAAAGAAGGAATAGCTTGACCAACCTCACAACCTTATGCAGCCTTCCATAGACTCAATAAAGGTGGAGCCCACCTATGGGTGAAGCAGTTTATTCATCTGGTGGCCATCTATGTTAAAAAGCTCCTCCTCACATTCATAGACATCCAATGACTGGCCTACAAATTGATGGCTAAACATAGATGTAGCCAACAATTCCATATTCAAATCAATCAACCACATGGCTATTGTCATTCAATAGAGGACATTTTAGCCCATCAACCACACACACATTGATGATGCCCACTAGATGAGTGATCTCGGTTGGAAAACCAAGGCCCACTGAAATGCTGCTTCACATTAGACTGCCACCAGCTCAAGATGGTCACTGATAATAATTCATATAACATTGTACGTGTCACTAGTCCTGCTGATTCTGGATGGAATGGTCATCGGGTGAAGTTGGAAGTTGGAAGTTGGAACCCAACAAAGGTAGGTGTGGATGCTTGTTCCACCAAATCCCATGTTTCTGGTGTTACTGATTTGAGGCAGGTAGGTGGAAAAAACATATCTTTTAATTTAGATGCATTTGCTTCCTTAAATGAAAGTTCATATCATAATCAAAGGCAGGAGAACCACTCTCAGTTGATCATAAGGAGATTAGCTGTTATCTTCTTTCCAATCAATATATTTATCTGATTTCCTTGTTCTTTGCCATTGGGACCCTAACACAAACACTTGGTCGACAGATGTCCCATTCAGCAGCAATTACACCTTAAGCAAACGATACCCACAACAAATACACAACCAATTCAGAAAGAGAAACCTACAAACAAACAGTCACCCAAAACCAAAAACATGGGCATACCTTTTGGAGAGAAATTGGGTACGGAGGGGCTTCTTGTTCGGAATGAAGCGCATTGGAAGCGTCATCTGATGTGATGGGACTGATGGGTTTGGAAGAGAGGGAGAAGAGCGGCCTGCGGGGGTTTTGACTGGCATTTCCACTATCATCTTTATGCCCCACGAAATGAGAAAGATGAGTTTGGATGCATTGCGCGAAGTTTTCGCAGGTTTTCAGAAGGGCTTGAATTGGGTTTTGTTGGGGAATTGGGTTTTGTTGGGACATTTCAGTTCGCAATCGAACACCAAACTGAGATTGGCTTTTGGCTCCAAAGTCCAAAGCTTTCTTTTATGTTCCTTATTTCATATGGGACATTTCAGTTCCCAATCGGGACCTTTGGGCATTTCCCATGAGCACGCAGAGTGGGGATGTGAATGGGTACTCGATTTTTGACTATCTAGACGTTGTGATCCGCTAAAAATTTGGTCTGAATTTTTATTTAGATTTCGATAAGTAAATGGGTCTGGGTCCGGTTCCACCTTGGTTCGGATCCGTGGACCCGAGACCCGACATATTATTTCAATTTTCGAAAATCTCTCATAAAATCTATGTTTTTTTAATATCATTCTCTATCTAAATCCGGACTCTGATCCAGACCCGTCCCATATATGGTTCTGGTTCCGGTTCTGGAACTAAGAAACCGGTTCCGAAATGGTTCCGGGTCCGGACCCGGTTCCACCTTCTCCTCAACGGCTTCGATTCTGGATCCACCATGGACCCGCACCGAAACCGACCCATTTACAACCCTAAGGCTAAGGTGGGCCTGGATGTCAAAGCCTCTATTTAAAATTTCAACTACTCCACTACACCATGTCTTTAGTTAAGCAAATGACTTTAAAAGATGAAATTGCTGGTATAGTCAACTCGGAACATGATCGTTGGTATCTATTGGAGTGTTGTTTTTCAACAAATGTACGGTGCAATTGAATCTTTCCTTAATTATTATATGGCCGTGCTGAAAGTTATGGAGATCATTCCTCATCTTATCCTAAGAATATACATTGAAGTAGATTATCAGAAATAGAGTGCCTCTCATTCAAATCAATGCAAATGAAATGGAATTTCTTTCTCATTTAAATGAGCTTTAGCTTGCTGCCTGAGCTGTGGGTGTATATTTTGTTAAATTTGCTAGTTTCCTTCTTGTTTTGAAAGGGGTATGGGGTATGCCCCTTTGAAATCTTTTTCATCTTTTCAATGATAGGATTTCCTTTTGTACTCTATTATTATTTTTAAAAATGAAGAACTCACTTACTCTTAAAAAAAAAAAAAAGATGAAATTGCTGGGCTAGATTTTATTTGGGAATGAGCGAAAAGTATAACATTAAATTATTAAAATCTTCTTTAATTGTCAGCATATGTAAATGTTACATATGCAAATATTACATGTTTATCAAAGTTACGATTTTCACGAGTAAATGAGTGCATTTAAACAGTTTTAAATTTCATCTACCACCATTCACTTTCATGTCTTTGATTAGGTGGTTAGTAATATTTGTTGAGCTTAAAACATACCATAATTATTCTTCATTTTTTGTCTCTTTACAAGAGATTTGAAGTAATGCAACTACGCGGTACCCCTAACCAGCTGAACAAACAGTGGTGGAAGACAAAATTACTGGGCCGGGTTTTAATTTGGAATGGGCAAAGAGTATTAACATTAAATTATCGAAATACTGAGCCCAAAGCAGTCTTTTTTAAGAGGCTTAACAAAAATATAGTAGTGGTCCAAATAAGCTAGTTTTCACTGTTTTCTGAAGAAATAAAAACATAAAGCTTGAGAGACTCAGATCTTCACAAGTAATCCAGGTTGATTGATCTCCCAAGTGGGCCTAAAATATCAGATAAACTATTGGATTTAAAAAGGCAACAGTTGGTTTGATCCTAATTCTTGCAACCTACATAATGTCCCACAGTGGCCAAAAAAAAAAATCTGTTTCATATAACCGAGTAGAAGCACTATAAAAAGCTTGAAGTTGTAGGCAAGACTAGTGCATATTTTGACAAGGCCAAGGTTTGTACAAAGGTCTGCAAGGTCTGGCTTTGAATACAAAACTCAGCTGTAGGCCCGCAATGCTTCCAATTTTGAAAAAGACATCCTGCATGTGAAATGTCAAGGGTACCTTGGGGCTCAATTGCCAAGTGACCTGCTTATCAATTGGGTCTAATTGGATCCCTCAAGCCGGTCCAGAACTTGTTATTTTTTCTAACTTTAATACTTTATGGAGTTATAACCTATTGAGTGTCATGCTTGTGCTAATGTTGATATCACTTCATTATCTCCTCTAAGACCCTGTTATAAACTCACTTCATTATCTCCTCTAAGACCCTGTTATAAACTCTCTCTCTCTCTCTCTCTCTCTCTCTCTCTCTCTCTTGTGGGGAGGGAGATCGTTGTGATGCTTATATTGAAGTCATCGAACATTTTTGTTGTCAAACATTCAAATTTAAAAAAAAAAAAAAAAAAAAAAATCAACCTACTTTGATATTGGTGTTCATTCATACACCTAAAATTCTGATTTCCCATCTCAATGCGAGTGATTGGCATTAATGTGAAGACATGAATTGTGAATCACAATTACAAGTTTTCATGGTATCTATGGACCTGTGCTAAGCAAGAGTCGCTATGCTGGTCCTAGTTCAAAGCTTCCCTGAAGCAGAGAATCCTTTGTCCAGCTCTATAGCAGTCATGAACTACACAACCCTTCATGCAATACAAATTACAGGAACTTATGAATCAGCAAAGTACATCAAGAGGACTACTTACACTCTTAGTCTGTTACACATAAAAAAAAAAAAGAAAAGAAAAAGAAGTAAGCAATTGATTGTTTAAGCGCCATGCCTGCCCCCACAAATAAAATTTCACTGAATAGCCTGATCATAGTTTGTAACCCCCAAATTAACTCTAGAAAGAAGTAACTATACATGATTCATCATTTTTCTTCTGTTTTCCACAATACATTTTAACCATTACTTCACCAAGAAAAAGAAAACTAAGACCAATTCAAATTTAAAACCATGACTAATAGATGCCTAGGGACATAGATCCCCATGACTAAGCATGCCAAGTTAACAAACTAGCAAAAGAAAAGATGATCTCAGGTTGATAAGACCCCTGCACACTCCAACTGATCTTAGGGACCCCTTTACAAAAAGACTGTTAGTTAATAGAATATTCTAAAGCCACTGAAGCTCTGCAGTCACAAGACGGTGACTGCATATGTTACATCTTTTGTTTGTTCTTTTCCTTTTTCTTTTTCCTTTTTTTGAGCTGTCCATTCCTCATCTGCTACTATCATCAAAATCTTAACATTCTGTCTTGGTCTAAATGAATGATCCCTCACATGTAAGAATCATTCATCATCAACAACAGAGCTTCATTCAATCAAACCTGGGGTTGGCTATAAGAGTTCCACTAGGATTTTATTGCCCATAAAATTCAGCTAAGCTAAAATCATAAAAAAAAAAAAAAAAAAAAAAGCCTATATACTGCAAACCTCAAAGTAAGGTCTCTCTCCACTGTGTGCAAGTGCAAAAATGATACAAGAACATCTACTTCAAGCACTGAGAAGTCCAGGATTGACTTTTCACGAGTGATTGCTGTTATGCGGCAAAAATATAACCTTGAGTCCGTTCTTCAAGGCTCCATTAATCCATTTTCATTACAGAGATACTTATCCCTACAGGCTAATGGCAGTAGCTTCTATTGGTGCTTGTTTCTTGAATGCTCTGTATTGCAATTCTGTATTGAACAAGGCAGTGATGGTACTGAGTAACCACCAAGAGTGTCAGCTACTTGTTTTGAGAGTAAAGAAATAAATTACAGTCAATTCTCTTGGTTGTTCATCGGTAAACTGGGTAGTAAAAAATTCTTCTAGTTAGAGAGGCCTCACCCCATTCCAATCGCTCAGTACCCATAATGCTTTGTATGATTCACTATCCCTCTTGACAATTTTAAAAGAGTACAGCTGCAAGGCAGAGATTTATGACTGCAGGAATATTCTCAAATTGAAACTGAAAGATTCTTGTCATTATTATACAGTGTCTTACTTCTTTTTATTTATTTTGATGATTAGACGAAGCTGATGAGTTAGACAAACCCAGATCTATGATGCCAAAATACAGGATATTGCTAGGACAAGCTAACATATAAAACTGAAGCGTCAGATTCAATACAATGTGGTTACATTGCCATTTTTTAAGTATCCAGGTATTCTAAACACATTTTGATGAGGTAAGAGTCAGATGATGATGATTTGTTTTGACCAGTTAATCTGAGGAAAAAGCTTATGCCAACAGTAGTCAATGAAGACATATGTTTATGCTCCAGCATTTAGTATATGTTGTATTCTGCGCCCCCATTACTGGGAAAATATTTTCCCCTGAAGGTTCATTGCAAATAACTTTGACATCTCAATCCACCAGTCTCATTATTTGATATGCCGCACAAACAAGATTGGGAGACATCCTCGACCCCCTCAAAACACCGTTCTCCCAATAGTTATATGTTGAAAACTCATGTTCTGCAAAACACATCAGGCTGCAGAATTTCACCACCCAGTTGCTAGAACACTTACTTTTCAAAAAAAATCAATTCCTGCTCATTACTTATTTCCTAATCCCATGTCCAATTTAACCATCATTAAGTTAAAATCAGCAGTAAGATACAGGCTCTCCATAACAGGTCTTTGAATCTATGATCCAAAATGGGTAAAGAGCTAAGGCCCAGCCCAGTGGTGCATGGGGTCGCTTCATAGCACTTCATAGCACCAGCTACATCATCCAAAGTGTATTACACTTTCCAACAACATGATGCATTTTTTGTTAAAAAAAAAAACACACATGACAAAAAATAGCAAATAAACCTTTGCATTGGGTCATCATCACCTCACCAGTCATGCTAAATTGCATCAAACTAACAGGCCCCAATAGAAATCTTCCTTGCAAAGTGCCACTAGTGCTCCCATTCATGATTGCATGCAGCTATTGTAAACTGTGAAAGAAGCTATCCATGAACTCTGTAATTTGGTGTTCCTCAAATAATCCAACTGAACTTGGGGCCTGCTCAATGTTTCAATACATAAAGATCATTATTGAACAGCGACAAGGGAAGTTCCTTCTCTAAGGTAGACTTCAGCTAAGCCGGAAAATGTCCATGTCCAAAGGTGAACAAAGCCCTAGGTTATAGAGTTAGCCGCTTTTCCTAGGCTAGAGAAAGGCCTTATACTGCACTCCTTTGTTTGATATGTTCAAGCAGTACGACTACAAACTACAACACCTCTGAAGTGGAAAGGTCATACAGTCAGTGAGTTTCTTGATAATAGATAGTTTTTTGTGAAGATTACAACCAGCCATTGATAACAGATCCAAGCAACAAATGACATTGAAAATAAGCCAAATACATGTATCTTAATAGAATAATCACCAAAAATGTTATGACAATTGACAAATAGCTTTTAAAAATGAGAAATCAGTTTTAAGCTAAAGCTTTATTTACATGAGCTATTTCAACAAATGTAAAGAAACAATATAAATGTATCAGTGACAGTCTACTTAACTACTGAAATCGAAGGTGGGTTGGCAGAAGTATAAATTAAGTTAGGAGATGTACATTTCACTGTTGGTACATGGACCCATCCCCAGAAACTGTGAGCTAAAACAACCATGGGTGGATCTCTCTCACTGATCCAAAACCTTCTGTAAGCAGCCATTACTTTTTTTCTTCCTGATATGTGTGTATAAAACTTGCATAACAGAAAAGGCCCAAAATCAACCACTAAAAACATCATCATTTGACAATTGATGAATTATCGACTTATCGTCCCTCCTCCCACAATCCCTTACAACTGGGTCATCATTTGCTGGTGCGGTAAGTAATAGTGTATCCTTTCAAGTTTTGGTGTGACTAAATGCTTCAAAATGGATATGATAATGGATCGTGCCCACTGTAATATCATGGACTGGTATTCTAAACTGGGGACTGAAACACAAACTTAAACCCAGATTATTCCTCCAATGATTGCAGACATATCTTCTCAAGATGTACAGGCCAATCCTCTCCCAGTAACTGAGGATTTAATTCCATTGCAACCTGAAAATCCAGCAATGATCCAGAAAAGCAGTGGTTCGGTTTTTGCACATATTTACCAAGCATCGCACTGTTCATACCATGTACAGCCTTACAATTTACCATCATAGATTCATGACCACACCTTGCTTGTGCTAATTCCATACATGGTTTAATCAACCTCTTCAGAAATGCATCCAACGCATTGTTTAACAGATTAGCACAATCAACCGACACTTTGAGTCCCTCAACCTCCAACCTTTGCTCCAAACGCCTCCTTAAAGCTTTTGAGTCCGGTAGCACAGAACTGGTAGAACAAGTCTCAGGAAAATCTGACCTGGTGAGATGAAATGGAGCGACTGAGCCATTACGAAGTGCTTTACGTGCAACTCCCACACACACAGGAATACCAAAAGGAGGCCTAACAGGGCTTCTACTTTGAATGCATGGGCTCCCAGCTGCTTGTTCGACCTCTTCCCCATCTTCTACAGAGGCAACTTCAACCAGAGCTTTGCTACCAATAGAAATGATATCCAGGGCGCTTCGCTGCTCTCGAAGCCCTTTTAGATCACCAGAGCTAGATAACTTATGTGCATTTTCGGTAAGCCCAGAGATGGACTCATCATACACATGACCTTGAATCTTTCCATTTGGTCCCAGTGGACTTGGATGGTCTTGGAATTTGCAATCACGAATGCCAGTGGACCTGCTCCTGCGAGTAGATGGAGGAAATGCATCCCCACAAAGAGATTGAAGATTTCTTTGATGCCCATTTGTGCTTTTAGCATTTGAAGAACCTGCTTCTTTGGTAACAAATATAGGGGCAGTCTTGGAAAGAGCAGCATTCTTAAGAATGGATACAATAAATCTGTTGTGGAGACCAACATTCTCCCTCCCAATTGTGCTCAGGCAGAGCCTGTTAAACTCACACTTCCTTATTTTAAGGCTAAGGAACTTTTGGAGGTGATGAAAGTACTTTTCTGCTTTCTCATGCCCAATTTTCCTAACAATGCAAGCTTTGATCTCGAAGACATCGATTCGAGAAGAATGCCGAGACGGTGGCATTCTAATTCCAAAATCCCATACAATCACCCCAATCACTAATTATAAAAACTTCAGAAAAACCCAATCAAGAAAACCACCTCCACCAATCCACAATCCAAAATTAAAACTTGCACCAAACTCCCTAACACGAAAATTTCATCTTTTCAGCTGGGGTGAAAGTTCCTGGATACGGGAAACAAAACCCACAAATCAAATCATCTGAAAACCTGATTTGATCACTTCACTGAGCTCATCAAGTACCACAAATTCTGCAATGAAAAGAGAGAGCAAAAAAACAAAAAAAAAAAAATGCTCAAGAACTACAACATCAGAAATTGAAATAAGATGGAGAAAAGCTGAGAAAAAAATGGGACTTTTCTGCATCCCTCTTCTGCTCCAACACAATGAAATGGAATTTGATATGTACAGAACAGAAAGGGATTGCAATTCGGAATTTGGAATCAAACCCTTTTGCAGTATTGCATACAAGAATCCTATCAAGCAGTCAACAAATCGAAAGGAAGAGAGATTTGAAGTAGCAAAAACCCAAATGAAGTAGATGGGGTGGAGGAAATCTAACCTGGGTTACGTAATAGCTGCGATCGCAGTGCCTCCAGCTTCGATTTTTCCTCAATTGCTTGCGAGCGATCGTTCTTATAAAATAAGGGAAAGAGAGAGGACTTTTGCTTGCAAGAACCAATAGCATACACCGCGGGAGCATATTTTGCATTATTGCCATGGAGTGTGGACGTGGGTGATCAAAATTTGTTCAAGAGGGGAGTCCCCTGCCTCACCATAGATGATTGGCTATGTTCAATAATGTCCTTAGGCTGCCTACTCAGTCATATGTAGTTCATTTGATTGGGTCTATTTGGATGCATGCCAATCAACGGAGATGAGAAGGTATCGTCGTTGTAATAAAATATCAATGTCAATCGGTGAAGGATGAGAAAGTATCGCCGTAATAGTAAAATATCAATGGCATTGATTTTGTTAACAATTGTTTTGGCGGTTTTAAAGTTTAATGATCTTTTATTTATAAATTATTTTGAGATTCAATCCAACTAAGTGGAGTAAAGATCATAAAAATTAATGGCAAATTGGATTGAATTTTAGATTAAGGCTGCGAGTGTGTAGGGGTGTGCCGATTAACGATGGAACTAAGTGAGCCCCATAGGTTTAAAATGCCTTTGGAGTATGCTGAAAAGAAAAAAAAAAAAAATAAATAAATAAATAACCTTTAGGGCACATTTGTGAAGTGTATTTTCACTTCTTCTCATCTTTTGATGTTGAGGGTGCCACCATACTCATGTGTAAAATCAATTTTTTTTGTAAATTTTTTTCTCATTAGAGAGGAAAGTGAAGTCAATATCCCCACTTGAACTTCCATTTTTGTTGATTCTTTTTAACTTGTGCGTTCAAAAATTGAAAAAAATTGGAAACTTAGATGGTTCATATAATTAAATTTATTTATTTTTATAGCGGAGGGTGTCTCAACCCTTTGGGCCGAACTAATTCATATGGACTCAGGGGAAGCCAAGTAAATCTCCTATAGCCCCAATGTGATAGCGCAGTTTCGACCCCTCAACCTCGAGGAAAAAAACTGTGATCCTAATTCCTAAACCAACTGAACTACTCATATAGGCTTTTGGCTTATTTTCTCATGTTCTAAGACAATCAAACTACACAATATGCTATTTTATTTTTTTTTAGTGTGTTTCCATACTCAGATTTGATGCTAAGGTCATCGGATGGATTTAATTTCTTTTACATATGCCTAGCCAAGAGGGCATCAAAAGCCATCTAGCACCTATAGCTAGATAAACGATGACAAATTGAAGGAGCAAAAACACTCGCTGGTCCTGCGGTGTAAGCATCTTTCGAGAAATTTAGAAATAACCATCAATGTTTTTGACAATAAAAAAGTAACTACCAATCTTTAATGTTTTTCTAATAAACAAACACCTCCATCCTCTAAAACTCTTAATTATTTTTTTATCCAATAATATATACTCACCCACCTGTACTCATGCTACATCATTATCATTATCAAAGCCTTGTCTCAACTATGTATTGGGTCGGCTACATGAATTCTTTTTCTACATTCCAATCTATCTCTGATTTAGATCTTTAGATAAATTTCGCTTCTTCAAATCTATTTTATTACCTTTATACACATCCTCTTTCGACTACCCCTTTCCATTCGTTTGCTATCAACTTACAAATTTAAATTTATTCTTATCGGCGCCGTTGCCGACCTGCATTGGCACATTCATGCTACCTAAGTCCCTATTGAAGAAGCCAAGAGATCAATCCCCAATTATATCTGTGGATAGAAGGATGTTGCACCACTCTTGTTCATTCACCTTAACCAATCAATTAATAGGAAATTTGGATTGATTTACAATATTCACTATTTCGTAAAAAGGATTAAAGGATTTCCTTACGCATAACCTTACAAAGATTATTTCTGAAGAGATAAAGCTAGAGAACCATTCAATTTGAGTCAATTTAATAATAATTAACAACAATAGTTTAACATGAACTAAGTTAAATTAGATTTTTGTTTCATCCTTCTACATAAATAGACATTGGGATTTTTATTTCTTTTTATAAGGGAGGGTGTCACAGGCTCCCCAACCCGATGGGTCAGAATAAGTTCTACGGGGCCTGGGAGAGCCGGATAAATTTCCTATAGCCTAATATAATAATACAGCTTCGAACCCTCAACTTCAAAATGGACATTGGAATTTATTAACTCGTCAAAAGAACTGGCATTTGAATGGGGTTCTAGTATTTTGCTAAGAAGCATTGATTTTGTGAAAATCAAATGGCAAGTGGTTATTAATCATTGGTGGAATTTGTGTGACCTTTTTTCCACTTGTCAGTTGCCAAGCTTCTTACACTGATTTAGTGTAGTATGGGCACGTTACACGAAGATTTTGGAATTTTGTCTCCACCAAACCAAAGTAGGAGGTCAACGGAAGTTTCATTCATGATTGGACCTACCGGACGAAAACCTTACAAAGTGATTCATGAAATCCATGTAGTTTATTTGTCTAAGATTTAAAAAAAAAAAAAATCATTACTTTTGATCGAGCTACTAGAATTGTTCGATCAATTATATTTTGATAAAACATGTGACCTATTAAATTTGGGAATTACATTTGGAAGGATTTAATGGGAAAAGACTCTCTTAAACGGCCTATTAATTAATTTGGCCCCAATAAAAAAGGACAAAAAGAATGGGCTCTAAATTGACGTTTCTCTCTTCTTTTTCTTTTTTATTTTTTTTTTTATATCTTTTAGCCCTAAAGTTAATATCGACACTTATTTGTAACTACATTTAATACCCAATTTTGCATCTGTTTTTTCCCCTTATATCGTTTGTCTCGTCTGGTGCTTGCAACACTGCCTGGCGAAGAAAATCTTCACTCCATTAATGGTGGTGGTTGCACTCCTTTAAAAGGCAGATACACACATGAATCTTTATTATTAGTTTAATAGTTTTCCCAGAACTTGGCATTCACCCAACTTGTTGATTCATATTCTTCCTTTTATATTTTACCAGCCCTAGACAAATAATCAACGACCTTGATCTGTCATAGAAAATGACATCAAAGTGCATCTAGAGTTGTGAACGGTGAATATTTGCTCATAAAAAACCACTACCATCTTTTCAATTTTCACATACATTTCTGGGGTCTGAGTTTTAAATGTGCATTTTTTTTTTACTGTCCCAGAAAATGGCACTAGTGCATCTAGAGTTTTGAACAGTGGATATTTTCTCCTAAAGTGACACTACCATCCTTAATTTTCGCATATATTTTTTGAATTTAGGGTTTTAAATGTACTTGTATTTAATAATACAGACATCATTTCTCTTCTTCACTGTATTATTTGGCCTAAACTTAAACACAACATTCATGCCCTATGTTAATTCTTTTTTCCACCATGTCCTTTTACAAGATCTATAAATTTTAACAGCACATAGACCTTGTCCCATGAAATTTTTATAAAAGGTGGATATGCTCATACAATTACACTATCATATTTAGTTTTCATATTCCTTTTTGGTTTTGGGCTAAAAATGTGCATAGTCTCTGTATGGTATTGTTTAACAATACAATTAGTACAACCCTTGGAATATCACAATGCATTTACTTTAAACATACACTTGCCCTTTCACCATGGGCATTGTTTATGCATACATATTTACATTTTGTTCCTATCACTATTATAAACTAATTTTTTTAGTTATAAACAGCATGTCAGATTGCGATGCCCTAATCATATTCCATTACGATCGAAACTTTGAATTTGATATGATGCGTCCCATCTATAATAGAGGAAAGCAGAAGATGAGATATTTATTAACCGACATAACATATAGGTCATTGGTTGTTGAAGCAATTGAAGCATCTAATTGAGATTTATCTAACGAAAGTTTAAGCATACAAACCACCACATTAACACATCTAAGTGTTAACGACCACATCACATCTAAGTGTTAATTGAAGCATCATATTATAATATCATATTACATCACTCTTTCTAGATTGATCATTAACAAACCACCACATCTAGGTGAAATGGCCACATATACAAAAGCACATAATGACAAAAATCGAACAACTATATCTAACTTGCTTCTTTGGGCACAAAACTTTAATGACAACGAACAAAGCCCCCATATCAAACATTTGGTGCACGTAGTAGTACATTGCAATGGAGAAGGATTTCGATCCATTAAATAAGTATGAACCAAAAACTATAATTAGGCAACTAATTACCCATGATGTAGTAATGATCATGTATACATATAAATCTTTGTTTGATAGATAATGCAGTTGGATTTCGAGTAAATGAGGAGGAAAAACATATATTCACTGCATGTTTGGAGAAATGATGTGTGGTTCCCATCGACTATGATTGTGTCCAATTAGCACTTTTTTTAAGTTAGTCAACTGCACTTGCTACATTTGTTTCTTAAAGAGGATAAAATCACTGAAAATAGAGAGCATGGATCCTATGCTTCAATGAAACAAAATTTCATCTTCAAACCAAAGAGCGGGCTACTTCTACTTTGTTATTTGGAATATAGTTGGTAAATTCCATTAAAATATTTTCTTAATTCAAAACTCATTTACTATGATTCCAGAAAACCCCATAAAAACCCACAAATGACAGCGTTGTGGAGAATCTAGTTGGTGCATCCCTTTCTAAATGGGCAAACTAGAAAGTGTGAATAAAATTGCATTTTAATGAAACTACAAAGTTTGAAGGAGATTGCAAGGTCGCTCCCTTCCGAACGATCAAATCCATTGAAAACCAATAAATCCCGCGCCAAATTTAGGGCACAAATATGACAACGAACACAAACATGCATCCATGTGCATCAAATTATGGAGAATCTTTAAAAAGTTGGAGTGAATGTTTACCAGCGTCTGGGACCACCGTTGAGAAGAGAATAGTCGCCAACAAGGATGAAAGAGAAAAGGGAAAAAGGAGATGAAGACAGTGAGAATGAAAGCGGTTTGGTGACCCTTTTGTATGGCGCAAGGATAGTCGATATCGACTATAGCGATAAAAGACAAAAAAAAAAAAAAAAAAAAAAGGAGAATTGTCAATTTAGGGCCCATTCTGTCTGCCCTTTTTTATTGGGGCTAAATTAATTAATAGGCCATTTATGAGGATTTTTCCCGTTAAATCTCCTACATTTTGGGCAGCCGTTTTCCTCTGAGTGATGGAAAAACCACTATTACATAATGCTCTCTTCTTTCACGGTGTCATACACATGGTCTATGTACGTTAGTATGATAGGTCCTGTTTGGCCATTTACTATTAAAGTAAAAGTAATATAGAGCATTGAAATAACAGAGAATAAAATATAAAGGAGTGATGATGATATTTTGTCTTTAGTAGATTATATAAAATCTTTTTAACTTTTTGGTGTTAAAAGCAAGTTGGTTTTTTTCTTTTTCTTTTTTTTATTTTTAAAAACAGAGTTCTAGGACGTGTACTTTTAATGTGACCCCTTGTTGAAAAAAATGAAGGCTTCATATTATTTTTAATAACTGATAAATTGCGCCATAATAGAATCAAGCTACTGCTAAAATTCGACCCTATTCAACCCAAAACCAGCATAGGCCTTTGCAGTTAATCTAATGCATAAACCCTGACCCGATCACTGATAAAAAAGTCTTCTTTGAAGACCAATTCAAACCCATAGTGACCCCTGATGAACTGGTAGCTTGGAGTGCTTAAAAGGTAGCATGCAATCAATCAGCCTTGGGGGCCCATCCTTTCTGACCAAACCCTTTTATTACAGTTAGCATCCACAGTTTACCTCTTATCAAGTTTGACAATATCAAACACTGAAAATGATCCTTGATAGTTTGAACTATGGTTAGAATTTCGTGGTAACTCTAGTTAGCTCGGGAAAGGCAGCCAAGATCTATTCCGGTCCAAGCTATTCCAGGTAGGGTCACGCATCAAACATTAGCACAAACTAGTGTAAGGGCATTTTCTCTCTTCCAAAAAAAATATAAACCACTGGATACATTTGATAATAAGCGAAGAATCCGTGAAAAATCAATAGATATTAGAAGTCCTCTTCAATATAAATTAGAGGATTTCTTGTTGAGGATTTATATAACCAAGGATTTCACAGTGTGTATATAGCTAAGGATTCCTCTTACATTGCAAAGAAGGGTTTTCTATTAACTTTAGTGAAAATTTTTTTTTTTTTCTCCAAAGAATTGGATGTCAAACTCGACCTTGTACAATACAATATTTTAGAAATTATATATGCTTTTTCAAACCCTATATTTTACACATGATCAGTCTAACTACAGGCAAAATTACAATTATTTGTAATTTGGTGCAATGTCACATTATGTGGCCTATCACAGTAATCCGTCACGTCCCTTGCAACTTTTAAAAGGAATGAAATAAAATATGATAATCCGGAGATTTCGTCGTGAAGCCCAAACAGCTGAAAATAAGAGCTTTTAAAGAGGTGGTGAATGGTGATACAAGGGCCAAGAGCCATTTTCATAATAAATGTCCATACCCATATATATATTTCCATCTTTTGCTCATCAATCAAAATCGCATCATTCACCCCGGTACCATATGATCAATCATCAATGTTTGGTAAAAATAATGTTGAGGAAGAAAGGCAATTGAAGAGGGTGATGACAATATACATCACTTGGGCTACATTTGAATTATTAAGGGCTGGAGACAAAGAAGCTAAAATCCACAGCAAAAGAGTTCAATGACAGAAATATCTCTCTTATTTTCTTCTTTTTAATTGCTAATCTCAATTAAGTTTCTAGTTAAACAAACCGCAATCGCGCCGGATGTTGCCCTGAGAACCGGTCTTCACTCCGACGCGGCCGAGCTTGGTCATGGCAGTGACAAAGGCCTGCTTAAATGCCGCAGAGTTCTGGGCCCAGGCATTAACAGTGGGCTTGGACCGGCCATCGGTGAAGAGCACCTGGTCTGATGTGAATAGGCCCATCCCTTGCTGAAGGTTCTTGTAGTATACATTGTCAAAAGTCCTAGGAGTGACTGGGTCCATGTTGATGGCCACCCTAGGGTCCACATTCCTGGGACACATCCCTTGCAGCTGGGCTGCATAGTTCTTGCTTAGAGTGGGATCCACTCGAGATCCAGCGGCGAAATTGTATATACGGTTCGAGAACTTGCTGCAATGAGAGAATCCAAGTGTGTGCGCCGCTGCATAAAAAAAAGACAAGCAGATGCGAGCCAAATGAAATATGTGTAGATGCTTGATTGACAAGGGTCCAACATTGCTATAATTTGACGTGGATTTGCTTAAATTATGGTGGTATGACTTATGAGTCAACACTCCATTTATAATTTGTTTTGGCTCTTTGACAGATGTTTCAATCGAGTCACTCTCGCTTGTCTTGAGACCACGTGATTTCATTATCTGTAGTCCAGATCAGTGTCTAGGAGTTATTGGTGGTGATGGCCCACAATACAACATCCACAGTGATTAGACAATCCTATCCTTCTTAATCGACTTTTCCTTTTCACCCTACCTTTTTTCTCTTGGGCTCCACTACATACTACATAGTCACAACCCTGCACTCTCACTGGCCAAGCCCCCTGTCCCCTACTCAGCAGATGGAGATGGATTCCAACTTGTGCCTGTGGATAGGTTGAAATCCTTCACCACTGGGCTGCCAGTGAATTGAAGGCCTTGGATCAGAATATTTACGGCATGGTTTCTCCACTGTGGGCAGTCTTATAGCGGATTCCACCAAGTTTCTTTTGACAATACAATAGAAAATTAACTATGGAAAGGGTGATGTGACATGCCAGTGTTTGGCAGTGGGCAAATTAATAGGTTGTGGATTAGACATGCAGAAAGAATCAGCTAACAGGCATAGCATTGTCTTTTAATCACTTTATTAATGATATGGTGAATCTAACCCTATGTTTGGGAGGGGGGGAATGTGGGGAGGGAAAAAAAGGGGAAAAAGTGGAGAAAATTTTTTTTTGAGGGTGTTTGGGAAAGGAGGGGAGGGAAAATGGGGGGATGGGGTGGGGGGAAAATGTGTACAAAAATTTTGGGGGGAAAATGAGGAGAGGAGGGGGGGAAAATGGGTAAAATTACCACATTGCCCTTTATATATAAAAGATAATTTTAAAGTTTTTACAAAAGCAAGGACAAAACGGTAATTTTCTCTCTATCCCCTTCATTTTCCCAAACGAAGTGTAATAGTGGAACCAATTTTTACCAGCGTAGAATTTTGTTGAGTACATTCATTTTCACCGCTTCAACTTACAATAGGCGAGCCCAATTGTAGAGTTCCCGACTTCTTTCCTCTCTAACAAAGCCTTAGTGAGACAGTCATAAATCATAATCCTCACCTTTGAGATCTGGCCATTGAATTTTTTATATTTTTCATATTGTGCTACTGGTCTAGAGCAATCCTTTAAACTTAAAAGACCCGAATCTATCAAACTCAATTATAAGTGTGTTGGCCTCTAACCTTTGAATTCATCAGATGCATAACTTGTTAACTTGTTAAGATATAACCATTTGTGGGTGGCCATGTAACGGCAAGTGATCCAGCTAGCTACTACAAAAGAAAGGGTCAACATGGAGTGGGTGGCTCTTTACAGTGGGCCCCACATATAAGCACCCAAAACAGCTGATGTCAACCACCACTGGCCGTTCATGCATTGGGACTAATTTAAAGGTCTACCGGCCACTCTCAAGGACGACACCCAGCAGCCATCCTCTGTAAAGAGCATTTTGACTAGTTTTGGTGAAGAAAGCATGTGCTAAGGTTTCCACTGTAAAACAGTAACTAAAAACAGAACGTTTACTTTTGAGTTTTGAGCTAAATTTCTGACCTGAAAGAGCGATCATGTCTGTTTGAGTGAGCCCATGAGAAGCAAACAAAGAATTCAGCTGATTGAGGTTGAAGGTTGGCTGAGGCAGCTTCCCATTGACGCTCGCCGCAGTCGAACTCAACCCATCTAATCTCCCCAACTCAACCGCGTAAAATGGCCCTCCGGTCTAACCACAACCCCTGTTTTAATTAGTATATAAAATGATACGAACCAAAAGATGATGATGGTGGTGGTGGTGGTGATTAGTGATTAGTGATTACTGACCAGAGAGACTACATCGCGTGTAGCCATGGCTAGAATGTCTGCACATGAAACCTTGTTGCGGCAGCTTGGGTTCGCATCCACGGCGGCCTTGGCCTTGATCACAGTATCAAAGCCATCACCAGCCAAGGAGAGGTTATCTGGGTGGTCCTTCTCTGCTTTGTTATTTCCACTAGATGCAACTATAACCGAAGCATCACATCCCTAGCACATTAGATTCAGCACACAAATTAATGAACAAAGTGATCAAGTTCGAATTTTTTTTTTTAAATGGACCACCAGTACTTTTGCAAAAGATAAAAAGTTGGGAAAACACCATTTGTTTTTCAAAATTGACCTTTCTTTCCCCCACTGTCATTCAAACCAAAACACTAAAAAGAACACTGAGAAAAACAATGACCAGTCTTAATAGAAAGATACCTTTAGTTGTTCAAGAAATATGAAGTTCTGATCATTTCAAAAGATGGTAGTAGTGTGGAGCAGCTTTTTTAACCTTTCAAATTCACAAAACTTCTAAACGAGGTTTCAAAAATTTTAAGAGGGATAATTTGGGAGAAGTTCTCCCGACATGAATTTCTCAAATTCTCCCAATCAACATGTTCTGATCAACCTAACCCATGAGCCATTTCTTTCATTTACCTGAACAAAACAATCATGGAAGAAGAGACGAAGCGTGGCCGGGGCAGTCACAAAAGTCTGCCTGAATTTCTTGGTAACAACCCCCCTCACAATGTTTTCCACATTGGGGCATGTTTTGGCATAGTAATTATGCCTGAGCTGGGCCGATCCCATCTGGGCAAAGCCACATAGGCTCAAAGCGACCACCAAACATGCCACATTCACCACCAATCGCCCCATAGAACAACACCCAGAAAAGAAAATTGAGAAAAGAAGAAGAGATCGAGATAGAACGAAAGGCACAGCAAGATCTGGAGAAGAGAAAGCTAATGTATACAATGAGGGGTGCCTCTGCCAGTTGTAGAGACGAATCTTTTATAGCCCTCAATGCCAATAAAATAAAGGATTAGATTGAAAGGGACCTTGTCCGCGGCCGCCTTCTCATTGAACTTGGCCGCACCTCTCACTCTCTCAGTCCCATCTCATGGGCTGATGGGCCAAGGTTTTGTTTCCTCGTCTTTCCAGGAACGTGAGAGTCTAAAAAGAACGTGTTGTAACTACAGAGACCATATAATCGAACTGGTGGGAGTCAACAACAGGCAGCGAGCCTCGACAGAAGGCCCATAAATGATATAATAAAGTAACTTCCACTTGGGTATGTATGTCTCTAACAATTTCCCATTGCTGGTGGTGTAGTTCAGTAGTTCCAATGTTTGGCCTAAAGTAATAACACTTCATTTTCTGCAGTTACAGTTTCTAACATCTCTACAGCTCATATAAAGGCAAAAACCCTCTTGGGTTTAATCTTTCTTCCCACAAAAATTTTACTTGAGTGCCTTCAGATCAACGTAAATTATTATTCTACTTTGAAAATCATTTTCATTAACCCCAAGAAGTTCATATTTCAGCTACTACCTTTTGGTTTTTCTTTTTCCAAACTGGGTTTAATGTTGGAAGGAATATCATATTGATTAGTATTAATCAATCAGCAAGTGTTGTGTCGAACTGGAGCTTTAACTACAGATAAAAGTAATCTGGAAGTTTGATTTGGATCTTGTAACTACCATAGTTATCATGGCATGTGATACTGATATGGATATATGCCTTTAAAATTTGAAAGCACATAATCATTGAAGGAGAGTGTCTTTTCAAGACATATAATAGAACATGGTCGCCCCACCCATAGATTAAAGAAATATCAAAAAACGTGGTAGTTGATATATTCGTTTCAATTTTTGAGATGATGCTAATGGCCTAACAATTTAAAAGGAAAAAAAAATGAAGAAATTATGTCTGTTTAGGGGAACATCTCTCTCATGATTATTTCTTCTGTCTTCTATTTTTTAATAAATCTGCATGTTCTATTGGGCTTATCATAGTACATGTGCAGTACTACACTCTACAGGTGCAAGTAATGGGGCATTGAGTCGCTGGCTCGCTTCCTCTTTGATTACTTAGCCTTTACCATATCTCAAGTTGTTGCTCATCTTGTTAACTAGTAATTAGAAATTAGGGTGCGTGAGTTTGAGTCCTCCAAAAAAAAATCAGTCTTAACCTAAGTAATGACAGGCTTGGTATCGGTTGATTTGTCCCCACAAATAGAGGGGGTTCAACTCAGATGCACAAAGTACATTTTAGGCCAACCAAGTCCAAATAAAGTCTAGAAGGCAATTACCAAAAGAGCAATGATTTAGAAAATTCGCGTAGGTTGGGATAGCCTCTGTGAGGCCCCACCTCTTGTGGACCCTCACTTTTGAATTTGAATATTAATTTATAGCCTAAGATACTTATTTATACTAATTAATAGGGGTTAATAAGGGTAGATATGTATTTTCCTAAGTCATAGACCCCTTTTGTGCAATTTATAGAGTTTTAGAGTGTCTTTTATAAGTTTGAGTTGGTTAGAGGCCTTAGCTAGATATTAGTATTTACTATAGGGGGGGGGGGGGGGGGTCTCCACTTGAGAAGCTTCTAGATTTCCACCTAAGGACCAAACTACCCATGACCCTAACCCTAATCCCATGTTAACAAAAGGGTATTACTGTACTTAGCCACCCAACTCAACATACTTATACCTCACCTCCCCACACCACGCGTTGGCTACTGTGCCTCTCTCTCATTTCCCTCTTCTTCCCTTGTTTGCCTCCAACACTCTCTCAAGTTCCCTCCAAGCCTGCCTTCTCCCTCTCTTTCTCCTTATAGAACCCTAAGAAGAAGAAGACAATATCATCTCAGCTGCAACCTATTTGGACTTCTCTGTCTCGGTCTCAGCCGTCCCTCTTCCTAACCGAATCAGGTGAACACCCCCTTCTTGTTCAAGTCTTATGGAATCCCATTTTTCTCCCTCTAGATCTCCTTCCTTATGGTAATCCTCTTGTGGAAATGGGTATAGGAGTAGAGATCTCTTCTAGATCAGAATTTGGGGTTGATCGTGAGTCTGAGGACGCCTTAGAGCTGGGATTTCCCCTTTTACCGGATTGGGTCTCTGTTTCTCTTCTCTTCCTGCTGTAATTGGTCAAGGCAAGTGCAATATGCTTATTTAACATAGAATGGGTGTTTACTGTCTTTGATTCTGAGATTTTCTATTCAATTGATGTTAGAATTGCTAGATCTACCTTTGAGCATGTTTTCATGGATGTTTGGCCATTGATGGATGGGTTGATCTCATTTGGAAGATCAATGGCCCATGGATTGGTTGGTTGAATGTTTATTGGAATGTTTTTCATGATTCTGGATGTGTATGTGGTGATTGGGCGAGATGAGTAGAGTTCTGGAATGTTAAAAAGGGAAACTAGATCTCTGGAGTTACAGAGCGTCTATGTTCTGTCGAGCACGATGATCGGGCCGAGCTTAGTGATATGTCTGAGCACTGCGCTTGACCGAGCTCAGCGCCTGACCGAGCTCAGTGCTAGACCGAGCTCAGAGCCCTGCGCTATGTCTGAGCCCAGTACTTGGCCGAACTCTATACCTTACCGAGCCCTGCGCTATGTCTGAGCCCAGTACTTGGCCGAACTCTGTACCTTACTGAGTTTTGCGCTATGTCTGAGCTCAGTACTTGGCCGAACTCTGTACCTTACCGAGTTCTGCGCTTCATTTGAGCCCAATCCTTGGTCGAGCTCTGTGCTTTTACCAAACTCAGTGCTTGACCGAGCTCAGAGCCCTAGGCCTTGTCTGAGCCAGTACTTGGGCGAACTCTGTTCTTTACCGAGTTCTGTGTTTTACTGAGCTCTGTACTTTATTTGAGTTTAGTGTTTGATCGAGCTCAGCACCTTACCGAGTTGCCTCAGTGTCTGACCGAGCTCAACGCTCTGCCGAACTAAGCTGGGTGACCGAGCTGAGTATCTTGCTGAGCTCCTTGTTAGGCCGAACTCCGAGCTTGATTCCTAGAATTCCAGAAGACAGATTTCCAACGAGGGAAACTAGGACCTGGGACATCTCCTTAAACCAGGACTTTCAGTGGACACGGCCAACCACCTAGGCCAAGGGGTTTGCCGAACTCACAGGAAATTCTGAACAACCAGGCATTGCCTGCAGGAGAGATACTTCCCTGATCCCAGTGTGCCGAGCTGATTACCAGGCCAGGGCGTCAGCTTAGCACACTGTGTATAGCGACACTTCCCAGATTCTAATTTCTATTGTTGTGATCATGTGTGGGGCCCATTGACCATCCAAATAGACTTCCATCACTGTACCCAGCCAAGTCAATGGTGTGGCTCAACCTTGACTCGTGGGGTCCAGTAATTTGGGTCCAGGTTATGTAATCTAAGATAATTCGACCCTTATGTGTTACTAATGATGCTCGTAACTTCTGGAGCACCAAACACAATATCTATTAGCATCTGAGGTATCATTTAAGGATCAAATTACCTGAGGTTGACCTAAACCAGATAGTGGACCAACTACCTAGGTTGGACTGTTGATATCTTCCCATTGAATCTTGTATTTAGAGATTTATCTCTCTCATCATGTTACTGTCACTCTATTGCCCTTATTATTGTTTATACCTGTTAATGAATTGAATAAATGGAAGACCTGAACCTAGGACTAATTAGAGGTGACCCGGTGGTGTAAATGGGTGAACATTGACCCGTGTCTGTGGCTAGGCGGGCCCCTTTTTATGGCCTATGTATGGTGGTATAATACTCTAGATTGGAGAGGTTGATTATATTGGACTGTTTAACATTGGAAATAGACTTGTTACCTCGTTTGGACTGTCTTAGACTAGGCCATATACTTGATGGGCCTGAGTATGAATCCAACGAGTGGGCTTGGACCTGGATTGTGATCCATGGTAATGAATTAATACTTGGACCTCATAGGGAGTTTGTTAGGACATTGTTCACGCAAGGTAAAGCTTAGACAAACACAGACCTTCATTGTTTCATTGAGTCGGCATAGACATTCACTCAGTTGTTTTAAGCTCAGCCTTTGGACTGATCATCACTGGTAGGAGCTATTTATGAGTGTTGAGTGAGCTATCATGATGAGCTATGTTTTAGACGGACGGCGTGATGCCGGGTCCGGTCTCCCCGAGTGATGAGTGTGGTGAGACTGATGAGTGTGATTGCGGGACTCGTCATTCCCCAGCTTTGGTGAGATTCCCCGCCGCAACTGTGTTCAGTATGGGAGGGCTGCGGCATAATATCCCGCGGTATCCAAATCGTGTGAATGTGCCATATTGTTTAGATTAGATATTATGTTTATCCTAATTTTCAATGCTTATCCTGCTCAACTGCCTAGATTCTGTATCTTAATATTCTTTTTATCTATATGCTTGTCTTTACTCTTTTGATACATTTATCTTATGTTACTTGTATACTGTGACTTGCCAGATCTTTAGATCTGACCCATTCTTGGTGCTTAGGTTTCGACCCCGATTACGAGGATGGCGCGCCTGCGCTAGATGAGGTACCTGTAGCAGGAGACTACGGGTGGGGTCCAGCCGACCAAGAGGTCGAGCTGGAAGTTGGAGAGCCAGCACTTGGGGTGTGAGAGATCTGATGTTATTTTGGGATTTTGAGTGATTTTTGTAGTAAGCTTGGTAGTTGTCTTAATCTGTAATAAACCTTTACTCTTTACAACTTTATTACTTTTGGTGGGATTTCAGCTCTGCTATATTTAACTTAGATATATGATACCATATTATTGCTTCCGCTATATTCACATGCTTCCGCATTATTAACCGTTGATCTTATATCGTCTAAAAAGTTTTAAATTGGACCTCACTGCGGACCTATGATCTTGAAAGTTCTTGGATTTTCAGGGAAGTAGCGCGCCAACTTCGGATATCTTAACGATCTTTTCGGTATCTGAAATTGGGGCGTTACAGCCTCAATGGTGGACCTCCTTATTTTCATGCTTAAAGCAGGATCAATCCAAGCAGTAGCACTGGGTTCAGTCTTTTCCAAGCTGCACCCGTGACTACAGGTTAGGCTCCCCATGTGAATGGGTTGGATGTGGTAAATGGGCGTGCATTGATAAATGTCAGCTGCGTGCCAAATGACAGATGTGGTTAAAAATGACTGGTCTAAGTTTAGTATTATAGAGTGAACAATATTGGGGGAAAGATTTCAATTGTTCTGAAGGGCTTGCTTAGAGGACCAGTGCGCTTGTGCTGAAGTGGGCCACAGAACAAATTTAACCTGTGTATGGCGTCCAGAAGTGCTCGTGACCCGGGCCAGTCCGAAACTGCGCATTGGGCTGGATTTGGTCTCTTTTTCAGGCTTGTGGGCTGTGCCCATGCTCAAATATTTTGGCTTAATTCTCAGATGGGGACAAGCCTGAGCATATACATGCTTCAAGGCCCCTAGCCCATCATATCCTTTATTTAATGAGCTACCCTGTGCCTGATTTTTGAGACCCATGCGATGTGCATCAATTGTAGGCTGAATAACCATGTAAGTTAATGGTTTTCTCCAATTTTGTTATCTTCATCCAAACATTGTCACGTGAAGTTCAAATTTTGGGAAAATTCTACTCCATGGACGCCGGTTATTTTGTTCACGTGTGAAACAGGTAACTTCTTGTGGGGTATTGCAATTTTTTTATACATGTTCATTCACAATATGACTCTTACTAACCCGACCTACAAATTTAGACTTCGAGTATGCCCTTTTTATTTATGATTTGTGCTCATGTTGACAGGTTTTAATTTCCCCGTTGCAATGAATTAGATTCAGCTTGGTTATATTTATGGTATTTGACAAACCGACTAATTACACTATGACCTGCTAACTAAACCGAATCTGTTAGTTATAGTTTTGGTTGGTTTGAATTTGACATCTTCAACTAGATAAATAAATTGTTTGGTTGGGAGAGAGGGTACATATACATCCTATGTACAATGCTTGACATGTGGGTCAATATAAATTACCGTAATGGGCCAAGATCCGGTGGAAGGTTGAACATGAATCCAGCTTATGTTATAATTTACAATTTCATACTCAGCTCCAACCCGAAGGAAGCCTACTTTCAAAACTGCAGGGTAGGTTGAGCGGTCATTGCCCCCATGGCAGTTTTTGTGGAGTGGCCTAGGCAACTCTACTAATAGAGTCAAGTGAATTAAAGTTGATTTTTAAGAAATAATAAAATATAAGTGGGTTATGATTGTATTTTATTTTTAGTTGTTTGCTATATAATCTTTTTTATTTTTTGTTTGGGAAAGTGGAGTTTTATTTTATTTTATTTTATATGTTAGTGGATAAATGTAGTTGCTTTTTGACTTTTTTTAAAAAAAGATGAAGGGTGTTTTGAATTGAAGTGCTTCTAATATAACATCTTGTCTAAAAATTAGAGGCTTTACTTGACTTTTACTATTTAATAAAGTGTCAAACTAGCCAAAGAACGGATTTGCTTATCCTATCTTGTCTTTAAAACTTAACTCAAATTTGCTTGGTGTGAATTTATGTGGATTTAGCCGGCGCCATCCTCAAGGATTAATCCTGTTGCGGCAAAAACCTAGGCATACCCTTTCTGTGAAGTGACCATCCATATTACATTTTTACTCAAAGAACTAGGGTCAAGACCAGTAGTCGAGCTGGTTAAAAATAGGGCTATTTCAGCCCTTTTTTGTTAGATCATTTTTAAGAATTTTTTTAATTTATTTATAGGAAGAATAGGGATTGATTGGTTGATTAATCGTGAATCCCATCCAGGAACTTTTACCTCTTGATCAGCAGGGCTTTAAGACGAATAATTACAATACTACTCTTCTACACACAATACTTGTGTCATATTCTGCTATAAGAGTCGATTGGACGTAAGAGTCCATATAATCAATGCAGCCACTGCATGTCGAAGCTGGAAAATAAAATGAAGTCTTCAGACAACTTCATCTATTTGGCCCCATGGATGAGCCACGTATATCATTTTCCATCACGAGGGTTTTCGGTCTTGTCTATTTGAATTATTGGTCTTCAGTGTGGCCCAATGACCACACGTCCATGTAGGTCCCCTACATTAAAAGACCACTTACATTAGGACTCTAATATTGACAAGTATTTTTAATAGAGTTGTCTTTTATGCTGGTCGAAAGTTGCTTGTCTAATAGAGTTCTCTATGTTAATAATAATCCAAATCCTAATTAGA